>CM059870.1:34407392-35031142 GCA_030490815.1 Acer saccharum
AGAAAAAGAGAAAAAGATATCACCATAGGAAAACATCATGTATTTCCGATTGTGATTCTGATACGTGATATCACAATGAGAGATGCGTGTGCATCCCGCTGCACCAGAGTTAATTCCACCAAGAGACTATCTCAACAAGCAATGTCTCATCCTGTCCGAATTCACACACAAAAAAATTCAATATTCCCAATGATCGTAATTGTAAAGGACAACAAAAAGGATTACACATACTTTCACTAACTATGTAAAAGTAAAACCAAGTTAAATATTCTTCACAAAAAAAAAAAAAAAAAAAAAAAAAAGAAGGGAGTTTAACTACAACTTTTACCAAAATTGCATATACTTCCCCTACTTTTCGTTGACTAGTGTTAATTGACAGTTTGACTCACCATAAAATTTAAAATATCTAAATTACCCCTAAATTAATTATTTTATTATTATTATTATTATTATTATTGAGATTTTATTATAATAAAATTAATTAACTAACAATTTTTTTATTTAAAAAAAACATTTTTTTTAAGAAAAATAAAAAACTTTTCCATGGGAGGCCTGTAGAGACTAGAGACAGATTGATGAAAACTTGAAATGAAGTATGTACAAGTCTTTGAATTTTTATTTTTTAAATAAATTATCAAAAACAAGAACAGTCAATTAACTAAAAAAAATTGTTAGTTAATTAATTTTATTATAATGCAATCTCAATAACAATAATAATAATAATAATAATAATGATAATAATAATAATAAATAATTAATTCAGGGGCAATTTAGACATTTTAAATTTTATGGTTAGTCAAATTGTAAATTAACACTTAGTCAACGAAAAGCTGGAGAAGTATGTGAAATTTTAACAAAAGTTGTAGCTGAGTGCAATATTAGTCAAATTTCACATGGAAATAAATAGCAAGCTATTAGCTATGTATGAATGTACATACCTTAGCTTGCACTACAAGAAAATCTGATTTCTATAACGGGACATCTACAACGGGCATTTTGGGCGTGTGATAAATAAGCAATAGAGTGTTGGGATCCTCATAGAATCTCTCCCTCAATTTTTACATGATTTATGCAACTAGAGATTCCAAGGTATATATATTATTGACCTCTCATATTATATATATTTCCCCATTTCTGTGCACTATAATTTGCTGGTAATAACTTGGTTTTGTCTACTACATGAATTGTCAGATCTTCACAGCAAAATTGCTTGTCTTGTTCAACTTGGGAGCATTTGGATTGATTGTACTCTTCACCTATCTATTGTCTTCTCGGTCGCTGTCTATGCGGCTCCTCTTACTATCATGGTACATATTAATTAATTATTTGACCGAATGTTTCACATATCTTGACCAAGGTATCATTATTGTCCTAATTAATTATGATACTTTGAACAAATTTCAGAGACAGGTTGTTAGAACAAAGAGCGTGGAATTCATGCCATTGAACGGAGATCATCAGGTTGAAATCATGATACTATTCAACTGATCACCATGTGATCATCAAATGCATTAATTCAAAAACGTGTGTATAAATAAATAAATATATATATATATATATATATATATATATATATATATATATATATATGTGTGAAATGAGTGTAATGAGAAAATATATATGTTTAAAATTAAAAAAATTCTTAAAGGATAGCTTTGTTATTTTAAAGGGTGTAGTGAGTAAAATTAATAATTTTCATTTTTAATAGGAAGAAAAATGGGTGTAGGAAGATATTTTGTAGGTGGCAATAGATATTTAATTATTTTGAGTAACTCAATTCCTTTTCATATATATATTAATTCCACAAGTTTTTCCATGAGTATGATATTTATTCCTAAACCGGCCCTCTGATAATATCACACGTAATCCTTTTGAATTATTTGGTCTGAAATGCAGTGAATGTTAACCACTTAACCACTTATATATATTTATAGAGATAGTACAGTAGTATGAATATAAATGGTTTTATTGAATATTTTGCTATAAAGGCATACACATAGGGTAAGTTTGCAATTAATTAAAATATTTACACCTAATTAAAAATATCAGATTATAAAAAATAAAAACTTTAAATCTCCATTCATCTTCTGAAATGGACGACGGAGATTAATTCATTTTTCATTAAAAAAAAAAAAAAAACTGCCTTAAAAGGTTTTGTAAGTGGCCAACTTGAGAGTGCTAACTAGTTTAGTTGGTAATTAATAATTATAGAAATGAAATGTTCGGTTCAAATCCAATTGTTTATATTTGTTTAAAGATTATATGGTTAATTTTTATTTTTAAGTAAGTCAATTCCATTATGCCAAACTAGGTTTATGTTATTAAAACTTAAGAATTGAGAAATCCTAATTAGTGTTTTTCTTATACCGATAAACTAAATATTAGTTTCAAAAATATAAAAAAGAGCCGCGCAGGCAGTGACGCAGCTCGCCAACTACCCAATTATGTGTTGGAAAGTTTTTATATTATAATTTAATTTCGAATTGTTCAATCACTTTTCTTATAATAGGCTTGGAAGATTTTTATAGATTAATAATCTACGGTCATAAAATAAATTAAGTTTGGTATAGTTGAAAAATGAATACAACTAGCAAAAAAGAAAATGAAAATGGCAACTCGTCATTTTTTTTTTAATTATTATTATTTATTTATTTTTGACAGTATTTATCAGTCCACCTATCTAGATCAGGTATTTTTTTTTTTTGAAGCTTTTTATCATTAGTAGGATTCGAGCCACTAAGACTTTAGAGTTGCCCGTCTATCTACCAGTTGATTTACGTCCTTATTAATATAATAGAGTGTTGTTTATGATTTGCAACTAGTAAGCCCCTAATTCAGGAAATCATTAACATCAATAGCAAGCTATTAGCTATTATTAATCATGCATTAATCATATTATTAATACATTAATGTACATACCTTAGAGCATTTCCAATGTTGTACTAAATTATTGTATCAATGCTAAAATTTAGTATAGGGTGCAAAAATCATCCTCTAATGCAATGCCAAATTTGGCACAACAATAAATACTCCTTTTTTAATTACAAAAATACCATTATATATATATATATATATATATATATATATATTAAATGAAATAATGAATGCATTAACATAATTTTGTATTGGAGCATTAAAAAAAATAATGAATGCATTAATAGTAAGTGTTTAGTTTTATAATTTTAATTAATAAAATAATAAAAATAACATTTTAAATAGAATTATGCATTTGGAGCATAGTACTAAATTGATGCGCCAAATATAGTATTTTACTCTCTTTTTATCAAATTTGGCATTTGACATAATGACATTGGCATATGCATTGGAGATGATCTTATCTTGACAACAAATTATTAGTGCCCGATATTAATTAAGAGATCCAATCAGATAACGTGAAGCTTCAATCTTGCTTCATTCATCAAGTAAGAAAACCTGGAAAAAAAATCCAGCTCATCCTCAGGAAAAAAAAAAATCCTCATCAACTGTTTGGCATTATCACATTTTTTTTTTGAAAGTACAACAATTGCCGGGACCGGTGAGATTGGGTTCTACTAGCACAGCCCGGACGAGTAGCTCTCACAAACGGGGAGAGGCCACCCACAAACAAGTGGGACAACACCCACACACATGGTGGGAAAATTGGCATATAGTCATGCATGCATGGCCACTTGAACCTTGGTGGAGAGGTCTCCATTGAGAGAGCTACACCACATTGGCAAGTGGCCAAATGCTGGAATTATCACTTTTATATATAGCTAATAGCTCATATAAATATATGTAAGCTCTGAGAGAATTCTCATTATTATAATTTATAAGCTCTTTCTGGTTCATCTCAAAGAACCAAGAATGGCTTTGTTTATTCACGTCTCTGTTTCAATTTTATTCGGCCTTCTTGGTAATTACTAATTCACAATTATATATCTATTTCAAATCCCCTTAACAAAATTTGTTCTTGCAGATCAGTAATTAATTGACTTGATTATTTCTGTTTTTTTTAATTTTTTTCCTTTGTACATGCAGGTAACACAGTGTCATTCCTTGTGTATCTGGCTCCAATGTCAGTTCTCTATCTCTCTATAAATTATAAATTATATATTAAAGTTGATGGGTTTGTTCGTTTATTAACTACTAACTAGTCTCTGGTTTTCAGGCCAGCCTTCTACAGGATCTTGAAGAAGAGATCAACAGAAGGGTTTCAATCAATGCCATATTTGCATTCTAAAAAAATAAAATCAATACCGTATTCAGTGGCACTATTCAGTGCAATGCTATATCTCTACTATGCCTTCCTCGTTCAAAATGGATTTATGCTCATAACCATCAACACTTTTGGGATCTTCATAGAATCTCACTACCTAATCATTTATATGATATATACAACCAGAGATTATAAGGTAATATATTAATCAATCTATTTTTGGAAACTGTTTCATTTTGCTGGTAATTAGTTTTATCTACTACATGAATTGTCAGATCTTCACATCAAAGTTGCTTATCTTGTTCAACTTGGGAGCATTTGGATTGATTCTACTCTTCACCTCCCAGATCACGACTGCCTCTAAGAGACTTGCAATTGTTGGATGGATTTGTGCTGTCTTCTCGCTCTCTCTTTCTGCTGCTCATCCTCTTGCTATCATGGTACCTATTAATTAATTAGATATATATGCACCTTTGAGTTTCAATTATCGTCCTAATTCAATTATGATACTTTGAACGATTTCAGAGGCTGGTTATAAGAACAAAGATTCTAGAGTTCATGCCATTTTCGCTCTCCTTGTGCCAGACAATCTGCGCCGTGATGTGGTTTATGTACGGCCTTTCAATACACGATTACTACATCGCTGTGAGTACATAAATACAAAAAAAACAACTTCCATATTCAATTAATGAATTAAAAGTAACCTAAAAATAATACAATTGTGATGGATGTTGTTTAGGCACCAAACATTCTGGGAATGGCATTTGGGTTGAGTCAGATGATATTGTACCTTATCTACAGTACAAGAAGAAATGGAATCTCGCCAGAAGTTGATATAGAAGACCAACCAAATAAAGCTCCGGTAAACAAAGATGATCAGGTTGATAGCAGGGAAGCAATTGAAATCAATACTATTCAACTCACCATGTGATCATCAAATGCATTTCAACAACGCATACATACATATATATACTATAGATTGTTTGCTACAGCTTATTCTAGCTGTTAATGGCAATTTGATTGATACAAATATCTTTAAGGATCTCTTGAGGTAGTCACTACTCACATATATAATAACAAGTTTGTGTTTTTCGATCCGACGGCCAAAATTTATGTTGGGGATGCTTATAGTGCCATTGTAGTCTCTAATGCAAGAATGCCTTTGTTTGCATAATTTTGCTCATATGAACACAACTACATTTATCAATTATGTAGCATAATCCACAGCCAGAACAATTCCAATATAATTAGTAGATTTCGCTATTTATTTATTTTTCAATAAAAACTTGCATTTAACCAAAAAAGAAGATATGAATTAAAACTTTACGATACACATTCACCTAATTAATACAACACTAATGCTAGTCAAACCAACCTAAATGATTTGGCAAGTGATTTGTCATTGCCATGTTATTCACCACATCACCCCATGATTTTGTCTGGTAATTACAACTCATTTGCTAAATAATTTGGGTTGAATTTTGGATTAATTTTTGTTGGGTTGTAAAGTATTACTCTTAATACAATCACCTAATTAATACAACATGCTCTCATGATATAATCAATAATCATATACAGATTCGCAGTCGTATAGAGTTCAGGGTTGCTGACTTCTTACTGGCTTACCACTACTTTACTGTTCAAGCTTTGCAAACCGCCCCTTAATTCTTGTCCTGCTTTCTGCCCGGACCTTCCTTGATTCATATCTGATATGTTTATCATACCTGTTAAATTACTGTCAGTTTAACAAGTTCAAAGCATCATGGAAGCATCAGTGTCTTATATGATATATCCAATGTAAGTGCTCTACATTTGAAGCTCCACACGCATATTCGACCTCTTACTTATAGCTTCTGCTGATAAAATCTCAGATAGTTATCATTCATATAATATTTGAAGATATTTAAAGAATCTAACCACTAAAAGTGCTCCTACACTTAACTTTGTTGCTGCATTAGGCAAGAATGACATTTGATAATATATAACCAATCAAATAGAGAACACATAAGTTTTCAGAAGCACTTTTTATAAGCCAAGATATTTCTTAAGAGATCATTCCAGTTTTAGATATATAAAATATAAATAAAATCAAAATATTCAATTCTTAGATATTTTACGATTTAAACTTGTACTTCTATGTGTGTTTCTCTCTAAAAAAAGAAAAAAAAAAAAACAATTTGAGAGGCCATGTTTGTAGGGGAAAAGGCTAAAAGCGGTATAATACCTCCTTGTTTTCCTTTTCTCCTTGTACCGGGAGATTGCAGAATCTCTTTCCTGACTGTTTAACTCATGTAAACCAAATTTAGGAAGAACTGGCACGGTTTCAGTTGTAACAGGATCGGGATGATGTGATTGTTCTTTGTGACCATCACTGCTATGACTTACACGGCCACCAGTTTCTAAATGTTGGTCAGGAACCACAGAACTTTCCTCAAACTTGTTTCTTAATAGTGATGAAGGAAGTTGATTAACAGCCTCAAGACTATCAGTAAACCACTGAGCTGCATTGGCCTGCATGAAGGGAAGAATTTAAGCATATAAAGAGCTCTCCGGTCAGTGAATGAATCCATTGCATTACAAGTTCATCTAAGTATACAATTACATTGATCTTGCTTATTAAGTAAAGCAGAACAAATACAAAATCCAGCACTATATATGGAGACAATAGCATAAACTTTGATGATACACTTTAAAAAATTGTTTGTGTATCGTTTCTCCTGAATGCATAACAGATTATATCGTTTGCATGAACCAAAGAACTATCTATAGCATGCCACCATTTTGTTATTAACTTCAATAAGAAATTCCATTATTCATCTAATTGTCAACATAATGACCAAGGGCTAACAAATGAGACTGCTAAACATATGCTTCATATGCCGGGACAAAGGTAATGCTAGAATCATCCCAAACCTGTTGTATATTCACACTTCACAGTAAGAGTGTGGTATTCCTTTATTTCAATCCCAAAAATTTCTGGGGAACTGCACAATCATTGGACTAAATCTTTTTGCAGAAATATAGAAATCAATCATCCTCTTATGGCAATACTCATAGAAATGGTCTGATGGGGAAATGATTCCAAGACATGTCCCAGCACAGCTCCAGTAGCAGCCTGGAATTTAAGTCAGACTATAGAGGTTTAAGGGTTTAATTTTTAGCTAAGAGTTAGGATAGGAGTGATAAGTGGTTAGATATGTTTCTACCTACAATCAGATTCATATCCACACATTACAAAGAACCAACAAAGAGAAGAGCTGATTATGATCAACTTCTTCTTCCCACCACTCATATACAGATTATCCCTTTTGAGTGAGAATACCAATATCTGTTTGCTTTCTTTAAGACACTGTCCAGTCTTCAAATGGATTAGTTTGTGAGGCCAAAACCTCATGGAAACTGAAAACTCTAATGTTTGTACAAAATACAGACCCCAACTTCCAAGCTAGTATAGTTGCCTGTTTCCCATACATTGCACTCTTAAACTTCAATTGCTGCCTCCATAGCAGGATCACTAAGGTGACTACTTCCTATTCTCACATATATATGCTATTTAAAACCCCCAATCCCTTTCATATCTCCAGTCCCTTGGACTGGTTTGATAAAGATCTATACGAACAAGAGCATGCCAAAAGTGGACATCATACGCTGGCCATACAAAATTTCACACTCGCAATCATACACATGAATGAAAACATACTTGAATGTTATATAGTATGAATTTGGAGAAAACCAACAAGAGAGAACCTTTTACCTCACGATCAGGAAATGAAATTGGTTTTGCATCATGTTCTAAACCAGTATGCAAATTTCCTGGCTGTCGATCTAGCTCAGGCACCAGTGAACGGAACCCAACAACGGTTTCAGTATCTACATTTTCATAATTGTAGTTGGGTTCCAACTTTGAAAGTTGACGAAGCTGACGAAGCATTTCTTCCTTTTGTTGCCCACAAGTAGCATTACGATTCTGATTCAAAAACAATATCCTGAACCAAGTCAAAATCACAATATTCGATGGAAAACTCCACAAACCTAGCCCATAAATGATCTAAAACAAACAGGACAAGCAATGAATCAAGAAAACAACGAACAACGAGAAACAAAATTATTACTTTGCACTAATTAAAAGCCTAGAAACAGATATACAGTGATGTGAAATTTGAATTGAAACCAACTAAAACTCAACCAATGTCTATGAAACCTAAGGACCTAACCTAAAATGGAAAAGTGATCAGCAATCTAAAATTTTTTGTTTTTGTTGTTTTGTTTTTTTTTTTTTTTTTTTTTTTTTTTTTTTGCCTATCTCTTCAGTAACCAAGCAAAGAGAAAATCACCAATTGAAGACTTGTCATAAATCAGAACTCAGAAAAGTAACCTACATAACTTGAAAATATACAAACTTTGAAACATAAATTGATCTAAACAGCAACTAAAAACAGATCTAAAAAAACTTACTTTAGGCAGAGAAGGCACATCCAAAGCCTGATAATTATGAGCAGCATCACTAGGAACAATCAAATTATCAATACTCACAAAATCATTAGCCTCCCAATCGAAATACTCCGATAACCCATCACCATCAAAATAATTGTAATTATTATTATCCTCGTCAGTAGAAAACAAAGCTTTATCGTCCAAATCATCGAACCCGACAAAAGTCAAGAGCTCAGTGACAGATGGGCACCCATTGAAGGACTCAATTGGTCTACGGTTATGCACAGGAGAGACATAGAGCGTGGTATGATTTTCCCAGTCACAGTTGGAGCAGAGAACAGAGTGCTCTGTTTCACAGAAGATGGAAGCAGGGGAATCACCACAGATGTCACAGAGCTGAGAGCGAGAGTGCTTTGAGAAGAGCTGGTTTGTTGAGTGTACTTCTCTATCACATGAGAAACAAAGCTTGGCTGAGTCAGCTCTGCAGTACAAAACAGCTCTTTTGTCGTTACAGTAGTCGCAGAGTCGTTTTGGTTGCTCATGTTGTGGCGGCGTCGGCTGCGGCGTTTCTTGGGGTTTATGAGGGGTTTCACTCATTTCTTTCTCTGTTTTCTTATTGGGTTTTTGACTTTTGTTGATTTTAAGATAAGGAGAACAAAAACAAGGCTTTGAAATGGCGCTAAGTTGCTCTCTATATTTCAGAGAGAGAGAGAGAGACCTTATCGTTTCTTGCTGTGCAAGAACTTCATTGAATACGAAGTTGATTTTTTTCTCGTGCATTTGAAAATTGAAAAGAAGAAAGTGATATTTTTCACCTTTTTTTTTTTTTTTTTTTTTTCTGCAATAAAAAAGTTGGTGTGGTTTTTAATTTGTTTGGGCTGACACTGGAAAAAACTCAAAAAGAAAGTTTTGGAGCTTTGTTAAAACTCAATTTTGAAGCTGTCAAAGTCGTTGAAAGCTACAGCAATTTTGGAATCATAGATGACACAATCACACAATATCTACAATAGTTTACTCTGGACACCATCAGATCCACACAATTACTTGAATTACATTATAGATAGGCATGCATCTGACTGCAATGGGGATGAATATCAACTTATGTTTACAAAAGAATACGAATTACGACACTACGTTATAGTTTATCATTCGATCCAAAAGCTTAAGAGTTGATATATATTGAATTATTATTATTATTAGTAGAAAAGAGTGAAAATTGTCCTTTTTTATGGGAGATGGGTACGGATTGATGATGTTTTTAATTTGTTATACCTAGTAGCTAACGTTAATAGATTGGTGGTACATAAGCATTATTTCAAGATTTATCAAGGTATTAAAGACACTGATTAATATGGTTCCCCAAACCATTCACCCACTTAATAGGGTTGGGGGATGATTCTAGTTCTAACTTCGAAATTTTGGTGAGATAATGATCGAAGATGATAATGACAGTTTTGCTCCTCAAACTTTATTGAAAATGTGACCACCGTTAAATCTCACTCTCATTAATAATACAGAGGTTTGAGTCCCACTATGTGTATTTTATAAGTATGTACAGTGAGTTTTCTCTTCGTCTTGTAGGAGTAGATATCTCCCGATTCACGCATATAATGCTTGATCTTGATATGATCCGATAGACTCTTGACACAAGGAAAAAAGCAAGGGCAAGGGGGATGAATGAAAGAGACGTGTAAAAAGGGGGAGATTATGAAAATCTTTATTGTCTGCAAAGCTGATATTAATGCTTGTGGTGGGAACAGGCAGACTGGCAGAGGCACACCAACTTTTTTCCAAAGAAGTTGCTGGAGAGTGTGTCTCAGCAATAGAAAAAAATGGGGCCTAAATGACTCATCAAAACGGTTGTCTAGCACTGTTTTCATCATTAATCATTGATTAATAACGATAGTTTACCTGTCTCCTTTAACATCACAAGACATTAACAACAATTGTACAACAAAAAACAAGCATGCTTATCATCACATCACCTCAAATGCCAGAATCTTGTCCATCAAGTTTTGAAAAATCCAAACATCTCAGAGGTAGATGGAGAGGTAGGACTTTTTCAAACAAATTGTACTCCATCATGTATGTATTGATGAGAAGGGGGTGAGGAAAGCATGAACCCACTTCCTACCGTGATGAATATATGCAAAATTGAAATTCCGTAATTTCTGGATGTAGTATTCACATCAAATCCATGATTGGAAAAACAAAAACACAAAAAATAAGAACAAATACTCAAATTATGAAATCATGAACAAACATGACCAATGCAATAATAAGATCAGACAACTGCTTTAAATGGAAATGAAATTAAAATACAAAAGCAAATTTTTATTTGTATTTGGACAAAAGGGGAATCTAGATTTGGCACTCATGACAGATTCACGTTCATGTTGGGGAATCAAACCCTCTAGCTAAATGCACAATCAAACCATTGTATTTTATATTTATTTTTTTCTCCAAATAACGAGAGAAAAAAGAAGGGGTCAATGTACTTTTTGTATATATGAGGAGCACTTGCTAAAAAGATAACTTTGAAATAGAAAAACACAGCATCTTCTATACCAAGTTTTTCTCTGGTAGGCATGTAACTATAAACATACTTATAGTACACTTATCCACCTCATCACTTTTTGTCAGAAAAAGCAATGCACTTAGGTCAAATAAGTGTTGAAGTTAATAAGTATGCTATAAGTATGTTCATAGTTATATATGCCTACTAGAGAAAAACTCATACTATACCCCATTTACTGTTAACTAACTTCTGACATCAGGGTCAGGTGTTGAAATCCTGCTAGTGTTGTATGAGTTGCACTGCCTGCACTTGTGTCCTAAGATGTGAAATGGGGCTTTGCTGGTAATGTTGCAGTCATTGCAAAGGATCGAAACCTGAAACAAACCCATGCCACTCAGTCAGGTGTTTAGTATTCAATAATTTTCAATACAGAATAAATAAACTATGCAATGAACACAAAGTAAAAATAGATCAACTGTTTTAATTGTGTTCTAAACCAGACAAAAAGAGGACCATGGTAACAAGGTATATCCATGGTAACATGCCCCGAGGACTTCAAGTGACAATTTGGCATGCCAACAACAGACACAGCCCGAATAATATAATTTTCTTGCAGCAGCTTCATGAGAAAAGCATCCTGAGCAACTGCATATCTACTAGAATCAACAATATAAATTTTGTTTAATAGATGAGGGCTCAACACCATTGGTTGGATTAATTACCACCAGAAATATACAACACCATCTCCATGGAGTAAATTATGAGAGATTAACTAGTTAGGTTGGATAAGCGTTCTAACTTCTATTAGTTCTATAAACCAAACAAATTTCATCAATAACCCAAAAATCCTAGGTAAAAAAGAAAAAGAATATTGGCGACTGTTAAATATCACTATCACTAGATATTACTTCAAACTGATGCAGGGGGTGACCACAGCATTTTCATAGCAAGCCATGCCAACATAAGTAAAAGGCATGGATGGAGTTATTACATCATATTGATACTCCTCGGGCATCTTATTAGCTTCAATCTGTCAAAAAGAAACCAACCTGTGTTAATGTTGTTAACAAAAGAAGCATTGAGATTTTATCACAAAGTAAAGCAACTAGAATATTCACCCAACTTTACAGACAGCACAGGAAGTCACCACTGTCAACTTTCCAACAAACTATGAAATGTTCAAACAAAACTGAATGCACAAAGACCAACAATGATCAAGAGTACTCCACCAAACATAAGAGCTGGGTGAGCTATAAGTCATTCATTTAAGCTCAAGGGAAAAAGTTGGTTCAAGCCCTAGTTAATTTAAGCCAGTGGTTAAAGCTTAGTCCTTTTGAGACTCAAGCTCAACTCTTTTACAAATCTAAAACCAAGACTTAAAATCTAGAGAGAAAAGGGGAGAGTGACATGCTAAGAGTTTATGCCACTAGAGAATTTGGGAAACAAGTAATCAAATTTTGAAATTGTATATGGTCACGTATGGTAGCTGCAGTTCCATGAATGGTGACATGGAGGGTATTTGATTTGGATTTTTGGGTCGACTGATAGTGGAATCATATGGCAGATTAGGTTAATTAAGGTTTAATGGTAAATGTTGGTTGTAAAATACTAAAATTAAGAAAAATACAAAACAAAGAGATTTAAAATAAATTACCTTAAGAGTCTCTCTAACTTTCTAATTCAACAAGAATAAAGATTTCTTAGTTACTATTTAAGACTTAAACAAAACCAAAAATACAAAAATTAACTAGTCTCACAAGTCACAACCAAATAGTTAAAAATAAAAATAAAATAAAATAAAATAAAATAAAATAAAATAAAAAATAAAAAAACTATAATCTGCAATTGGCTTTGACTGTAAAAATTAAAAATATCCCTAATTGTGAAACTTTGAGAGATGCCCTCAATCAACTGTGGGAAATTTTGTTTCATGATGAAGAAAATGGCAAATTTCTTTATTAATTTTATGTTTTTATGAGGTATATGTAATGGGATAAATTGTCATACCTCCATTTCTAACCATTCCCAGTTAAGAGACATGTTGAGCACTGTTTTGGAGCAGATAGGGCAACGATACCTGGGCAATGAACAAAATTCATATTATAAAAATTATGCAACTGTTAAGACTCATCCAATATATAAATATATAAAATATATAAAATATTTGATATTTGATCTGAAGTGTACTGATTTTGAATTGTCATTTCATGAAAGCAATCTGAATGCATTGTGTGTCCACACTTCATAACTGTTGAGCCTTTAATTGAGTCAAAAAGATACTGTCAGCATAAAAGAAAGTTGTTAGGCCAATAAAAATTTTGTGAACAGCACTCAACATGACAAACAACAGTAAAGCACAAACCTCATAACAGACGGGGCAGTAGTTTTTCATGGAGTTCTCCACACATACATGATTATTCTGCACACTCACTGCATAGCAAGATCCTGTTCTAACAATAACATTAGGAAAGGGAAGCAATGTATTACAAAAAAAACCCACTGTCCCACCAAGGTGCAACAACACAAAATCGAATAAAAATGTATGCATGTTTTTAAGACCAAAATGATAAACATGGAAATATTCAACTATTAACTACAAGTGCAGTAAAGATTAAAATTCATAAGAAGGTATTATACTGAATATATTACATTTCTAAGATAAAGACATAAGCAAATCCACAGATTGAATGTGAATATCTGAAACTTGGCTCAATGCTCCAATCTCCATTAATACATTGATGATACTCCAATCAAAACATATCTTCCAATCTGATAAGACAACCTCGTCATCTTCTTCCTCTCATATTTCTCTATCACTTGGCTGTTCAGGCTTGAGTTTGATACTTTGATTTAAACATTTTTCTTCACCTATACCAGTTCTGGTGGAGAATTAACATTTTTGAAGTTATTGAGGCAGACTGATCACTGATGGGTAAAATCGTAAATAAATATAATTTAACTTTAAATCCTAAAATGTTAACTTCTCAATTGTCTACTTATTTAAAATTTCCCAAAACCACAAGAGAGGAAATAGAGGGTATCAACTAAGAAGATCGCTAGAACACAGAACTGAGTTCAACATTTTAACCTCCTCGTTTGATTAACAATGGCTGAGTTTTTTTCCGTTTACATCCAACTAATAGTAAAAAAAATGTCATATCCCAAATCATTCCAGAAGGCATATGAATACGTCACTTTTTATTCAACGTTATATGTTATGATCATAATTACACTGTTTTTAGTTTCTTAATAACTACAGGGCAAATGAGAACATGAATGAATTTTCCAATCCTTAAGAATCACAAGATTCACATGCCTTTAATAAAACTCAATTACATAATATAATTCAAACAATTTCCCTTGTTTGAGTTCATCTTACCTTCTTACCAAAACAAATTACCCAAGCAATATAGGAGTTTACCCCTAGTTATACCCACACTAGTATCTTGATTCTTGAAGTTTCATTGTTGACAAGTTTTAACATAAGATGGGTGAGAGGAAGACATCAATTGCTTGTGGGATAAAATCAAATTCTTGGCTTCACTTTGGGCTTCCATCTCCAAAGAATTCCAAGATACTTTATTTTTTTTAATCCTTTTAAATAGGAAACGGTTTTGGGTAGCTTTGTATTCTATACTTTGAAAAGAGATACTTTTCTTATAGATCTTTTTGGGGTTTGGGGTAAAGTTCATACAAGTTTCCATACTTATTATTTTTCGTAGTTGAGTTGTGGACAGCTTGTTAACATTTGCATCATCTTTATTCAATAAAATCATTCTAGTTTCCTATAATATATATATATAGTAGTTATCAGGTTAGGGATCCAGCACGATCACGGTTTATCACGGTTTATCAAACCATGATCCAGCACGAATACCTGACCTTATAATTCGTGTATATATATATATTAACTGTCAAAATGGCATTCAACATCTCCTGAAAAGCCTCGACAAATACCTATCAAATAAATAATCAATTGACTACAGAGGAAAAAAAAGGAAATAAAGGAGAAGAAATTCTCTCTTGAACTTAGTCAGCAGTGACCAATTTATGACCATCCTAAACACACATAAGCAGGTTGTAACATCAAAATACAAATGATTGAAAGAGAGACAATCACTTTAATAACACAAGTTAGCCAGCATGGTAATAAGGTTGCATACCACATTTCTGACAGTGAAAGAACTCACTACGACCCCCAACCCTGAAAGCACAATTAACATCAGAAAACAGCTCAACACTCAATAAAATGTTTATAGGCAGACAAGCAAAATATATGACCATAAACTAGCTCACTTACCTACAAATCCCACAATCATCACAATGGAACTGCCTCTTTGAAGTCTGTAGAATTCACATTAACACATGATATCAACCCAAAATATACAACATTTTACAATTCAACCAATCGATTGAATACTAATTATCTTACATCATCGTCATAGAATTTGCAAATGTTGCAAAAATATTCACCCATTTTGACCCCACAGTTGGAACAAATTTGAGCAACCTACACAAAATAAAGGACGAATATTTAAAAACTTAAAAGAAAAACCCACATACATATTTAATAAACCAACAAAAGGGTAATCAAAATATGGCCTAGATCCACGAAATAAACACCTGCTGCTCGGTATTACAAAGTGAACAAACAACCTGGAGCACCAATTTGAAACAAAAACAAAGTAAGCAATTTATCACGCATACACACACACACATACACCATATAAACATGTATAGACTAAATAAAAACTAAGCAAAGAAAAACATACTTGCTTTACATCTCGCCTGACAAGTTCGTGATGTTCCTTGGGGTTGCTCAACGAGCTCTAAATCATAAAACGAGAAACCCCACAAAAGTAAGAAAATAAAATAAAATAAAAATAAGATACAAACACAGATCAACAAACATCAATAGACATTTACAGAGAGACAGGGAGAGTTACCACGGCCTCGTTGTGGCAATGGCGGCAGGGGAAGATCTTGTCGCAACAAGGAGCGCGGATTTTGCATCGTCTCCGGTAGTGCTCGCATCTGAAGAGAACAAACAAAAACACAGTTTAAAAACATTTAACAAAAAAACAAATTCAACGAAAGCAAAAGAAAGAAACATAGAATTTGGAAAGAGGAAGTGAAAATTGGAACCCGTGTTCTAATTTTCCAGTGTGAGGACGCGCAGAGTTGTCTTCTTTTTCCATTGAGTAACACGTTAATGTCAGACAATCACACACACACATAAAAGTGAGAACGGTTATGATGCTCCAATTCGATCAACGATATCAATATTGGTTTTTTTTTTTCAATTTATAGTTATAGTATACGGTGTCGAAGATTAGCGGGATGGGTCAAGAATATGCTGTGCTTCTGACTACTATCTAGGGATAGGAATTTGCCCCACGGGCCCCACCCCTATTTGGGGCCAAATTGTACCCTATAATGAGTTTTTGGGTAGGGGTGTAGGCAATTAGGGCAAATTTTACAACAAAACATAAATAGGAGTATGGGTACCCCTATTTGGGGTCAAATTCTGCCCTAAAATGACTTTTTGGATAGGGGTGTAGACAATTGGGCCAAATTTTACCCGCAAAACCTAAAAAGGAGTAAGGGTAAGCGTAAGGGTGGGGGTGGGGGTGAGGGGAGGATCCCCCACCCCCATTTCCCCATTCCCCCATTTCCTAAATGGGGTGGGGTGGGGTTCTAATTCCTTCATTTCCCTCATATATTTTTATTTATTTATTTATTTATTTTTATTTTCTTCAAAAAAGATACCCTAACTCTATTAGTTTATTGCTCATATTTTAGATTGATCGAAAACTTTAAATTTGTTTAGACTTTTATGTGTAATACACTAATACTATACTATTATAGTTATTTTGTATTAATTTTGGATTAAATTAAATCAATAATATATTTTAGATTGTATATTTTGCTAATTATTGGATTGGATATTAAAACAGAGTGAAACAAAAGGTTGGTCTGATCAAATTCTGAATTTCGAATTGAAAATTTATAGGATTAGAAATGAGAGAAATGGGGGACGGGGGTGGGGACGACCCCCCCCCCCCCCCCCCCCCCCCCCCCCCCCCCCCCCCACTTTCCGAAATCCCCTTTGCGAGCGAGGTTGGAAGGAGATTTTAGGAATGGAGGTGGGGGTGGAGGTGGGGGGACCCTCCCCTGCCCCATTGGGCCCCCATTCCCATCCCTTCATCCACTGTTAAGATTAAACCAATAAGATTATTCCACATTGTCATTATTTAGCTATAATGATTTTTTTTTTTTTGCCCCACCCCATTCGAGGCGGGGCTATTGGTAGACCTGACATGATTCCAGTTCGAATCGGGGAACCGAATCGTAAAAATCAGAACCGAAACGGTTCCAGTTTTCATGGAACCGGTCGGTTCGAACCGGACTGGAACCAGTGATTCCAGTTCCAGTTCGAACCAACGGTTCCTGTGTTATTTTCATATTATTTTTTTTTCAAATGTTGGGCTGACCGTTGGAGGCCCAACGGTCAAATGACGTCAGCCAATAGTTGGCCCAACGGCCTGCTGACATCAGCAGACCGTTGGGGCCTCCAACGGTTGCTTTTTTTTTTTTTTTTTTTTTTCTTATCTATAAATACCCCCCCCCCCCCCCCCCCCCCCCCCCCCCCTTCATTTTTCCCCACTCCACTTTCCTCCCAATTCTCTTTAATTCTAATTTCTCTCTCAATTCTCCAACTCTCCAAGTTTACAATTACTAAGTTTTTAATATTTATTTTATTTGCAATTAATTTTATTTCCAATTTATTTTATTTGCAATTAATTTTATTTGCAATTTATCTTATTTCCAATTTATTTAATTTGTAATTAGTCAATTACTAAGTTTCCAATTTCATTTACTTATTTGCAATTACTACCTACTAAGTTTCCTATTCTCTCCCAAATTTATTTCTAACCATTTATTTCCATCAATTTTTAACATTTTTGGTTCAAGGAATTTTACAATTCAATTTTTAAATGGCAAGTGGAAGTGGAAAGGGTGACGGCCGTGACGGTCCTAAGCGTTCCATTTCAATGAAAGGTAAGGGTCGTATGACTGATAATCTCGATCGTGACGGCACTGTCTATCACGAGTATCTGCAACATCGGGCCTATGCTGAAGACCTAGGCCTAAACTCTCATACTCCCCCTCTAACAATTTCAGAACCTGATCCCAATGACACCTCCCAAAATTTGACAAGCCAGTCAGAAAATATGTCTGATCTCCCGCCATATTTTGAATTTGATTCACCGGAAGGTCCGAAACCAGAAGAGGAGGAAGATGTGTTACAGAAGCAAAACAAATCTGATCTCTTCGTAAAACATATGAAGAAAATTAGGCAAGAAGATGGAAGCTATGTAGTGGTTTGCAATTACTGCAAAAAAGTATATAAGTGGCACAAATCTGGAGGATATGACACTTATCGGAAGCATATTTTAACCAAACATCCAAAAGCAAAGACCAGATCGAGGTCACAATCACAAATTCTCAGGTACGCTACTCTTAACCAACAATTTTTTCATTATATTGATGAACCAAATAGAGAAGAATTAGCTAGAATGATAGCAGTAGAACACTTATCATTTAGTTTCGGTGAAAATGTTGGTTTTATTAATTATTGTCGACGAGCATTAAACTCTGCTGCATGTCGTGTTCCTAGAGCCACGCTCACAGCAACACTTGAAAAGATTTATGAAAAAGAAAAAAGAAAAAAGAAAGTTGGAAAAATATTTTGAAAAATATAACGGTCGTGTTTCCGTATGTGCCGACATATGGAGTGACCATTGACGATCGCATTCATACTTGGGTGTCACTTGCCATTATATGGATGATGCATGGAATATCCAAAAAAGAATTCTTACATTTAGAGTTTTAGATGAATCATACAGTGCTCATAATATTTTTAGATAGCTTAGAATTATTTGCGCAGAGTATAAAATTGAAAACAAAATTTTTGCAATTGGTTTTGATAATGCTTCTAGTAATACCGCTGCTATTCTTGTTTTACTTGATTTATGCAAACCTTATCTTGGTGGTAAATTTTTTTCATCAAAGATGTGCATGCCATGTTTTAAATTTATGTGTTCAAAAAGGATTAGACACTTTTGAACATTTTATTCAACCTATTAAAAAAGTCTTAAATTTTTTGTGGAGACATTCTTCTACAATGAAAGCATGGACAACATATTGTAAACAAAATGGTATGCATGTTGTTAGATTTCCTCGTGATGTTCCAACACGTTAGAATTTTACTTATAAATTGTTTGCTAAAAGTTATGATTATAGGGATTTATTTGTTTCTTTTATTCAATTTCATATTAGTCACATTAATCTTTATCAAACTCATTGGGATGCTTGTTACAACGTTTTTAATTTGTTAAAAGTCTTTTATAATGCTACTAATAATTTATCTAGTGTTTATTATCCTACAACTCATTTATTTATTATTGAGAGTCTTAATATTGCTGATGTCTTTGCTCATTGTGAATCCGACATAGAATTAGCAAAGTCCATTAATGCTATGAAGGAAAAATGGTTAGAATATTATGAGTTTCCAGATATTTATTTGATTGCCATGTGTTTTGATCCACGTTGTAAATTAGAAAATTTGTTTTATTATCTAAATGGTTATTATTCCTTACAATGTTTAAAAATAGAATATGATGTTGATGCGTGTTGTAATAGAATTAAGAAATTATTGTATGAGTTATATGATGAATATGCTACAGTTTATAGACCCTCACTGAACTTAGATGTTACACAAACAAAAAATGTATCCCAGTCCCCATCATCCTTCAAATTTATGAATTTAGGTTATAATCTGTTATAAAATATATATGTATATATATATATATATATATATATAAAAGAAATTACGAGGTTCTTCTTCATCAGGCTCCAACAAGTATTCCGAGCTTGAATCTTATCTAAGTAACTCTTTTGAGTTTATAGAAGAAATGGACGATAAAAAATCTGATATCTTACAATGGTGAAAAGAGTATGGAAAGTACCGAAATCACTACTGTTGTATGTATAAATTCGCCAAGCGAACACGTCACCAAAAGAGTCAATAGATGATGAAGAGAAGGTTGCCACGTCACTCATTGACTAAGTCAAAGGGAGAAAATGTGGCGAGCCAGAATGTTGCTGCCTTAAATCAGTAAAGTCAATGGCGTGGTCGCCAGAACTAGATATACTCGCCACAGGTAGAAATGTGGTCGCCGAAGGAAAAAACCCAGAAGAAAAGGTATTCGCTGCATCAGCATACTGGGCCCGAACTGATTCGGCAGAAACACAGAAATCAACCCTAAACTTTAGAAGACCCATGGCAACAAGGAATCGTAAAGAGATAAGAGAAACATCCTGGCCCGTGACAAAGATAGGAATCCTAGTACGAATTAAAGAGGGAAATCTACCACCAATGCGGCTAAAAACAAGGGGAAACCCTAAATTAAACATGTATAAATAGAACCATCTATCCCATGAGGAAGGGGTTCGAAAAACTGAGAGAGAGAGAAGAGAGCAATCGTATGAGAGATCTGAGTGTGTAACCAAGCAATAAGACTAGTATTATTCTTCTGCCCTCTAGGGCACCGTGATTTTTCCCATTCAAGGGTTTTCCACGTAAAAATCTATCTCTTGCATGCATTGATTATTTTCTCGTTTTACTTTAAATTGATATAATTGTTGTGTGTGGCAATCCAAATTTCACCGTCAACAATTGGCGCTAGAAGGAGGGGGTACTTTGAACAGAAACTTCGAGGAACCCTTGCGAATTGAAGAATATGAACAACGACAGTGACAGAGATGGTAACTCCAGCGGAGATCTAATTGTTGAACCAACCGCACCGACAGGAGATAGGGCAGTGGCGATCGGGGAACAATCGGCGGCAACGCCAGGAACTAGGGCAGCCGACCCCGGGGTTCTGCAGCACTTCCAGACTGCATTGGTAAACTTAATCAGCGAGGCTAGCAAAATAGGGCTTTCGCTTCCCATAGGGTTGGGAGTTTCTTCTCCTTACGAGTTAACCACTCCTGGAATCCATCCACCCGGAAGGCTACGATCGGAAGTTCACATTGCAACCCCTGATGCTCAAGCAATACAATCCACTGAGGAGACTCCACAGGACCACCCTGAGAATTTCGAAGGGAGAAAACAAAGGAAGGGAAAAGGTGTGATGAATGAAAAATCTAGGGAGGAGTGAGACCATGCACGAACACATGGGGTCAATTCCAGTGACACATATCAACGGAACCAGCGGAGACACCGTTCTATCTCGTCTGAAAATAAGAGTCCTCATCCACGAAGGGAATTATGATTCAAAAGAGCACGGCGAAGAAGATCCGAGAGCACAGAAGATCGAAGGAGCCCGGATGATAGAGGCAATCATGGGAGAATGACAATCAAGAGTAGACTCGATCTAGCAGGAGAACCAACTGGTCGGCGAGATGTCACCCTACAAGAGCTATCAAGAAAAGTTTCAGCGATGGCACGAAGGTATGGTCGTAACGTATGTTCGGATGATGAGTCAGATAGCCCATTCGTTGAAAATATTGCTCGCACCCAATTTCCAGATAGATTTAGAATGCCAACCATTAGCAGTATAAGGAGAACAGGGATCCGAAGGAGCATGTTCGCCGATTCCGTAATATTATGGCCTAGTACTCATCCAATGACGGGCTGTTGTGCCTCACCTTCCTGTAAACATTCGGTGACCTTGCCTCCAGGTGGTTTGGAAGACTTCCACCCGGAAGTATAAGCAGTTTCTCAAACCTCAGCAAAGCATTCATAAGGCAATTCATGGGGAGTGTCTAGAGAAGAAAGTCACTCGCTCATCTATCAAACTTGAAGCAGGAGCGCAATGAGTCGATCAAGAAGTATCTAGCAAGATTTGGGAAGGAGGTTGCTCAAATTGAGGACGCTAGTGATGTAGCTGTGATCGCCGCTTTCACTAATAGGTTACAAAGTGGGCGATTATCCTTTGACCTACGAAGGGAGAGACCAAAAACTTATGAGGAGATGATGGAAATAACTGGCGACTATGCACTGGCAGAAGAAGAAGAAGTAGCGCAAGGGGGTAGCTATGTACATGGACACAAGCTTGACTCAAAATCGGACCATAAGGATGACAAAAAGACGCAGTCACGTGATCGCTAGAGAGATGAGAAGGGTCAAAAGGGACATCCAAGGGAAAGCAGAGGAAACGCTCGAGCCAATAGGTTTCGAGGAAGGTACAACCATTACACCCCTTTAACTGGCGATCAGGAGGAAATACTTTCTGTGGTAGAAGACAAAGGACTCGCTAAATACCCTCGGCAGCAATCAGCAAATGCCAGGAGAGATACAACTAAATACTGTCGGTTTCACAAAGACCATGGGCATGAAACTTTGAAATGTTTCCAGCTGCGCGATCACATTGAAAGTTTGATCAGAGATGGGCACCTGAAGGACTTTGCTTTGAAAGGGGACAAGCACGGTGGTCGCCAAGACAGCCGCCAAGGAAACGTGCAGGAAAGGAAGAGTCCAAGGAGAAACAGCTCTAACGCCACTATAAACACCATTTTTGGCGGACCTCATACTGGGAGAAGCAATCGAGAAAGTATGTCAGAAGTCCGAGAAGTAATGTATGAAAGCAGAAGCATGGAGATCAATTCTGTGCAAAGAAACCCTAAGAAAGGGAGAGAAGGACATGATCCCATAACGTTTACAGCAGAAGACTCAGACGGAATTGATGCAAAGCCTAACGATGCAATCGTAGTGAGGGTTCGAATAGCCCATAGGGATGTCTTTCGGGTAATGATTGACAACGGGAGTTCAGCTGATATTTAAGTGCCAGGGTATACGATGAGTTGCGGCTGGACAGAAAAGATCTTGAACCTTTCCATGTGCCGTTGAAAGATTTTGGTGGTGCAGAAGTGAGATCGTTAGGAACTGTGAAGCTGCCGGTGAGGTTTGGTACAGCACCATGCCGGCGAACGATCCTGCTGGACTTTGTTGTAGTCGACATCCATAATTGGCCGTATAATGCTTTGCTTGGCCGATCGTTTGTTAACAAAGCTCGAGCTGTTACTTCAACCCATGCGTTGAAAATAAAGTTCCCTACAGAATTTGGTGTCGGAGAATTGAAAGGGTCATAGGAGATGGCTTGCTGTGCCAACCTATCAATCTTCAAAGATAAGGCAGGGATGGAAACCTTGAGCATATTCGAAGTAGACAAGGAAGTGCAGGAAGATAATCTGGAAACCTTCGAACTGGACCCAAGGGACAAAACGAGCAGAGAAAAGAAGAGCCAATTGAGTCGATTGTTTTAAATGAAGCAGAACCGGACAAAACAGTCAAAATCGGAGCAAGGCTGACTGAACGAGTTAAGAGAGATGTGACAAACTTGTTGAGAGAATATAAGGAGATTTTCGCTTGGTGCCATGAAGACATGCCGGGAATTGATAGAAGCGTGATTTCACACAACCTGGCTGTGAATGAAAAATGCAAACCGGTTGTGTAAAAAAGGAGAAGCTTTAACCCAGAAAGAAGTGCAGCAATAAAAGAGGAGGTGTCAAAGTTGCTCACTGTAAGATCAATTAGAGAAGTCAAGTACCCGGAATGGGTGGCGAATGTAGTTCTAGTGAAAAAGAAGAACAACCAATGGAGGATGTGCGTCGACTTCACTGATCTGAACAAGGCCTGCCCCAAAGATAGCTTCCCGCTACCAAGAATTGACCAGTTAGTCGATGCAACGGCCGGACATGAGACGTTGAGCTTCATGGATGCATATTCAGGATATAACTAGATAAAGATGCATAAGCCAAATGAGGAGAAGACAGCGTTCACCACTGACCAGGGTTTATACTGTTACACAGTCATGCCATTCGGCCTGAAGAATGCTGGAGCAACTTACCAGCGCCTGGTCAACAAAATGTTCGCCAGGCAAATAGGAAGAAATATAGAGGTTTATATTGACGACATGCTAACAAAAAGCATCACAGCAGACAGACATACAGATGACCTGAGGGAAACATTCGATGTGTTGGTTAGTATGGAATGAAGCTGAATCCAGCAAAATGCATATTCGGCGTACCTTCTGGGAGGTTTCTCGAATATCAAGTACATCAAAGAGGAATAGAGGTGAACCCTGAAAAAATCCAAGCATTAGCAAAAATGGTTTCGCCAAGAACTTTGAAGGACGTCCAAAGACTCACGGGGTGCCTGGCATCACTGAGCAGGTTCATAGCTAAATCAACAGACCGATGCCTACCATTTTTCAAAGCTCTAAAGAAAGGAAAATGAGTCGAGTGGAATGAAGATTGTGAAAGAGCCTTCCAGGCCTTGAAAGAGTACCTTGGGCAGGCACCGCTGCTATCAAAAACAGAAACGGGAGAAACACTATATATATACTTATCCGTCTCTGAAGCAGCCACAAGTTCCGTGCTGGTAAGACAGGAAGAGGGGATCCAGAAACCAATATACTACACCAGCAAGGCACTGCTACCAGCCGAAACTAGGTACTTGCCGGCCGAAAAAATGGCACTCGCTCTAATAACAGCAGCAAGGAAATTAAGGCCATATTTCCAAGCTCATAAAATCGGGGTATACACCAACTGCCCACTGAAATTAATTCTGCACAAACCAGAAGTATCCGGTCGATTAACGAAGTGGGCGATCGAGTTAAGTGGATTCGATGTAGAGTATCTCCCAAGGACAGCAATTAAAGCCCAAGCAGTGGCAGACTTTGTAGAAGAGTTCACCGAGCCAAGCATAGAAGTGGCGAGAATGATGGTGGAGCAAAATAAGAAAAAATTCAAATGGCAACTCCGCGTTGACGGCTCGTCAAACACGCACGGCAGCGGGGCAGGGGTAGTGGTGTCAACCCCAGAAGGAGATTCAGTCGAATGTGCCTTGCGTTTTGACTTCAAAGCTACTAACAACCAAGTTGAATACGAGGCACTCATAGCAGGTTTAAAAGTTTGCACAGTCCTAGGAGCAGATGAGGTGGAAATTTTCAGCGACTTTCAAGTTGTTGTCAATCAGGTGCTAGACGAATACCAGGCGAGCGATGAAAGCATGATCACCTACCTGGAATTAGCAAAAGAGCTATTAGAAAGATTTAAAGAATACAGAATTGTTCACATCCCTAGAGAAGAAAATGAGAAGGCTGATGCCCTGGCCAAGTTGGCTTCCGTCACAATCAACATCTGGCCCAAAACTATCTTTATGATCCGCCTACGGCAGCCGAGTATATTCAAATCAAAGGAAGTTGGGGCAGTCTTTGGAGAGAAAGACAGTTGGATCACACCAATCAAAGAGTACTTCGTCAATGATGTACTCCCAAGTGACCCATTAGAAGCAAAACGATTGAAGTACAGAGCTACGAGATATTCAGTACTCAATGGAGAACTGTACAAAAGGGGGTAGTCAAGGGCACTGCAGAGATGCGTTGGACCTGAAGAAGCAGAAGGTATTCTAAGAAGCATACATAGTGGAAATTGTGAGAATCACGCTGGGGGTGTCAGCTTAGCCCACAAAACATTAAGGTAGGGTTTTTACTGGCCAACACTGTTCGCCGACGCCAAAAGAGTGGCAGCAAGATGTGAGGCGTGTCAAAAAATAGCCAATAACTTCCGCCAACCACCTGAGCTCTTGCAGAGTATTACCTCGCCTTGGCCATTCGCCATGTAAGGAATTGACTTGATCGGCCTAATGCCAACAGCAACTGGAGGAGCGAAGCACGCTATAGTAGCCGTGGATTATTTTACAAAATGGGTAAAAGCCGAACCTTTGGTACAGATAACAGAAGCAAACACGATAAGCTTTGTGAAGAAAATATCCTGTACAGATTCGGGATACCAAACACCATCATCACTGACAATGGGACCCAATTCGATGGTAAGAAATTCAGAGAGCTGTGTGACAAGTACGGCATCAACAACTACTACACCTCCCCAGCACATCCGCAGACGAATGGTCAGACTGAAGCAGTGAACAAGATCATTAAACACAACCTGAAAGCTAAGTTGGCGGCGAAAAAAGGTAGCTGGGCAGATAAATTACCACAGGTACTCTGGGCATATCGAACCACGGAAAGGGGTTCCACAGGCGAGAGCCCATATTCCATGGCTTATTGAGCTGAAGCTGTCATTCCCGTGGAAACATCTTTCTCTTCACCAAGGGTACAACTCTTTCAACCGGAACTTAACATTGATATGCTAAAATGCGGTCTAGATGAATTAGAAGAAAGAAGAGAACGCGTACAAATAAGAAATACTACGTACCAACAGAGGGTGGCCAGATATTACAACTCACATGTGCGTGAAAGAAGGTTCTCGCTTGGCGACTTAGTGCTGAAAAGGGTGAACCCAGGAACAAGAGACAAAGCTGCAGGGTCACTCGTAGACAAATGGGAGGGGCCTTACCAAATCACAGGCATAGCTGGTCACGGGGCATATCGCATTACTCGAGAGGGTTTAGGCGAACTACCTCGTTCATGCAATGCGTAGTACTTGAAGATATATTACCCTTGACTTTTTCATTGCTTTTAGGATTTATTTCAACCTTTTTATTTCTTAGAACAGTTTTCGTTTTAGCATTTTCTCTGTGACTATGTTAACAAAAGTTGCAAGAAGCATTCAATAAAGAGTAATTTATTACTGAAAATTCGCGATTTCACTCGCCAGTCACAAAGGGCATTCGCCTCCGCACATCACTACCATTGCGTAAAGACGAGTTTCATACTCGCAGCAATGAGAACTGGCGAGATAAAGTAAAATCCCAAGTTACAAAAATCGACGATCGCCATTACGGGAAAACAAAATCCCTAAGGAGGCAAGAAAGCCAGCTGAAAAAAAAAAAAAAAAGCAAAAGCAAAAGCAAGAGGGAGACGTCCCAATAAGATGCTGAAACTCAGCAATGGCAGCTGAACAAATAAATAAACATGTTAAAAACTCGGTGTATGGTCGGATACGTCCTGACAAACACTGAGTATGCCAAAACGCAGCAATGGCAGCTGAATAAAGCTATTAAGCATGCCAAAAACTTGATGAAATACCGAGTAAGCCGAAAACTCAACAAAGGCAGCTGAACAAAAACAAAAGAGTTTATAACTTAAATAAAAAAAGTTATTTACAATTGAAGAATTACAAATGAAGGTGCCAAAAAAAAAAAAAAAAAAAAAAAAGATATAAAAATTTACAATCTTAAACGGTCTGCAAAGACCTAAAACTCAACTAGCTGTAGGAGGGCCTTCGTTGTCTTCCTCATCTTTGATCTCCTCTTCAGAAGGCCAGGTGACTTCCTCATCCCCATCCGGCATAAAAGGCTCATAATCCCTTCTAGCAACAGGACCCAAGTCGGGCTCAGCACCAGAACCAGAAAAGCTGCCCTTCTGACCCGAATAGTAAGTATTGAAGGCACGCTTGCTGGGGATTTCTTAATGCATGGGATGAGGATCAGTCCTGTTATAACGGCAGTGGGCTTTCCATCGTTTTATTTGCTCTTTAATCGAACCCACTCCGCTGGCCATGTGCTGTTCAAGAGACCTGTCGAAGCGCCTTAAAACCTTTTCATTCGAATGATCCTTCATGGCGAAGAACTTTTTCGACTGCCTCATGCCTCGTTCAAACTCACGCAGCAAAAGCGCGTCATAGGCAGGGGATCTCTTGAAACGATCAACCGCTTCAACCTCTAGCACAGCCTTTAGGTTATCAAAGATGAGTTCACGGGAAGATAACTGATTGCGCAAGTCCAGCACCTCATGTTCAGCTTTTTCCCTAGCCTTCTCAGCCACCCGCTCAGCCTCCAAACGTGCTGCGAAGGATTCTTGACTGGCAGATAAATGCTCCTTCAGCGAGCGGATCTCCTCTTCGGCAGCAGAAAGCTTTTCCTCGGCGTCTAGCTAAGCAGACAGATGACCATCTGAGGACTCTCTTAGCTGAGCAAGCTATTGAGCATGGGATTCTTCAACAGAGAGCTTCTCAGCAGCCATAACATAAACCTACTCGCGCAAGCGCTTAATCTCCCGGGAAGCTTTGTTCCCATACTTGTAGTTCTCAGCCAACTCAGACATCATCTGAAAAGAAAAAATAGCTGAATTAGGAAGTGTATATATATATAAATATATAAAGATTTATGGCAAAAAGCTTACCAAAGAGTGGCAGTTGAAGAAAAATTCCATCTTTCTGTTGCAGGACTTGCCTTTAACATGCCCCCAGCTTTCACTGATGTACACATCGTTATTAACCAAGTGGGAGCAGATTTCAGTAGCTGAAAAATCAGAAAGAGACACGTTCCCTTCATCGGCTCCAAATGACCCCGCGGGAGGGGCTTCAAGGGCAAAACCCGAACCAGAAGCAGAAGTCCCAGGTTGCTTCGATGGCCCGGGCCGATCAACTGATTCAGGCTGACCAGATGGTCTAGGCTGATCTGAAGAGACATTAGACTCGCCCATGGCCACTGGAGGAGAAGTTGTTCGGGGCAGAGTAGAAGCGGGGATATTCAATTCATTAACCTCCTCAGGGGGAGGCCCTGCTGCATTAGTCCCCTCAGCATTATCCTCGCGAACATCCGTTTGAATAGGAGTTTCACCGAGAGCTGGCTCGCCAGCACCCTCCTCGTCCAAAGAGACGACATACTGCACCACCCTTGATGCCCGCTTAGGGGGTCGAGCAGCACGATCAGGTATATTCTCAACTGGGCGTTTACCTCTACCAGCTCTTAGGGTAAGATCACTCGCGGGATCATGAGGAGTCCCAGGGACATCCGCGTTAAAATCTAGAATGTCACTGACCCCCCTGAAGCACCAATTTTCTCCTTACCTTTACGGCTGGGGGTAGCCGCAGTAGGGGTAGTCGCAGCAGTAGTTGCAACAGGAGTATTCGCAGCAACCTCTGCACGCATGGGGGGTCGCCCCGACTCAGCACCTCCCCTAGAAATATCACCAGCTTCCTCGCCGTCCGAGGGTTCATCGCCATCCGGGCTAGCAATTCCCTCCTTAGCCAAACCAGCAGCGTGTCTTTTGCTGGCAGCCTCAGAATTCTTCACTGCCCGGGCTTACAAATCGCAAACTGCAAGAAAAACAAACCAAGTGTCACTAACAGAATAAAACGAAACAATGATACAAAAGAATAAACTGATAAAGACTTACGACGAGGAAGCCTAGCATGTAGGCGAGTGAAAATCTGCTGAGAGATCATTTTCTCCTCATCCAAGAGGAAGGATCTATCCCTCGAGTCCAAAGGAAGGACAGCTGCCAAGGTGAGAGATCCCCCTATCCAGCAAAACAGGGGCTGCCTTCGACCAGGCTTTAGGAGATGTGAAGTGCCTGGGAACCTTCTTCGCCGAGAGGTTACGGCGACTGCTGGCAGGCGCATTGCGGCTCCACTCACCACTAGCAAAAAACCAACTATTCTTCCACCTCTTGTTTGAAGTGGGAAAGCCCTAGATGAAACCTTTTTTCTTCTCATCGCTGGAGACCTCTATTTGACCAGGGTTCGCCACACCCTCAGGGATCCAGTTCTCTACAGGTGAAGAGAGAAGGAAATATGTGCCACCATTGCCCGCCTGCCTTAGCGTATAAAAATGGCGGATCTCGCGAGGTGTAGGGGGCCCATAACCCTTCAGCTTCCACATGAGACACAGGCACATCAATATCCTATAGCTATTTGGAGCGAGTTGTGTCGGTGCAATTCGAGCCTCTGCGAGAAATCTGGCGATAAA
The DNA here is from genome assembly GCA_030490815.1 of Acer saccharum. Lineage (NCBI taxonomy): Eukaryota > Viridiplantae > Streptophyta > Magnoliopsida > Sapindales > Sapindaceae > Acer > Acer saccharum. The sequence continues at coordinate 34,437,270 of CM059870.1, forward strand.
AGGCTGAAGAGGAAGGGTTACCTCACAGCTGAGCATGGCATCATAAATGGCGACTGCATTTTCGGGAGGATCCCACACAGCTCGATCGCTAGGTAACATCAGAGTCACTGAGTCTGGAATGTCAAAACGACTATTATATTTACGAAGCTCGTCCTCGCCAACCACGTTAACTTCCGTGTCAAAGGAACACGGACGATCTAGCGAAAAGTGCAGCCTGTCCCTTTGATGGTCTTCAACGTCAGAATCAACAGTCATCTGCGCATCTAGTAGGGATTCACGAGAAGCCCTAGGGGCGCGTCGTTTACTGCCACCTGGTTTAGAGGATCTCGGCATCGTTGGAGAATCGCTGTTGGAAGATGGAGGAGAGATGTTAGGAATAAAATCATCCTCAGAAGATGGGACATAAACAGAAATTGGGACCGGAGAATCCGGGTGAAAATTACGAATCAGAGATTCAATTTTGTCTGCAGTACATTTATCACCAAGCTTCATAGCTTGCATCATCCGATTAAAAAGAGAAGAACGTAAGGAGGGATCCATGAAAACTCACCAGAAAAACCCTAGGTTCCGAGGATGAACAAGAGATTTGGGGACGTCGAGAAATAAGCACGATCGGTTTCAAGGCAAGCCGTCCAAAAATGAAATAGAACAGAAGAAATTCATGGCAGAAATTTCTAAGGGAGATGGAGGAACTCTGTTCTGAGAAAAATAAGGAGAAAGTAGAAGAATAAATGGAAAGAGTGAAATGAGGAAGAAGAAATGATCGGGCCTTAAAAGAGGGAACTTTGAAATTCAAAAAGAAAAAATCAAAAAGAGGACACGCAATTAATGTGAGTGACGGCCACAGTAACCAGCCGCAATAGTCACCACCAAATAGTGGACATGTGGCGTCTCAGGGGTCACCAAGCAGTCAGAATGTACCATCGCCTATCAAGTAAGTGGAAGCGTCAGAAATTGTGTGGCTAAAATTAAAAGCTTGCACCGGAAGAATCAAATAATCAATACAACGCATGGTAAAACAGAGAGGTAATTAATTACAAAATGCGCCAAAATCTTTAAAGCATAGGTATAAATACTGCTCGCAGGGGCAAACGAAGTAAAAAGAATAAGTCATTCGCCCAGCTCGAAGTATTTATGGGGGTATTGTTGTATGTATAAATTCGCCAAGCGGACACGTCACCAAAAGAGTCAATAGATGATGAAGAGAAGGTTGCCACGTCACTCATTGACTGAGTCAAAGGGAGAAAATGTGGCGAGCCAGAATGTTGCTGCCTTAAATCAGTAAAGTTAAAGGCGTGGTCGCTAGAACCAGATATATACTCGCCACAGGTAGAAACGTGGTCGCCGAAGGAAAAAACCCAGAAGAAAAGGTATTCGCTGCATCAACGTACTAGGCCCGAACCGACTCGACAGAAACACATAAATCAACCCTAAACTTTAGAAGACCCATGGCAACAAGGAATCGTAAAGAGATAAGAGAAACATCCTGGCCCGTGACAAAGATAGGAATCCTAGTACGAATCAAAGAGGGAAATCTACCACCAATGCGGCTAAAAACAAGGGGAAACCCTAAATTAAACATGTATAAATAGAACCATCTATCCCATGAGAAAGGGGTTCGAAAAACTGAGAGAGAGAGAGAAGAGAGCAATCGTATGAGAGATCTGAGTGTGTAACCAAGCAATAAGACTAGTATTATTTTTCTGCCCTTTAGGGCACCGGTTTTTTCCCATTCAAGGGTTTTCCACGTAAAAATCTGTCTCTTGCATGCATTGATTATTTTCTCGTTTTACTTTAAATTGATATAATTGTTGTGTGTGGCAATCCAAATTTCACCGTCAACAACTACAGATGCAAGTTTGTGTAGATGACTGGACTAAGGCGCAATACCAACAACAAGAAAATCGAGCAGAAGGAACCGTTTGATTTCTTCAAAGATGACGAACCTGAAAGTGAAGCAGCGGAGCTGGAATAGCAGATGCAGATCACGACAACAATTAGTCCATGTCATCACCAAACCTGCAATAAAAGGTAAGAGAATTACGTAGTCTTTGATTCCTCTAAACCCTCTAAGAGGATACATAGGCAACTTAATTGTGGTAAAAACTAAGTACAAGGCTAATAACTTTACATTTTTTTTTAGTTTTATTTTAATTTAATTTTGTAATTTGTCATTTATTTATTTTATGTTATTTTTGGGTGACCCAAATACCCAATGAAATGTTATTTGTAATTTGTCATTTTGTTTAGTTTTATTTTAATTTAATTTTGTAATTTGTCATTTGTTTATTTTATTTTATTTTCGGGTGACCCAACCCAATGAATTTTATTTTATTTTATTTTGTAATTTGTCATTTATATATTTTCTTTTATTAACAATTTTACAAGTCTAATTTTTTTTATTAACAAAGAAAAAAAAAAAGGTTTAGAACCACCGGTTCCTCCTAACCGTGGAACCGGAATCGCCAGTTTGGAACCAGAACCGGAACCGTGCGGGGTCTAGTTATTGGGCAGGGTCTTACCAAAATAAATGGGGTCCCGACCCCAACCCCCGACCCTTCTTATAATTTATTTATTAATATTTAATTAATAAAAATTAAAATATATTCTTTTAATTAATAAAATAATATATATCTTTATTCCAAAAAATAATAATATATTTTATTACTAATCTTAAGATATAAAAAATTAACGTGATTTTTTTTTTATCTGATTTAAATCTAATTTTTATTTAAGTTCAAAAGAAAAAAAAAAATAGTTATTATATAAACTTGGGATAGGATCCTCGTACCGGAAATTCCTTGACCTTTGTTTTCAATAGTTCGGGTTAGAGGTAAATAATTTGAATGGAATTGGGATTGGGATGGGGGTAGAGATTTGTTTTCTCTGCTCCATTGACAATCCCTTCATACAAAGATTATTTTTATTTTCTATTAATTTTCATATCCATTCTGATAAAACCGAAGATTATGATGTTATAGGTAGGGACAGAGCTAGAAATGGTTTTCAGAAGGAGCGTTGTAAAATAATGAGTTATATCATATATTTTAGAGGGGATGTTATAGAAAAAATTAATAAAAAATAACGTTAATGTATATTCATTTGTCAATTGATATGTTAGTAGTTGGAATACAAATTGATTTATAGAGTTAGAATCTCTAAAAATAATATAGAAAAACCTTATGGCTCTTTATTCATGATTCAATAATAGTGTTTAGAAGTTAGAAAACTAATTAAAATTTAAATTGTACTCATAGTATTTTTCTAACATCCAAAAACTATTTTAATTTTTAAAAATTGTAAAAGTTTGTTTGATAAAATATCATAACAGTTAAACATATATATATATGTGTGTGTGTGTGTGTTTTTTTTTTTTTTTTTTTTTGAAATATTATAATAATTCGGGGTATGGGGAGGGGGAGAGACTTGAACACACAACTCTATAGTGTGGGTGTAAAGGGCATACCACTAGACCAAAATTATCTTGTCTAATATATGTATATGTTTGGTTGACATGATTATTTAATTATATAAATTGCCAACAAGGGCATAGTTCAGCTGGTAAATGAACGAGTTTAGGGCTTGGACAAATAACTCTCAGATTAGTAGCTTGAATCCTATCAATGACGAAAGCTTTTAAAAGTATAATATGGTTTTAGGGTGAGTGAGATAAATAAGATTGTAAGAGAGAACAAAATTATTTGAATAGGAAAATAATATATGTTGAGATACAACATATATGTTAAGATTCGATTTTCATTTATATTTAAGATACATCGAATTAATACTATGTATAGAATCAATGATATTTTTTATGTAATTTGATGGAAAAATATTAGATGTCACATTTATAGAAAAACTAGAAAAATAAAAAATGAAATAGGGGTAAAAATATAAAGACTTAAAAATTAAGGATATTATAAAAATTAAAACATAGACAAACTTATAAAATTTTAAAATATGTGGTGAGATAAAAGATTTAAAAATATATATATATATATATATATATATATATAATCTGACAGCAGGTGAAAGTTGCATCACAAAATAAGAAAGAAAACTCCACACAATGGAACTCTACTGTTTTTAGCAATCAGATTATCAATAAGTCTCACATTAACAACTAACTTGCAACAATTTGTCAATAATAATAATAATAATAATGAATTAACTCTTTCAAAAAATGTTGAGTGTGATTTTTTATTTTATTTTTATTTGTTTAACCAATACAATTATTTTGAGGTTTACAACCTCAATGATGTGACCATTTATTGTGATTTTTTTAAAAAAAATTTAAACTTATTTGTTCCACTTGTATTATAAATCACCAACAACATTTTTCCATTGAAAAAACTATAAACCGTTAACAATCTATGTACACAGTTTCTTTCCATTAAAATAATAATAATAATAATAATAAACTGTGATGCTTATTGTAAGATATACACATTAACACAAATCTGGTTTAATATTATTTTTTTTTATCATACTATTAACAATTTTTATGTTTATAAATGATGGGTTCAGCTATTATGAAGGATTTATACAGTTGTTGGGTTAATTTATAATTTTTATCGTAGCTATATTGACGTATTGTAACTAAACCAATAAATGATATATTATGAGAAAAAATTTGTTAGGTAAATGATTGCGCTTCAAATGTTCACATTTAGAAGTGCTCCATTTTCCTATCTTTTGTATTCGTTTCCGAGCATTTTTGTGTATTTAATAGGGTGTTAATAAGTGTTTTAGGGAATTAGGGAAGTTCAAGGGCAATTGTGTAATTATGGAGAAATTAGGGGCAAAAGTGAAATATTCGGGAATATATTGACCATTCTGTGATTTGAGCAGAGTTCAGGGGTACAAAGTGTAATTTGCCAGCAGAAAAAGCCAATCAGCGCGCCACTTCAGCAACTGAACGACGCCGGTTTGGCGCCTGCTGCGTCACGCCTGACGTCAGGTCATCTTCTACCTCTAGCCGGGCACAACGACCCGACCCGACAACCCGGTTCTGACCCGGTTCAAACTCGGATCTTCAATGACCGATTCTGGCCGTTTTCCGGCCAGTTTTTCCGACGATCTTTGCCCAGATTGGCAGCCCCCTTCCCGGCGGTCATGATGGACCCATTTTGGGCATCTCATGCAAACATTTTCCATGCCATCCAAGTCTCCAAAACTCCATGGAAATGCAACCTCGCGAGCTCACTTCCAGTGGGTTGTTTCACGCCCAAACTTGTTCCAAACTCATCGGAATACCGCAACTTCATGCAGCGGCTTCTTTCCCGCAGTCCAGAATGTCCAAGCTCGCCGCCAATGTCCAAAAATGCCCGACGACTTCCGACGGCGGGCAAGAACCCGTGAACTTGGTGGATTGAACCCGCCAACTTGACCGACCTTGGAGATTTGCACGTCCAAACTTGCCCAAACCTTCCCTACTATATATATTCACCTTTCCCTAAACCTAAACACATCCCTAAATATCCAAATAAGTAAATCTTACACCCAATAGCTTAATTTACACCTAAATAGCTTGGAATAAACTCACACCACTTCACTTAGCTTGTAATTAGTGTGTAAGGTGGTTTTCCAGCCACCAATAGTGATCCAAAGCTTCCACACCTTGATTTCGAGCTAGGGAAAGCAAGAGGAGTTGAGCTAGCTTGAAGACTTCTCCAAGATTATTGGGTTGTCTCTATTGTTTCTCTTATTTCCTTAGTTTGTTGTTAATGTGTAATTAAATATTTATGTTAAGGATTTGGTGTATTTATGTATTATATCTATGAACTAGTTGTATCTATATTTGATATTGAGCTTTAATTGATATATGCTTGTTAATTGATTAATCCAATTGTTAACTTGCAAAATAGGATTTACTTTATTAATGCAAACCTTGCTTAATTTAGTTAACCTATAATTGAAGTGCTTAATTGTTATCAACTAGTAATTAGGTAATTTACATGATTCATTAGTTCCCTAACATATCTCATTATCACTCTTTGCATAACTTTGCATTAGTGGTAATTAGTTTAGCTAATTAATTAGTTAATTTAGTTAATTGTTATTGGTAATTAAGTTAGTGATTAGATTAGTCAATTAAATAAGGGGTTGACAACCCTTAGTTGTATTTAGATTTAGTTAACTTAGTGGTAATTAGATTAAGGCTTTCTTAGTGTAATCTTATATTAGTTAGTTAAATTGCTTGTGACCATCTCCCTTTACTTTTATTGCATGTTTATAGTGTAAATATATCGTGTGTGTATATATATATATATATTATCTAAGACCAAGAACTAGCTTAAGGTAAACACTTCCTTCGTGGGAACGATACCCTTACTTGTATCCACTATACGACTCGTTTGACTCGTATACTTGCGAAGGGTAGAAACACTCGCACGCCATATCATTTACCGGTAGTTTATAGAACTATCGCGCACCACATTTGCGGTGATCAAGTTTTTGGCGCCGCTGCCAGAGATATTTTAGAACATTTACGTGCGCATCAGTAAATGATATATAATTATGTGCTTTTTTTTACATGTTAAAAATTATGTCAACGCAATTATAGTATTTAGTGAAAAACGTTTTTTGTCTTTCAAATTTTCAATAAAAGGTGGTGCTAGATTAAGGGTTTTAACTTTGAACTTTTATGGACTTTTTCCTTTAGTAAAAAAAAAATAAATAAACTCGTATAAACTTATAATATTATATACTCCATTCATATTAAAATAAAATAAAATAAAAGGAAGGACAAGTGATTATTTGGCTTGGTGGAAGGGGCCAGCAAGTGGTATATAAAAAGAAAAGAAAAAAGAAAAAGAAATTATGATATTATTAATATTAAAGCAAAAGTATGGATGCAGGCAGCATGAGTTTATCTCTAAAAAGAATGTACTGTCCTTCCTATATGACAACCATAACATGAACAACACTGGAGGAGCAATTACAACAATAACAACAACAAAGGCAGCCTCAACCTGTATACACACCTATATGGCAATCAAATGAACTATTCTCATCAAGGGAGCGAAAAAAAAACATTCTAACCAATTTAAAGGATAGTACATGAGCACGAATTCTGCTTTTGCTTCTCTTCCTTGTTCTTGTCTGCATTATAACAAAGAGGAGGGGAGAGAGAGAGAGAGAGAGAGAATGTTAATTGGACGGTAGATATAAAAACAAAATCACATAAACTGGAGCACGCATATCATGATATCAATATCATTGCAAAACAACGGCTCAGAAATATTTCCCAGCAATGGAGCCAGCTTTAAATAATTGAGTTACAACTATGACAACAGAAAATAGATAGCTTTACTCTAGAAAAAATGGATATGGTATTTGAAAGATTTGTTTCGTTAAAAAGATACAAGCTATGTTCATTGCTTGACCCTGCATGATTCTTAACCGCTATTAGATTTGGCAGGAACTGCTAACTCAATGTTTGAGATATTGTACTCTTCTCAGACAATCTACCTAATAACCTAAATAATCCTTTTTAATCAGTTTTCAAGTGATTACATCACCATTGGTGATCACAAAGCATAGACAATCAAATTGTATGAAATCTTAGATCAGTTGAAAACTAAAAAGTCCTCAAACCCATGCCAAATCAATTTGGGAAAGAATCCATATTATTTTCTCAATAAAACAAAGCAAGCCAGTGATAGAAAGGTATAGAATACAGAATAAGAGTGTAAATTCTTGTTCCTTGGATCATTTTCAGCATAAATCCTTTTCCATCAGGAACTGGAAAAGAATCTATTTACAGTATAACATAAATTGTAAAAGGAAAGGGACTTGCAAGAGTTAATTGTACTGGGCAGCTCACAAATCCTAAGGAACTGAAACAATTTCGAAACAAATTCTGCTTAACAGAAACAAAGAATGAGAAACTAAACAAACCTGTCTTCTTTTTAGCAACATGAGGCTGTACGACAACATGCATGGTGATAACACCGCTAGGAAGGTCGCCAAAGGTTACTTTTGAATCGGCGAGTGTCTTGCTATTCTCCAAAATTTGCCCAGCATGTATAAGTTTTATATCATTCACCGACTTTGGTGCAATTGTTTTACCTGCAAATGCAAAGATTCCATTCAAAACTTGGATAACATCTTAAAAACCCAAATCTCTTAATTCAGCATTCACATATGCAAACATCATATGTACATAAGTCCTATAAGCAGACAAGTAATTTTTTATTTGCCCTGTTAGCTCATTAGTTCAGTCTTCATGTTCAGTGAGATGATCTTTTGATCCAACAATAAAAGTTGTAGAGACTAGAGAGACAAAGTACAAGCATACAGAGCAAGGTGTACGCAGTTCCAAGAGAAATAAAGACACAATTTAAGAGATAGGACGAACAGCAGTAGTTTTTTTTATAGAAGGCGCATTAATAATCCTGGTTCTAATGCATAAACCTAGATTAGGCAAAGGTTTGTACATAAGTCCTGTAAGCAGACATGAAATTTTTTATTTGCCCTGTTAGCTCATTAGTTCTGTCTTAATGTTCAGTGAGATGATCTTTTGATCCAACAATAAAAGTTGTAGAGACTAGGGAGACAAAGTACAGGCATACAGAGCAAGGTGTATGCAGTTCCAAGAGAAATAAAGACAACATTTAAGAGATAGGACGAACAGCGGTAGATTTTTTATAGAAGACGCATTAATAATCTTGGTTCTAATGCATAAACCTAGATTCGGCAAAGGTTTCTTCTTCCAACAATAAAAGTTGTAGAGACTAGAGAGACAAAGTACAAGCATACAGAGCAAGGTGTATGCAGGTCCAAGAGAAATAAAGACAACAATTTAAGAGATAGGATGAACAACAATAGATTTTTTATAGAAGGGCATTAATAATCCTGGTTCTAATGCATAAACCTAGATTCGGCAAAGAGAAATAAAGATAACAATTTAAGAGATAGGACGATCAACAGAAGATTTTTTATAAAAGGCGCATTAATAATCCTAGTTCTAATGCATAAACCTAGATTCGGCAAAGGTGCACCTAGGCACCGACTCGGAATCCTGGTTCTAATGCATAAACCTAGATTTAGCAAAGGTCACCTAGGCACCGACCCGGAATCCTTGTTATAATGCATAAACCTAGATTTGGCAAAGGCTTCCTCTTCTTCTTCTTCTTCTTCTTCTTCTTCTTTCCCCAATGATAGTAGTCAAAGGTGCACCTAGGCACCGACCCAGTGCCTTGAGAAGACAAGGCAAGGCAAAGAGCCTTGTCCACTCAGTCACGCCTCAATTAAAATGTTTATTTTTTTAATTTTTTTTTAAATAGATGATTAATTTAAGTATTTAACATAAGTTATCTAATCAAAACTCTAATACCCTTTCAAAAATAAAAAAAAACACTCTCCCAAAACAAACCCTAATAACTTTGACTCTTTTGGTTATAGTATTTCAAGTAAGATCTCTTTTCTCAATCTCTCCATTTTTTATTTTTATTTTTCTTCTTCGGTTTTACTTTTTCCTTTTATTGTTATCTTATCTCTTCTCATCTGCTCCTCTTATTTTCTGTTTTCAAAAAAAGTAAAAACCAATTTATTTTATTTTCTTTTTTTTTTCCTGACTTTTCTTCTTTGTTACAGTAACTTTCTTAACTCTTTTTTTTTTTTTTCCTGTTTCGATCTCATCATCCCTATAATTGTTTTTAACACAACGCTACTTTAATTCAAGTCTAAAAAAAGTGTGTCTTGCTTTGATCAAGTGCATGCCTAGGCTCCGAGAAAACCTTGGCTCCTCTTCACCTTTAAAACCTATGTTCCCAATTATTGTTAACAAACTTTCATAACTTTCTATATGTTCATATTTGGTAAGCTCTACCCAAACAATTATACTTCATAAATTCCAAAAGTGTATACAGTTTCTACATTTAAACTATCAAATCAGAACATCAAACGCAGCTGTTCTCCAATATCATCCTAATCACTACCTTCCTTTTTCAAAAAAAATTATTTATTTCACCCCGAAACCATGAGCCGAACATTAAATTCATGCAACATCCTATTTCTACCACATATAAATCATAAATCAGAAGATAACAGGTAAAGAAGGAGGAGTCACAAAGAAAGACCAGAGCACATAGACAAAATACAAAAGATCCTCAAACCAAATTCATTTCACACAATCAGATAAACACTATAAAATGCAGTTCAATGAGTCTGAAAATTGACATTTAATCATAAAATCCGCAGTCTCATGCATAAGTAGTAGATAGATTAATAACCTTGAGGCCACTCAGCAATTAGCCTTTCTTTAAGAAATGCAATGGTGGTAGATGATGCATAAGTAGTATGCCCTATATCTGTTCCATCATATATGCGGAATTTAAGCTCGATACGCTCCTGTCCTTCAGCCATAGTTCCCTTCTTCTTTTCCTAGCTTGCAAATCCAATGTAATACCGAATCAACAGTTCCAGTCACAGACCCACAATTCAGTCTCACCCTACTCACCTGCACAAGAGTCCACATATTCTACTTGAATCAAAATATTACATATTGCTAACTGATTTGCTTCAACAAAATAGAGCAAACTAACATAATGAAAAAGGAAAACAACAGCACCCTTTTACTTTGTATTACTTGTGATCAGAGAAATGTGGATAATTAACTCAGAATCATCATATTTATCTAATTATAATTTCTTTAAATATCAAAACTAGAAATGACAAATTAAACTTCACTTCTCTCATCACCTAAATTACAAAACAGACTGTTAGTTTTTATAATTCTTGAAACTAAAGAGTCAACATAATATATTAAAATGAAAACATGTTTCATGATTTCGAGAGCATGTGATTAAAAATTTAGCAAAATCAAAACTCAAGAAATAAAAAACTTGATTAAAAATTAGAGTAAAACAAAACAAACCTCAAAGACGTTGATAAAAGGCTTGTCTGGAGTGAAAACGTGCAAGAAGAGTACATCTAAATCAACAACTGAATAAACAATCCAATCCAGCAACCAGTTCATATGATCCAATCACTCTACGGTCAATCAATTCCTGCAACAACAAACGGCACTCTCTTTGACTACAAATTCAACATGTGAAAAATTCCGTGAAATCAAGATTCGAAATAAACAAAAGAATAAGACAATCGAAAGCACAAATATTACCTGATCAAGAAGCCATGAATTGAATTTAGGGTTTTCACAGTTAAAATCTACAGTATTCTGTGTCCGTACTCTGTTTCTTGCTGATTAGTTATTTTGTTTTTCTTTTTCAACGATCTCTCTGACTCTCACCCTTCTTTTCTTTTCCCTTTTTTTTAATTTTTTATTTTATGTGAAAATGAGAGTCATTAAATAATATAAGATGTGAAAATGAAATTATTTTTAGAGAGTTGAATTATGTAAGGTCGTAATTGTGCAAATCTCGTGGGATGACGAATTAGAGCGAGCCACGTCAAGGTATCTTAGGGAAGTTTGTAGTGGAATAACAATATCCCTAAAAAGAGTTGGGCTGCCTGAGTTATTTGAGGCGTGGCGATTTGTTATTGGGAAATTTGGCTTTTAGGGGGTGTATTGGATTTGGATTTCAAAATACTTTCAAAGATTTTTTAAGAGTTTATGGACTTTTATTGTCTTTTATGGACTTTGTAGAACTACAAAATTTTTTTAATGAAAATTGTAAAAAATAACCTAACCACAAAATGGATTATTGTTTCTAACAAAATTCTAATTTTTTATTACTGGTAACCAATTACCATAATACATTATTGTTTTTAGTCAACAAATTTCAAAACTACCATTTTATCCTCTTTTTCTTTTTATTTTATTTTTTTTCTATCCATTACTCAACTCTCTCTCTATCACTAATCTCTATCACCCATCTTTTGATCACTCATATCTTTATCAAATCTTATTTCTCAACTAATTTTTGTCAAGAAATTAAAGTTATTTTAAAGGGAAATCGTTAAAAAACCAAGATTTGTGAATAGTTTTTTGAAAATTTTGAGTTTGTGGTTGAATCTCTGCTCAAAACTTCAATGTTTGTAAATCTTCAATTTCAATAACATTATTATGTTTTTGAGATGATATTGTTGATGAGTCTTTGTTACTTTGTTTCAATTTTGAAGTTTTTTTTTTGTTTTTTTTTGTTTGTGACAATGGAAGAAACTTCAATTTCGGTTTGAAATTATATTTCACGCAATGTGTCACGGTAAAAGTGATATAAGTTGGTTATTTCATGTTTAACGTGACACATCGGTTAATATTGTGTAATTATGTATTTTTTAATTACATGAGATATTTCATGTCCAACATGACATACACGGGATATTTTATACCCAACATGACATACATGAGATATTCAATACACAACATGATATACATGGGATATTTCATCTGTAGAAATAAGATATTTTATACCCAACATGATATACATAGGATATTTCATGTCCAACATGACATACATGTGATATTTCATGCATAACATGATATACATGAGATATTTCATGTATTGTATGAAATACTACATAATGGGGATATTTTATACCCAATATGACATACATAGGATATTTCATGCCCAACATGACATACATGGGATATTTCATGTACAACATGATATACATAAGATATTTCATGCCCAACATGACATACATGAGATACTTCATGCACAACATGATATACATGAGATATTTTATGTCTGGTATGAAATACTGCATAATGAGGATATTTTATACCCAACTTGACATACATATGATATTTCATGCCCAACATGACATACATGAGATATTTTATGCACAACATGATATACATGGGATATTTTACGCCTTGTATGAGATATTACACAATGAGGATATTTCATACCCAACATGACATATATAGGATATTTCATGCCTAATATAACATATATGAGATATTTCATACATAACATGATACATGAGATATTTCATGCCCAATATGACATACATGAGATATTTCATGCACAGCCTGATATTCATGAGATATTTCATGTCTTGTATGAAATACTACACAATGGGGATATACCCAACATGACATATATAGGATAATTCATGCTCAACATGACATACATGGGATATTTCTTGCATAACATGATATACATGAGATATTTCATACTTTGTATGAAATACTACATAAATGAGATATTTCATACCCAACATGACATACATAGGATATTTCATGCATAATATGATATACATGAGATATTTCATGCCTTGTATGAAGTATTGCATAATAGGGATATTTCATACCCAAAATGACATATATAAGATATTTCATGCCTAACATAACATACATGAGATATTTCATGCATAACATGATATACATAGGATATTTCATACCTTGTATGAAATACTGCATAATGGGGATATTTCATACCCAACATGACATACATGGGATATTTCATGCCCAAATTGACATACATGGGATATTTCATGCCTAAATTGATATACATGAGATATTTCATACCCAACATGACATACATGAGTATTTCATACAAGGCATGAAATATTGCTTAATGGAGATATTTCATACCCAACATGACATACATTGAATATTTCATGCCTTGTATGAAATATTGCATGATAAGGATATTTCATGCCCAACATGACATACATGGGATATTTCATGCCTAATATGACATACATGAGATATTTAATGCACAACATGACATACATGAGGTATTTCATGTCCAACATGAAATATCTCAACATGACATACATGAGATATTTCATGTTTTACGTGATATATCATTGGGAAATGTGAAACACTATTTTCTTACAATTTTTTATTTTATTTTATGAATTGATTTTTTTTCAATTATTATTTGCTTTAGGAATTATGAAAAGCTTTAGGTTAACAATCAATTACAACGGTCGATGGGACAAGTTAGATTACATGGATGGGCAACTTAATGGGGAGTTAGTGGAAAACAAGTTGTCATAGAATGAGTTGGTGGAGAAGACATACATATTGACTGAGATTAATAGAAATATTTATGACATCATTCTTTATGGGGTGATTAAGTTACGATCACGTTGTACAAAATATCGCGTGAAACGTGACAATGATATTGATTTTGTGTTTCACGATGATTCACCGATCAAAGAGATTTATGTCGATATGGAGAAGAGAGTGGATGGAGGTGGAGGTGGAGGTGGAGATGGAGATGGACATATACACAAATCTAAATTATGTACAATATCTTAGGACCGGGTTTTACAAATTCCTTCAAAATTAAGGTGTGGTTCATTTGAGGGTTTGCATGGCTGTAAAGGGAACGGGGGTGAGTATATGGTGTCCGAAGTTTAGCTGAAGGCTTTATCTTCCTTTTCCTCTCCTAGGACGTCAGTTGGAACTGTTTTTTCTCTATCGACTCCACACTCAGGCCTGCATTCTTAATTTCAATATTTGGGATTGGAGAAAAACATTCGTCGAGTACTCCACCTCGAAGCCCTGCCTCTGTATGGTTTACGTCACCCTGACAAGTTAACAATTAGGTTAATTTTAAAATGTATTTGAAAATGACTGACATAAGCATCTTATTTATACCTGCGGAGCGGATTCCATATGTTGCAATTTATGAGCCGGGTAAGTGTCTATGGTAGCTTTTGTGGAATCATGATCGAGAAAAGCTCCATTCGAGAGATTGCCCCAATCATAATGGTCATTATAGACAGAAGTCCGCTTGGGCGACTGAGTATATGGTGCATTTCGTTGTGACCGAACCTCCTCATGTAAAATATTGAACTACCAGGTAAAACTCGCAGTCATCCATTTCTCAGCAGCCCTTATCTGATCTGTAACATGGGCGAATAATTTCTCCCACATATCAGAAACAACAGTTTCTTGAGGGTCGACTGTATATGTCTACATGATGTTTTTCAAAGTTAGTATGTATTATCATACTTAATAATGTTATAATCATTTATAATTTGCAAAACTAACAAGTTTACATTACCTTTTTTTTTTCTTCAGTCTTGATTGGCATTTGATTTCATCTCCCGACTGACACTCTCCGACAATAACTCTTTATCACTCTCGCTCATCGTAACATCGTCTTTTGATGTTTCAGGAATGTCCCCCATGGCATTTTCTGGATTAAAAAAATACCATATAATCCTGCTGTAATTCATTTGCAGTCGGAGTCAATGTCGAAATAGCTTCCATCTGAATCGTAATAATGCACAAAAAAGAATAATTAAACAATGTTCATAATACTATTAAAATTAAACATACAACTATAAACTTGTACCTCATCAGTGAACTCGTTATCAAGTTTCTTGGGCTTGTTTTTGCAACACCAGTTCATTAGTTGGGGATAAACGTTACTAATCCGGAGTCCATGAACTCCAGTGAGGCATGGAATAGCCTCCATAGCCCAAACCTATTCATCATAAACAAATTTTGTAAATATGTTGTCAAACAATCATTTTTAAAGTTAGTAAAGATCGAGATACAAACCTGAAATGCCCATGCAAAGCTGTATATGTTCACCCCCAGATTCTGCTTGTTGAAATTCTGGTTTTGCTTCTTTCGACTAGTCATAAACCGTCTCAAGTAGTATACGGTCTGAGTGTATATGTAGGTTTCCCATGGAAAACACTCGAAAGCCGTTAAGTTCTCTACAAACATACAAGCCCACCTAGGGACGGTCTTTCCGTATTCAATCCCAAGAAGCATGTGTCATAATAGAAACAAATATGGCAACTTGATAGCATCATCAGACTTGTTAAAATTTCCCTCATCTAACTGATTTAGAATTGTATGAAATGTCGGTACTTTTCCATCAAAACATCTATCTAACACATCCCCTTCAATATTCTCATAGCCACGGACAACACTGGTAGGTATTGTTCTAAATTGCAAATCGGTTACCAAACAGAATTCTAGTTTCCCGAATCGTATATCTGTTTGGCCCACCCAAAACCATATCTCATCTGTATTCCCACTCGGGAGATTAACCTCCATACACAGTAGCAACTGACATAACCTTCCACCAAAATTCTAAGACGAGGTAATTCTAAAAACTGCCTAAATACACCATCCTGGAAACGCTTTAGTTCCCCAACTTATCCAAAGAATCTCTCATTCTATTCAACTTAGTAAACCTTTGATGAACCAATATTCTTGCATGAAACCAATTCAATAGACGGTATACATATGGTATTTCGGCCATCTACAATTATAAACATCAAATAAAAATGGAACAATCTTCAATAAGCTGAGATGTAATCTATTGTGTTTCAATAAAATTGGAAAAAAAGCAATATTAATTAATTAATCCAAAACAATAAAAGCTAACGCAGCAACAACAAACACCAACAATGATATATTAATATTTAATAGTACACATCCACAAGTTTCATAATTTCTTTTAAAATAAAATGACATATTAAATTAAAGAGATGTCACTAAATTGACATCAATGTCAAAGTTTTGTTTCATTCCACTTTAAAACTTTGCCCATTCTTAGTGTTATAAACTTTGTCATCTTCTAAATAAAAATAATAGACTAGAAGCCCACAAAGTGATATGATTAAAAATAAAGTAACTTAATCTGTCTTATTTTATTGTATCACTTGGAAAATGTCTCAGTCAAATGAATGGCTATCAAAAGTATACTGTTTCCTGACATGAAATGGCTTGTCAATCGAATTTTCACTGATTTACACTAAGTGCAGCATAAAGCAACAAGAGAACAACAAAGTTACACTAACAACTTGAAGAAAACTACTACAAGTACAATTATATAACAAATTAAAAATCAACTAACTAGTTTCTGGCTCTTAACTAATTGTTTTATTCAGTATTTGTCAAACTTTTATAATTTTAAATTGGTGGAATAAATCCTTACCAAATATTGTCACGTCAAAGAATAAAAGAGTATGCTAAGATTACAAAGAATATCTCCAGTGGCAAGTTCACAAAGGAACTTTAACAAAGAAAATGACGAAAATGAAGGAACTTCATTAATTGAGGAGGAGGCGCAGTAGCAGTAGCAACAATGGTTTTGAAGACATAGCTCTATCGTTTCAGTGGAGCCAAGATATACCCTGGTAGAGGAATCAGATTTATCCGTTTTGATTCACAGGTGTTGATCTTTGCCAATTCCAAATGCAAGAGGTACTTCCACAACCGATTGAAGCCATCAAAGCTTACATGGATTGCAATGTACAAAAAGCAACATAAAAAGGACATTGCGTAAGAAGCTGTGAAAAAGCGAAGATGTGCTGCTAAGAAGTCTCACTCTAGGTCCATTGTGGGTGCAACTCTGGAGGTTATCCAAAAGAGAAGAGCTGAGAAGCCTGAAGTTCATGATGCGGCCAGGGAAGCTGCTCTTCATGAAATCAAGGAGCGGGTCAAGAAGACTAAAGATGAGAAGAAGGCAAAGAAGGCAGAAGTAACGGCCAAGTCACAGAAGATAGGCAAGGGTAATGTTCCCAAGGGTGCTGCACCCAAGGGCTGGCCTAAACTTGGTGGTGGTGGTTGGAAGCGTTAAGCTGCCAATTTATTATCATTAATGAAGTTTTTACAGAGAGAATCTTATTGATAGAGAATAAAATGATACAATGAATTATATATTTGTTGATACCAATAAGCTAACTGACTTCTAAAATAGAATTTGTAACTAACTGATGTTGAAAATAAAGAAAGTTTGTTTCTCATCGTTCTTTATATGTGTAGTTGATCACTACAAGCCGTCACGCTCGCAATAGTATGAGGTCGAATTGTAGTGCAATGATAGAGTAGGGTATCGTCCCACAGAGACTAAGGGATTTAATGATTACTGGCGTTCGAAGGCACGCGTACTATTTGAACAATACAATTGAATAATTTCCAAACTTATCACTAAATTAATCTAAAGCTAAAATCTAAGCAATGTAATCAACCGAATAAAATAAATCACACAAGAAAACGATATTTGTAATTTGATGAAATAATGCTAGAATTTAGAATCCACCTCACCCTTCTAATTAAGAATTCGATCCGCCTAATCTCTCAAATTACGCAAGTGTACGTAATAGGTTCGTGCCCCCTCTAATTAACTCCTAATCTCTTTTGAGCAATAGAAATCGCACCTAAACATACAGAATATACTCAGGCTAATCTAGCACAGTGGGACACACACACGATCCCTATATGCCGGCCTAGCGATCTCTCAACTTTTCGGTTAAATACATTGGATATTTTGACTAGAACGTTTAGCGCGTCACCTCACAAGTTCATTCACACAACCAATATAACAATTACAAGATGATCAATCAAGCAAAAGCATTAAGAACTCAAACTATCCATATTACAACACAAGCACTTTAAGAGAAATTAGGCAAATCATTACTAAAGGATTAAGGGTTTGGTATCATCATAACTCTAGTATATATGTGTTTAGCTCATATTACACATCCAAGTCATTTGAGATAATAAATTGAAGTAAACCTAGCAAACACACAAGATTAAGAGAATAAGTTGTAAGAAATTCACTAAGATGAAGAACTTCTTCTTTGCAAGTGTTAGGCTCCAATAACTTGATCTTTCCTAGCTTTCTTTGATGCTCCAAGGTGTCGATTGATGATGGGTATGGTGTGTAAGGGAAGGTTATGTAGTGGAGGTGAAGGAATTATGGTGGATTATGGTGAAGAGATGATGATTTTTGTGAATTTGTGTTGAAAGTGTAGTGGATGTAGTGATGGGCATGAATGGAGCAATTTTGAGATCTAGAAATTATGAAGCACACTTTGGAAAATTTGGTATAGGTAGGTCAAAGTGGGTCCCAAGAAAAGTGAAAAGCAAGTGGAAACTGTCATCTCGTTATACGTCTCGATATTCGCTTTGACGACCTGTCTGACGAACACCTTCTGTTGAACTTCGTGGTACGCATTTTGGTCTGATGTGATACACTTCGACGTTCCTGTCCGACGAAACTTGGCAGTGGATTAGATCTTCAAAAACATGGTACAGGTCACGGTACACCATTTTGCCTAGCGCGGTACGCTTCGACGAAAACTGGAAAAAATGCTCTTTTAACCCGATAGTCCCGTACTTGCCCGAAAAATCTTTGTTATCGCGTGTAGACTTCTCCTAGAGCAAATAGACCTGAAAACACATTATTTAAACATTAAAACATTAAAGCAGAGCAAAACGCGACCCAAACAAAGCAAAAACAACCAGAAACAGCAGAAACAACAAAATGAAAGCAGTTCCAAAGGAGAATTAACTGAACTCCTAGACAATCAACTTCTAATTTTATCTAATTTTGTTCCAAACACCCAAAAAAAAAAAAAAAAAAAAAAAAAAAAAAAAAAAAAAAAGCCAAACTAATCAACCTCAAAATTCTCTATACATCAATAAATTCAGGATTCATATGATCAAATCATTAAAAAACCAAAACCCCCCATTGTTCTTACCAAAAAAAAAAAAAAAAAAAAAAAAAAAAAAAAAGAGAGAGAGAAAGAAAGAAAAGAAAACACAACAAGTCGAGAAACGTAAACTGATACACAATCAAGAGCGATTAGAATTACCTGATTCGAGGATTAGGGTTTGCGATTTGAAGAAATCAAATCATATTAAAAAGAAACCCTAAATCAGATAAGTCTAAGCTCTGTGTCTAGCGAGAGAGAGAGAGAGAGACATAGTCGAAAGTGAGAATGAACCATTCGTCAGCATTTGGTTAGTTCAGCCAGCCGATTCTTCTTCACTGGTGTTTGGTCAGCGTCACCCTTATCTCGTCGCCGTCGTCGTCGCCGGTTGCCCACCTCTTCTCCGATCACACTTGCCTCTCTCACTGTAGTTGAAAATGATGGTTTTTATTTTTATTTTTTATTTTATAATTATTGATAATGACATTAATCTGATTTAGATTTAGGTTTGTAAAAAAATAAATATATAATTTAGGATTATTTTTACAAACAAACTTTATTTTTTTTTTAAAAAAAAGGGTATTTTAGACTTTATAACTTCCATCTGGTTAAAAACAATAACTTAAATTTTTTCGATTAAAAACAATAATACATTTCTTAATTTGACTACTTTTACAAGTGTCTCAAATTTTTATAAACTTTCATTTTAAAAGATTTTCATAGACATTTATAAACTTTTATTGACTTCTAGATATAATATATACTTTGTTGCAACAAATTATATTTCTCATGTCATTAAAAATATTTTTTTCAAATGAATAAAAAACAAAATCATTGTTAATGTCTATAAAACTTGACGGAAACATACATTCATGGATATATACGTGATTTTAAATTTTTATTTGTTTTTTATATTATATTTTGCATCATAAAGACAATTATGCACCTAAAATTTTTTATAATTAGTCAAAGTATGTGTGTAAAATATAATTAAAAAAGTTAATTTTATTTATTTTTTATAAAAAAAATATAGTTAGTCAAATTTTTATTTGTTTTTTATAATTAGTCAAAATATTTTTTTTTATATATTTTTTTTAAGAATAAAGGTAGTAAACCGATAATAATATTAATGTTTACATGTCTTTATAAAAGTATGACAATGAGTATAAAAACTCTAACCAAAATTAAATCAAATTACCAAGGCAAAACCTAAAAATCGCATCTATTGTTGAACAAGACCCATACACAAAAGTGCGTAGTTTGATATTTACCATAGTTACATGGAGCCACACTCATACACGGCTTTGATTATAAACTTAAAGAAGATTGAATTCCATCAAAATAATATTTAACAAAACATGAAAAAACGTTTAATACAATTCATATAATGAATATCAATATAATAAATAGCCTTTATAAATCATTTATATATTCATAATCTTAAATCATAAGAAATTCATTAGTAGAATAGACATTTATAAATCGAAAGATCTAAAATAATAATAATTTAAGGCTCTCTAATTTAACGGAAATAAACAATACGGATTAATCATTTTATAAAATGGTAAACAAATAGCTCATGTCTCATAGTTTCACAAATCTCGAATGGTGTCACCCGTAGCCCGATGACCCAGCCCAAATGATTCCAATAGGGTCACCTGTAGCCCAATGACCCGACCCAAATAATCCCAATATTGTCACCTGTAGCCAGGTGACCCGGCCCAAATAATTCAGATAATACAATCAATGAGCCAAAGTAGAAAAAAATCATTCTCATTACCTTGTTGAATCACATATTAGAAACATATATTAATTTTGAAAATAAGAATATCAACTAAATAAACTTATTGTATATCATATCTTATAAACATTTCAAAACAATTATATCAAAACATTTCAAATACTTTTATTACCATACAAAGTTGTAAATCACATTTACGAACAAAGTAGTGACTACTTAAGGAGAAACCAATAACATAACTTACTTATTCCAAATAATAAATCAAAATAGATAAAATATTTAAATACATTATATATATATATTCTCAAACATGATACATCATGGATGTACATATAATCAAATCAGTAGCCTTTTTGTATAAGTAGTCAAACGGTATTGAAAATGAGTTACAAAGGAATTAGTTTTCAAAACATTTTATATACAATTCTTACTGCAACAATTTTATTTACACAAGTAAAATCATTAACAGAATATAATAAGGCGGAGATGCTAAAAACAATAATTCAATAATTCGAAACATAAATAAACCATGGATGAATTTCTTACATAATATATAATCATTGGAAAACAAGTATAATATGCCATGATCATATATGAGTTTACTTACCTTCAATCCGCATAAGAATTTAGTTCTACATCTAAACACCGAAAGTCACATGAACCCTCTTCCAAAACTGCAGCCGTTTCCTTTAATATTATATGGAGGCTGATATTCTTCTGTATAAGGTGCAGAGATATATATAATAAGAGTATTCAAAACCCTAACTCATTAAGGAATCACTCTAGAATGGAAACTTCAATTATTAAGATTTAATTCTGTCTCCATTGGCTATTATTTCATCCTAGATTTTTGGGTTAACTAACTAATATGGAAAGAATTTATTTATTTATTTATTTAATTCGGTTTGAAAAATACAGCTATTACAATTCTACCCCCTTACAGAAATTTCACACTCGAAATTTTACTATAATGTACCTCAAAACTAAAACAACCGGGGTAATTTCTCTTTGGTGAAACAATCAAGCTTCAAAAACAAATTTGGATATTACACATAATATACGCAACGGTTTGTAATGGTACTTTTCTAGTTATGGCGGTAACGATATTTTAAAAATAATGGTAGTTAATGGTATTTTTCTAATAAGGATGCTCTAATTTTGTAACTTTTCAATATTGTACTGATCAAAGAATTATTATTGTTGTACGCGTACTTAAGTTTTAATAATAATAATAATAGAGTATACTAATATAGCACATCACCCTTTAGTACAAGTGGTAGTGCACGCATCTTACAAGCGTGGAGTTTTCTCAATTTACATTTCAGACAATGTGGTACTTAATTTGTAGTTGTTACAAGATCTTGAGGATCTAAAGACTGAGATTTGATTTTCGGTTTTTTTGTTGTATTATATATGGATGTGCACGGACCGTATATAAATTGGATTACTAAGGAAGTTTATTGAGATGTAATTAAATGTAGATTAAAAGAGATGGAATGAGTAAGTTTGAAAACAAAGTAAACCAAAAATCATTACAGTCGGCAGCTGCTGCCTAAGATGATCAAAATTCCATGTTTTCTAGTTAGGTGCACCAAATCCAGGAGTATATAGGTCTCACAATCTCACTTCAACAAGCCACATCGACCGAACCAGCTACTTAACGACAACTACTTTGCAACAATTGATTTCTGTTAATAAAAATGTAGGGCAACAAAGAAGAAACATGTAGAAATTTTTGTGCCAAAATATATAAATAAATAGATGGCTGGTCCTGTCAATTATTGAATCTTTGGTCTAGAACCCAACTTGATCAACTCACCAGTTACCACCCCCCATTCCCGTAAAGTAGTAGATGATAGAGAATATACATGATGATTGATGTAAACCACAAGAGAGCAAAAGATAGATGCTAGGACCGCTAGATGGGTGGTGGATGAGCAAGTGTTCATGCCTACTTCTCTCTATTCATTGGAGAGAAATGTACCATAACAATAAACAAAATAAATAAACTCTCTAGGTAGATGATAGAAGAAATTCCCACAAATCTCCACCTGTAAGAGCATCTCCAATGCTATTATGCATTTGGAGAAAATGGAGTGCCACATAGGATAGATATTGAAAAAGTTAGAAAAACTCTCTCCAATACTATTATCTAAGTTGAATATGGAGGTGATGTGGCAAAAAAAAAAGTTAGAGAATTTGGAGTTGGGTTTCTAATTCTAGAAACTCTCCTAGAAATGTTGACTAGGATTTCTAACTCATTCCACTAATAAGATTAAGGCTTTCAACTCTTTCCACCAATAAGATTAAACCTCATTTAATTGTAAAATAAAAGAGGAGAGAGAGTATAATAATTGTTTTATTATGATTGGACATAGAATTGATGCATATTTGACTTTAAATAATTGCATTGGAGATGTGAATATGCATTTCTCTAATTTTTTTTTTTCAAAAGTGGGCCCATAATAAATAGAAATGCTGATGTGGCACTATTTAGAAACTTAAAAATACATTTGCATTGGAGATGCTCTAAGTTAAAAAAATTTTAGTTACAATTTCAGATATAATAATACAATAAAAAAGTGATATTTTCTTTGTTGACAGTCTTGTCCGCGTAAAGTCAACAAATCAAAGTGCTAATTAACCTTTAAGATGGTCAACAATCGAATAAATGAATTGTGAAGTCAGAATCAATAATATATGTTGCGCTAAATCAATACTGTTGTGCAACGCTGACGCGTATTGGGATCAACTTGCGGGGTAGGAGGAAATACCCAGATCAAAATTTTAGTTTCATATTTTATTGATGAGTGATTTCTTATTTTATTATGGAGTGACAGTTTTACCCCTAGCGTTTGATTATTTAAAGTATTCGTAGGGTTTAAGTGTGATAGTGACAAAGAATATTTAGAGCTTAACTGTGAGAGAGAGAGACAGAGAAAGAGAGATTCTCCATTGTAAATACCGATTTGATAATGGAAGTTGAGTGCTAGTACGTAGATGTAGACTTACACCAAATCACATAAAATCTTGTTTGTGATTGTTTTGATTGCTTTTTGGTTTGTATATTTCGTAATAAGAAATAACACTCAAATCTCTTACCGGGAGTCCTTGGTTACTGCAATAGTTCTCAAAGAATGGTTCCCCTTCAGTAATAAAGCTTATATGGACCTATTAAATAAGTAATCCGTTAAGAGCGCCGGTTGGAGACCAGCGTTTATACTTGGACAATCAAGTGAGCGAGCATTTTTGACAGAGTTTCCAGTAAATAAAGAATAGAATAATACTTGAGCAGTCTTTCTATTGTCAGTTTATCCTAACAATAAATATATTAGGACAAATAATGTGGATCACAGATTATGGAGAAATTTTAACAAGTACATACATTTTAAGTCAAAGTATGTAAATCTAGTGGTTAACATTCTTCGTCCTGATATATTTATTGTCAGGACGAACTGATAATAGAAAATCTGAATACTTGAGTACTAACCAGGCAGTACTCAAAATACTGATCTCACCAATGCGAGTGTAACACGTGGCCCAATTTGTGAGATAAATGTAAAAAATAAAAGATAAAAGGCCACATGTTACACTCTCATTGGTGGGTACCCAAAATATTAACCTCACCAATGAAAGTGTAACATGTGGCCTAATTTGAGAGATAAATATAAAAAATAAAAGATAAAAGGCTACGTGCTACACTCTCATTCGTAGGGTCAGTATTTTGGGTATCGACTAATCAGTACCCTAGTCAGTACCCAAACATTATTCTAAAGAATATATGTGTACATGGTTTGACATGGCTCTCCCTATTTATAGCAAAATGTTGATTATTCAATTATAACGACGCCGCCTTAATATCTCGACAATTATTGGTTAATAAAGGATATTGATTACCTTGTCTAGCTTTTTTTTTTTTTTTTTTTTTTTTGACTGTTGAGGATGCGCATTAAACATAGATTCGAGTGTTATGAGAGTTTTTTTTTTTTTTTTTTTAAGCATTATATAAATTCAGGGTTTTATGGGAGTGGGAGAACTCGAACCCACAATCTCGTGGCGTAGATGTAAGGGGTATACCACTGGCTAATTATCTCGATGTGTGGCCGAACCCCTTCTAGAAAAAAAAAAAAATATTATTGGATATCCACATTTTTTTATTCATTTATTTATGATGTAGGACAGTTGGCTTTAGAGTTTGAAGAAGAGATGGACAGGAAATTGTCCAAAAGAGGTGCTCCAAAGAAACGGGCGTAACTTTTGACTTGGTTGTCAGATTTCCTATTATAATATGTTTTTGGAAAGGGTTTTCAGAGATCTATAGCGTGGCAACCCGGGTTCCCCCGGTTGACGTCATTTGCATCCTCATCGGAGCAGTTTAAGTTAGGCTGTCGGGCAACCGAAGATTTTGTGTTGTTTCTTATTTTTCCGTTTTTAGTTGTTTTTATTTATTTTGAGGATATTTTAGTCTTTTTGCTTATTTTTAGGGTTTCGAGAGGCTATTTAAGGCCCTTTGTTATCAGTTTCAGGATTCATTCAATAATATTATCAATTTTCAGTTACAAACATTCGTTCTTTGTTGATGGATTCCAGTTTTGTTACTTTGGGGATTACGCTGGTAAACCCTAGAACTTCCGTTCTGCGTCAATTTATTCTTTAGGTTAATAAAAAAATTATATAGTTATATATGAGTGAAAGAAAACAACTTCTAAATTCGCAGTAAAAGCAAATTGAGTCTCATTTCCTATGTACAAGAGTTAAGTGAAAGTAAACAAATTAAAAGTGGAAGATGCCCTTTACCCCAAGATTAGTTGATTGGTCATCCTAGCTTGAAGCGGGTTCAAAAGTCAACTGTATGTAATTTTCACTATATGTTTGAATGTATTACAATACATATATTAACGAACGGGGGATTGAAAAAAAAAAAAGGGTGGATAATAAGGAACACTAAAATACACACAAAGAATTAGTAATGGAGATTATGTAAATTAATGAAAAAGATACGTCTGCATAACATAAAAAGAATGCCGGGTTCCTTCTTCCGACTTATTCAACCCGGGTGGATTCTGCAACTGGTTGTAGAGTTGCTTAGAGGATTGTGACATATATGTAGTTTTTCTCTTGGCTGCTTTGACCTTAGCCCGTCCCTTTGCTTTGGACCTCTATGGACCCCCAATAAATTATTGATAGATGATCTTGACGTGGCAGCTGAGAACTTTGTATAACATTTTTGATGCCATTTATTGACTCAGTCAGATTGTTACAACCGTCAGAATTCATCCCAGCAGAGAGCCAGAGACTTGGAAATACAACTTGGTGTTCATTTCAGGACATGGATTTTATCTTTCACTATAAATTAATGAAAACATAGTGACAAAAGCAATCTATAAACATTATTCAGCTTTTCATTAGTACATGGGTTCAGTTAAATAATAACAAATTAAATCATGAAGTAATAATAAACCGGAAGACACTAGGTGTTTTTGCATCCCTAAAGTTGCAAAAACTGAAAAAAAAAAAAAATAAAAAAAAAATTGAGTCATTTCATTCACAAGCATCTTTGCATGTTACAATGGTAAGCAGCTGCCCCAAGGAAATTACTAGTTGACTATGAAGATTCTTTATGTCGACATGTTTACTAGTTGGAAAGTGGACACCCTCTGGTGATATCTGAGATTCTTCATGCAAACACAATTAGCAGCACTGTTTTTTTTTTTTTTTTTTTTTTTTCTCTTCTTCATAGTTATTAAAGAAATGCAAAGTTTCATACATTATCAAGACTTGATTAATGTTTGCCATGCTTGATTATTTAAATTAAATATTGCAAGAGATTCTCTAAGTAACGAACCCCACCAAAACATCGTGCCTTTTCTTTTTAATCAACAATTCTTATATCCTTGTCTCCATATATCAATGAGAATCTACTGCTCATAACGTTTGTGTTGTGTATGATTTTTTGTTTGTTTGATTATTTCCATTGGTGTTCATAAAAGCAAAGCATGCAACATGATGAAGCAGAAGCTTTCTATGAGAAAAACTTACACGAACAATTCGAAAAGTAACCTACTGTTATTTTGTTGATCCGCACACATAATAATTAAGTCAAATCATATAATAATTTACTACATAATTAAATATATAATAAATGGAAATAAAATAATATTTATTAATTACAAGAATATTTTTGAAATCTAAAATCTTAAATAATATCTTCAATAATATTCTTCTTCATCATTCTCTCCATGGTGGAATAAATTTGTCCTCGAATCTTGATAGCTTTAATTCCACGAACATGCGGTGCCAATATATAAGATTGTCGACGACTAACTGTAAATTCCCTGATTTTCGTCATGATATTCATCCAATTACTCCAATAACTTAAAACAAATACATCAATCATTAATGTTCTAAGGAACAAATGAATGAGAGATGATGTTGAATGATGAAGCAAGTGAACATCAGTAGGGATGGCAATGGATCGGATCGGGGATGGATACCCCATTATCCATCCCCGTATCCGTTTGAAATATGTATATCCATCCCCGCATCCATCCCCGCATCTAAATGAGCGGGGCGAATTCGGATAATCCGCGAATTTAGATAACGATATCCATCCCCGCTCCGTCTATATCCGTATCCAATGATATATATATATATATATAGTTATAATTTATAAAAGAAAAATGTAACTAACGTGTATAATGGTATCTTTTATCCTATTTAAAAGGGAGAAACAAGTACATCCAATCCAATAAAGTTCAAATAACATAAATTCAACAAACGAAAAAAAAATCACATAAAACTTAACTATTTAATTTTCTCCAACAACTTAATAAAAAACCATAAATATTCTCATTCTTCCATCACCACGGTCCATACGACAATCAAGGTAGTCTCAACTCTTTAGGTTTTCGGCCGCTTACTCTAGAAAAATAGCTTTTAGGGTTTTGATGATAAAAAAATTAATAATAACTTATATAATTAAAATTAATAATTATATTTCCTTCAAAAAAAAATTAATAATTATATAATAATTTTTTATATTTTTAAAATATTAAAATATTAAAATATACAATGGATCCTGATGGGGATGGATATCTATAGACGATATCCATCCCCATATCCGAAAATTAAACGGATATTAGAATCGTATCCATCCCCGCTCCATCCCCGTAATAATAGTATCCATCCCCATTATAAATGGAGCGGATTCTTTCGGATATCCATATCCGTGGATAATTTTGCCATCCCTAAACATCACATGGTCTTGAGGATCCAATGGCCTGTATTTGGTGTAGACGTTGACTTTTGGGCCTACTACTCTACTAGTATGAATGTTTTTATTTTTTATTTTTTATTTTTTTATTTTTTTATTTTTTAAATGAATTTTTATTTTTTCAATAATAGTATAACACTAGTATTTAATGTTAAAAGAGAAAATAACAAAAAGACCAATGCATGCCAGGTTCGTAATGGTACTTTTTTTTTTTTTTTGAACAGCGATTTATTAAAAGAAAGCCAAAGAGCCAGCCAAACACAACCAGAGCAAAACAGGGGCACAAGACACCCACTGCCAGGCAACAGGACTTTAATGGTACTTTTCTAGTTAGGGCGGTAACGATATTTTGAAAATAACAGTACTTTAATGATATTTTTCTAGTAAAGGTTGGACGATCTAGTTTTGTAATTCTTCAGGATCATTATGACCCAAAAAAATATTACTGTTGTACTTAAGTTTTAATAATAATAATAATAATAATTGAGTATAATAATATAGCATATCACATCTTAGTACTTGTGGTAGAATACGTATTTTATAAATATGTGTAAGGAGTTTTTTCACCGGTTTTTGGAAGTAGATATCCATCGTTAGGTCAAAATTTTATTTACATTTTAGACGGCGTGGTACTTACCATATATAAATTGGATTACTAATGAAGTTTATTGAGATGTACATGTAGATTAAAAGAGATGGAATGAGTAAGTTTGAAAACAAAGTAAACCAAACCTGTCATTCTTGAACCAAATCCAGGACATATAGGTCTCACAATCTCACTTCATTACTTCAACAAGCCACATCGAGTCATCGACCGAACCAACTACTTGAACTAGATGACAACTACTTTCCGATTGATTTCTGTTAATTAAAGGTGTGAATGTCATAGTATATGGCTCTGTGCTTATAATATAATAAAAATGTACGGCAACAACATGTCGAAATTTTTGTGCTGGTCCAGTCAATTATTGAATCTTTGGTCCAGAACCCAACTTTATCAACTCACCAGTCACCACCCCCTATTCCTATAAAGTAGTAAAGGAGAGAAAATAGTGGAAGAAATAGTATGGGATATACATGATGGTTTATGTAAACCACCATAGAGCAAAAGATATGCTAGGTGGTGGTGGATGAGCAAGTGTTCATGCCTACTATCTCTCTCTATTCATTGAAGAGAAGTGCACCCTAACTATAAATAAATAAACTCTCTAAGTAGATGATAGACGAAATTCCTGCAAATCTCCACTAGTAAGTTAGAAAATTTATAGTTAAAACTTCAGATATAATAATACAATAAAAATGTGATATTTTAAGTGCTAAGTAGCTTGCAAGATGGTCAACAATCGAATAAAATGACAATTATATTCAAGGAAATGTTGGGTTGCATGAATTAGTAATGTTGTGCTACGCTGACGCATCTGGGTCAGCTTGTGGGGTTAGGGGGAAACACCCGGATCAAAATTTTAGTTTCATGTTTTATTGATGCGTGATTTCTTGATTTATTGAGAAGTGACAGTTTTACCCTGAGCGTTTTTTTATTTAAGCTATTGTATTCTTAGGGTTTAAGCGCGATAGCGACATAATATTTAGAGCTGAATTGAGAGAGAGAACTTCATCATTGTAAACACTGATTTGATAATGGAAGTTGAGTGTTGGTGCATGGATGTAGGCTTACACCTAATCACGTAAAATCTTGTGTGTGATTGTTTCGATTGCTTTTGGGTCTATACATTTCATAACAATAAATAACACTCAAATCTCTTGCTGGGAGTCCTTGGTAGCTGCAATAGTTCTCAGAGAATGGTTGGAGAACGGTGTTTATATTTCTGACGATCAAATGAGCAAGCATATTTTTGATAAGAGTTTTTGCTAAATAAAGAAGGGTAGTGTTAACTCGTGCTCTATGGCACAAGTTAACAATCATTTTATTACTATAAATAAAAAATAGTTACTGTATTTATTGTAATAAAATAATAAATATAGTCATTGATATGTGTTTTTATTTCTATTTATGGAAATAAATTGGTTGTTAACTTGTGCTCTTAAAGCATCTCCAATGTAAGCGTGGCTTGTGAAAAAAGAGATGTCACGTAGGATAAATATATGTCCTGTTAATAATTGTGTCTCCAATGTAGTTGTCCATATTCAATCTTAAGCTGACATGGCCAAAAAAATATAAAATAAAAAAAATTAGACATTATCAACATGGCCGTCTACTTTCAGACGGTCTGTTGCACATTTATTTTTTAAGTTGACCCAGCAAACATTTAAAATCGATATTAATTTTTTTTTTTATATATTTTTGGTAAGAAAATAAAATAAAATAAAAAACAGAAAAAAAAAATGGATACGTCATTAAAAAAAATTGTGTTTTAGACAGAAGCATTGGAGATCAATTTTGAATTGATTGTCTATCAAGTCTATTTTTATGCTACATTGAAAACAAGTCTCTTGATATTATTACCATGTCGACGTTTATTAGTATGCAAACCACTTTTGTATTGGAGATACTGTTAGGGCATGTGTTAACACTACCTTATAAGAATATATGTGTACATGGTTTGCCATGACTCTGCCGATTTATAGCAAAATAGTGATTATTCAATTATAAAGGGTATTGAATAATATCTCGACAATTATTGGTTAATAAAGGGTATTGATTACCTTGTCCAGCATTTTATTTGACCGTTGGGAATGCCATTAAACATAGATTTGAGTGTTATGAGACTATTTAATGTTGCCTTATTTGTTCTTATTGCGCTCATGATTGCTCTCATAAATGCGCGATCCGATCATTTATTAAGCATACTTATACTTGTTTGTGTGGTCAAACCACCTCTTTGATGATGAGCCTATTAATCTCCGGTTTGCTTTGTCTCTGGTCTAGCGTGCATTTTCGGATGCAAATGCGTAATATTGTGAACAATATTTGATCCTCATGTATTTTGGTCTTTGGGGTCACCCCCTCATGCGCTCGTCATTAAGAGTGTGGTTTGGTCGCCTCCTTCTTCGGGATGGGTCAAAATTAATACGGATGAGGTTGCTTTAGGTTCTCCTAGTATTTGGGTTACAGAGGCGTGTTTCACAATTGTCACTCATTTGTTAAAGGTTGTTTTAATTTACTGCTCTGTTTGGCTCAGTGTTCACTTTTGAGGCTGAATTACTTGCAGTGTCGATGGCTATCAACTATATATGCTTGGATTAATAATTGGCGTCGTATTTGACTTGAGAGTGATTCTTCCTATGTGGTTCGGCTGCTTTTGGCTCATTCTAATCAGGTTCCATGGTGTGTTCGGTAGGCTTGGTTGATGTGTTTTTCATATTTTAGGGAAAGTAATCATGTGGCATATGCTCTTTCTAAGCATGCTTTAGATTTAGATGTTT
The DNA here is from genome assembly GCA_030490815.1 of Acer saccharum. Taxonomy (NCBI): domain Eukaryota; kingdom Viridiplantae; phylum Streptophyta; class Magnoliopsida; order Sapindales; family Sapindaceae; genus Acer; species Acer saccharum. The sequence goes on from CM059870.1 coordinate 34,469,003, forward strand.
CTTTTTGGTGGTCTAATACTCCGGCATTCTGTTCTTCTTTGGTTGGTAACGGCATTCTGTTCTTCTTTGGTTGGTAATGATTGCACGGGACGAGAGTCTTTCCGTTTTCGTTAAATGTTTTCTTTTCACTTTTTGTCGTGGTCTATGTGATTTTTTTTTTTTATCAGGTCTATGTACCCTTGGCGTTTTTGCTTGACATTTCTTTTTTCCTTGATTTTATTTTATTTTCTTTGATATATATATATAGTTTTTTTATTGTCAGTTCGTCCTGATATAAAATATATCAAGACGAAGAATATGGACCATTAGATTTACATACTTTGATTCAAAGTGTATGCACTTGTCAAAACTTCTCCATAATCTATGGTCTATATTCTTCGTCTTGATATATTTTATATCAGGACGAACTAACAGTAGAAAGACTGATATATATATATATATATATATATATATATATATGGATACTACCCAGGAGCTTTTCAGCATATGATTTTTTATGATGCTTTACCCCTCAAGTCGGTCCAATTTTGGAAAAAAAAGAAAGAAAAGAAAAACCACCTTTTGCCGGGTTCCTTCTTCCTACTTATTCCGCCGGGGTGCCTAAGAGGATTGTGCACATGTAGTTTTTCTCTAGGCGGCTTTGACCTTAGCCCGTCTCTTTGTTTTGGACCTTATATGTGGACCCCTAATAAATTATTGATAGAGGATCTTGGCGTGCCACTGTGCCAGCCAAGAACTTTGTATAACATTCCTGATGCCATTTATTGATTCAGTCAGAATTCATCTCAGCAGAGAGCTAGAGACTTGGAGATACTTGGTGTTCATTTCAGGACATGGGTTTGATCTTTCAGTCTTTCACTATAAATTAATGAAAACAAAGTGACAAAAGCAATCTACAAACAGTATTCAGCTTTTCATTAGTACATGGGTTCAGTTAAATAATAACAAATCATGCAGTAATAATAAACCGGAAGACACAAGGAGTTTTTGCATCCCTTTGTTGGGAATTTGAACCAATGAATGCAGAAACGACATGCCTAATATTCGTCCATAACTCCGTACTCTCATCATTTTTTCTTGTGAAGCAAAAGAACACCTGTAACATCAGAGAGAGTGTGATGAGATCCGAGGAAGACCCCAAGGAATATCCAGGGAATATCAGATCTCCCTTGAAAATCACCCACAGATCTCTAACTTGATCCACTGATATTCCCCGGATATTCCTTAGGGTCTTCCTCGGATCTCACCACACTCTCTCTGATGTTACATGTGTTCTTTTGCTTCACACAAATAACATAATTACAAGGTTTTATTTATACTAGTTGCAGGGAGTTAAGACCAACAAGGAAATCCATCTCTTATACGTACAAGATTTACTTGTTCTACATAAATACTATTTATTTTTATGACAAGTCTTCTTGTAAAAAGAAATCATTTTCCTTCAAGCACAAGAACTTCCAGAAGAATTATTTTCCTTTTTCCACGCACCTTTCCTAACTTGTGCAAAACATACACCATCACCGTGGTCTCGGCCGCGGTTTGCAACCCGCGCCCTACACCTCGGAAAGCCTATGGAAACGACCACTCAGAATACTGCAATTTGCGCCTTTTGCCTACGCCGTGGTCTAGTGAAACCGCTGTCAAACCCACAGCAATTTGGACAACGCAAACTACTGGAATCGAACCGCTGTGCGAACCGCTCCCCCTTGCACATCGGTATCCACAATGCTACCCTATTGGTCTTCAACCGTTGTGACAACCGCTCTTCATACTCAGCGGTACCCACATCGCTATACCCGTTTCCAGTTTTCTTCAGTTTCTTCTTTAATTCTTCATAGTCTTCAAACCTCCTTCAAACACCAACTCCAACTTCCAAACGTATCCCACGTTTCCAGGAAGTATCACATCAGTTGAGCCTCGTTTGGTTCACATTGGGTTCACTTGAGAATACGAGTCAAAACCTAACACCGTCAAGTTGCAAAAACCAAAAAACAAAATTTAGATGCATATGCAGGCATATACAATAACACATAAGACATTTGTGAGAGATGGTTCTCGATCTTTTCTTCCATTGATTGATGTGTATTCACAAATCACAGGCATCTTTGCATGTTACAATGTTATTCTTCTTCTCCAATGGTAAGCAGCCGTCCCCAGGAAATTACTAGTTGACTGTGAAGATTCTTTATGTGGACAGGTTTACTAGTTGGAAAGTGGGGAGAGTTTTCTGGTGGTATCTGAGATTTTCTCTCTCTCTCTCTTGTTAAAACAATGCAAAGTTTCATACATTGTCACAACTTGATTAATATTTGCCATGATTGATTATTAAATTAATGAGTTACATTCCTGCAAGAGATTCTTCAAGTCGCGCGCGCACCGTACCCCACTAAAAAATGGTGCCCTTTCTTTTTCGTCAACAATTCTTATATCCTTGTCTCCATATATCAATGAGAATCTCTGAGCATAACGTTTGTGTTGTGTAGTGCATGATTTTCTTTTGTTTGATTATATATTTCCATTGGTGTTCATAAAAGCAAAGCATGCCATCTCAGATATTTAAGGCCAAATCTGTGAGTTCAATCTGTAAGATACTAATCATAAATATCTTCTATATATCACAAAAAGTGGCCCGGGGACCAGTCCCCGAATTTCAGTGCCTGGAACACTCAAGTTGTCATATTCTTATTTCTAATGGAAGCAATATGTGTTGAGGACACAACAATCGGTGAAAGAAAATAGAAGAAGAATAGAATTGTTTATATACTAAAATGTATCCAGCAACTTAATTTGAAGATACCAAAAAACTTGATATTTCAATACACTACCGCAATTAAATAACTACAATAATAAAGAAAAGAAATAATGCAGTAAAATTAAAATACTGACTTGATTACTGAAGATAGAGGCTTGCAGATGGTTACAATGTCCTAAAACATTATTTTACCCATTCTTTTGTGTTTGAAGTTCTTCAAGTGACTATTTCCCAAGATACAACTATCTGTATTCTAATTTATAGCAGTAGAAATTAGAACCCTAGTGAACTTTGTATATTTCCTCTCAGTGTGGTCGTATTCTAATTTCTAGCACTAAAAATTAGAACCTAACGAACTTTGTATATTTCCTTTCAATGCAGTATGTAAACAATATACAGTATATAATTACTATAAATTCTTCTGTCAAACTCTTAATGTAACTTATGTATTTAGGAATTGAATTTCATTCCAATTTATAAACTCAAATATGACTCTTGGTAAAAACACATCTTTTGGGAAGAGTTGCATCTTTGATAAAGAGACACAATATTTCAGAGAAAAGACACGACTCTTGAATTTCATTCAAAATTCCAACAATATGCATACAAGGACTAGATGCTTATTGGAGATATTTCTTTGCTAGTTTTGTTTTTTTTGTATTGTTGATGGCAACAGATTATTTCTGATGTTATATAATTTGCTACAAATGTGGAACTCAGCTGTGCAATCTCCACAAATGATATATATGCAGTAAAGTACAAGTTTTCAGCCACTGACACTGACTCCAAACCACTGACTACCACAAGAGGAAAGGGGGTTCAAAAGTAAGCTAAAATAAAGAGGGAAAGGCAAGGAATTTAATACCTTTCTTTATCTAAGATAAAGTAGAAGAATCTAAGGTAGCACAATTTTTTCTAGAAAAGTTGAAAAGAATTTTCATAGCATTAATTCGGAGGAATGCAGCTGTTGGTTTCAAGAGTTGATCGAGGACCTCAAGAGACAAGAATCTCTTTCACTGTAATAACCTTCGTTTTCAGCTAGGTCCCTCCATATTAAAACTTTTCATGTCTTGCAAGTTTTTAATTGTATGATATATTCTCTCTTTTTTCATACAGAATCCTCCTGTATTGTTCCTAGGATGCTCTCTAATTAACATCACTTTATGTGTATCATGAATCGTAGAACTGTAAAAGTTAAAGATAGAATTCTGATTTGTAAAAACTGATCTAAAAGTTATTCACTTCTTCTTAATTTGCAGGAGAGGAAGAGGGGTCATTTTGTGATTTAGTATCAGTAGGATAGTGTCCAATTATGCAGCAAGAATTGAATACTATCAGCTTCAAAAACAGAATCACCAAATGATTTGAATTCTACAGTAAGTAGTATGAGAAGAGCTGAAAAATATATAAAAGCTAATTTCATTAAGAAAGGGAAACACATTACATGCTATAGCTAACACAAGGCTATTGAGTACTTAATTGAGACATGACAAGCTAAATAGACTACACAACATACAACACAGCACACTAAACAACTAATTTGTGCCAAATTTATTCATCCATCAATGTGATTATTGGAGTTGGGTGGTGAATTAAGACATCTGATAAGGCTTGAGCAGTGGCATCAGAGCACCACTTAGATGGTGAGACATGACTTCATTGGTGGATCCCACGAGCTTTCCAGCGATGAACACAGCTGGTATGGGCGCGTTGCACCCCAACCTTATGAGAGCTTTCTCCATTTCTCTGCCTTCGGGGTCTTGATCAATCTCATACACCAAAGGGTGCACCCCAAGTTCTTGAAACAAAATGTTGACTGCATAACTCAGGCAGCATGATGACTTGCTGAATATTACTACACCCTTCTCAGATGCCAATTTCATCACCTTGTCCATAACGATAACAATGTCTTCAATCTTACTATGTGCACGATAAAAAGTAACACGGGACAGAAAATGTTTGATTTAGAGAAGTCCTCGTGTTACCTTAAATTTAACTTAGAATCAAAAAAAACCATCAGACCGAATTCAAGCTGAATTCCGTCCAGTAGCTGTGTAAGGATTGGAAGTAGGAGAAGGGAAAATCGGCAAGAGAGAAAAAGGTTTAAAGCTTAAGGTTGTTTGAATTGAAGTTAGTCCTGATGGTAGCCTATTTATAGGGACAGCAAGGTAGACTCCTTTGTTTGAACAAGAACATTCAAAAGAGGATGTGCTTTACTTAGATGCCGAAATTAATAAAGTGACTTTCTCGCGAATGAGACTACAAAGTTCTCATGGACTGAACAACTTGCATACATATACTGCTCACATGTTACTGAAAATTATCAGTTGAGTGACTTTAACTATAGCCATTTGATATGTGGACTGATTCAAGATGGACGGAGAAAAGAATGATCAAACGGTGAGATTGATAGAGTCAATTTATCAACACCAACATATGTACCTAATTGACTGGCTGCTCAACTTTTTGCAGATTTTATGGACACAATTGAATACCATTTATCAAGACACAACAAAAGAAGAAAAATTCTATGAAGGCTAGTCAATTTACAGCAGATTCTCAATATCACCTTATGCGGAAAGATTGGGAATGAGATGGCTTTCGGTGGTTCTGAGTGTTGAGCCCACCAACTTGAAGGATTCTCCCTCACAAGAGCACATCAGGCTCTATTCATATATTTTCTTTCTCTTCTGTGTCAAACTGTCAATATATGACTTCAATTTGTGAATGAACAAGGCCTACGTACGTCTGCGCGTGCATCACAAAATTGCAACTCTACCTTGATCAAGATCATGTGACAGAATTCTCCTCCCTGGAACAAGCTATCAGCTGGTGTAGCGGAAGCTATAACGAGAAAAACTCACAAGACTAATTCGAAAAACAACCTACTGGCAACGATCAAACTTCGCGTACGAATGATTGTTGTCCGGCTTCAAATACGACTATCTTCGCAAAGATATTGTAATTGGATAGTTGAGAAACAATTCTCTATATTTTTTATTAATCAAAACTACCAGCAAAAAGCGGTTTACAGGTCTATTTAAAGCAACAAAACCTTAACCCTAATGTGAAACCTTGTTGAGCAAGGAAACGGCCTAATTAACCTAATTAACGAAAATTACTAAAATAGGCAAATTTGAGATAAATGCAGAAACAAATAAAAATAAGAGTTCTAAGCAAGCCAAAATTGACGGAAGTCGATTCGGATTTGGAAAACTAAACTTACTGTGCAAAACAAAACTTTTCTAAAACGGCAAAAATGGCAATTTTGGGCCTAAACGATGGAGTTTGGCCAAAAAAGGGCATGCCTAACTGCCAATGGCAGTGACTATTGAAGATCTTGACAGTTTGCTTCAACCGTGAAAGTTTCACACCATTCCGACTCCGACACCCGCACTAGTAGAAATCATTTGGCCTTCTTGTGATCCCATCCCTCAATGTAATCCAATGCCATGTCTACCTTGCATCATCTGCCAATCACACGAAGTCATTAGAGAATACTATGGCAGCATAGTAACCATACTATTCATTTTCGTAGATTCGTGAATCTGTTGATATATAACATATGTATCTAAGTATGCATAAATTTATACACGAGTGAGCGTATAGTTATCGTATTATTGTATGCAAGTGCCTCTATGAGATTCTGTCTATTCTTAGTTATCTGCAGGAAATTCATATGGAAAAAAATGCTTGGATTTTGGAAAAGGAGGAATACAAGCTGGGCAGGACAAAACATGTAGAATATCCTCGTTGTCCCTCACTTAGGTAAAGAATAGCACAGGGCTCACTGTTAACTAATTAGCAGCTGGCGCGCTAAGTAATCGTGAGTAACTCTTGCACCACAGAGACAGAGATTAGTAAAAGAACTCATTCCATTGCCACTCATATTTAAAGCTTATGATATATGCTGCCCAAAAGCATTTCTTTATCAGTTCATTGGTGACACACACAAGGGTATTTCTTCACTTCATCTGCAGGAGATAACTTTCAGTAAGTGGATAAGTTTCCGTTGAAATGTTTCTACTAATAAGAAAGTGATGCATTATGAGAAATTTATTCTAAATATTCTCAGGTGGGAAATTTGTCTGATCATGCAAGTTTGATTGAGAGTTTATTTTGATGTTTGTTTTGCTTAATTTATCTATTATTTCTGATATGAAAAGAATCCTACAAAGCTAAATGCTTCAATGGATTCATTGTTTATACTTTGTGATATATTTTCACTACGTATAGGAATGAAAGCAAATATCATCAAAAATTCCATGAGCTTAAGTACAAAAAGTCTTGATGCTGTTTTCATTGAGTATGATATCTAAAACCTTCCCATACAATGTAGTCAAGCAACTCAAGAGAAAGCAAAGGCTATAATAATACAACATTGCTTTCAACATGGGCTACTCTTATATTAATTAGTACTACTATACTACTTGAGTATGAGAAATATTGCTATATAGTTATACACTTTTACTAGAACCAGATGGCTCTTGCATCTATGAGCATCTGCTTGAGAGATCCATCGACGTGGAGGGATATGACATCTTTCGCTGATCCTACATATTTTCCGCCTATGAACACAGCCGGGACTGCTTGATTATTACACCCCAGGCCACGTAAAGCCCACTCGATTTCCCTCCCATTGGCATCATGATCAAGCTCATGAATTGCAGGACTAGCACCAAGCTCATAAAAAAGTGTCTTGATGCTATGACACATGCAGCATGAGCTCTTGGTGAAGATCACAGCAGCTTTCTTGAAGCCATGTCTCTTACTCTGTCCATGTCAAACAAGTTTGGTTTGATATCGCAAGTTTGGGAGCAATGCAGCAGCAGCTAAGCGACAAGAAGAAGTAGGTAGAAGAAGTAGTAGAGAACTAAGTGAGTGTAAAAGAAACTGTGTGTGTGTGAGGAGGTTAATAAGCTACGGTGGACTTGGAGAATAGAGATTTCAACGACTCTTATTTATAACAGCAAGTGAAGGTGGTGGATTACATTGTTTAATCCACAAAAAAAAATAAACAATGGAGAGGAATTGGATAGAAAAGAAGTTGTTCCTTTAGATATTTGTTTGGATAAGAAAAAAAAAAATGGCCCCCTCATGATTTGCTTGATTGTGACTCTTTTGTGCTAAAACCACTTGCAATATATTTATCCAAGCCATTACCATAATCTAATTCTTCTGCAACTAGCTTGTCCGTACAAGTAGATATGAGGAATCATAACCATAATATTATTAATTATTTAGTAAAAAAAGAACACACTTTCGGCCCCCTTAAGCCTGGCCTGGTTGGGCAGCATCACAGATTAAAATAAAGATTTGATTTCTGGAAATATCCTTGGGGCAACACTTGCACAAACATAGAGATCAAAGGATTTGATACTTTTTGGTCAACAATCATCAAAATGAATAATTCTTTTTTCTATAAATTACTCTGGAATGTTAAACAGGACCCTAGAAAATTAAACACACAATTACTAACAAAAGGTCTAATGTGATTTCATGCGTTGACAACATAAAACTTTCCTATTTATTTTATTTACATGATGATGATGATGATGTGTATAGTTCCTAAAGTTTTGAAGCTTATACTTTTTTTTTTTTTTAAGTTTCATTGAATCGCATTGCATGTCATCAGATTGTTGATGTGGAGAGAAAGATAAGAGTTTATCCAATCCAAACCAATCCACTTTGGTAAATTGGTCCCCCATCAAATTCTTGGTGGATACAAACCCATGAAAATATAGTTTCAGGGAAAAAAAAAAAAAAAAGAAAAAAAAGAAAAAACTATCAAATCACTGTTTCCTGGTGCGAATAATGCGGATTTAATTCCCTGTAATTTTTTTTTTGAATTATCAGAAAGGGCAGTAGTACTTGAAGAACACAAAGGAGATAGGAAAAAAAACAAAATACCTACTTGGGGGTTTATCAGAACCGAATCTTAGGCCTAGAGACTAGAGTAGCTACATGTATGATGATCTATAATAAAATCTTCCTCTTCTTTACTTTGTTCTGCTTGATCAACAATAACAGGTCCAAGAATCTTGTTTCAGGCCACGTCCACGATTCATGTCGGCCAATACTGCTCATATATATATATATATATATATATAAGTTATAACAGTTTTATTCGTGATTCATATAATCCTCATTGATGGGAGAAAGGTAAGATTTCAATGAATCAAATATTGTTGTAAGAGTGAATGTCAACTTTCGAGATAAAGAATTAAACCTCAAGTCAAAATTCATCCCTATGTAAGTGCATGCCGCTGTTGCTATCTTGCCACATTGCAAATTATTTTGTCATGCGGCAAGATCTCAACGGGAATGCATAGTGTATTCGTCTCACCCAAGATCTCTCATTTGTAAGAGTTTTTTAAAAAATCTAAAATGCCTTTCTTAATTTTTTGTAATCTGGTTGCTACTCAACCGGCGATAATTGTAGGCTTTTTCAAGAAGTTAACTTCTAACATTTTTTATTTTTTTTTAAACTTTAAAATATCAAAGGTACCGTAACACCCCAAATCCGATACCCAATGGATTAGGATGTTACGTGATTCAGAACTTATAAAAATCTTAATTCTACAAATGTTCACAATTAATATCATCAATAATCTACCCATAAAATACAATACTCAAATCTGATACCATCAATTTCACTAAACTTAAAACATAGACCTTTATTCATATATATAATATATATACACATATATCAGGTAAAGCTTGAAGAAAAACTTTCAATAACAATAAGCAATAAGAACAATAGAGGATTGGCTCATGTCACGTAATATCACCCATATTCTCGATGACCTGGCCATTAATAACATTTCATTATGACACCTGTATTCCCAGTGACCCAGCCATTAATAACATTTCGTTATGACAAGTATTCCAGTGACCCGACCATTGATAACATTTCGTTATGACACATGTATTCTCAGTGACCCGGCCATTAACATCATTAGAGCTATTACACCACATTGACCAATCACTCAAATCATGGGTTGACCATATTCATAATTTGAGTGATTGATTCATGATTCCCTAACTTCATGTAATTGATTTGATTTCCCTAGTATCATGTAATTAATTGTAAATTAGGTGATTACAATAATCAAGGATTGATTACCTTTGATTATGTCTTACACCTTGTATAAATACCTTTAACAGTAATACAATGAAAAGCAAGTTGAAACCTTTACATGGTATCAGCAGCATTAGGTCTCATCTCTCTCATTTTTTTTCCATCACTCAAATGGCCCCTGCTACCACTTTCTCTGTTCCCAATATCACTCACATTGTTTCTGTCAAACTCACAGATACCAACTATCTTCTTTGGCAAACCCAAATTAAGCCTTTCCTTATAGGTCAAAATTATTGGCGTTTCATTGATGGGTCATTCCTCAACCTTCTCAATTTCTACCTCAAATTGAAGGAAAACCAACTGAACCAAACCCAGATTATACCACTTGGTTTCAAATGGATCAAACACTTGTTAGTCTTATCAATTCAACCCTTTCTGAATCTGTTCTCTCTCAAGTTGTGGTTTAAATTCCTCTCAAGCAATTTGGAATTGTCTTTAACAAAATTTTTCATAGCAATCTCTTGCTAATGCCACACACTTTCGTTTCCAACTTCTCTCAATTCAAAAAGGCACTAAATCCATCTCAGAATACCTTCAACATGCCAAATCTCTATCTGATTCGTTGGCTGCCATTAATGAACCTGTCTCAAACACTGATCTTGTCTCATCAGTTCTTCGAGGTCCTGGTCCCGACTATTCCATGATCGTCACTGTTATTTTAAACTTTCCACCTCTTCCTCTTTTCAATGACCTTCGGCCCGTCTTCTTTTGAAACACAAATTGCACCTCCACCTTTTCAAACAGCCTTTGTCTCTACTCGCGGTCGTGGACGTAATTACCGTGGCGGCCGATCTGGTCGTGGAAATCGTGGTGGCCATGAAACTTTTGGGAACAATAACAACCCAAAGTATCGTAGCCCTCAAAACACTAGCATTCTTGGTCCACATCCTCAGGCCATTCCACCTCGTATACAGTGCCAAATTTGTAACAAATTTGGTCACTCTGCTTTTAAGTGCTACCAACGTTACAATAACACCAATACTGATGAGCTTCATTCCGCCTTTGCTGGTTTGCAAGTATCACAACCAACTGATCCAAATTGGTATCCTGACACTGGTGCAACCCATATGACAGGTGATGCTAGAGCCATGGACTCAAAGTCTGTATACAATGGCTCTAATAATGTGTTGTTGGGTGATGGCACTTCTCTCCCTATCAAACATACTGGTAGCATTACTCTCCCAACTCACTCATCTTCCTTTCATTTATCGAATGTCTTACATGTTCCTCAATGTGTAAAAACTTATTGTCTGTTGCTCAATTCACCAAAGACAATTCTGTTAGCTTTACCTTTTATCCAGGAGGTTTTTGTATTAATGATCTAACATTTGGTTCTAAATTGTTTTAGGGCTGATGTGAAAATGGTCTATTTCCAATTTCACCAAAAATCCCTATTCATGCGTATTCTACATCAAAAGTATCATCGATGATATGGCACTATCGTCTTGGTCACCCTTCATAAAAGTTGTTATGCATTTGAATAAATTGTTAGGCACTGCTTGTCAATCCTCATCAAAAGAGTTTTGCAAGAGTTGTGTTATAGGAAAATCTACAAAACTTCCCTTTCCAGTCAATAAACATTATGCTTCTGCACCTTTTCAATTAATACATTCTGATGTTTGGCAATCTCCTATTCCTTCTGTTACTGGTTACCATTACTATGTTTTGTTTACTGATGATTACACACGTTACTCGTGGTTATTTCCTATGCGTCACAAATTTGAAGTATTTAATCATTTTGTCAATTTTCTTGCTATCATTGAAAATCAATTCTCTAGCTCTGTTAAAATTTTTCAGAGTGATGGAGGCACTGAGTATATCAATAAGTCATTTGAAAAGTTGTGTACACAGAAAGGAATTCATCATTGTCTCTCTTGTCCTTACACAACTCAACAAAATGGGCTTGCTGAGCGTAAACATCGTCATATCTCAGAAATGGCACGTACTCTCCTATTTACAGCTCATATGCCATTAAACTTATGGGTGGAAGCTATTTGTACAGCCTTTTTTTGATCAACAGACTTCCTACTCATATCCTCAATTGGTTATCACCTTTTGAAGCTTTATTTGACAAGCCACCTTCTTATATCGATCTTCGTACTTTTGGTTGTGCTTGTTATCCTTATTTGGGTGATTATGCTACTAACAAATTACAACCTCGTTCTCTTGAGTGTGTTTTCTTAGGTTACAGCTCCAGACACAAAGGATATCGTTGTCTTAGCATTGCTACCAGAAGACTCTATATCTCTCGTCATGTACGATTTGATGAGACAAAATTCCCTTATGAACAATCACCAGCAGCAACAAGTAAGCAATCACCAGTTGACTCAACCTGGCAAATTGTTCCTGTCATTCACCCTGCAGTCTCACAAATACAGTTTAAAACAGTTACAAATTCTACCAATCAACCTGAGCCACTTACAAATGACCTCTCTCACCAACATGTATCACATACAAATGATTTCTCTTACCAGCACCACCACAAATAACACATACACTAAACACTACTTCACCATCAAATGCTGAAGCTTAATCACAACCCCACTTCTGCCTACAAATTCCACCCAGCCTAATTCACCATCAAATGTTGAAGCTCAGCCACAACCTTCACTTCCATCTACAAATTCTACCCACCCAATGGTCACTCGACTTCGTGTCGGCACACGTAAAGAGAAAGTCATTCAAAGTATGTACAACAATCGGTATCCTATACCACAAACATATACTTCAATGTTATCGACTGTAGAAAATGAACCAACATGCTACACTCAAGCTGTTCAGTTTACTGAATGGAGAAAGGCAATGACAGAAGAATTTAGTACTTTGTTGAAGAATAATACATGGTCTTTGGTTCCCTCCCTTCCTTCCCAAAATACTGTTGGTTGCAAATGGGTCTTCAAATTAAAGAAACGATCGGATGGTAGCATTGAGAGATACAAGGCTCGACTGGTTGCTAAAGGCTTTCATCAACAACCTGGCTTAGATTATGATGAAACATTTAGCCCAGTTGTCAAACCCACCACTATACGTATTGTTCTCAGTATTGCTAATTCATACGGATGGAAACTTCGACAATTAGACGTCAAAAATGCTTTTCTCCATGGATTTCTATCTGAAGTCGTTTTCATGACTCAACCACCAGGCTTCATAGATCCATAGTGTCCTGAGCATGTTTGCAAACTTAATAAAGCCATTATGGCTTAAAGCAAGCACCTAGAGTGTGGTTTCAGAGGTTTAGTTCCTACATCATTCAGTACGGTTTTATTCAAAGTAAGGTTGATCATTCTATGTTTATTTTTCGCAACCAAGCTGACATTATGATTCTACTGCTATATGTCGATGACATCATCCTCACAGGCAATGTTCCTTCGCTTATGTCTTCCTTTACAGACACCTTAGCCACTGAATTTGAAATTAAAGATCTTGGCATACTTCATTATTTTTTAGGCCTGGAAGTGTCATTTGCAGGTCCTGATCTTCATCTCTCTCAAAATAAATATACAGTAGATCTTTTGCAGCAGACAGATATGCTTGATTGCAAATCTTGCTCCACTCCATCAACAGCCAAAACACAACTCTCAACTTTTGATGGGGATTTACTTACTAATGCTACAAATATCGACATATTGTTGGTACATTACAGTATCTCACGCTCACTCGATCGGACATAGCCTTTGCCATTCAACATGCATCTCAGTTTATGAATGCCTCGAGTCCCTCATCTTATTGCTGTAAAGCGTATTCTTCGATACCTTAAAGGATCTCTCGGTATTGGCATTCTTTTTAAGCGTTCTTGTGGCCCATTACAAGTTCATGCCTTCTCTGACGCCGACTAGGCTAGTTGTCCTGATACACGTCGTTCCACTTCTGGTTATTGTGTATATTTGGGATAAAATCTTATATCTTGGAGTGCAAAGAAACAGCTGACTGTTTCTAAATCTAGTGCCGAATCTGAATATAAATCTCTTGCTTTTACATGTGCTGAGACAATTTGGATACAACATCTTCTCCGAGAGTTGCAGGTTGATTCTCATTCACCTATAATCTTGTATTGTGACAATCTTAGTGCTACATATATGGCAGCCAATCCAGTTTTTCATGCTCGTACAAACATATTGAGCTTGACTATCATTTGGTTCATGAACGAGTTGCCTCTAGTAGTCATCGTGTTCAATTTGTCTCATCCATTGATCAAGTTGCTGATATCTTCACTAAAGGTCTTCACAAACAGAGGTTCATAAATCTACGGTCCAAACTTGTTCATCCAAGGCTGCCAAGTTTGCGGGGGAATATTACACCACATTGACCAATCACTCAAATCATGGGTTGACCATATTCAATTTGAGTGATTGATTCATGATTCCCTAACTTCATGTAATTGATTTGATTTCCCTAGTATCATGTAATTAATTGTAAATTAGGTGATTACAATAATCAAGGATTGATTACCTTTGATTATGTCTTACACCTTGTATAAATACCTTTAACAGTAATACAATGAAAAGCAAGTTGAAACCTTTACAAGAGCCATGCAACAATTATTCCAATTGGACCTTTTAGAACAATTCAATAATTATGAACAAAGGGGCCAAAACATTTTCATTACCTTAGCAACTTTATCATATAAAATAATACGTTCCAACATTTTGTTCATAAACAATGTAAAAGTAACTTTTCCAATGAAAACAAGAAAAACAAGAAACATCAGTAGTGGCATCATTTGTGATACAAAGTAATATATATAACATTTCAGTTGTAAAATCTCTAATATGTATAAACAAGTATATCATTATATTTTCAAATCCAACGGCAGATAAAAGCATACCATAGTTCAAAATTGATAATCAAATAGTTTTATGAAGTAAATCATTTGAAAATATTTGATACGTAGACGTTGTGTATGGAATTAACTTACCTTGAATCCGTGTAATAAATAGCTTACTTCTAAACTCCAAAAATCACACGAATCATATACCAAGTATAATAAAATTCAATCGTAATATCATCCCAAAATCAGTCTAATTGCATTAAAAGACTTTCAACATTCTCTCGGCCTAGATTTTCTAAATTGACCATTACCTAATACGAGATTTTTAATTAATACTTCACACCTCCATATTGTATGAAATTTTACAGAGTTAACCTAGACATATGAGGTAATTTACAGTAAAATTTTCAGATATTATGAAGTCATTAGCACATACAAATTATCAATCTTTCATTGTTTTCCGAAATTGTTCAGCAGAATTCAAATATTGACCTTTGTCCACTCTAAAAATTGTAACAATATTTATACACATATAAAAATCACGAAATTTTACAGAATGATATTAGACATATACATCTATGTACATATAAAGTTTCATAATTTTCCAACAAGAATAACCAACTCAAAACAATTTACGAAATATGACTGATCTTGTAAAACATAGGATTCTAATTTCCCCCCATTTAATTCCCTATCTACAATTCAATTACCGTTCAATTTTCCCCATTTAATTTGATAACTTGTTGCATTATTATTAGATCATCTCTAATGCTATAAAGATTTTTATTTCTGATGGTTATTCTTTATTTGATTTTTTACAACATGAATTATATGAATATAACAATAAACAACTGTATGAAAAAAAAAAAAAAAAAAATGAAAGCTTTTGGGAAATATTTGTTTGGTGTGAGGAAGAAAATGTTGTAATTATTTGGTAGGAAAAAGTTGGAAATAATAATTTGTACTAAGTTTTTTTTTTTTTGAAAAGCAAAGTTTATTCAACCAGAAACAGAGCAAAACACCTCCACCGAGGAGAACAAACAAACACCACCAAAACAGCCCCAAAACCCAGTAAAATAATAGCAAGGCAGCAAAAACAAGCAACAACAAGCCCTCGAAAAACGAAACAGAAGACAACCATAGAGCCAGAAAAAGAAGAAAAGGAACACAAATAGGAAAAAACAAAGCCCAGGGAAACAAAACGACACAAAGACCCGCAAGAGCACCACCAAACCAACAACCAACAAGCATCAAGACAAACTCCAACTAAGCACATCACCTTCACCCTGTGCTCCATTTTTCGCTAGCAAGTCCACGAAAGAATTGGTGACTCTAAAACTATGTTCAACACTCGCCTGGCCCTTACTACACAGAAGGCTGCAAATATCATAAATCAAATGCAAATGCTCCAAGTTTCCCAAACCATTGCTATTAATCCACGAGACAACCACCTTGGAATCACTGACGAAAACAATTCTTTTGCCCTCTAGCTCAGGTCTACAAGCACTAAGATCACAAGCTCTAGCTTGAATTTCAGTAGATATGGCAACTTAAATACTGATATTAGATGAAAAAATACACAAGACTTTTCCCTTATGATAATGTAGCACTCCCCCTATGCCTACTTCACCTGGAGATCCCCTAGCCGACTTGTCCATGTTAAACTTCAGAACTTCCGACGCCAGAGGGATCCACTCCTCCATCTTCGAGATCTTCACTTTGGAAGTATTTGTACAACGCTTAGCTATGTTCAAAAGAATAAAGGTAATGGGGTCATTAGAGCCCTTCCCAAGATTCTTGAACCACCAAGCAACACGAAACCTCACCATATCTAGAGATTGAGTAAAATGAGCTTCGACATTCTTAAAAACCTTCTCATTCCTCGCTTCCCATATAGACCAGGCCACAACAAAAACACAGACGACCAGGCTCTTTCAAAATTCTTTTTTGGGACATAGGCCGAACTAGCCATTCCACCAATCCATCAAAGAATCCAAGGAGCAACAATTAACACCCCAACAATTCATACAACTGATCCAAAGGTTCCAAGACCAATTGCACTGAAGAAAAAGATGGTCAATGGACTCGTCGAAATCACCACACAGAGGACACGCTAGGTTTGGCACAGACAGCAAACCAAAACTCTTCAAGACCTCTTTAACTAAAACTCTACCATGCAAGAGATGCCACACAAAAATTTCTATCTTTGGAGGACAAATGCCTTGCCAAATGCTATTGAAAGCCAAAGAAACCCTTGGCTGCCTACTTTCGAGCTCTTCCCAAAAGGATTTCACAGAGATCTGACCATTTGAGCAGAGAGGCCATCCAATGGTATTTGGAATTGACTCCCGGATTTTAATTCTTTCTAGGCACTTCTTGAAAAGATCCTATTGTTCAAGTTCCTAGCTGAAGCAGGATCTCCTTAGAGAGATGTCCCAAGTAAGGGTGGGCAAAAACCAAAAAATCAAACCAAACCGAACCGAACCGAACCGAACTGGTGAACCGAACCGATCCAATCAGTTTTTTTTTTTCCAATTTTCTTATGTTGGCCGATTTAGTTCGGTTCATCTTTTTGAAAACCGATTGGATTGGGTTTTTTCTCGGTTCATTATCCCAAACTGAAAAACCGAACCGAGATCCAACTGATATATATATATATATATATATATATATATATAAACCTAGTTTAATGTTCAACAATACATGAAACTATGAAACTATAAAACTATAAAAGTATGTCATCGTATATATATATATTATATATATATATATATATATATTTGCTGAATATTATTTTAAACTAGTATTTCAATTTGTTCAAGTCCATAATTTAATTTGGTCAAAGGCCCAAAAGAATTAAAATATGAAAATATGTGTAATAATTAAAGCCCATGAATTTGGCCCAGTAGGACCAAAACCAAAAAACCGAACCAAACCGAACTAAACCGGTCCAATTATGTTGGTTTTTGATCGGTTGACATTTGTAAATTTTATTGGATCTGTTCATATTTTCAGAAACTGAACTTTATCGGTTTTTATTGGTTATATTAAAAAATGAACTAATCCATTAAACGCCCACCCCTAGTCCCAAGTCCATCTTCTTTCTACCAAATTGCCATAGTCACTTACACAGACAAACTTGTTACTAGCAAGAGAGTAAATTTGGGAAAGGCCTCCTTCAGAGACGCTCCTTCCACCATAATATCAGACCATAATTTGGCTCTATCACCCATTCCCACTACCACCCACAGCCCATCATCCAGAATCTTAACAGACTTCGATCCCTGCTCAAATAAACCACCAACAGCCTTTATGAAAAAGAGCTGGAGGAACCACAATTTCAATTCCATTTCAAAGAGTTTATCGAAACTCCATACTTAGCACAAATTACTCTTTTCCAAAGAGGCGATTCTTCGTTCCCAAATCTCCAAGCCCATTTCACCAAAAGACCTTTATTTTGTCAAGAATCGAGCCAATACCAAGACCACCATTGCTTTTACTTTTGCACATTGATAATCCCCATCGACAATGGGGTTAAGATTATTAATGAAAACAGACACTAAGCCTTCTCTAAAATCCTTTCCTCCATCGTGATTGGAAACTTTCGAAAACCTGTCCCTACCTTGCACCAGGGAATGGGAGTTTCTCTCTAAATACTCTCTTTGGATTATGTTGTATATGAATAGTTCGACCAAATTTAGGTTCAATCGATCAAAGTTACAAATGCACTAGTTTCATACATGTGGAACTCATATTGTTTTACAAATGTACTAGTTTCAGGCATGTGAAATTAGTATCGTTTAACAAATCTCGTATTAAAATAGATATTTTAATTACATACTATTTAATGATTGAAGTCAATGTCATACATTCACTAGTTTCATACACGTGAAACTAAAAAGGTTTTACAAATGAACTAGTTTCATACATGTGAAACTAGTATCATTTAACAAATCTCGTATGTTTTAGGTAATTCTCTTCATATGTGCTATTGATATGTGCTTTTGGAAGTATTTGTTTGGCAAGAGGAAGAAAATGTTGTAATTATTTATACTAAGTTGGATTATGCTATATGTGAATAGGTCGACCAAATTTATAAATGCATTAGTTTCATATACGTGAAATTCATATTGTTTTACAAATGTACTAGTTTCATACACGTGAAACTAGTATCATTTAACAATTCTCGTATGTTTTAAGTAATTCTCTTCATGTGCTTTGGATATGTTTTTCCCATTATGTTTGTCAATTTGTAATTATTGCATGCCAATTGAAAACAAAACTACTACAAATTAATAAATTAAACATATAGATATTAATTGCAACTTTAATTGAAAACATACAATAATCACTACAAAAATAGAACAATACAAAATAATAAAACATTTAAACTTAAATTGCAATTGACAAGATGAGGTTGGTCAAGTAGGAATACCACCACACCACTACCCCGAACCCCACCCCCCCTCCTCTAAAAAAAACCCATCTTCATTTGGCAATCAAAATAGTATTGTTGAAGATGATGATGCATTCCACTTGTATCCATTTGTATTATTTTCTCTTCTTCTCGTAAATGTTCTAAGTCAATCTTTCGTTTTATATTTCCATCATTTCTTTTTCTAAAAGATACTTCTTCTCAACAATGTCTGCTTTTCTTGTTTTTTCTTCTTTTTGTATACGCGCATATCTTCTAAAATCGTTACGAGAGGTTCATCACTTTTTTCTCTAATCTTACATTTCTCAATTTTCTTTCCAAGTAGCCTCTCTAAATCAACAAAGTTGTTGTCAACATTACCATGCTTATCCTCCTCCATTGAAAAAACCTCTCCGCGTTTTTTTGTGTGAAATAGAACCAGATGGAATTAGTGATGAAGATGATTCAACAAATTGAGATGAATTAGGATATTTTGTAAAAAATTCTAGATGATCAAATTGATCCATTTGATAAAATCAAGTGAAAATGAGTAAAATTGAAATGATAAATCATGATAAAATTATAGTGAGATGTATATGACTTTAATGGTATTTATAGGGTGAAAATAATTTATAGAGCCATTACAAATAGAGCCGTTTGAAATCAAAGAAAGGTGTTTCAAATACAGTTGGTGGAATATTAATGATGATGTGATATAACAAATAATATAATAATAATTGAAGAGGGAGAAGTTGCTCGTTATTATTGAAGAGAGAGAAGCAAAATCCCATTTGATGAAACTCATTTGAACAGTCTGTTGGAGACTTGGAGCCACATATCGTTTGAATTTAACAAAAAGCTCATTAGACAACCTTTTGGAGATGCTCATATCAATTGTAATTTTAGGGGCTCAAATGGAATACTACCAAGAAATAAAGGACAAACAATCTAAACCAAATTCTAGTGATGCATCTTCAAAGAAGTAGGAAACTCGTCCTTTTCCAATTTGCATAATAAGTTCTCTCTCTTTATGCATTTTCCTTCAATGATGATGGGGTTTGTGGCCATTCCATGAAGTATAGATCAGTTTATTAATATTGTGTAGCTTTCTAACATGCTTGGTACTTTAATAAGAAGGCATAATTATAACTATCATATAAAGTGAAGTTGAGTGTTGTGTAGATCTTTTAAATGACCTATTTTGGAAAGGGTGGAGAAAAAAATAATTACCATGTCCCATTTAATTTGATGGATATTTAAGTGTGATAAATTTGTTTATAGTGTGCATCAGGTTTTCATTTTTTCCCAAGGAAATGTTAGTAGCTTTCTTCTCTTATAAATACTGATGCTACTGAGGTTCTTTTTTTCATTATTTCCAAAGAAGATTCTAATGTTTGGAAATATTATTCACAACAAATTAAAATTACAG
This sequence comes from Acer saccharum, assembly GCA_030490815.1. NCBI lineage: Eukaryota > Viridiplantae > Streptophyta > Magnoliopsida > Sapindales > Sapindaceae > Acer > Acer saccharum. The sequence continues at coordinate 34,489,507 of CM059870.1, forward strand.
CAGTACTGAACATTATAAAGAATCTATTCTAATCTATATATAGTAAGGATCAAATAAGCTACTAAATCTAAGGAGAACAATTAGCAATTGCAATAATACAATAATAAAGAGACATGATTCTAGGAATCATGTAATCGCAGCAAGTTAACTAGAGACATGATTCTAGGAATCATGTAATAGTAGCAAGTTGAATCTGAGTGATTTTTGGTGATCCAATACTATTTTGTGTGATTGTCTTCAACACTCCCCCTTAAATTGTAGTGTATGTTAATAACACCCAACTTGTCGAGTAGGGCCTCAAATTGTGATGAACTTAACAGAAAAATGTATAAGTCTACAGTTTGGTTGTTGGTTCCCACGTGTGCTATTTTGATCAAGCCCTCTTGAACCTTTTCACGAACTAAGTGATAATCAATTTCGATATGCTTCATTTGTTTATGAAAGATCAGGCTTGAGGCAATGTGTAGAGAAGCTTGATTGTCACAAAATAACATGACTGACTGAGCATGTTTGATTTCCAAGTCCTTTAAGATATTCTTTAACTAGGTAATTTCGCAACATGTAGTGGCTATAAATCAATACTCTGCCTCGACAGTTGATCGAGCCACCGTTGTTTTCTTCTTTGTTTTCCAAGAAATGGATGATTGCCCAAGAAATATATAACACCCTGTTATTGACCTTCTTGTGTCTTTGTAACGAGCCCAATTTGCATCACAAATGCTTTTAATTGGAGTACGCTTGTGGAGAATAACAGAATACCTTGTCCTAACAATTGTTTCAAGTATCTAAGGACTTTGTATGCTGCTTCAAGGTGTGGTATTATATGTGGTTTGTATACAAATTGACTTTAAACATGGACAGCATAGACCAAGTCTGGTATAGTAATGGTCTAGACTCTGGTATATCAATCTTCACACAAGGCGCCTATATGACAAAGGATCATGAATAGTCCGCCTTTGATCGGTGAAAACCAGCGGCTTTGAGGGCTGAAGAGAGCTTTAAAAACAACTACCTGGAAGCTTGTTTCAACTCGTATAATGACTTGTTCATCAATTTGCACACTTGAGTCTCCTATTTTCATTTGAATCTAGGATGTGGTGACATGTACACATTTTCATTAAAATCACCGTGCAAGAACGCATTTTTGACATCAAGTTGGTGAAGATGTTATCCTTGAATGGTGAAAACACTAATTAATACACGCATAGTGGCCAGTTTGGAAACTGGGGCAAAAGTCTCTCGATAATCGAGTCCTTCAATCTGGCTATATCCTTTGGCAACCAAATGAGTATTGTAATGCATGATGGTTCCATCAGGTTTTAGCTTCACTTTGTATACCCATTTACATCAGATGGGTTTCTTGCCAGGTGGGAGAGGCATATGTGTCCATGTATGGTTTGCTTGTAGTGCTTAAATTTCATTTTGCATTGTTTTTCACATTTAGGATCCTTTATGGTTTGTAAGAAACTAGCTAGTTCTTTAGTAATGGTTAATGAGTTAACAAAAGTTTTATGAGATATGGATAACTGATCATAAGAAAGTACTTGATAGAGGTTATATGGTGCACCCGATTTTATGACCATGTTAAAGGTAAATGATTGTTCAGGCCTTGACGAGAGGGTTACTTCCATATGAAAATTATAAAGTAATGTAGGTCTTTTGGTTGGTCTGGTGGAGTGACGACGCACATAAGGTGGCGTAGGATTGGGAGAAAGCATGTGGTTTGAGGGAGCAGTATCGGTAACGATAAACTCATGATTTTCTGGTGGAGTAGATGTAGGTGGTTCGGTGAGGCTTTGTGGTGTGGAAGTGATAAGATCATCATCAAAAATGAATTCTATGAAAGTATGAATCATGAGACTCTCACTGGCAGCAGAAGTGTGTTTAAAAAGAACATCAAGATCATATACTCGGTATCTCTTCTTCTTATATGGGTAACTAAGAAAAATGCAACGAGTTGCATGTGCATCAAATTTTAATGGCTTTTGAGCACGGAGGAAGCAAAATACAAACATCCAAATACTCATAAATGTGAGTTATTTGGTGTGACATTAAACAACCGCTTATAAGGTGTTTTACCTTGTAAGACTGGTGTAGGTGTACGATTTATGAGATGGACGACAATTAAAATAGTATCCCTCTAAATTTTTTTAGGAATATGGGCTTGAAAAAGCAAAGCTCGTGCCATGTTCAGTAAGTGTCTATATCTGCGTTGGGCCACCTCGTTTTGTTGTGGGGTGTGAACACAACTAGTTTGGTGGACAATACCTTTGGACAAGTAATATGCTTCAAGTGTGAACTTAAGTCCATTGTCACTACACACAACCTTAACTTTGGAAGAAAATTGGGTTTCAACCATATTAATAAAATTAGTTAGGTGAGTTTGAGTTTCTGATTTGTGGCTCATGAGGTAGACCCATGTGCATCTAGTAAAGTCATCGACTGTGGTGAGGAAGTACCGAGCCTAAGAAATAAATGTAATGTGATAACCCTCTAAATATCAACATGCAACATTTCAAAGTACGATTTTGTAAAAAATTTACTCAAATAAAATGGCAATCTTGTTTGCTTAGCTAATGGGCAAATCAAACAACTCTTTGCATCACAAAATTTATTCTTATATAAAAAGGAAAACAAAATAGACACTTTATTTGAAGGATGCCTAAGGCATTGTTTCCAAGGGCTAGAAGAGGGTAGATGGACTGAATTGCATGATGCTTTTTGTGGTTGATCAAGGTAGTAGAGTCCCTCTCATTTAGTTCCCGTCGTAATCATCTTCCCCGAGCGTAGGTCATATATCACACAAAAATAAGTGAGAAATACTGTGATACAAAAGGGAATGCTGAATAAGTTTACTTATGGAAACAAGATTTAATTGGAAGATTGGGACACACAAAACATTATCAAGAACCAAACTAGAAGAGAATACAACTTGACCAACATGTATAATGTTGGCAAGAGAGCCATTTATTAATTTTATTGTTTATTTTTAACAGATTTCCAAGTTGTAAGTAATTTAGAACTACAAACAATATGATCAATTGCTCCACTATCTAGAATCCATGTGGCTTTCTTTCCGTGAGAAGAGAAGTAGACAGCCGTACCTAAAAGTTCATCACGAGTTGAGGGATAACCCATATGATTTGCCATGAAGGGCTTGTTATTACTGAGTATATGCAAGATTTGTTGACACTACTCTTGAATAAAAGGGAAGGAATTGGAGATCTCCTTCTTTTTGGTTTGCTGTAAAGCAGTAATATGATTGGATGATCGAGATTGTTGATATGATTCTACTTCCTTTGGCTTTCGATAAAAATCAGCGGTGTGACCCTTTTATTCGCAATAAGTGCACTTAAAATGTACACGGAAAATTTTAGTGGTGTGGTTATCTTTGTTACATTTTCCACACTTGTAATTTCCACCTTTCTTGCTTGAATTCTTGAATGCAAAAGTTGTTGCCTCAGCTGAGCTGTGCCTTTTCTAACAGACACATCACATTGTCGTTCATGTCGGAGCACGATGGATTAAATGTTGCTGACCTTAGGCGAAGGATCTATCATCAATATTTGCCCACGTACCGCAACAAAAGATTTAGTTAATCTAATGAGAAACTTGATGGTTTTATGTGTTTCTCGATTAGATAACTCCTCCTTCATAGTTCTGCATTTACAAGCAGAGATAGGGCAAATAACATTCCTTATTCCACAATCCTTTGAGTTTGGTGAAACAAGAGCCAACAGATGTGTTCCCCAAAACACAATCATGTATCTCATTTTCAATATGAAAGAGTTAGACGCTATTTACCTGAGAGAAACACTCATGCAACTCATTCCAAACTGCTTGTGCTCCATCACAATAGAACACACTAGCTGCAATCACCTTAGAGATCGAACTCAATAACCAGGTCTTGACTAGGTTGTTGCAACGAATCCCCTACTACAATTCATCAGCTGCATGATCGCTTGCTCATTCTACTGATCCATCAACAAAGTCATAATTGTTCTTAACTATGAAAGCCAGAGTCATGGACTCCATGTGTTATATTTTTCCTCAGTTAAGAGTTGTGATACGAGAACTAACCTAGGATGATTTGAATGATGATGTTACAACGGGTGATTGGATTTATCAAATTTGGATGCCATGTTCGATTGAGTTGGCCTCTCTTAAGTTGACTTCTCTGAAATTGCTGTCATCTCCCATGGTAACGGCTAGAGTTTAAAGGTTATTTTTTTTAGTTTACTAAGAACTTAAGCTCTGATACTGATCGAACCATTTTAGTGTTAGAATTTAGCCCTAATTTCCTTTTCCTTTGGCTTGATCCCGAGTAAAATCGGGTGCTTAATGGTTCATTTGAGTTAATGCAGGCAAAATAGTGTAGCAAGGGCATTTAAGCATGATTCTAAGAATTTTGGGCCAAGAACAGAGATAGATTGAAGATTAGAGGAGAAAAGAGCAATTTCCAGAAGTCGCAATCAGCTGCCACAAACCTGCGGTTACAGATCGTTGATAAGTTCTAGCGTTAACGACTGTCGATTTATTCCAAAGAATTGGACGGTTGCAGCACTTCTGAAATATACAAACACGGTTAGTTTGCCTAAAGCTAACCTAGAGGGGGGGGGGGGGGGGGGGGGGATGAGGTGAATAGGTTTTTTATACCTTTTTCAATCCCTTGAACACAAACACAAACAATAGCTTGTCCCTTTAGATAGCTTGTATCACAACACTTTGATCATATAAAACAGATGTAGACATTTGAAAAGCATATTCAATTAACATTGTCAATCTATATCTACAAGTTGCAAGTGAAGAAATTATACTAAAACTAAAATCAAAGAATACTTGTATTCACATTAATGTCCAATATGTACAAGTACTAATCATGCCATGATTATATACAAATAAGTCAATATACAAATAAAATGATATTTATAACTTTGATCAAATAGAGTGCTTGCATCACACATTTTACAAAATCTTGTTTACAAATATATATAGAAGTGAAGTGTATCAACAAGATTCAAACATATACATATACAAATATAAAAGAGGTAGGGACAGGAAGAATTAACACAAGAGATTTTTTACAGTGGTAAAACCTCCGAAGAGAAAACATCCATGGGTTGAATCCACAGCCATCAACCAACTAGCTATCTTTTATTGGATGATAGATTAATGTAATATCTTAGATTTGTGTTGGCTTGATTCCATTGCAAAACACTCTTTATTTGTAATGGTTAATTGCTTAGGTAGTTCTTGGTGAAAAAAAGCTTTAAAGGAGAAAAGCAAATTCTCATGCAAATATCGTCTTCAAGAGGAAAAGTGCTTACTTGGATGCTAAGGTATCAAGATTCTTCTTCCTCTTGCAAGGCGTAAGCGCGCACACACACACAATTCATTCATGTGTGTCCCTGCATCGTTATGCTACATTTGTTATAACACATTCACACACTATTGAAGTATACACATGCATTTGTTTCATATTGACAAACATTGTGGAATTGCATGTTCTAGGACTATCTCTAGGAAATAGCATACTTGTGTGACTTTGTGTTTATTTGTTTGTGTTTATTTTGTTTTGGACTTAAACATGATCTCATAAGATTCCTTATTGAGTCCTGGTCATTTCAGTTACTCATTCATTAGGTTTCAAGTCCAAACTAGGAAGTTACGCTCTTTACGTTCTCATACGTTGTGTTGTATTCGTCATCGTGTATCGAGTCGAATTCTCAATCTTTTTGGAAAGTTTCATAGTCTTCCTTATTCGTGAGGGAGTCATGGTTTGTAATTTGAAGACATATTTGAATTCGGAGTTCGGAGGCCCGGATACAGCCGAAGAACGCAAAGGAAGCAAGCATTGGCCAACGGCCAAGCTTGGAGAGGGCGTAAGGATGCCGTGAGCCTCATGGCCCACACATCTCTCTGCCCCGTGAGGCTCACGCACCACTCACGGGGTTGAGGATGTGTCCTCCTCTAATTCATCACCGAATCTCCCTCATTCTCTCTTTTAAATATCTTCCTCCTTCCCACCAAACATGTGTGAAGAAAAAATTGAAAAAAGATCATATTTCTCTCATTTGAACTCCGAATCAAGTGATTCAAAAGCCAAAAATGTTGGTCTTGAAGAGAAGAACAAACCCCAAGCATTTTTAGAGCCTAATTATTTCATGATTGTTTGCAGTAAGGCTATTTCAGTCTGAGACTCATCATTTGTAGGTGAAACATTTTCTTCTCACTTTCTCTTTTGATCATCTCATTTAATCTTCCTATTTGATAGATGAAAAGTGTTAAGAATGATGTTAATTCATGTTCTAGGTTTGTTTGATCGATTGATTGTTGAATTTTAGCTTTGTGATCTCATTTGAACATATTTTAGCTAAACTTGATTAACTTGAAATTGATTCTAGAAATGACTTGTATGATGTGCTTCATGATAATTTCTAGGTTTAATTTCATAATCTAAGAACTAGGATTTTTGAGTGATTTATTGAATATTCTAATCTTGTTCTTATTGATTCACATGTTTTGATTTATAGATACATTTGTGATTGTTTGTTGAAAGCATATTCTAGATTATCACTAAGCATGTTCATAGAGCTTGATTGATCATCTTGCTTTATTTGATTGTGTTTGCATCATTTGCATCACTTAGATTATTTTGCCTTGCAAAAGGTTTGAATTCTCTTTCAAAGTGAGTGGATCTGGATAACTAAGCAAAAGTCTTAGCTAAGAGTGCGATACTCTTGATGGTTGAGTTAGGGAAGCTTAACTAGGATCTTTGTGATCTGGATAGCTAAGCACGAAATCTTCCTAGAGACGTGAGTGTCTTGGATAGGAAGTTGCTTCCTAGAGGTGAAGGACTTATCTTGGATAGGGAGTAGGGAAGTAATTCACATGGTCTTGAGGGTAGACTAGGAGTTGATTGCATTGAGTGTGTATCTCCTTTGATCATAGTGAGTTGCTTATCAATGGTTGTGGTATTAACCCGTGGACGTTTCTTCTTTGAGGTTTTACCACGTAAAAAATACTTGTATCTATTTTCGTTTTTATATTTCATTATCTTCCATATCTTACATTGATTGTATCTCTTGTATATTGATTTTCACATGTGTTAGATAAATCAATTCATTTGTTGAGACATATCAAGTGTGCATTTTTTTTTGTTGTATTCTGCAAAATTGAATTTGGAAGAATTTGGGCTTATACCTATTCACCCCCCCAATCTAGCTATATTTTATACTATATTGCTTAAGGGAATTTCAATTATAAATTCCTCAAAAGTGACCAACACATGATACACTCCATGTTAGGATTTTAAGTTATGTTGCAGAGTTGCAGTATTCTATATCAAAATGACATTTCCTTTGTATTGATTAGTTGTTTAAGATTCATGATTTATCAAGCTTCAAGAAAGTTGGACAACACATCAAGAAAAGTGAAGCCTTCAAGAGGAGAAAGCATTGTTGCACATCAAAGGTATACTTAGACCTTTTTCCTCTTACAAGGAGTTTAGGCGCACACACACATTGCACCCATATGTGTCCCTGCATCGTTGTGCTCAATTGGTATAACACAATCACACACTTGATATTGTATGCTCATGCATAAGACTTAAATTGACAAATTTTGTAAATTGCATGTTCTAGGACTATATCTAGGAAATGGCATACTTGTGTGTTCATGTGTTTATATGTTTGTGTTTTTATGATATCAGACTTGAACATGTTCTCATATTATTCCATATTGAGTTTCAATCGTTTCGGTTACTCATTCATTAGTTTTCGAGTTCCAAGTTGGAAGTTATGAAACTTTCCATATATTTATCGTACATGGTTTTCGTCTTTTCAATTTTCATATTTTTTGTAAAAGTTTTGTTGACGTCCATGTGCATGAGGGAGTTACAGTTCGTAATCCGAAAGCTGATTCGAATTCGGAGTTCAAATGACGGAGAACGATCGAAAAATGCGGGAGGTGTGCGAAAGGAAGCAAAGGGGAAAAAAGATGGCAAATTGCCATTTGCACCCCTTGGCCATGAAGGGCGTGTGGGAATCTCACCCAAAATCACTTTATGTCCGCGTGAAGTTCATGCCAAACAAAGCTGATTGAAAATTTTAATTTTATAAGGCATTTTATTGAGTGATTGGATTACACGTGAAACCTTGAGCTTTGTGATTCCTTTGCTGCATGCGTGGACTTAATATGGTTTACTATTGGTCATGTGAGAGTTTTCTTGTGTGAGCTTACCAGACCAGATAACTCTCTCTCTCTTTTTATATTCTCTCTCTCACTCAAAATTCAAAATTGAAGAAGAAGACAATGTAGTGCAGATTTTTTTCTGAAATTTTCTCTCAACTTTGAATCACCATCTCTCTCATTTCTTATCCAATTTGAGTGATTCAAGTTGGAGAAGTTTCTTCTTGAATTCCTCTATCAATCTTTAAGCAACTTGAAGTCTTTTGTTCAAGCTTTCTAGTGGTTCTTACCATTTTCGTGACTGCACTCAAGTTTGACAAGGTATTTTTTATCTTTTAATTTCTTTGATTCTAATGCTCAAATACCTTGAGTCTTTTTCCTATTTTTGTATATGTGACTTGAACAAATGTAGATGTGAGATAGAGCTTCAATTATAAGCTAGTTGTGCTTAATTAGAAACTTGAATGTGAGTTAGGTTTTATTAAAACCTATGTTTTCACATGATTATGAGTTGTATTGTGCTAGCTTTTTATCTAGGGCTATTTGTGCTTTGATTGACTTTATTTTCATGATCAATAGCCTTATCATGTGCTAGGACTCATTAGTTGAACAAATCTAGGATTAGCACATTTGATTTTGTATTTAGAGCTAATTAAGATTTAATTGATTATTTTGTGAATATATAATCTAAATGATTGCTAGAGATTTGGTTGATCATATCTTGTGTTTCTAGCATTTTTGTTTTAGTTCTAAAGTCTTGAATATGTGGTTTATGAACATGTTTATTTCAAGCTTTAGTGACATGAATAAAATCTAGGATTAAAGTGTGTTTTTGGAGATTTGGCATACTCTAGATTTTTGTTTATGTATAAGATCTGGACTACTTTGTTATGTGAACTTTGTTGCCTATGTCTAGTTCTTTATGGAGTGTACCTAATCCATACATTTCATATGTTCATGAATCATTTTATGTGGTGTCATATTTTGGATTATAAACTAGAAAAATGTACATTGTGTGCTCATTGATTACTTCTAGTTTCCATAGGATGTATTGATCATATATTTTATGTTACATGTGTTTGCATCATTTGCATCACTTAGATCATTTGCCTTGCAAAAGGTGGATGTCTTGGCTAGGAGTGTGAGGCTCCAGATGGTTAAGCTAGGAAGGCTTAACTAGGATCTTTGTGATTTAGATAGCTAAGCAAAAAGTCATGGCTAGGATAAGGATGATCCGGATAGTCATGTAAGAAATGTTCCTATAGGCGTGAGTGTCTCGGATAGGAAGTTGCTTTTTAGAGGTGTGAGAGTCACATCTTGGATAGAGAGTAGGCAAAGTATTTCACTAGGCTCAAGAGTAGAATAGTAGTTGATAGCTTGGAGAGTGTATCATGGGATTGGTCATTTCTTTGAGTGTGTATCTTTGATTCGTTATAGTGAATTACGGTTTGCCGGTGGTTATGGATTCAACCTGTGGATGTTTCCTCTTCGAAGGTTTTATCACGTAAAAATAACGTGTCAAATGTCTCAAACTCAAACTCTCTTATATTTGTATTTTGTGATCAATTATATCTTGTTGAATCTATATTGAATATCATTGTAAACAAGATTGTTGATAAGTTTGAGTTGCAAAGACTTTGTTGAATCCATATTTGTTTCTTGTATCTCTTGTAGTGTTTTAACATTGTATCTTGTGATTCTATATCAAGTTGTAAAGTTCTACTTAGTGAATTTACATTGTAATATTCAAAGTACAACTTGTGGAATTTGCTTTGCATTGAAAGTATTTGTAAATGAGATACATTATTTCTTGCTATATGTTTGTAGACTAAGGATGGTGTTTTGAGCTTACATGTATTAATTGTTATCTAATAACAATCGTGTTAAATGTTAATTTGTATGCTCACCAAGATTTTGATAAAAGTCTCGAAAGAGTTTTAAAAATAGAGTGTCAAACTATTCACCTAGGAAGGCTTAACTAGGATCTTTGTGATTCAGATAGCTAAGCAAAAAGTCATGGCTAGGATAAGGATGATCCGGATAGTCATGTAAGAAATGTTCCTATAGGCGTGAGTGTCTCGGATAGGAAGTTGCTTTTTAGAGGTGTGAGAGTCACATCTTGGATAGAGAGTAGGCAAAGTATTTCACTAGGCTCAAGAGTAGAATAGTAGTTGATAGCTTGGAGAGTGTATCATGGGATTGGTCATTTCTTTGAGTGTGTATCTTTGATTCGTTATAGTGAATTACGGTTTGCCGGTGGTTATGGATTCAACCTGTGGATGTTTCCTCTTCGAAGGTTTTATCACGTAAAAATAACGTGTCAAATGTCTCAAACTCAAACTCTCTTATATTTGTATTTTATGATCAATTATATCTTGTTGAATCTATATTGAATATCATTGTAAACAAGATTGTTGATAAGTTTGAGTTGCAAAGACTTTGTTGAATCCATATTTGTTTCTTGTATCTCTTGTAGTGTTTTAACATTGTATCTTGTGATTCTATATCAAGTTGTAAAGTTCTACTTAGTGAATTTACATTGTAATATTCAAAGTACAACTTGTGGAATTTGCTTTGCATTGAAAGTATTTGTAAATGAGATACATTATTTCTTGCTATATGTTTGTAGACTAAGGATGGTGTTCTGAGCTTACATGTATTAATTGTTATCTAATAACAATCGTGTTAAATGTTAATTTGTATGCTCACCAAGATTTTGATAAAAGTCTCGAAAGAGTTTTAAAAATAGAGTGTCAAACTATTCAACGCCCCCCCCCCCCCCTTTCCTTGGTTGTCAAGGATAACCTTGTAGGAATTTCAATTGGTATCAGAACGGATCACTTAAGGTAATTAGTATGATTCAGAATCTACAAGGTTATTTACTAACTATGGATAACAACCTTTAGTCTAAAATTGTTTGTAATAGTTGTTCTCGTTTGTTGATTGGGAAACTGTTTGTTTTATGGAAAATGCTCATGAAAAACTTCATTAAGTCTAATGATAAACAAGCTTGGTTGGTTGTTAAGAAAGATTTCACCTATCTGAGTCTTATATTTGATTGAGTAGTTTCTCTGTAAGTGCTTCACTTTTTGATTAGCTTATTTCGTTGACAAAATCACAGTGGGGTTCAAATATGTAAGGGTAGCTTAGGATTGAAGAAATTCTCATCAAATGTCAAATGACCTCATTATGGACTTTAAGTGCTTCAAGTAAGGTAGATTACTTGTCTTGACTCTAATTGAAAAGATTTAGTTGCACACACTCACTACTCTAGCATGCTTGTGTGATTATTGCATTTTATATGTATGTATTTCACAAATCACACTTGCACATTTTTTGTTTACCAGTGCACATTCGCGCTATATGCATGTGCTCATGCGCATGACCAGTGCTGATGACCAGCGCAATTGGGACAGAGATCTGTCGCTGTTCGTCATGCGCAACACACCAGCATAACTCGTCCAGTGTTCTATTGTTGGTCTTGCGCTGGTCGTGGTGCGCTGGTATTGTGCTACTCGACCAACGTAGCACTAGCGCCGGTCCAACACAATAGGTGAGAAGTTGGAGCATTTTTCCAAAACGACACTACTTTGCTTGGATCTCAAATATATATGTCTTAATAGCCTTTGGTCGTTTTTTAAATTACATCTTTTGAGAGCTATTGAATATCTTCAAAGCAAAGGTATCAAGACTTGATTTTTATTACTCAAAACAAAAACACCCATCATACTTTCATGTTTCATACATCATCTAGCATGTTCTAGTTTGATTTTTATAGGGTTTTCTTCTTTACTCACATGACTTGTAGTTAGAACATTATTTGCATCACTTCACATGTTCTTTCTATTCAAGATATCATTTTTATTACTTGACTAGTCTCAAGATTGCATCTTTATGACTTGACTAGTTTCAAGATAGTTTTTATTGTGTTTTGTGAGTTGTTTGTGATAGCTATTGCCTATAAGGTTTGATTTACACATATAGCTAGGTTGTATGAATGCCATATAGCCACATGATATCTAGGAATGTCTCTAACATGTTCATCCATGCCTAGATAAGCTTAAATGTTTAACCTAGCATTTTAGCATCTTGAATATTGCATATATTCATCTTAGGTTATGTTATCTCTTCTCTTAGAGAGTTAAGACTTGTATTTACCATTTGCTAGTTTGCAAGCAATGGACTAGATTCAATTTTGAAGGCCTGCGGGTAGTAGTGGTGGATTAGTAACCATATAGGGTTTGATGTGGTCAACCTAGATTGTAATCACCATTACAATTAGTGGATTGAGGTTTGAGTGTAGCATACATAACAACCCGTGATTTTTCCTGTGTGGGTTTCCACGTAAAAATTCTATTGTTATTTATTTTCTGCATTTTACACTTGATTGTTACTTTTGACTAGATAGGGGTTGTTCATTGAAAATTGACTAAACACGAAAATTGATAATAGTTGGTTAAAATCTATTCACCCCACCCCCTCACCCCCCTCCCCCCCTCTCATGATTATATTAGACACGTTTTATATATATATTCATTCTCCTAAACTAATATGTTCATGGAGTATGAATGAGGTTTATTTAGAGAAGTTGAAACCTTTAGATCTTTTTTCCATTCATAGTGGTGTAAGTTTTTAAACATCTTTCTCTTAATAAAGATTCAAATATGGCAAAAAAGGCATGAAATAGATTCCAAGCTATTTGTGAATAGGTTTTTCTTGTTTTATATTTCATTTGTCTACTAACAATTTTGTTGATAAGCTTGAAAAGAATGTTAGTGACAAAAGTAAAGAAGAAGAGGTTTTCCCGAAGGATGATCGATCTTGTCATGATCATTTGACTTTGCAACTCAATGAAGAGATTTGCAAATCAAAGACCACCAACTTCAACTTGATGGCAAGAGTTCAAACTCTTGAGAAGGAAAGAGATGAAGCGTTGAAGGAAGTTGAAGTGAATAATGGAGTGATCAAATGCCAAGAAAAAAAAAAATGGTTGAAGATGCTCTTGTGTTAGATAGTTTAATGAGTGATTTTGCTAATAATTTGTTTTTCTTAAAAGAAACGATGAAAGGCAAGGAAGAGGAGTTGACAATCATGAAGGCCAAAGAGTTTGGTAAGCTTCATGGAGATTCAAGTGACTTAGGATTTGTAGATAAGCAAGTGGAGTCTTCTACAACTAAAGGCAAGTCACTAAGGAACAAAAGGATTTCAAAGGCCAAGTCTTCCAAGATCAAGTGCAAAATAAAAAAGAGTAAGGAGTCTTCATCGTTGGTGCATTCTCACTTAAATAGTAACATCTCCAAATTTATTCACGTTTGCCATTTTTGCAAAGTTGCCATGAGTATATTAAATAATGAAAACTAGGGAATGAAATGCATGCTAGTGAGATGAGAAAATCTTCTATGAATGTTTTCTTAGCATGATAACACTAGAAGCAAGCTAAGCACAATACAACTCTCAAATATGTGAAATACTAGAATCATAGAAAATTAGTTCACATTTGTCTCTAATTAGACTTGATTAGCTTTGATATGAAACTATCCTTCTTAATAGCTTTCATCAAACATAAACATACATATAGAAGAAGAAAACCCATGGTAATTGAAGATCATAAAAGATGAAATCACAAAGTTTGGTTAAATACCTTGAAATCCCGAGCTGGTTCAGTTTTGACAGTAGACCCACAACAAAACTCGATCAAACAACTACAAACTCTATTGGATAAGGTAGGGGACTTGATTACGAAGATTCTCCAACTTGAATCACTTGATTCGAAGTCCAAATGAGAAAGTTATGGTGTTTAGAAGATGAGAAGGTTGGAGAGAAAATTTCTACACATTTTTCTTCTTGACAATTGCAAAGTGAGAGAGAGAGTATTTAAAAGAGATTGGGAGGGAAACCAAAATGAAGTGGGACCTACTTGGGAGGCCAACCTATGGCTGTCCCTATGGAGGTGTGTGTCCACCACAGGGAGGCCGAGAGGCCTCCTTCCCGTCATGGCCACACGCCTCCACAGGAATCCTCCCAAGTGAGCCCTTCTCACTTTGGTTCTTCTCCTCATGTATCCTTTGCATTCTTCGACCATCCTTTGGACTCCGAACTTAGAATTCGAATCTGTTTTCAGATTACAAACTGTAACTCACTTACACATGAGGATGACTATGAAACTTTGACAAATAGATGAGAACTCGACTCGATATACGAAGACGAAGACAACGCATTGTAAAGGAACGTAAAGTTTCGTAACTTCCTAGTTTGAACTCGAAAACTAATGAGTGAGTATCTGAAATGACTGGAACTCAAAAATGATTCATTTAATAACATATTCAAGTCCAAAACACATACACACAAACAAATAAATACAAGATCACACAAGTATGCAATTCCTAGACATAGTCATAGTTAGAGATGCACATTTTTCCTCGGGGCCCCAATTCCCCGCGTCCCCATCCCCATTTGGGGATTTTTTTTTTAGGGAAAAATGGGGGGGGGGGGGGGGGGGGGGGGGGGGGGGGGGGGGGTGGGGGGGAGATGAAAGGGAGATGAAAATCATCCCCAAATTGAAATGGGGATGGGGATGGGGGGACCCCTCCCCATCCCCATTTTCCCATTTCCCCCACAATTATGTTGAAATGGGGATGGGGATGGGGATGGGGGGGAGGTCCCCCATCCCCATTTCCCCCTTTCCCCCAAACATATATAAATATAGTTATAATATATATTTTTAATTTTTTTGTTTATTCTTTGAAAACCCTAACTCCCTAAGTATATATACACATTTTATATAAAATGCACTAATGAATTTTATTTTGTATTTGTAATGGAATGTTTATTTTTTTAGTTTAATTTGTAATTTTTAGTCAAATGGGGAAATGAGGGAACGGAGAAAACAGGGAAAACGGGGAAATGGGAAAAAACGGGGAAAAACGGGGAAATGAGGAATTGGGGATGGGGATTGGGATGGGGATGGGGATGGGGATGGATATAGGTCTCCCCAAAATTCCCCATCCCCATTTTCCCCAAATGGGGAAATGGGGAGGGGGGAAAGGTTATAGGAAGTGGGGATGGGGATGGGGGGACCTATATCCATCCCCATTCCCCAAACGTGCATCTCTAGTCATAGTACATGCATTTTTACAATGTCTGGCAATGTGAGATCAATGCATGAGCATACTAAAACATGTGAATGTGTTATACTAATTTGGCTCTATGATGCAGTGACACTTATGAATGAATTGTGTGTGTATGCATCTAAGCCTTGCAAGAGGAAAGATGTTTTATTACCTTTGTAGTCAATAACGCTTTTCTCACACGAAGGCTCCACCTTGCTTGAATCGTTGTCCATCTTCTTTGAAGCTTGATAAACCGAATCCTAAACAACTAAACAATACAAAGGAAATGACGTTTTGATATAGAATGATGCCAACATAAACCAAAATCCTAACAAATGGAAATAGAATAACGAACCACATGCATACACACGTTCATATGTTGAAATCTATTCTTTTAAAAGCAAAAATACTGGATGATAATCGGTTTGACCTTTTTATGGAAAAGCTTAAGATGAATAGATGTTGATATGGTTTGCATATTGATTATCAAATTACTTCTTTTCATATGCATGAAGCAAAATTCGCACACACACACTTTTGTTTATAAGTAGCTGAAATTCTCTTAACCACTTATAGTGTAAACTATGCTGAGATGGGGGGGTGCCAAATTCTACCACTTTTTTCTATTTGCAAACAATTTATGCACACTTAGAATCTTTAAGAAGTAGATAGCTTTAACAAGTCAATATGAATATGATTAAGCAAGTGTTATAAGCAATACAAGTTAATATTAAGTAAAGAAACTGAAAGTGAAAATCAGCACAAGTAATTTTTATGTGGTAAAACCTCAAATGAGGAAACATCCACGGATACCACAACCACCGGCAAGCAATTCACTGTGACAAATAGGAGATACACACTCAAAAAGCAATCAACACATGAAACACTCCCCAAGCTATCAACTCCTATTTTACCCTCAGGTCTAGTGAATCACTTTGCCTACTCCCTATCCAAGATTCGACTATCACACCTCTAGGAAGCAACTTTCTATCCATGTTGCTCACATCTCTAGGAAGTTTCCATGCTTGTTTGTTCGGATCCTCCCGATTCTAGACAAGGCTACTTGCTTAGTTATCCGGATCACCATGATCCTAACTAAAACTTCTTGCTTGGCTATCGGAAACACTTTCCTAGCCAAGTCATCTTACTCAAGTCAAAGCTTCACTCACTTCAATAAGAGACTTCTATCTTATACAAGGCAATGATCTAAGTGAAGTGCAAACAAGTAATATGATGTAACCACGGTCAAATAGAGCAAGTAGATCAACCAAACTCTATGAACATGCAATTCGAGAACTAGATTAGACTTTCAACAATCAATCACAAAGATATCTAGAAACCTAAGCATGTGAATCAAACAAGAACTAGATTAGAATAATAGATATCACAATCAAAGTATCCTAGTTCTTAGAACATGTGACTAAACCTAAAAATAACCAATCAAGCTCAAGAACACAAAGTATTTCTAGAATCAAGTTCATGCTCATCAAGTTTTAGCTAAAAGATGTTCAACCAAAATCACAAAAGCTAAAATCAAAATTCAATCAACAAACCTAAAGTTGAATCAATATCATTCTAAACATTTTTCCTTAATCAAATAAGAAGATTGAAGAAGTTGATCACAAAGGAAAATGGAAAGAAGATGATTCACTTACAAATAATGAATCACGAGTAGAGATCAGATCATTGCAAAATATCAAGACATCATTTGACTCTAAAATGCTTGAGGTTTGTTCTTATATTTAAGACCAACAATTTCGGCTTTTGGATCACTCAAATCGAAGTTGAATTGAGAGGGATATCATCAAAACAAAAATCAAAAACTTGGAAAATTTTTTGCACTTATGTTTTTCAATTTTTTCTTGACACTTGAAATGGGAGGGAAAGAAGATATTTAAAAGTGAGGGAAAGAAGACTTTCAAGTGGCCAACCAAGAGGTGCCACCTTTGCCTTCTCGTGGAGGCACGTGAGCCTCACAGGGGTAGAGGGCATCCCTTTCTGAGAGGCTCACGCGTCTCTCACGGGAAGGGGTGCAAATGGCCATTGGCCATTCTTCGTCTCCCTCGGGCTCTTCTCGCATTCTTCGATCATGTTTCGTCCTCCGAACTCCAAATTTGAATCTGTCTTCAGATAACAAACCGGGACTCCCTCACACACAAATATGACTATGCTTTGACCAAAAGATATGAATTCGACTTGATACACAAAGACGAAAATAATGAATGGTAAGTGAACGAAAAGTATCGTAACTTCCTACTTGGAACTTGAAAACTAATAAATGAGTAACCGAAATGATCAGAAATCAATAAAGAATAATATGAGAACATATTCAAGTCCAAAATCCATAAAACACAAACAAACAAACACAAGAACACACATGTATGTCATTTCCTAGATATAGTCCTAGAACATGCAATTTTACAAAATTTGTCAAATTGAAACTAATTCATGTGCATAAATCATAAGTGTGTGAATGTGTTATACCAATTTAGTACAATGATGTAGGGACACAAATGTATGCAATGTGTGTGTGTGCACTTACGTTTTGCAAGAGGAAGAAGCACATTTCCTCTTGAAGACGAACTTTGCATGAGAAGTTGCCTTTTCTTCTTGAAGCTCATAACAACTGCGAACAACCTAAGCAACTAGACATTACAAAGAAAGAGAGTTTTGATATGGAATCAAGCTAACACAAATCTAAAACCTAACAGTAGTTTGATATTCTTGCAATTTTAGAATAATTATGAGAGAGATTGAAAATCTTGATGTATCTCTCATAGTTTGTGGAGCTTATCTTATTGGATTTCTTTAAATTGTTTGATTGTGTGATTGTGTGGATTTCTTTGTGAACAATATCCTATCTTGATCTTAGATAGAGCACATATCAAGGGGGAGCACAATATGCTAGACTTTGTTCTCTTTTATGATATGGTCACATGTTTCAAATTGATAAATGTTGGCATATTGTTGGTTTGTAATGATGAATCTTGTAGATGCAATTTCATATTCATTGACATGTATGATGATTCTTCATAATGTAATATGCCTTTGTATTGTTGCTCATAATTAATGCATGTAACTTTTTATAATAATTGTATGATTGTGTTTGCAATCAACTTCTCCTTGTTTGTGGTTGAATAGTAGTTGAGATTGCAATCAATTCCTTCATTCTTGAGGTTGATATGAGTGTAGTTGCAATCAACTCCTCTTTGTTCAGGGTCGATAGTAATTGTCGTTGCAATCAATTCAATTGATTGTAGTTGCAAACAATTCCTCCTTACTTGGGGTGATAATAGTTGTGGTTGCAATCAAATCTCTTCGTGGTTGAGGTTGATATGATTGTTGTTGAAACCAATTCCTTAATATTTGGAGCTCATGAAGAGCTCTTGAAAATTGCTAAATATTTGATAAATTAATTTGAAATGATAGACATGAGAAATAAAAATATTGTCTCCACCTGAAGATCGAGCATAGATCAAATGGAATGCTTATCCATCAATCATAATATGTTGATTTTTTTTTTGAAAAGATTCCATATGGATATTACTCATCTATTAAGTAATCATATAGTTGTTAGAACTCTTGATGCTAAGAAAGATCCATTCCAACCAATAGAAAATGATGAAAAGATAATTGGTCCTGAACAATTTAAATAACGCTTCATAAAGTAAGTCTTTGCTTATACTCCCTCAAATCATTTATGATATTATCGCATTCATGAAATAAACATATGTATGCATCAATTTAGCAATCTAGAAGATTGCTTCAAAAGAATTTTTATCAGGGGAAACGTTCCATCAGGGGAAGCATATCAAATGAAGTATATTAGTTATTTAAGGGCATATATGCATTGTACACTTTTTCCTTTCGGTCAAGTTTTTGTCTCATTGGATTTTCCTGACAAGGTTTTAATGAGGCAATTCTCTAAGCACACCTAAAAATCATTTGATCCATAAAGATCATCATAAAAATTACATTGATCTAGTAGATCATCGTATATATGCTGTTGTTGTATGTATGTTTTCGCCAGGCAGACACGTCATCAAAGGAATCAACAAATGCTGGGGAAGACGTTGCCACGTCACTCGTTGACCAAGTCAAAGGAGAAACGTGGACCAGACAGTGTGTCAACAAGTCCCAAGTCAAAAGTCAAAGGTGTATTTGCCAGATCAGGATATGTACTCGCCTGGGACAAAAACGTGGTCGCCGAAGGGTGATACCCAGAGATGAAGGCACTCGCTACATCAATTTACTAAGTACAAACCGACTCGGCAGAAGAAACATAGAAATAAACCCTAACTTCTAGAAGACCCATGACAACGAGGAATCATAAAAGGGAAGGAGAGAAAGCATATCCGAATCCGTTACAACGTGGGATTCCTAGTACGAATCAAAGAGAAAATCCTACCACCAACATAGCTAAAATCAAGGGGAAACCCTAATTATCATGTATAAATAGAACCATCTATCCCACGAGAAGGGGGTTCAAAAACTTAGAGAGAGAAGAGAGCAATTGTATGAGAGATCTGAGTGTGTAACAAAGTAATAAGCCTAGTATTATTTTTCCTGCCCTTTGGGGCGCCGTGGTTTTTTCCCATTCAAGGGTTTTCCACGTAAAATCTATCTCTTGCATGCATTGATTACTTTCTTACTTTTATTTTGAGTTGATATAATTATTGAGTACGTGGCAATCCAAATTTCACCATCAACAATTAGCGCTAGAAGGAGGGGGAATTTGAACAGAAACTTTGAGGAACCCTTGTGAATTGAAAAATATGAACAACGACAACGACAAGGATGGTAACTTCAGAAGAGATCTAATTGTTAAACCAGCCGCGCCGACAGGAGATAGGGTGGTGACGATCGGGGAACAATCGACAGCAACGCCAGGAACTAGGGCAGCCGACCCCGGGGTTCTGTAGCACTTCCAAACTGCATTGGTAAACTTAATCAGTGAGGCTAGCAAAATAAGGCTTTCGCTTCCTATAGGCCTGAGAGTCTCTTCTCCCTATGAGTTAACCACTCTTGGAATCCAACCGCCTGGAAGACTGCAGTTGAAAGTTCACATTGCAACCCCCGATGCTCAAGCAAGACAATCCACTAAAGAGACTCCCCAGGACCACCCTGAGAATTTCGAAGGAAGAAAACAAAGGAAGGGAAAAGGCGTGATGAATGAAGAATCTATGAAGGGGTGAGACTAGGTGCGAACACATGGGGTTAATTCCAGTGACACATACCAAAGGAACCGGCGGAGACACCGTTCTATCTCGTCTGAAGACAAAAGTCCTTGTCTATGAAGGGAATTACTATCAAAAAGAGCACGACGGAGAAGATCCGAGAGCACAGAAGATCGAGAGAGCACAGAAGATCGAAAGAGCCCAGATGATAGAGGTAATTATGGAAGAATGACAATCAAGAGCAAACTAGATCCAGCAGGAGAGCCAACTGGGCAGTGAGATGTCACCCTACAATAGCTATCAAGGAAGGTTTTAGCAATGGCACGAAGATATGGCCGCAATGTGTCTTCGGATGATGAGTCAGATAGCCCATTCGTTGAAAGTATTGCTCGCACCCAATTTCCAGACAGATTCAAAATGCCAACCATCGAGTAGTACAAGGAAAACAGAGATCCAAAAGAGCATGTCCGTCGATTCCGTAATATTATGGCCCAATATTCATCCAACGATGGATTGCTGTGCCTTACGTTCCCCCAAACATTCGACGACCTCTCCTCCAGGTGGTTTGGGCGACTCCCATCGGGAAGCATTAACAGTTTTTCGAGCCTCAGCAAAGCATTCATAAGACAGTTCATGGGAAGTGTGCAGAGAAGAAAGTCGCTCGCCCATCTATCAAACCTGAAGCAAGAACATAGTGAGTTAATCAAGAAATATCTAGTAAGATTCGGAAAGGAGGTCGCTCAAATCGAAGACGCCAGTGATGTAGCAGTCATCGCCGCCTTCACCAATGGGTTGCAAAGTGGTAGACTATCTTTTGACCTGCGTAGGGATCGGCCAAAAACTTACGAAAAGATGATAGAAATAGCTGGCGACTATGCACTGGCAGAGGAAAAAGAAGTAACACAAGGAGGTAGCTACGTGCATGGCCACAAGCCCGATTCAAAATCAGAGCACAAGGATGACAAGAAAACACAGTCGCGTGATCGTCAGAAAGATGAAAAGAACCAAAAGGGGCAACCTAGGGAAAGTAGGGGAAACAACCGAACCAGTAGGTTCCGGGGAAGGTATAGCCATTACACCCCTCTAACAGGTGATCAGGAGGAGATACTTTCTGAAGTAGAAGACAAGGGACTCGCCAAGTATCCTCGGCAACAGTCAAATAATGCACGAAGGGATACAACCAAATACTGTCGATTTCACAAAGATCATGGGCATGACACTTCAAAATATTTTCAGCTGCATGACCATATTGAGAGTCTAATCAGAGAGGGGCACCTGAAAGATTTTACATTGAAAGGAGATAAGCATGGCGGTCGCTAAGATAGCCGCCAAGGAAGTGGGCAGGAACGAAAAAGCCCAAGGAGAAGCAGCCCCGGTGCTACAATAAACACCATTTTTGATGGACCTTATACAGGCAGAAGCAATCGAGAGAGGATGTCAGAAGTCAGAGAAGTAATGTATGAGGGCAGAAATATGGAGATAAACTCTGTGCAGAGAAACCCAAAGAAGGGAAGAGAAGAGAAGGACATGACCCCATAACATTTACGGCTGAAGACTCATATATGATTGATGCTAAGCCCAACGATGCAATTGTAGTGGTGGTTCAAATAGCACACAGAGATATACTCCGAGTAATGATAGACAACGGGAGTTCAGCCGACATTTTAAGTGCTAGAGTATACGATGAGCTGCGATTGGACAGGAAAGATCTGGAGCCCTTCCATGTACCATTGAAAGGTTTTGGGGGCGCAGAAGTAAGATCGTTGGGGACCGTGAAGCTACCGGTGAGGTTTGGGACAGCATCATGCCGGCGAACGATCCTACTGGATTTCGTCGTGGTCAACATTCACAACTAGCCGTATAATGCTTTACTCGGTCGACCATTCCTGAACAAAGCCCGAGCAGTCACTTCAACCCACACATTGAAAGTAAAATTTCCTATAGAGTTTGGGGTTGGGGAATTAAAAGGATCACAAGAGATGGCCCGCCGCGCTAACCTCTCAATTTTCAAAGACAAGACAGGAGTGGAAACCTTGAGCGTATTTGAGGTAAATAAGGAAATGCAAGAATAAAATCCAGGAGCTTTCGAATTGGATCCAAGGGATAAAGCGAGCAGGGAAAAGAAGAGCCCACTGAGTCTATTGTTCTAGACGAGACGGAACCTGATAAAACAGTCAAGATTGGTGCAAGGCTGGCCGAACAAGTCAAGAGAGATGTATCGAACTTACTGATAGAGTACAAGGAAATCTTTGCATGGAGCCATGAAGACATATCAGGGATTAGTAGAAGCGTGATCTCGCACAACCTGGCCGTAGACGAAAAAAGCAAACCGGTGGTGCAGAAAAGGAAAAGCTTTAACCCGAAGAGGAGTGCATCAATAAAACAGGAAATCTCTAAATTACTCGCCGCAGGATCAATCATAGAGGTTAAATATCTGGAATGGGTGGTGAACATAGTCCTTGTAAGGAAGAAGAACAATCAGTGGAAAATGTGTGTAGACTTCACCGATCTAAACAAGGCTTGCCCCAAGGATAACTTCCCACTACCAAGAATCGACCAGTTGGTCGATGCAACAGCTGGACATGAGATGTTGAGCTTTATGGATGCATACTTAGGATATAACCAAATCAAGATGCACAAGCCAGACGAAGAGAAAACAGCATTCACCACGAATCAAGGGTTATACTGCTATACAGTCATGCCATTCGGCCTGAAGAACGTTGGAGTAACTTACCAGCGCCTAGTCAACAAGATGTTCGCCAGACAAATAGGGAAGAATATGGAGGTATATGTTGACGACATGCTAACAAAGAGCGTCACGGCTGACAAGCATGTAGATGACCTGAGAGAGACATTCGATGTGTTAACTAAATACGGAATGAAGCTGAACCCTACAAAATGTGTATTTGGTGTACCGTCTGGAAAGTTCCTAGGATATCAAGTGCATCAGAGAGGGATAGAGGTGAACCTTGACAAGATCCAGGCATTAGCTAAAATGATTTCCCCAAAAACCCTGAAGGATGTCCAAAAACTCACAGTGTACTTAGCATCATTAAACAAGTTCATAGCAAAATCAACGGACCGATGCCTACCATTCTTTAAAGCTCTCAAGAAAGGCAAAGGGGTTGAGTGGAATGAAGATTGTGAGAAGGCTTTTCAAGCCTTGAAAGAGTACCTCAGTCGAGCACCACTACTGTCAAAACCAGTAACCGGAGAAATACTTTACATGTATCTATTTGTCTCTGAAGCAGCTACAAGTTTTGTACTGGTGAGACAGGAAGGAGGAGTCCAAAAACCGATATACTACACAAGCAAAGCACTGTTACCAGCTGAGACAAGATACTCGCCAGCCGAGAAGATGGCACTTGCCCTAATAACAGCGGTGAGGAAGTTAAGGCCGTATTTCCAGGCTTATAAAATCAGAGTATACACCAATTGCCCATTGAAACTGATTTTGCAGAAGCCAGAGGTATCCGATAGACTAACCAAGTGGGCGATCGAGTGAGTTTGATGTAGGGTATCTCCCAAGGACAGCAATCAAGGGCCAAGCAGTGGCGGATTTTGTGGCAGAATTCACCGAACCAAACATGGAAGTAGCAAGGATGATGGTGGAACAAACTAAGAAAACATTTAGGTGGCAACTCCGCTTTGATAGGTCGTCAAACACGCATGGCAGCGGGGCATGGGTAGTGGTATCAACCCCGGAAGGAGATTCAGTAGAATGTGCCTTGCGTTTTGACTTCAAAGCTACTAACAACTAGGCCGAGTATGAAGCGCTTATAGTAGGACTAAGAGTTTGCACAGTTCTAGGAGCCGATGAGGTGGAAATTTTCAGTGACTCCCAAGTCATTGTTAATCAAGTATTAGATGAATACCAGGCGAGGGACGAAAACATGATCGCTTACCTAAAATTAGCAAGGAGCTACTGGGAGGTTTAAAGAGTACATGATTATCTAGATTCCTAGAGAAGAAAACGAACAGGCTGACGCCTTGGCCAAATTGGCATCCGCCACAATTAACATTTGGCCCAGAACTATTCCCATGATTTACCTACAGCAGCCAAGTATAGTCAAACAAATGGAAGTTGGGGCAGTCTTTGGCTAAACAGATAGCTGGATAACACCAATTAAAGAATACCTCGTCAACGATGTACTCCCAAGCGATCCATTGGAGGCAAAACGACTGAAGTACAGAGCTACAAGATATTCAGTACTCAACGGAGAACTGTACAAAAAGGGGTACTCAAAGGCACTACAAAGATGTGTCGGGCCTGAAGAAGCAGAAGGGATCCTGAGAAGCATACATAGTGGAAATTGTGGGAATCATGCTGAAGGTGTCAGCCTAGCCCACAAAACATTAAGACAGGATTTTTACTGGCCAACATTGTTCGCCGATGCTAAAAGGGTAGTAGCAAGGTGTGAGGCATGTCAGAAAATTGCAAACAATATTCGCCAACAACCTGAACTCTTGCAGAGTATTACCTCGCCTTGGCCATTCGCCATATGGGGAATTGACTTGATCGGTCCAATGCCAACAGCACCCGGAGGAGCAAAACATGTCATTATGGCTGTGGATTATTTTACAAAATGGGTAGAAGCCGAGTCATTGGTGCACATAACAGAGGAAAACACTACAAGCTTTGTGAAGAAAAATATCCTGTACAGATTCGGGATACCAAACACCATCATCACTGACAATGGAACCCAATTCGATGGTAAGAAATTTAGGGAGCTGTGTGACAAGTATGGAATCAACAACTACTACACAACTCTAGCACATCCACAGATAAATGGTCAAACTGAAGCAGTAAACAAAATCATAAAGTACAACCTAAAGGCCAAACTAGCTGCGAAGAAGGGTAGTTGGGCAGAGAAGTTACCACAGGTACTATGGGCGTATCGAACTACAGAAAGAAGCTCAACAAGTGAGACCCCATACTCCATGGCTTTCGGAGCTGAAGCTGTCATTCCCTTTAAAACATCCTTTTCTTCACCAAGGGTACAATTATTCCAGCCAGAACTAAACATTGATATGCTAAAATGTGGCCTGGACGAGCTAGAAGAAAGGAGAGGACGTGCACAAATAAGAAATGCTGCCTATCAACAAAGGGCGGCCAGGTATTACAACTCACATGTGCGTGAAAGAAAATTTGCACTTGGTGACTTAGTGCTGAAAAGAGTAAATCCGGGAACTAGAGATAAAGCTGCAGGATCACTCGCAGATAAATGGGAATGGTCCTATCAAATTATGGGCATAGCTGGTCATGGGGCATATCGCATTACTCGTGAGGGCTTCGGCGAACTACCTCGACCATGCAATGCGCAGTACTTGAAAATATACTACCCTTGACTGTTTCACCGCCTTTCAGAATTTACTTTGATGTTTTCTGTTTAAGCATTTTTTTTCCTTTTTTAGCATTTTTTTTTCTTTCCCTTTTTACTTTGTTAAAAGATTGCAGGAGATATTCAATAAAGAGTAATTTATTACTGAGAACTCAAGATTTGGCTCGCCACTGAAAGTAACCAGTGTCCAAAGATTACTCGCCATCATGCATCATAAGTTACTCGTCGTTGCGTAAAGATAAGTTTAATACTCGCAGCAGCAGAAGCGAGCGAGATAACTAAAAATTATAGCAGGCTAAAGGCGGAACACAACACCACAACCTGAACCTATTATAAAACCGATCGGTGACCGCCACCGATGGTAGAACAAAACCCCCGGAAAGATGCGAGAAGCGTCCGATCAAAAAGCGTACATCAGACATTTCAAGGAAAAATGCTGGGGGTCGAAAAAAGCTAACTGAAAATAAAACGACAAAAGTCAAAAGCAAAAGTGGGAGACGTCCCGATAGTATGTTTAAATAAAATTTGGTGTATGGTCGGATACGTCTTGACAAACACTGAGTACGCCAAAAACTCAGCAATGGCAACTGAATGAAAAACGATATTATGCTTAAATAAAATTTGGTGTATGGTCGGATACGTCTTGACAAACATTGAGTACGCCAAAAACTTAGTAATGGCAGCTAAATAAAAAACAATAGTGTGCTTAAATAAAAATTTGGTGTATGGTCGGATACGTCCTGACAAACACTAAGTACGCCAAAAACTCAGCAATGGTAGCTGAATAATAAAAATAACAAAGCCGAAAACTCAGCAAGGGCAGCTAAATAAAATAAAGCTAAAGAAGAGTTATAAATTTTATAAAGATTATTTACAACTGAAGTTACAAAAGGTATGGATAGCTATTTACAACTGAAGTACAAAAAGGTATGGCATAATCTCAACTAGCTGTCGGAGGATCCTCACTATCTTCATCATCCTCAATCTCATCTTCAGAAGGCCAGACTACCTCTTCGTCCTTATCCAGCATGAAAGGCCCATAATCCTTACCGGTAATAGGACCTAAATCGGGTTCAGCACCAGAACCAGAAAAGCTGCCCTTCTGACCGGAGTAGTAGGTGTTGAAGGCACGCTTACTAGGAATTTCTAAGTGCATGGGATGGGGCTCAGTCCTGGTATAACGACAGTGGGTTTTTCATCGTTTTCTCTGTTCTTTAATTGAACTCACTCCGCTGGCCATATGCAGTTGAAGAGACTTGTCGAAGCGTCTTAGAGCCTTTTCATTCGAATGGTCTTTCATGGTGAAGAACTTCTTCAACTGCCTCATGCCTCGTTCAAATTCGCACAACAAAAGCGCATCATAGGCAGGGGATCTCTTAAAAGGATCAACTGCTTCAACCTCCAATACAGCCTTTAAGTCGTCGAAAATGACATCACGCGAAGACAACTGATTGCGTAAGTCCAATGCTTCACGTTCAGCTTTCTCTTTAGCCTCCTCAGCTAGTCGCTCAGCCTCCAAACGTACTACGAGGGATTCTTGACTAGTAAACAACTGCTCTTTCAATGAGCGAATCTCCTCTTCAACAACAGACAATTTTTCTTCGGCAGCTAGCTGAGCAGACGGATAACCATCTGTGGACTCTCTTAGCTAAGCGAGTTGTTGAGCATAGGAGTCTTCAGCAGAGAACTTCTCAGCGGCCAAAATAGTAGCCTACTCTCGCAGACCTTTACTCTCCCTGGAAACTTTGTTCCCATACCTATAGCTTTCAGCCAACTCAGACATCATCTGAAAAGAGAAACATATGAATTAGGAAGCATATATAAACAGAGATATAACAGGATTGCGGTGAAAAACTTACCAGAGAGTGGCAGTTAAAGAAAAACTCCATCTTTTTGTTGCAGGGCTTGCCTTTCACATGCTCTCAACCTTCACCAATGTACACGTTGTGGTTGATCAAATGCGAGCGAATTTCGGCAGCCAAAAAATCCGAAAGAGACACGGTCCCTTCATCGGCTTTAGTTGATCCCACGGGAGGAGCTTCATGGGCAACACCTGAACCAGAAGCAGAAGCCCCATGTTGCTTCGATAGTCCTGGTTGACCAGCCGACTCTGGCCGACCAGGTGGCCTAGGCTGACCTGTAGAAGAAACATTAGGCTCACCCACAACCGCCGGAGAAGAGGCTGCTCTGGGCGGAGAGGCTGCTCTAGGCGAAGTAGGAGCAGGGACATTCAATTGATTAACCTCCTCAAGAGGAGGCACCGCTGCATTTGTCCCTTCAGCAGGACCCTCGTGAGTAGCTGTCTGAGTGGGGGGAGCTTCGGCAAGCACAGGTTCACCGGCACCCTCCTCGTCCGAAGAAACAACATACTGCATAACCCTTGACGCCCGTTTAAGGGGTCGAGCAGTACGATTAGGGGTACCCTCAGCTGGGCGTTTGCCTCTACCGGTTTTGGGGGCTAGGTCACTTGTAGGATCAAGAGGAGTCTCAGGGACATCCGCATTAAAAATAGGGATATCACTAACTGCCCCTGAAACGCCAACCTTCTCTTTACCCTTGCGGCTGGGGGTAGTCGCAGCAGGAGTACTTCCAGCAACCTCCGGATGCACAGGAGGCTACCCTGATTCAACACCTCCCCCAGTAACATCACCAACTTCCTCGTCGTCTGAGGGATCACCACCATCCGGGCTAGCAATTCCTTCCTTAGCCAAACCAACAGCATGTCTTTTACTGGCAGCCTCGGAATTCTTCACTACCCGGGCTTGCAAATCACAAACTGTATCGAAGTCACACACTGTAAAAAATAACCAGATGTCATTAACGGAAAAATCAAAATAATAATATCAAAAATAAGCATGCGAAACTTACGGTGAGGAAGCCTAGCAAGCAGGCGTGAGAAAATTCGCTGGGCAATCATTTTTTCCTCGTCCAAGAGGAACGATCGACCCCTCTCGTCCAAAGGAAGGATAGTTGCCGCAGCAAGATGAGCAATCTCAGCATCAAGCAAAACAGGAATTGCTTTCGACTAGACTTCAGGAGAGGTGAAGTGCCTGGGAACCCTTTTCGCCGAAAAATTTTGGCAAACATTGGCGGGCACATCCCTGCCCCACTCGCCATCAACAAAGAACCAACTATTCTTCCACCTCTTGTTCGAAGTGGGAAAACCCCAAATGAAACCCTTCTTCTTCTCATCGCTGGAAATTTCTACCTGTCCGAAGTTCGCCACACCCTCGGGGATCCAATTTTCCACAACTGAGGAAAGAAGGAAATATGTACCACTATTGCCCGCTTGCCTTAGGGTATAAAAGTGGCGAATCACGCGGGGCGTAGGGGGTCCATAGCCCTTCAACTTCCACATCAAGCACAAGCACATTAAGATCCTATAGCTGTTTGGGGCGAGTTGGGCAGGCGTAATCTGAGCTTCCACAAGGAATCTGACGATAAAGGGTTGAAGGGGAAGAGTTACCCCACAACTGAGCATTGCGCCGTAGACGGCGACCGCATTCTCAGGAGGATTCCAAGCTGCTCGATCACCCGGTAGAATCAAAGTTACAGCATCAGGGATGTCGAAGCGACTCTTATATTTGCGGAGTTCTTCTTCACCAACTACATTGATTTCACAGTCAAAAGAACAGGGGTGGTCAGCTGAGAAATGTAGTCTGTTCTTCTGATGATCATCAACATCCGAATCAACGGTGGTCTGAGCATCTAGCAAAGACCCGCGAGGAGCCCTTAAAGCCAGTCATCTATTGCCACTTGGTTTGGAAGACCTTGTCGTCATCGGAGAGTCACTATTAAAAGACGAGGGAGAAGAATGTTAGGAACAAAATCTTCCTCAGAAAAAAGAATATAGACAGAAATCAGGGTTGGGGAATTCGGATGAAAATTACGAATTAGGGATTCAATTCGATTTGCAGTACGCTTATCACCTAGTTCTAAAGCTTGTATCATTTGATTGAAAAGAGAAGAACGCAAGGAAGGATCCATGGAAACTCATCAGAAAAACCTTAGAGAGAGAAAATGCATAGAAGATTTGTGGAAGCTAACGAACTGCTACGACCAAGTTCGATGAAAACGCTTCTCAATCGGAGAGAGGAAGAAGAGTGCTTCTACGAATTTCCGGTGAGAAAAGAGAGAAAATGAATTAAGTGGAGAAATAGAACTGTTTTGTTTCAGTAAAAGAGAAATTAATGGAGCTGCCAGAATTAATAGGGCAGAAAGGCGTGTTACGTTAAAAGAGGGAATTTTTAAAATTCAAAAATCAAGAAAAATAGGTATTGGTAAGGTGAACGACAGTCGTAGAAGACAGCCGAAGTGACACCCATCAAATAGTGGACACGTGGTACCTCAGGAAACACCCAACAGTCATCACGTCATCCCATCGCGTCAGAGTAAGCAGAAATCTTGTGGCCAGAAATGAAGGCTTGCACCAGAAGAGACAGCTAGAAAAATTCAACACGTGGTGAAAATAAAAAGGAGGGAAAATATTTGCAAAAGCATGCTGAAAAGCCTAAGTATGGATATAAATACTGTTCGCAGAGATAAACGAATTGGAAGACCAAGATATTCACTCAACTCAAAGTATTTATGGGGGTATTGTTGTATGTATGTTTTCACCAGGCAGACACGTCATCAAAAGAATCAACAAATGTTGGGGAAGACGTTGCCATGTCACTCGTTGACCAAGTCAAAGGAGAAACTTGGACCAGACAGCGTGTCAATAAGTCCCAAGTCAAAAAGTCAAAGGTGTATTCGCCAGATTAAGATATGTACTCACCAGGGACAAAAACGTGGTCGCCGAAGGGTGATACCTAGAGATGAAGGTACTCGCTACATCAGTTTACTAAGTACAAATCGACTCGGCAGAAACACAAAAATAAACCCTAACTTCTAGAAGACCCATGACAACAAGGAATCATAAAAAGGGAAAAAGAGAAAGCATATCTGAATCTGTTACAACGTGGGATTCCTAGTACGAATCAAATAGGAAATCCTACCACCAACACAGCTAAAATCAAGGGGAAACCCTAATTATCATGTATAAATAGAACGATCTATCCCACGAGGAGGGGGTTCAAAAACTTAGAGAGAGAAGAGAGCAATTGTATGAGAGATCTGAGTGTGTAACAAAGCAATAAGCCTAGTATTATTTTTCCTGCCCTCTGGGGCACCGTGGTTTTTTCTCATTTAAGGGTTTTCCACGTAAAATCTGTCTCTTGCATGCATTGATTACTTTCTTGCTTTTATTTTGAGTTGATATAATTGTTAAGTGCGTGGCAATCCAAATTTCACCGTCAACAGCTGTCTTGATCAAGAAGATCATTGTAAATATTACTTTGATCTTGCTAATCATCGTATATATGTTACCTTGATCCAAAAGATCGTCATAAATATTACTTCGATTCGACAGATCAATAAATATATTTGCTCAGGTTTTTATCCCACTTGGATTTTCCTAGTAAAGTATAAATATGAGAAATGTTTTGAAGAAAACAATAATTATAGACATATGTGCACTATACTCATTTTCCCTTCGATCAGGTTTTATCCTATTGGGTTTTCTTGACATGGTTTTTAACGAGACAGTTTTGAGAATGTCCAACCTCACTAGATCCATAAGATCATTAATAGTACCCATTTCTACACTTGGTGTAGCCCCCTTTTCCTATCATTTGCATTCATTTTCTAGGTAAAACCGATATATTTAATGTTTAAATAAGCTTGTTCAGGTTCTTAGGCTTCAAAGGGTTTTATTGTAGATAAATGAGGAGTTGGAGGCAAAACGGCAATTTCTGAAGGTAAAAGCAAGGTATCGGTCGTTGTACAGTCGCCCTACGTACAACCCTTTAAAGAGCGACCCAACTCTAGAGGATTGGCGATGTACGGTTGCTATACGGGCACCTTACGTACAGCGCCCACGTTGGCTAAGGAATTTCTAGGGGTTCACCGCTGTTCAGGCGCCCTACGTACCGCACCTGAACAACGACCACACTGCCACATCAGCATTCTTCTAGGTTTTCGTGCCCTAAATCTACACACTATAAATACCTCACTTCATACCCATTTACCCTACTTCCTACTCGATCTTTAAGATTCCAACACTTAAGAATATACTTTTACCTTCCAAATCCACAAAATCATCACATCAAACCTGCAATCCTTCATCCAAACCTCAAATCCACTTCACTAAACACTTAACCTCCATTATTTCCACCTAAATCCATCATTATAACCCAAACTTGGAGCATAAGAAGGGAGCATCAAGAGAAGGAGTAGGCCAAGCACATTCAACCAATCAAGAGAGAGGAAATCTACATTTAGTTATTCTTAATTTCTCTCTTTTTCATTTAGCACTTGTATCTTGTTATGGCTTGCATAAAAATCATACCTTTTGTAGCCATGTCTTGTAATATGAACTAAACTTATCTTGGCTAAAGCCAAGATGAAACCTTTTCTATGAATCATCAATAAACACCATCACTTTATCATTATTGCTTGTGTTGTGTACATAAATTTCATGCTCCTAATCATTATTGAGTGTGTAGCTAGCATTTGGTAATTGTTCGGTTGTTGTGTGATACACCGAGAGGAGAAGCACACAACGTGCTCGATGAAATGAGTGATAGGAGTTGGTAAGATAGAAATATGCAATATTAGCTTCTAGGATTCAATTGTGTGCCATAAATCTTAATGAATTTGTATGTAGTTCAGATAACCATTGAGAAATAGGTTGTTGGTGCATATGAATATTGTCTTTATCACTTGAGAGAGTGTAGAGATTAATTGAGGGTATCACAAATCTACATACACACTTGCATATTTTATTCTAATGATGTGCCTAGAATTGATGAGAATTGGATAGGTGGATTCAAAGGTCTTAGCCTCACACACACACACACACACACACACACACACACACACATAACCAAGTGCTTGAGTTTGTTTGCTTGCTTGTTTAGTATCATTAATTTCATTATAATTGTAGCTTAGTTTAATTTTAAATTAGAGTAGAGTAATCATGACCCTCTTGATTTCAATTGTCTAGATAGTAGTTGAATTGATAAATTTTAGTAATCAATACATCAATCCATGTGGAATGGATTTTATTTATCATTGTGCTTCACCACGGCCCCGTACTATTACGGGCGCCCATTTTGGTGTGATCAATCATTGTATGTATTTTGCCTAGATTTTGTCCCATTGGGTTTTTCCTAGAAAATTAAAATACAAGTGGTAGAAATCCAAATGGGAGTGTTATAACATGTGGCTTTCACCACTTGTATGACACAAGATTTCCCACCACCTCTCACTTAATTGAGCTTTTCTTAATGTTTAAGTAAGTGATGTAATTGATGATGGTAATGGGCAAGTGGCCAAGTGGAAGTGATGCAATTGAAGTCTATAAATATAGAGACCAACTTCATTGTAAATGTTAGCTCTGAAAGTTCAATACCAAAACTCATCGGTTAATATTCTCTACTTCTCTCATCTCTTTGTCATTTATTTATTTCATATGTTCTTGGATTTATTTACAACAAGTTTATTTTAAATTATATAAACATATTTAAATTATTTTAAACAAATTATATAACCATATATATATTTAAATAAAAAAAACACTCTAACGAGCTGGTGTAGCTCAGTTGGTAATTAGATTGTGTGGCCTCTAACCACAAGGTCGAAGGTTCAACCTCTGATGGAGGTGCTTTTATTTTTGAAACGTTCAAAGGCTTTTTGGATGGAAAACCTAACGAAAGGGGTAAAATGACCAATATTTATGGTTTCAGGGGGTTAACTGGCTATTATTGAAACTAAAGAGACAGATCTTTCTAATATGGCAAACCTCGGGGGGAAAATGATAATTTCCCTTTGTTTAAAGATATATAATGACTAAAAACTATAAAAAAGTTAGAAGAAAAAAAAAAATGAAAATTAATTTTTTGTAACGTTTGTGCTATGCATGTGGCCTTTCTACATTTGATGGTGGTTAAATGGATATAACAATCTATTTTATTTATCCGACATCATCAATTTAATTGTCATGTCGGCAGTTTGGATGTGTTGATATGTTGCGATTGGTTCTTAGAATTCTCAACTAGCTAATTTGATCATTGGATGGCACGTCGATTTATTTGAGATGCTTCGTCTAAGTTCTAACTAATTTAATTTGTCTTCGTTAAGTACCCACGTACCGTACCGTACCGTTGAGAGTAGTTTAATATCAGAGCTTATTATGGTATTTTAATATTTTGACACGGTTTCTTTATTTCCCCTTATCATATTTATGTTTCAACGACTTCTATGATATCAAGAAAGTAAACATTCTCGATATATTTTGATATTAAAAATATCTTGATATTTTGATATAAAAAATATCTTGATATTTTGAAAAAATATCCGATATTTCCGATAGTCATCGAAATTGATATTTACTTTCTTAATACAACTATTTTGATATTTTGAAAACATTTACGATATTTCTGATATTCATCGGAATTAACATTTACTTGATACGAAGGACTAAGTTGAAATAATTTTATTGGGTTGTTGCCCCTCATTTTTCATTTTAGTGTTGAGGCCCATAGTATGCTCATGCCTTTATTTTACGCCTCTCTCTATTTTTCTCTTTAAAATTGCATACTTGCAGGATTTATAATTTTCTTTTTCCTAAAAAGATGTGAAATTTGTGTTGGTGAATTCAAAGTAGCAGTCAAACTTGGTGAAAACGGGTACAAATAGACTACAACTCTCACAACTGGAGAGAGGGCTACTCCCACTGAATCGGGAGAGGGTTTCCCACACTTTAGGATTTAAAGGCCAAAGGTAGGACAAATATATACATACCAAGGCTTGAACCTTGATGGTGAAACCTCCCTTGGGAGACTCCAACCACCGAGGCAAAAGGCCATTGGTGAAAACAACAGATCAAACTGCTTTATTTTTAAAAAAATTTTACTTCATGCATTGCTAAACTAAATGAGAGCACTTTGTCACCGAGTCACATTGCACCATGTTTTTTGATTGATGGCATTGGAATTACATTAACAGGACATGACAATTTGTCCTTTCGCTTAGGCACAAGCCGGTTATATGGAGATCGATGATTCTTTTGAACTTTACAGATTAAAAAATAAATAAAGTGCTTTTCTTTAATTTTCTGAGGTGTAGTGTATCTATCCACTTGGCTCAATCTTCTGCTGGAAATTTATTCCCCAACAAAAGGGGATGCAGCATACCCTAAAATGATTTCTAATCTCTGAAAAGCAAGAATTGATTAGATTTTTCTGAGACGAAATATCATCTGCCAAATGAAATGGATACTATTGTTAATATTTTCTTTTTTCTTTTTCTTACATGAGTAAAAATGGAATGTGTTTGCTTCAAAAAAATAAAATGGAATATGTGTTTTCATTAATTATATATAGTAAAATTATTCAAAGATTGACATCACATTGATTATGTATGTGGTGGTTTTCAGAAGGTGTAAATCATGAACTAATTTTCCATTTTAGTGAATTTTTACAAGAAATTAAAATCACCGAAAGGGGAATCTTGACTTGGTATAGAAAAGTTGTTTAATTAAACATTCTTTTTTCTTCCGTATATATTGTTTGATAGACAAAGTCACAAAACCAAAGATTTTGGAATTAATTATTAAGATGCTGTAAAAGATATTTCAGATCATATCTTTTCAACAAGTTTTCAAATTATGCGGTTGTCTTTATCGTTGAATATTACATTCCCACTTAATTAAAAGGCTTGATTTATTACTAATTGAAAAACCCTAATAACATTTTAAGCGATATTGCACGTTTACTAATCATGAATAAAAATGAGAGATAATTCACTACAAGAAAAAAGAGCTATTGAGACAAAATAAATAAATAAATAAATCGTTCCAATAAGCCAAAATTAGTCCCTCAAGATTTATTAGGACGAAAAAAATTTGTCCCAAATTCCATCGTCCTAGGTGGGTCGTAATATTGGGATGAAAATTCAAATTTTTCTCTAAATAGTACTTATTGCAAGGAAACATGAATACTTTAAAAATTTTGTCATTTTGTCCCAACCGATATACTATTGGAATGATTTATTTCGTCCCTAGATTTTTGAAGGGGACGAAATACCAACAGGGCAACAGAACAAAAATTGAAAAGAAAACAAAAAAAAAAAAGAGTCAACAATCACTCCCAGTCTCCCACCACCAATTGGCCCCACCACATGCTCTTCGTCCAAGACACACTCCCACAACACACATGAGGTGGTCTAACACGTGCAGCCCACTGTCATCTCACAATAAAACTACGTGGAGTTGAGAACCACCGACCTCCCTCGCATGTATAGCCTAAAGTCCTAAACCATTACACCACAACTTTAAATTTGATGTTTTATGCAAAATTATTTTTATATAACGTAAATATGTTACTAAATTTATTATTTTTATTAAAATTAAAATTTTAATGAACAAATTATTACTAGATGATTTAAATTGATTTCAGTAATCTTTACGCATATTAAAAAATGTTTATTAGATAATGTTTTACTAAACTATTACTTTTTAAATTAGATACGAATCAAGTCAAGAATCTACTAGAATCGATGAGATCAATGATTATAAGAAAAAAATCGGGAATACAATTCTCACTTCAGAACGATTTAACCAGTAAAGTTGGATTTGAATTTTTATTATAAAAAGAAGAGAAAATGTACGGATACTTTGCTAAAGGTTGTTGACAATTTATTATTTTATTATTACAGCATATTTTAGATTCTTATTATTATATTTACAACTAATATATATATATATATATATATATATTTACTTTATGAATTCACCAATAGTAATTAATATAAAAATGTGAAGAAAATTAATTAAGAATCTCAATAAAATAAAATAAGGAAAATAAATAAGAAAACTTTTTGGGATCAAAACTAATTTGTCCCGATAGAAGGCCTATTGAGATAACATATAATTTGTCCCAATAGGTTTTCAATTGGGATTAAATATATAGTCCTTACTCCTTATTGCCTATAGTTTTAGAGATAGATAATTTATTTCGTCCCAATAGACATCTTCTGGGGATAAATTTTTTTCGTCCCCAAAAATCTCGTCAGGTTTACACTTTCTAGGGACAGATAATTCTATTGGGACGATTTTTTTTTCGTCCCTAAAAGTCTCGTCAAATTTGCGATTTTTAGTAACGAATAATTTATTTTGTCCCAATAGACATTCTATCGGGACGAAATAAATTTGTCCCAAAAAGTTTCATCCCAATAACCATTTTTCTTGTAGTGATTAAGTTTCACTAGAAAGTGAATCGGAAAATGAACTTAATTCATTAGGTTGGAGGGGAAATTAAACACCCTTCCCAACATGAACTTAATTCTCAGTTTGTAGTAAACACCATATTCATAAAGGACAGTAACCCACTTTTAGATGCTTTAATAGTGTATAAGAGCATTTCCAAGGGTTTCTCTTCAAGATCTGTTTATTTAAGAGTGGATATTGTTGTAGGGGGCTATTAAGGGGGTATGTATTCTAAGAATACTCCGTTAAATGGCTCTTTTAATAATTTTTTATTATTATCTTATGTCTTACTTTATAATTGTTATTTATAGTGGAAAAAAAAAAAAAAAAGAGTTATTGGTAATTTAAAAAAAACAAATTATCCATTGGCAATAATAGAGCTATTGGGATTTAAAACTTAAATATATGTTGTTTTTCAAAAAATAAAATAAACTTAAATATGTGGAGGCCACTTAAGAGGGTTGAAGCTATCCCTTAATTAAGGGGGTGAGCTCCACCAAAAGTCAATTAAGGGGGCCTTTATTTGGGACCTCTTGGAGCTGCAAAAATGCCTTAATTTAGCGGGGGGGTGGGGTTGGGGTTGGGGTTGGGGTTGGGGTTGAGGGGGTGTCTTTAAGGGAGACTCTTGGAGATGCCTTAATTACTTTTGCAAATTTGCAAATTTTTAAATGAAACTAACAAAGCATGTGATTATTCTAACAAAATCTAAATGGAATTTCTTTTCTTTAATTTCCACAGTAAATCAACAGCAGCAGATAATTAAAGTGATTCTCTATGGTACCATAATTTATTTGAATTTATGATCGTACATTTCTATTAAAGGTAAATTACCTTTGATTAGTAATTAAGCATCTATTTTTCTCTCTCAATTTCTTCTTTTTGTTATTATATATTACAATTATTGTTAATTTGTTACTACTAGCTTTTGGTTTTCTTGAAATGAAAATATGCGAATCTTGTTATGGAGAAAAAAAGTGCTACCCAATTCAATTTGGATAAACCCAACTTATTTTTCCACCTCACCACCATATGCTTTGTATAGATAAACAAGATATTCCAATCTTGAAACTTGAAAGGAAAAAAAAAAAAAGATTAATTACCAAAATATCCATCCCCATGATGCTCTGAGTCTAGCATGCACATTCATTATATCAATATACAAAAATAAAATAAATTCCTTTCTTGACAAATTTTAAACATTTTCAAGGTACATTTTTAACTAATCTTCCCAAAGATTTCTAATGGATTTCAAAATATCAAATGATTTTTATTTATTTTTTATTTTTTTGCCAACTTCTAAACCACACCAGAATTTTAAACAATTTCAAGTTATATTTTAACTATTCTTCCCAAAGATTTCTAATGAATTTCAAGATATCAAATGATTTTTTTTTTCCAACTTCTAAACCACACCTGAATTTTTAGTATTCTACGAAGCAAGATCTTTGAAAATATAATGACTTACTATATATATATAAAGAGTAATGCTAGATATCCCAAAAAACAATTTCTAAATGATGTGGCATGTAAGGTGTTAGTATCTTATAAATCATAAAATTATATAGTGACTAATGTAATGTTGACACCTCACGTGTCACATCATTTGTGACCGAATTTTGGAAAAAAAATTGGAACGTCTAGCATTACTCATATATAAAAGATGTTTGTCTAGTGCGGAATTCTTGAAAAAAAAAGTTTTAAAATGTTACTGAAAAAGAGAATTATTATATCTATAGAGAGAGGTAATGTGGTTAATAATATGAGAAGTACTTCCTTGTCATCACATAATCTTCATGTTGTTATAGAGATCATGGGCAACTTGCTATTCCATGCATATATAGAGATAAATATGCATGCAAGTTGAACTTGGCAAAAAAAATGATTGGATACATCAATTCACAGATGTCCAACTTGTTCCCAAATCCCAACCTTGTAAAACATTAGCTATACCAAGTCTTTATCATATAATAATTATGGGCAATTTTGGAATCCAAAACATCTTTTGGAACATTTTAGTTCCTTTTTTCAAGTATTAGATCTGATTAGAAACAAAGCAATCCAACATATATACTTTTGGCTCCTTTTATAAATACCCCCACATTGGAGCTCAAGTTTCTCACAGCAAAACCACACAACACATTCTCCTTCACATAAAACACTTGCATTCACTTGTCTGAATTAATTAGCCATGGATATGGTGTCAAGGTTGGTGGCTGAAAGGCCGGTTGTGATTTTCAGCAGGACCACTTGCTCAATGAGTCATGCTATTAAGACACTCATACTCAACTTTGGAGCAAACCTTACCATTTACGAGCTCGATGAAATCCCCAACAGCCAGCAGGTAGAGAGGGAGCTGGTGCAGCTAGGTTGTCAGCCGAGTATACCAGCCGTGTTCATCGGTCAACAGTTCATTGGAGGTGCTAATCAGGTGATGAGCCTCCAAGTCACTAACCAGCTTGTCCAGTTGCTTATAAGGGCCGGAGCTATATGGATTTGAAACTCATGACACTACTGTTTTGCTAATGATGATCATCAGCACTCCATATATTAATAAGCTACTTGTCACTTTTTTTGTATCTTCTACATGTAATATCCTTTTAATTAGTAAAGTTTAGACTTGCTTAATTAAATTAATTGTGTGCTGCATTGATCCATTAAGGGTTCTCTAGCTATCTCAGACATTGCTTAATAAGAATAAATCATATCTGCATTGTCCTATAGATTCAAGCTCAACATTGGATCGTCATCCTGAATTCCCGAGTAGTACTGAGATAATAACCAAAGTGTATAAGAGACTATAATTATAAAGGATCAAAATTCCTCCAATTTCTCTTTCAAAAAAAAAAAAAAAAAAAAAAAAACCTCCAAACTTACCACCCCTGCCAAGGTAAATGATAGAAGGAGAGTTTGACAATTCATAATTAACCAGTAAAGTGATTAAAAGATTACTGTAAAAGTAGTATATTTTAGAATTGGCTAATCGGCACGAATACCCCTTGAACTATACCCGAATTTGCACATTACCCCCTACACTTTTTTTTTCGACAGTAAACTCCCTGAACTATCATAAATTTTCAATGGCTAATGGAACCCTGATTCCGTCTAGGGAAAATTACACTAAGTTCCCCTGATTATTTATATAATTCCATTAAACTGGAAAAATATAATAATATGACACGAATACCCCTCTAACCAATTTTTTTTTTTTAAAAAAAAAATTAAATTTAAAAAATAATGGCTAAATAATAATAAAATTTAGAATTTTATTATAAAGACAATTAAATAAATATAGAAATGAAAAAATTAAATTGATTTCACAATTATTTAAATTATCTTTTTATTTAAATATCCCTAAATATAAAACCCAGATCAATATTTCAATTATTTAAGAAAAATAAAAATAATGGTTAAATAAAAATACAATTCCTTTCAATAATAATAATAATAATAATAATAATAATAATAATAATAATAATAATACAATTATGATTTTTTTTTTATAAAGAAAATAAAATCTTTAAAAATTAAAACATCTTTAAAATTTCTACCATCCATCTCAGAGATGGAAGGTGGAGAAATATTTATTAAAAAAAAATTCAAATATATATAAAAAAAAAAAAGCATTTTTTAAATAGATTGATTGATCTCAATTACAAAAATATAAAATAATAAGTTTCTCCATTAATGAAGAGCTGAAGATCCATCAATGTTCCCTTTTTTTTTTTTTTTTTTTTTTTTTTGTTTTTTTTGTTTTTTTTTGTTTTTTTGTTTTTTTGTTTTTTTAAATTGGATTTCGTTTATTGGTTTGTGAATTGTGTTTTTTAAATTAATTTTTTAACTTAATGAACATAGAGAAGAGAAATCCTTAAAATAAAAATTTCAAATAAATATTTTTAAATGAACATCGATCCATCTAATTAAATGAACATATGTTTCTCCATCCAATCCTTAAAAATTTCACTTCTCTAAAGAAATAAAAATATTTAAATTTGCAACACCCAGAAACCAAAAATTAAAAAATTTAATTTTTAATTCTTCTATGTGTTTTTAATTGGATTGATGTTCAATTTTTTTAAATTTGTATTTGTATTATTATTATTATTATTTTTTAATTGAGATAAATCAATCTATTCAAAAAAAAAAAAATTTTGAGATAAATCAATCTATTTAAAAAAAAAATGTTTTTTTTTATTTGAATTTGTTTTAATAAATATTTCTCCACCGTTCATCTATGAGATTAATGGTAGAGATTTTAACGATGTTTTAATTTTTTAAATATTTTATTTTCTTTATAAAAAAAAATCATAATTGTATTTTTATTTTATTTTTTTGAAAGGGAATTGTATTATTATTTAACCATTATTTTTATTTTTCTTAAATAATTTAAATATTTATCT
The DNA here is from genome assembly GCA_030490815.1 of Acer saccharum. Lineage (NCBI taxonomy): Eukaryota > Viridiplantae > Streptophyta > Magnoliopsida > Sapindales > Sapindaceae > Acer > Acer saccharum. The sequence goes on from CM059870.1 coordinate 34,531,030, forward strand.
GGGTTTTATATTTAGGGATATTTAAATAAAAAGATAATTTAAATAATTGTTATATCAATTTAATTTTTTCATTTCTCTATTTATTTAATTGTCTTTATAATAAAATTCTAAATTTTATTATTATTTAACCATTATTTCAAATTTAAATTTAATTTTTTAAAAAAAAAAAATTGGTCAAAGGGGTATTTGTGTCATATTATTATATTTTTTCGGTTTAATGCAATTATATAAATAATCAGGGGAATTTAGTGTAATTTTCCCTAGACAAAATCAGAGTTCCATTAGGTTTCCGTTAGCCATTGCAAATTTATAATAGTTCAGAGGGTTTACTACCAAAAAAAAAAAAAAAAAAGTATAGGGGGTAAGGTGCAAATTCAAGTATAGTTCAGGGGGTATCCGTGCCAATTAGCCTTTAGAATTTTAACACATTTTATTATATTCTGGGGATGGGAGTTCTAGTAAGCACTAGTCGCTAGTTGGGCGGAGACTCAACATCTAGGCCGATTAGTCCATAGAGATTAATCGGGAATTTTTTTTTTCCCCTGTATAAAAGATTAAAAATCCAATAACAAATAAATTCTTAAACTTAAACAATATTAAACTAAACCATTAATGAGTTAAAACGTTTAAACAAATAGGCCCAACAACAGATCAGGCCCAAAGAAACCTAAAGAAATTAACACCAGACCAATAGGCCCAACAACAGATCAGGTCCTGATATAAAACTTCATTGGTTCATCTCTTGTCCCCAAATCATTTTTTTTTTTTTTGAAAAATAAGAAATAAAATAAGAAATTGTTAAATAATAATAATATTGATTAGATAATAATATAGGTGTAGCTATGTAAGTGGGGTGTAGTAACTTAATAAAAAAATTGGTTTGAATTCACTGAAGATGGTGGTCCAAAAATGGCACCGTTTTGAACTTAATAAAAAAATTTGAATTTTGAAACCTTAGCCGTTGTCTACCCTTGCCTGTTCTTAGATCTCGACACCCCTCATCTGCCTTTGATCATCCCCGCTGTCAGTTCGCTCCATCCTTCCTCTTGTCAACCCTTGTTTCTGTCAAATCATTTCGCTATGTCACTAGCGTAACGGTTCGACCATCGCCTATTCTCAAATCCAGAATCCTCTCATCTAACAAATACAGACACTAGATGGACGAAGACCAAACGAGTAACGATGACGAACGATGGCGAACAGCGAACGGTAGCTTTGGAGGATGATGGACGACAGATCTGGTTCATTTGGTCAAGAGGTTGATTTGGTTGAAGATTGTTGACAGATCTGGTTTGTTTGGATGATAGACGACAATGACTACACGCTGGCCGCCTAATATGGTAGACTTTCAGCTTTTCACCATGGCAAGAGGCCGCCTAGCGGCTAGCCGGCGATTAATCAATCAATTTGGCCGATTTTTCAAACACTACTATGAATATGTTGTTGTCATATCAATTGTTCCGGCCCCAAATTCACTAGATTATATTATTATTTTTAGTTTTTTTTTTTTGAAATATTATAATAATTCAAGGTTTGATGAGGGAGAGAGACTCGTACTTACAACATTATGGTGAAGGTGTGGGGGGATACCACTGGACCAACCTCATCTTATCCATTTTTAGTTATTTGTTGATATTACTTATTAGCACAATACCCTTTTTTTTTTTTTTTTTTTTTTTTTTTTGACAATACACGATAACCTTCTTAATCTAGCTAATTTGTAGATTATTTTGTTAAAATGACGTGCCTACTTATGTTTTACATTTTTCTAAGTGATGCAGATATTATCACCTATAAAACTAATTAGTACACCCATTTTTATAAGTACACCAATGTCTAAGATTTAAAAAATAAACATTACTATAAACACTCATTCTAATGCCAAAAGTGCCCTTATTGAAATGAATATATCCATTTTAATACATTTTATTTATAAATCCTCTTAAATTATTAACACACCCAATTTTTTTTTTTTTTTTTGAAAAGAGAACATTTATAAAAGAAAGCAAAAGCTACAGATCTCCTGGGGAATCACCCAGGACCAGACTCTCCACAGACAACGGACAGTCATCCAACCAAACAAAACGACCCACATGATCAATACCTAACCGAGCTAAACCATGCGCAACCTTATTAGCTAATCTAGGAACAAAACTAATAGAAAAAACACCAAAAGAATTAAACAACTGAAGGGTGTCCTGAACAACAACCCCAACCTCAGACAAAGGCACAGACTTAAGGCGGATAGCATCAACCACAACTAAAGCGTCAGATTCCAGCACAGCAGAACAGTCCAAGATCAGCAGCTAAACGACAGCCATGGAGGATAGCCAAGGCTTCCGCAACCTGAGGATGATAGTAAACATCAAAACTCTGACAGAGGGAAGCCCAAACAATACCAGAACTGTCCCGAATGACACACCCAACACCAGAAATCTTGTCGCGAACCCGAGTAGCAGCATCTGAATTAATCTTAAAACACCCAACTTGGGGGGGACTCCATTTGGGAGGCGGACAGACCACCAGTGGCCTCTTAACATCCACAACATTAGCCAAGCGAAAATCATTGACAAAGTTATTAGCCTATTCCCAAATATCAAACACAGGAAACACCTCTTTACCATGGAGAAATTGATTCCTCCTATGCCAAACCCGCCACCACATAACACAACACACTTCAAACACCTTAGCATCCACCACCGAAAAACAAGAAATAATAAAATCCATGAAAGAGTCAGAATTTGTCATCTTAGCCCCCCCATTAAGGTTACAAGCAGCCTGTAAAACCTTCAATAGAGAACAATTCCAGAGGGTATGAAGAGAGGACTCAGCTTTCTTCAAACAAAGAGGACAATAAACCATTAGCTTCATCCCATGAGAGGACAGATTAACCCGAGTAGGAATCCAATTGTTGCAAGCTTTCCAGAAGAAGATTTTCACCTTCGAAGGCAGATGCAAACGTTAAAAAAATTTCCACCAAGACTCAGCAGAACTAAGACCCGAACAGCTAGGATTCGAATCGAGACATCTAGCCACCTAATACCCACTCTTAACCAAATAAACGCCTGAATTCTCCAAATGCCAAAAAAGGCTATCAGCCACCCCTACCGAGCAAGGAGGAAGCCTCAGGATGGCACCAGCATCCTCCATGTTGAACAACTCTCGCACCAGAGAAAAATTCCAGTCCCCCAAAGGTAGCTTCAGAGAGTCCACCGTCGCCTCCAAACCAAGCAAAGGAGGAGAGGAAATCTATAAAGTCGATTCCTTTGGAATCCACCTATCTTTATAAATCTTAATTTCAGAGCCATTACCCACTCTTCAACGCGAACCCTTCTCCATCAACTCCTTTCCCCACATCAAGCTTTTCCATAAAAAGGACCCAGACTTACCCTTTTTAGCAGTAAAAAAAGACCCATCCGAGAAGTAACAGCTCTTAAGCACTCTAGCAACCAAAGACTTAGGATTCTCGAAAATGCGCCAACATTGCTTGGCCAACATAGCTTTATTAAATGCCCCTACATCTCGAAAACCAAGACCCCTGAAACTAATTATAGCACGGTGTGTATAAAACTATCTAGAGGGGGGTGAATAGATTTTAAGCTTATTACCCAATTTTTCGTATTAAGTCAAAATTACAAAATTACCCCTTAATAGATAAAGCAATAAATCAAGTATAAAATACGGAAATTAAATAAGACTTGATTTTTACGTGGAAACCCTCACGGGAAAAACCACAGGCTAGTAAGTAAGCCACACTCGAACCTCGAATCCACTAAATGTCTAAAATGATTACAACCTAATCCCGGAAGTAATCACACACCTACCTAATCCCGGTATGAGTGAATCTAGTCCTATTTGCTTGCAATCTAAGCAACCTAATCCCGGATGCTACACACAAGACTTACTTTCTCTATAAAGAGAATAACAACCCTAAGTAAATATATGAATATCCAAATGCAACATAGAGTAAGGGAAACCCTATATGCTTATCTAAGATGATTAATATGCAATTAGAACAATCCTAGATATCACAAACTAAATGACATGTCAAATAGTTTAGCTAATCAAGATTAAGCACAAAACCTAATTAGCTATCACAATACAACTTCTCAAACATACATCATACTCATCTCAAACTTGTATCCAAAGTATATAAAATAACATACAAGTAATTAATTGAGATTGCTTGTTAAGAGAAACACAAAATATGTAAGATATTAGTGAAAAGCTTACCAAGCAAAGTATGATGAAGAATCCATGCAAGAAGACATCTAGATGATCAAAGATGATGCTAGATGATGATTGATGGTCATGAAAAAGTGTTTGAGTTAATAAAAATGAGTTCTTGGAATTTTTCTTCTCTTTGAAAAATATCCTAAGTATGAAATCTGAATATGAACTCTTCTAATTGACCTAAAGTCAAAGTGGCATATATATAGGGTGCCAAGATGAAGTGTGGTCATTTTAATAAGTGACACCACTATTTTGCCTTGGGCGCTGTACGTAGGGCGCTTCTGTACAGCGCCTGTACAGCGCCCCTGCTCTGTTCTCACGAGAAAACAGAGGGGTGCTCTACGTAGAGCGCCCTGTACAGCGCTTTGTACAGTGCTTGTACAGCGCTCGTACAGCGACCGAATTAAATCGATCAGGTCTGTACAGCGCTCAATGGGGGCTGTTCGTACAGCACTTTTGTAGAGCGCTTTTGGGAGCGCCCAATGCAAAAATGCAATCCTAAGTCTAAGCATGACAAGGCAATTGGATATGCAAGATGCAATCAAACTAACATGCAAGAAGAGATGTTAATGAGCATTAAAGCACACAAATAAGACACACAACATATAAGGATTAAACATATGCATGAGTTGTGAGTGTGTGCAACTATCTCTTCAAGACAAGTAAACACATAGAGATTTACCTTCGGTGCTTATCAAGAATGAGGTCTTCAAAGGGCCTTAGCAATAACACCTACACTTAGGCTACCCTTACAAAGAATCCCCAACATGTGGTTTGTCCATGAAATGAGCCAATCAACAAATGGGAACCTTACAATCTCCCCTTTTGGCTATTTCGTGACAAAACCACCACTCACATTGATTCCTCACAAAAAGTAGAAACTACGGGACTACAATGATTATCTACAATACAAAGAGATAAGAAAATAAAACTTCAAGTCTTCAATCTCTTGTATAACAATCAAGCCCTGAAAAAAAAATTTCTAACATTTCCAATACAAGTAAAGTGTGAGATTAATCAAGTGAGAATAAAAACAAGCATTTGCATTTAAAATTTTAGGCACAACATTATGAAATGTATGTGTATGCAATGCTCCCCCTCAACGGGTTACTCCCCCTCAATGTATGTTCTCTCCAATATGCACAATTGCCTCTATATTTTGCAACTCCCCTAACTACATACTACTCCCCCTTTTTGTCATGATATAAGCAAAGGAGTAGTCCCCAACCGGGTCACTCATAACAACGAGAGATAGAAGCACGCAAGATATTTGCATATACATATAAGTCACTTTATGCACTTCAATTAATTGGAAAGAAACAAGGAGATTTATTTGAAGAGAATGTATGAATCCAACATGCTTTGCATACAAGACATATAGCATTCAAGTCCAAAATACAATGGTATTTGGCAAAGCAAATGACAAAGGTTTCTAATTAGAATTCAAACCAATTTCACCAATGTCATGAGAAAAGCAAGGATATAGAGATTATTGATTTCAATTTAAGAGCAACTATATCCAACTTTATAAGCGAAACATGGCATGAGCGACTTTGCACCCTATTTGATTTTTCCGGATAAGATATCCGTATTATAGTAGCCATGTTTAACTAATAAAGAAAGAGAGACATTTGGAATATAAATTCCTTTGAACGGATACAAGATCCTTTATTCATTTTGAGTCTCATAAGCTTTCACACAAGTTTTGCATTTTAAGAGTATGCAATCATCAATTCATGCTTTTCATGTGAGCATGTTATATGAATTTCATGCTTTTTCATTTGACAATAGCATGTTATAAAAGAATCATCATGTCATGGAGATAACTATAGGTCATTCAAATCATACTTCTTATGTACATCTCCTAGTCCAAAAATGCATGTTTGAACATAAATATGACATGGATTGTAAACAAGCAATGTTCACACTTATAGAATTTGAAAACATATATACATATGTACAACCAAGCTTACTCAAGCAATCAAAAGAAGAGGCATAAGTTATTTCAAATTTTTTTGCAAGTTACAAGAATGCAAAATAGCTCTCTTTGCTTGAGTTCCCCATATGGGGTCAATCATAGAACACATCACTCCACAAGACATATCCCAATAGATCTACTAAGAGTTTTAAATTGAGTAGCATCTAAGGGTTTAGTAAATAGGTCCGCAAGTTGATCATCAGTACCTACATGTTCAAGTAATATGCATTTATTTTCAACAAGCTCTCTAATGAAGTGATGGCGGATGTCAATATGCTTAGTTCTAGAATGTTGCACCGGATTCTTGGAAATATTAATAGCACTCATGTTATCACAAAAGAGAGTGAGAGTACCTTGATTGAATCCGTAGTCTACTAGCATTTGCTTCATCCATAGGAGTTGTGTGCATCCACTCCCCGCGGCTATGTACTCGGCCTCGGCTGTGGAAAAGGAAATCGAGCTTTACTTCTTGCAAAACCAAGACACCAAGTTGTTGCCTAGAAAGAAGCAACCGCCCGATGTGCTCTTCCTATCATCACAATTTCCTGCCCAATCCGCATCACTAAAGCCTACAAGACTAGCATTAGTGTCAAAAGAGTACCAAATCCCATAGTTGGATATCCCATTCACATAGCGAATGATCCTCTTTACGGAAGAGAGGTGGGACTCCTTAGGATCCGCTTGGTACCTAGCACACACACCCACACTAAAGGAGATATCGGGCCTACTTGCGGTCAAATAAAGCAAGCTTCCTATCATGCCATGATATAACGTTTGCTCCACACTTTTACTACTAGCATCCTTGCTTAGCTTAAAAGTGGTACTCATGGGTGTATCACAATGTTTGGCTTTCTCTAAACCAAACTTCTTCACTAGGTTCTTAGCATATTTGGCTTGGGTTATGAAAATCCCATCATCCATTTGCCTAATTTGCAAACCTAGGAAGTAACTAAGCTCACCAACAAGACTCATCTCAAATTCATGAGACATGACATCAACAAATTGTTGGACTTTGGTGTTGTTGGTGGAGCCAAAAACTATATCATCAATATATATTTGAGCTATGAAAAGCTCATCATTGTCTCTCTTGATGAATAGCGTCTTGTCAACACTACCTCTTGTGTAGTTATTGTCAACAAGAAATTGAGTGAGGCACTCATACCAAGCCCTCGGTGCTTGTTTCAACCCATATAGTGCCTTCTTGAGGCGATAGACATGGTTAGGGTGATGTGCATCCACAAACCTCTTGGGTTGTTCAACAAACACTTCCTCTTGCAAGAAGCCATTGAGGAAGGCACTCTTGACGTCCATTTGGTGCAATTTGAACTTATGCACACAAGAAATGGACAAGAGAAGCCTAATGGACTCTAAGCGGGCAACGGGAGCAAAAGTCTCCTCAAAGTCGATACCCTCAATTTGAGAGTACCCTTATGCTACAAGTATAGCCTTGTTCTACACTATGTTGCCCTTCTCATCGGATTTATTTCTAAAAATCCACTTAGTTCCTATCACATGTGAGCTTTAAGGCCTAGGAACTAGAGTCCAAACCTCATTTCTTTCGAATTGGTTTAGCTCTTCTTGCATGGCAAGAACCCAAAATTCATCATTCAAGGCTTCATCAACCTTTTTGGGTTCTATTTGAGAGGTGTAGCATGTAAAGCTAATGAGATTAACTATTTGACGCCTAGTCATAACACCCTCATTTACATCTCCAATAACATCCTCTTTGTTATGGAGTCTTCTAACTCATGGAGCGGGTTCAATGAGTCCAAGAGATGGACTCTAGTACTAGGTTGTGTGACCTCATTATTGTCATTGGACGTCCCAACATTGGGAGTCACCACAACCCTCTCCAAAGGAGAGTCATCCTCTAAAACATCCTCCTCATCATGGTCATTAGACTTGAGCCTTGTATCATCAATGACCACATTAGATGATTCCATGACGGTTCGAGTCTTCAAGTTGAAAACTCTATAGGCTCTACTATTCAAGGCGTAGCCAATAAAGATACCCTCATCACTCTTAGCATCAAACTTGCCAAGTTGATCACGGTCATTTAAAATGTAGCATTTGCTTCCAAATGTGTGGAAGTAGCTAACATTTGGCTTCCTACCCTTCCATAGCTCATAGAAGGTGTTTCTAGATCCGGGCCTTGGAAAACTCTATTCCCTATATAGCAAGCCGTATTGACGGCTTCGGCCCATAGGTTCCTAGGGACATTGTTGCTAAGCAACATCACTCGGGCCATCTCTTGGAGGACCCTATTCTTCCTCTCAACAACTCCATTTTGTTGAGGTGTCCTAGGAGCTGAAAATTCATAGGAGATGCCTAAGCTATCACAATAGCTTTCAAAAGAGGCATTCTCAAACTCCCTCCCATGGTCACTTCTAATCCGTTTAATGCTTCTAATGTTAGAATTCATTTCATTTTGTAATTTAGTACAAAGCATTTTAAACTTATCAAAAGTTTCAGATTTTTCTCTAAGAAAATATGTCCATGTAAATCTAGAGAAATCATCAACACAAACAAAATGTATCTCTTTCCACCTAAACTCTCGGTTTGCATAGGACCCATGAGATCCATGTGGAGAAGCTCTAGGGGCTCCTTGGTGGAGAGATACTTGCCCTTTTTGTGCATGCTTTTGGTTTGTTTTCCTTGTTGGCAAGGTCCACAAATGCCATTGGCTTTCTTCCCAAGCTTAGGGAGGCCACGCACACACTCGAACTTTCCAAGGGTTCTTAAATCCCTAAAGTTCATGTGGCCAAGTCTTTCATGCCACAACTCTATTTGCTCATCCATGGACACATTGTTTGAGACTATTCTAGCTTCAAGACAATAGCAATTGTCACTAGATCTCATACCTTTCAACAAGGTTTGTCCATCGGGCTTTAGGATAGAACAATTTTCTTTACAAAACAAGACGGAATATCCTTCATCACTTAGATGTGAAATGCTTATTAAATTGGCTTTCAAGCCATCAACAAATAAAGCATCGGATAAGGAGGGTAAACCGGGAACGGAAATGGTTCCTTTCCCTACAACTTTCTTTTTGGATCCATCACCAAAAGTGACATATCCACCTTCCTCCATAACAAGAGTCTCGAAGAAACTCTTGTTTCCCGTCATGTGCCTAGAGCACCCACTATCTAAATACCAAAAATTAGAAGAATTTGCCTTCAAGGCTATTTGAGCAACATGGCAAACAATTTCATTCTTTCTAATCCACTGATTGGATGATTTACATACCTATTTGAGGTCCCCATTTCCTAGATTTTGTACTCGTTGTCGAGTTTGTTTTTGTATATAATGCATTTTGTGAGCATTGTGTAGGTTATATGCTCTAAAATAAGGTGTTGAGCATAATTGAAGAGTTTTGGAGGTTAAAAAGTTGAAATTGGAAATTTTAGTGCAGAGCTTTCAACTTTCGGGGGCCATATCTCCCTCCTCCGATTGAACTACGTTTTGTATAACCTATTTTCGGAAAGCCCCACGAGTCTACTTTCCAACTCTTTTTATGGATCGCGATTCCGAGTTCTCTAGAGGAAGTTATGGCCATTTTCGTAACGGTGCATGAAGCTGAAAAACTTCACCCGAGAGAGATGCGAGCCCAAGGCGAGCTCAAGCAGCTCGCCCCTCAAGGTCGCTAATCTCTCGGGTTTTCAACAGTTTTCTTCAACCAAGAGCATCCAAATCACCCCCAGGTCGCCCCAAGCTCGCCCTTTTACCCAAAATATGTTAAAAATCAAGATTTTACCTCCTTGCCCTTGACCTAATTCATTCCTCTATATAAACCTTTGATATTTTTAAACCACACAAGCTCTCTCACCCAAGAATAGTCACCAAGACCTGACCTTTACACATTCCTCTTACTCTCACCTTCCATCTTCCACAACCCATCTAACTTCCATAACTCCCTAACATCCAAACACACCCATCACTTCCATTTTACCACAATCACCATCACTTCATCTTTTTGGCAAAAGAGAGTTGAAGAAAGAGCTTGGAAGAGGAAGAGCAAAGGAGGAGGAGCTACTCTACATAGTTTCTTCTATTACTTTATTCTCTTTCATTTTCTTTATTATAGCCATGTATTCTTTTGAGCATATTTATTGTATGGCTACATTTTGTGATATGAGCTAAACATTTAGTGCTAGGATTTGATGAAACCCCACCCATGACTCTTTATATGTATTGACCTTTGTTTATTCATTTTATACAAGTGTGATTTATATGGGTATTTTAGTGTGCTTAAAGCTTTCAAGTGATTGATCTCCATTTGAATGAATTATTGTGGTGTGTTATGTACTGACCGGAGACGCACACCACGTGTTCGATAAAATGCCCTCTATGCATGTTTAGAAAAGTAGACCTACTTAGGCTAACGTATAGGATTCGTTAGTACACCAAAATCCTTAATGAACTCATTCATACATTCCGAGTAATCGAAAGATAAGCTTGGGTATGTTTTGGGTGTAACCTATTCTACTTGACCAAGATTGTAGGTTAATATTAGGGTGCATGAATCTATAAATTGCATGAGTATGTTTTGGGTGAATAATTGAGTCTAAAACGTAAGTCAGTATAGGGTGGGGGTGTAGTCAAGTCCTAGCATATTTATCTCCATTATCACATTCGAGTTTATTTTCTTGCTAGTTCATTCTTGCATTAGAATTAATCATTTAGTTTAATTTAGTTAATTTACTTAGTTTGATAAAATCTCATTATCGATTGTTTGAATAGCACCAAAACTAATCAATTTCGGTAATCGGTCACTCGATCCCTGTGGGAACGAATCTTATTCATTGTTACACTACTCTCCGACCTCGTTCTATTGCGAGTGTCGCTCACTAAAGAGAGCCGTAGCCATCATCCACCTAGAAACAATCTTAGCTTTCTTAGTGGTCTTTGGTACATGAGTTCTAGATGTTCTAGGATCATGCATAATAATATTATCATTCCTAGGAACATGCATCATGGCTCTTTTCTTTTTCTTCTCTATCATGCTTCTAGTTTTGCACATTTTAATATATCGAAAGCAATGTGGTCTAATATGACCATCAAATCCACAAAAGTGACAAATAGGAGTAAAATAAGGAATCATACCTTGTCCTTGTCTTTATGGATGAATGGGTTCAATCCGTCTTCGTTGTTGAATCGGTCTAGATTGCTTTCTAGCTTGAGTTTGCATGATAGGTCTCTTTCCTTTGTGAGCCATTTGTGGAGGAATGTTGGCTTTAGGGACCCTAGGGTGTTGAGCTTGAGGTTGCCTTCTTGGCCCCATCTTCACTTGAGCATTTGAACTTTGTCCTATTTCTAACTTCTTCCTAGGAATTTGCATAAATGAAGTTTCTTCGTTCTTCAAGCTCTTGACAAACACGGTCTTGTTAGAGGTTGAGATCTTCTTACCATCTTCATACCCAAGACCCCTCTTGTCACATGGACTTTTTCCAACACCAAGTATATGGTCACGCTTCTTGGTGCTAGAATCCATCCTAGTCATAGATTCTCTAACTTCTTCAAGCTCCCTCTTTAGACTATCTTCATTCCTCCTAGATAAGACTAATCCTCTCTTAGCTTATCTTCCATCTTCTTGAATCTTTCCACTTGTTCACTTAAGTGGTCATTTTGAGATGCAAGCTCAAGATTTTCTTCTCTCAACATCTTGATCTTTCTTGTGCTCTTGATTGCTAAATCATTAAACTCAGCATGATATTTAGCAAGCACCTTTTTCTCCACAAATCCATTTATGGAGTTAGAAGAGGAATCACTTTCTTCTCCACTTGAGTCATTTTCCTCTTGACTCATTTCCTCTCTCTCACTAGCACTTTTGCTTTTATGGGAGGAGGCAAAAGCTAGAAGATTAGCCATGAGCTCTTCATCATCCGAAGACTCATCTCCCTCATAGGAGTCATCACTACTTCCACTCCAAGTGGCGGCCATCACTTTCCCTTTTTTCTTCTCAACATGATTTGCACAATCGGGGGCAAAATGACCTATGCCACCACACTCGAAACAACGGACCCCTTTCCTTTCGGTCCTTTCTTGCCTAGGTTCAAACTTCTTGAAAGAGCCTTTTTTCTTCCAATCTTGACCTTTTGATCCAAAGCCCTTTCTTCTAAACTTCATAACCTTGTTGAACCTTTTTACAAACAAGGTAAGGTCTTCATCCGAGTCAATCTTCTTTGCCTCCTTTTCATCCTTGGAGGTCTTCAAAGCAATTCCTTTTTACTTTTTAGGAGGTGTGGAGATAGGACCCTTCCTAGACTCATAAGCTAGAAGTCTCCCAATCACCTCACTTGGCTTCATATCCTTATAACCACTATTTTCTTCTAAAGCCGTCACCTTCGATTCAAACCTATCGGGTAGAGATCTCATAATCTTTTGCTTGATTCTCCTATCCGAATATGGATCACCAAGTTGATGACTTTGGTTGACTATATCCATCAACTTGATCTCGAAGTCGTTGAAGCACTCATTCTCCTCCATCTTGAGCATCTCGAATTGAGTTTGGAGGACTTGAAGCTTAGAGTCCTTCACCACTTCGGTTTCCTCATGTGCAATCTCTAGGATGTCCCATGCTTCCTTAGCTATCCTAGTATTTTGAATCAACTTGTATTGATTTTCCTCCATAGCACACAAGATGGCATGCATCGCCTTCCTATTCCACTTTGAAGCCTCAAACTCTTGCGCGTTCCATTGCGCCTTAGGCTTCAAAACTTCTTCTCCTCCACCATCGGGAGTCATCATGGGTAGATCATCTCCATCTTCCACCGCCATCCATGCACGGTCATGAATTTGGCATATGTAGGATTCCATCTTTCCTTTCCATTGGGAATAGTTCAATCTGGTAAGAAGTGGAGGCCTTGTGCTAGAAGCACCTTCGTTGCCACCACCATTTCCACCGTTTCCACTCATAGTGTTTATGAATGAATGAAATGAATGCAAATGTATGAATGATCAAAAATCACACAAAATGCAAAACACACCAAAATAAGCAAGGATCACCTATGTATGTCTAGGAACCCGCTCTGATACCAATTGAAACTAATTATAGCACGGTATGTATAAAACTATCTAGAGGGGGGTGAATAGATTTTAAGCTTATTACCCAATTTTTCGTATTAAGTCAAAATTACGAAATTACCCCTAAATAGATAAAGCAATAAATCAAGTATAAAATGTGGAAATTAAATAAGACTTGATTTTTACGTGGAAACCCTCACGGGAAAAACCACGGGCTAGTAAGTAAGCCACACTCGAACCTCGAATCCACTAAATGTGTAAAACGATTACAACCTAATCCCGGAAGTAATCACACACCTACCTAATCCCGGTATGAGTGAACCTAGTCCTATTTGCTTGCATTATAAGCAACCTAATCCCGGATGCTACACACAAGACTTACTTTCTCTATGAAGAGAATAACAACCCTAAGTGAATATATGAATATCCAAATGCAACATAAAGCAAGGGAAACCCTATATGCTTATCTAAGATGATTAATATGCAATTAGAACAATCCTAGATATCACAAACTAAATGACATGTCAAATAGTTTAGCTAATCAAGATTAAGCACAAAACCTAATTAGCTATCACAATACAACTTCTCAAACATACATCATACTCATCTCAAACTTGTATCCAAAGTATATAAAATAACATACAAGTAATTAATTGAGATTGCTTGTTAAGAGAAACACAAAATATGTAAGATATTAGTGAAAAGCTTACCAAGCAAAGTATGATGAAGAATCCATGCAAGAAGACATCTAGATGATCAAAGATGATGCTAGATGATGATTGATGATCATGAAAAAGTGTTTGAGTTAATAAAAATGAGTTCTTGGAATTTTTCTTCTCTTTGAAAAATATCCTAAGTATGAAATCTGAATATGAACTCTTCTAATTGACCTAAAGTCAAAGTGGCATATATATAGGGTGCCAAGATGAAGTGTGGTCGTTTTGATAAGTGACACCACTATTTTGCCTTGGGCGCTGTACGTAGGGCGCTTCTGTACAGCGCCTGTACAGCGCCCCTGCTCTGTTCTCACAAGAAAACAGAGGGGCGCTCTACGTAGAGCTCCCTGTACAGCGCTCGTACAGCGACCGAATTAAATCGATCAGGTCTGTACAGTGCTCAACGGGGGCTGTTCGTACAGCGCTTTTGTAGAGCGCTTTTGGGAGCGCCCAATGCAAAAATGCAATCCTAAGTCTAAGCATGAAAAGGCAATTGGATATGCAAGATGCAATCAAACTAACATGCAAGAAGAGATGTTAATGAGCATTAAAGCACACAAATAAGACACACAACATATAAGGATTAAACATATGCATGAGTTGTGAGTGTGTGCAATTATCTCTTTAAGACAAGTAAGCACATAGAGATTTACCTTCGGTGCTTATCAAGAATGAGGTCTTCAAAGGGCCTTAGTAATAACACCTACACTTAGGCTACCCTTACAAAGAATCCCCAACATGTGGTTTGTCCACGAAATGAGCCAATCAACAAATGGGAACCTTACAACCCCCAAGCCCTTTAGGCTTACAAAGATGCTCCCAGGTACACCAATGCATCTTCCGACTATTACCATTCCCACTCCACCAGAATTTGGCACACATACGATGAATGTCAGCAACGAGAGACAAAGGAAGTCTGAAAAGGTTCATCGGATACACGGGGATTGATTGGATCACCGCTTTAAGAAGAACTTCGCGACCACCTAAGGAAAAAAACCGATGGTTCCAACTCTGAAGCTTGTGCCAAACCCTTTGCTTTAAATTATCAAACATCCATCTCTTACTTCTACTAGTGTGACAAGGGAGGCCTAAGTAAGAATCATGCGAATCCACCACCCCCATTCCAAGTAGCTCAGCCAACTCATTCATCCGCACCCGAGAGATACCCATACTAAAGCAAACAGCTGACTTGTGGTAATGTATAAGTTACCCCAAAGCCAACGAGTAAACCTCTAAAATCCTCTTAATATCGAGACACTCCTCCGAACTCGCCTTAGAAAACAGAAGACTATCATCCGCATAAAAGAGATGAGTAATCTTAGGGCCATACCGACTACAACGAAACCCCGAAAAAGTCCCAACCCTCTCCGACTTCTCAATCAAACACGATAATCCCTCCGCACAAATAAGAAATAAATACGGAGAGAGAGGGTCACCTTGTCTCAAACCTCTGGATGGGATAATATCACCCCTGATGTTACCATTAAGGATAAAAGAATACCGCACCGAGGTAACACACCCCATAATCAAAGCAATCCACTTCTCAAAGAAACCCAACCGGCGCATCATGCCCTCTAAGAAACACCACTCCACCATATCATAAGCTTTAGCCATATCCAATTTAAGAGCCATGAAACCTTTCTTATTTTTAACTTTCCGAAGCAACGCATGCATACATTCAAAGCCAACCATCGCATTATCCGTAATTAATCTACCCGGGATAAAAGCACTCTGAGATTCAGAAATCACCCACTTGAGAACATGACGCAGCCTATTAGCAATGACTTTAAAGATGCATTTGTAAATCACATTACACAGACTAATAGGCCTTAAATCTGACACCCGATCCACCTTTTTCACCTTAGGAATCAGACATAAAAGAGTATGATTAAGTAAATCCACCGCCCGACCATTATTAAGATAATCTAGACAAAGCTTCGTCATATCATCCCCCACAATCCCTTAGAATTTCTGGAAGAAATCTGCTGGAAACCCATCAACCCCTGGAGCCTTAGAAGGATTCATCTGAAAAATAACCAACCTAATTTCCTCTGCTATAAACGTAGCATCCAAGGACTCCTTCGAGGAAACAAGAAGTCTTGGCCTAACAGAATCCAAAATCGAACCCATATGATCCTAAGAAGGAGCAGAACTAGTAAATATATCAAAAAAATACTCACTAATAATGCACGCTATATCCTCCTCTTTCTCTTTCCAAACCCCGAACTTATTGAGAAGCCCTCGAATGCAATTACGAGACCTCCGCGAAGACGCTTTCGCATGGAAATACTTCGTATTACGATCTCCATCTTTCATTCAAGAAACTTTTGCTCCTTGTCTCCAAAAACTCTCCTCACATTTTAATAAGCCATCTAACTCCAACTCCACCCGATTTCATCTGTCCCAATTTTGGACACCACCCCCCTCCTCCAAACACGCTAGCTCCCTTTTCTTACCCCTAATATCTTTGAACATCTCCCGTTTGTTAGAAGAGTTCCAATTGGACAGATATTTAGAGCAGACCGCAAGCTTCTTAACCACCTTAACTAAATTATCTCCACCCTCCCCCATATGCCAAGCATTACCAACAACCCCAACACACCCAGCCTTGCCCGCCCAACACTGCTCATAATGGAACCTGTGCCCAGATTTAAAACCCACATTTTTATCTAAAATTTCAAGAAGAATCGGACGGTGGTCCGACTTCCAAAAATTCAAGTGCCTAACCAAAGCAGCCGGGAACAAGCCTTTCCACTCCACCGTACTCACACAAACGATCAAGCCGCTCTTGAACCACATGACCTGCAACCCGCCTATTTGACCAAGTAAAAAGAGGCCCTTGGAAACCCATATCCTTCAAACAACAATCTTCCAAGGCATCGCGAAACCCATTCATCTGACTATCAAGCCGAATATTACCACCATCTTTCTCAGCCACACTCAAAATCTCATTGAAATCCCCTCCTACCAGCCAAGGAAGAGAGGACATGATCGCAAGATGTCTCAATAAGGTCCAGCCATGACATCTCTATGCCGTCACCGGGTGACCATAGAAACTAGGCAACCTCCAATTTTTACCATTATGAGACACAACAGTTGTATCAATATGAAAACGAGAGAAAGAGAGAAGAGAAATCTCAATTCCCGAATTCCAAAAAAGACACAACCCACCACTATTTCCTTCTCTTTCCACCACCAACTTAGAATCAAACCCTAACTTCACACACAAGCTTTCCATAACAAAATGACAACAAATAGTTTCCATCAAAAACACAATCTCCGGCCGATGATCCTGCATTAACGAATGCAAAACCCGGAACGCCCGACCTCCACCAGCCCCTCAGACGTTCCAAAACAAGATTTTCATTTTGTCCGGCAAGCCGGGGACCCTTCCCGACTCGCCGATATCTCAATTGACGTATTGTCAAAAGCATCCATTTTTTGTTTCTTCGTCATCGAAGTACCGCTTATCTCCTCACAAACAGCATTCCCTCTCTTGCCTGACATCTTCTCCTTTCCGGAACTTTCATTATTTCATACCCCAGTCTCACGAGCCCACCTTTTCCATCTCCCATAAATCTGAACCGTTCCCACCTCTACCTCCGCTCTTCCTACAGGAATCTGACCAGAAAAAGAATCAGAACCCGCCTCTGCCTCCTCCCTCATAAGTATTGGGGAATTTAAAGCCACTGCAACCTTATATAAACCCTTACCAGGTCCCACAGCAGCATTCTGAATATCATCAACCCCGACATCCCTAAAACTACCAAAACTTGAGACCCCTGAAACATGATTTCTTTCCAGCCCCTCAACAACCTTTGAAGAAACACTGCAACCTATTACACTTGACTCTACAGAAATCCCCGTATAGCCCTGACCCTCGCCTTCTATGTTACCACCCAAGCTAGTAGCCTTATCAGCCAAGAAACCTTTACCTGTTACAAGCGATTCCGACACCTGTTGACCCTGGAGCCCTTGATCTTCGCCTACATCCCCATCATCCAGAATAATATCTGTATCCTGCCTACCATTATTCTCTGTCAGCCCTTGATCCCGCAACAACTGACCCTTCTCCGTATCGCTCTTCCATCTAAGCTCACCAAATTTATTATAATCCTAAAAGCCTGTATTTTTATACGTCGAACCACTGGAAACAGAAGAATCACTAAGTACAAACCGTCTCCCTGACGATTGCTTGAATTTTTTGGGCGGATTTGTCGCTCTTATCCACGGACCAAAATCGAAATCCTAACCCGCCATCCGAGCCCCTCCTGTCAAACTCGTCGTACACATAGGGTAAGAGTGACCCACAAGACCATAGCAAAAGCAATAATCCGGGAGTTTCTCATACCGTAGAAGTAGAAGAGATTCGCTACCGTCCCCCGCAAGATCCATCCTAAGGAATCTTTTTAAAGGTTGTGAAATATCAATGGCCACTCTAACCCTTAAATATTTGCCGAAACATTCCCCTGTCAACCCTACATCAATGTCCACTAAGTCTCCAATAATCTTCCCCAGGTATTCCCCTAGTTCCTTCGTCATACACAACAGAGGCGCGTTATGAATCTGAACCCAAAACTCCACTCGCTGAAACTTCACTTTACCAATCTCACCCAAGCCATTCAACTTTTCTATCACTAACAAACTATTATCAAAACTCCATGGCCCTCCTGCAAGAACTCGACACCTATCTTCTTGATTACGAAAATAAAACAAAAACGTATTGTCCTGTATAACCTCAATCTCCAAACCGTGTGCTCTCCAGATCCTAGGCATCATAGCCCTAAAAGCATCCCTATTAACGTTTTTTGAAGATAATAACTTACCAACCAAGCACAACTCTAGTTTCTTACCAGCCGCAACCTTTAACTGATCTTTCAACCTTTAACTCATTCGGATCCATAGAACAAGAAGAAAGAAATAGAATCAAAAAACCAAGAACAAAACGTAAACCCTAAAAAAGAGACCCCGCTGCTTTTACACTAGGTTTTAGAGAAAAACCCTAAACCCTAGGAGAAAAATTAAATCTTTTAACACACCCAATTTAAAAATTAAAAAAAAACTCATATTATTTTTGGAATCAAATCCTCTTCTAATGATGATCCATTTTACTTTTGGAAATGTCTCGAATATAGAAGCCTTATGAAAGAGAAGATGTAGGTTGAGAGATTTTCAATCTGAAATTCTCTAATATATACAACTATCTTAATAAATAAAAAAACTCATTGATATCTACCAATATCTTTTAAAAAAAAATTATTTTGTTTATTGATAGAGTTCATAATTAAACATAAAAGAAAGATAACAAAAATGTAAAATAATACATACCTTTGTATGATCGGAGTCCTTTGAAAATTCTTCTTCCATTACTTTGTTATATGATAATCATGTGATGATGAGAAAAAATTAGAGTTTAGTTAGGGTTTATCATAAGGTTTTTTTTTTTTTTTTTTTTTTTTTCAATAAAGAGATATAGTTGAAGATATCAGTGTAATTAATGAGTGTATATATTATTAGGTTTATTTTTAATTAAAGTAATTTTTCCTTATTAGTATATCTCTATTGGGATATTTTTGTAATAAAAAATTTTAATAACGAGAGTTTCTTCTTACAATCCAATGTTTTTCTTTTTACACTTCATTTCTAAAGTCATTTCATTCTAAAAATTTTAATCTAAAATATTCTAAAGACACTTTCTTTTTTCTAAAATTATCCATTTTATCTTTTGGCACTTCTATTCTAAAGACACTCCATTTCAAAAAAAAAATAAATAAATAATTAAATAAATCTAAAGACATTCCTTTTTATTTTAATATTATATATTACCCGTTTTGAATACTTCTTTTTAGAAAATTTGAAACGGGAAATGGAAAAGAGATGTGAAGTAATAAAATAAAAATAAAACTGAGAATAAAGCTGAACAAAAATGGGGAGATCAAAACAATAAGAAAACTATCTTGGAGAGACAGAGATTGTAATCAAACTCTGATAGTGGATTTGAGTACCGATGCACTCCGTTGACATAGGCTTTTGTTGAATCACGTAAAATTTCTTGTGTCATTTTTTTTTTTTTCTTTTATTACTCTTTATCTGCATGTGTGATTTAGATTTGCGTATTGTGTGTTTGCAGATTTTTCTACAATATTTTTTTTGTTTGTTTGTTTGTTAATTTATTGGTTAATGCTAGATATCTCATCTTTTGTATCACAACCAATGATGTATCGGTCGGTAAATGGATATACATTAATATGATAATTTATCTCACTTATTAATTGTAATTATCAATATATATATATATATATATATATATATATATATAATCACTTGATGAATCCGGGGTATAATAAAACCCAATGACCCAATAAAATTTTATTATTGAATTACATTAATAGCTTCTTCTTCTATCATGATAAAACCTAATGAAATTATGAAAATGGCCCCATAAAATATATGAAACTTATTTTAACCACAAATGAAATTGCGATTGTTAGTACGTAATTACATTGTAAAAATTCATTTCAATCTAAATTACTGAAATTCCCCCATATGCATGCGTTGTCAGTCTCCCATATTTTTCCATTTCTGAAGTCAAACATGAAATTAGTTTTAAGCGCGCTAAACATGAAATCATTTTAACGAGTGGCATTATGGGTAGGGATAATAATTTGACCTGCATCCGCAGGCACCCACTCAAACCCGACCTTGGAGGGTTAGGTTTCGGTGGTGATTTTACGACCCATGGGCGGATTTGGGTCTGAAATTTAAACCCGTAGAGGGTTTGGATATGAAAAAAAAATCCACACCCGAACCAATGAAGTTACTAATTTCTAATTATAATTTAATATACATTCGATAAAAAATTGAAAATTAATTTAAAGAATAAAAAGGAGTTTGAAGTTATGAATGAATAAATTAATAAATATTCTACTTCAAGAAATACTACCATGATTTTACGACGTGGGACAAAGTCTTTCATATTTGACAGCTGAGTGCTAATCCCACATAAAGAGAGTTCAAGAGGAAAGTAGAAATATTTCCATTTAAATGAAAGCTGTTCAGCAATTGTCAAACTTATTTACCAGTGTGGGCCTACTCCTTTGAGATGTCCTATTGGGCCATAGTCTGGGTAGGTAACTTTGTGTTTTTACCGTTTCGAATTTTTAAAGAGTATTTTAGGTACTCTATGCGGGTTTTCTTGTAGAGTCCATGAACCCTCAAAAGTTTCGCGGGTTCGCAAGTGGGGTATGGGTTCTCTCATAATCTGCAGGTTTCATCCAAACCCGTTTAATTTTTACAGGTTTATGGCTGGGTTTGGGTGATAAGATTGTTCGCAGGTTTGGGTGTGGATTTGGTAAAATTTATCCGAACTCGACCCATTGCCATCCTTAATTATGGGTAACTACAAACATGTTTATTAACGATTAAAATTTTATTAGCTATCGGTTAAAAGCAAATTTTCAATATTTTATGGGGGTTATTTCTGAGATTAGATTCATCAATTCGAGGTGATCAACCTTGAGATCTCCCTAAAGTTAATTTTAATTTAGTTTATCTTGGCTAATTATTCCTTGATTTTATTAATCATAATTAAATTGATTTGGGATCATGTTGTCACACAATGTAATACATCAAAACAAATCGTTGTTGAAGATGATCCATAAATCAAAAGATAAAGATCATTCAAGATCAGGTGGGATAAATCATTCCAACAAAAGTAGATAGGGTATGCGTAGAAAATTAAAGCACTGCAACATGTGTTACACACCAAAACCCTGTTTTGAGGAAAACGACAAAGTATAGGAATTGATCAATAGTAGTGAATGAATCATCAAGTAAATAAAGAAATCAAATCATCATCATCTCTATAGAAGATGCCATATCGCCGGCATCTAGGGCCGGCCCTAGGGGTAGTCCCACAAGGCAACCGTCAAAGTTCCGGTTTTTGAAGGGTCTCAAATTTCAATTTTAAAATTAACATTGTATATTTCAGTTTAAATTAAGTCTAGAAGCCTACATACAGTTTTCTTTTTCTAAAAAAAAGGGCATATTTATCACATTATCACTTAAAGGTCCATCTTTTTTTTTATATATGTTTTTGAGTGACGATATTTACAACCCTCTAAAATCGTATGTGCATTGCAAATCAATATATTATTAAAATTCCAATATTATCCTTAAATAAATTTATTAAAATGATTAAGATAAATATATCTTGTATATCATATTAATAAAATATGTAATATTTTTGAATACTTAACAAATATTATCATTATTTAAACAAATATAAAAATAAAAAACATCTTTTGATTAAACTATTATTTATTAATTAATTCAAATTTAAATTGTGATTATTTTAAAACTATAAATATTAAGTTACTGTTATAATTTTTCTAAAAAAAAAAGGGTAAATGTTATATAAAAAAAAATATCTTTGAATTTAATTTAAAAACTAAACTAAAAAGTTAAACGAAAAGTATAAGAAAAACAAAAAGAAGAAAAGCCTCCTCCTCCCTTTTTTTTTTTTTGGAAGGTCCCCTCCACCGTCTTGAATCTGGAGAATGGAGATTTTTCGTTTCTGGGAGCCTGGTAGGAAGTGTCCTCCATACTTTTTTTCTTTTTTCTTTTTTCTTTTTCAATTTTCATTTTAATTATCTAATGACTTATAATTTAAAACATTTATTCAAAAAAATAAGAGAAAGGGCATATTTGATAATATGCGGGGTGTGCTTACAAAATATAATATTTTTAAAATTTTAACGGGGTGTACATACAAAAGAGGTGCACATACAATTCTTTAGGGATGCAAATATCGCTACACTATGTTTTATATATATATATATATAAGGCCCACCAAAAAAACACAATTATTATACTTACCGCATCGCAACAGATCAAACTGCATATCAGACATTCGAAAAAAACAATTTGAAATCAATTCTAGGTTCTTGGAAGCTCTCTTCATATGAAAATCTAGACACGA
This sequence comes from Acer saccharum, assembly GCA_030490815.1. NCBI lineage: Eukaryota > Viridiplantae > Streptophyta > Magnoliopsida > Sapindales > Sapindaceae > Acer > Acer saccharum. The sequence continues at coordinate 34,553,960 of CM059870.1, forward strand.
AATCTCAAGAATTCAAACAATTTTAAGTAATTCGCTTATAGAAGAGTTGAATTCGTTGGAAAGTCGGGGGTCTTATTTTTATAGTTCACCTCAAGCCCCTAAAATCTCAAGACCAACCCTGCCGGCATCCCATCGGTCACCACCGAAATCTATCTATCAATCTTCTCTCTCGTGGATCATTATCAATCTTATATATATGGTTCAAGATTTAGGAGAATATATATTAATAAAAATTCTTATGTACATAGTTTGCAAAAGAGATTTGAGTAAAATTATATACAGTGTGTTTTTGCGAGTTGTAAGAATTTTTTTTTTTTTTTGCTGGTTGGCATTCATTGACAAAATTAAAGATGGGTTGTGTTGTGTAGCGTCTTTTTATGGAGGATATTTCTGCATTGGCATCTATAGTACCGCATATATAAAAGGTAAAAGCATATACACAACTTTTTTTTTCTTATGGAGAGAGAAAGATAGAGAACAAATTAATAAAACAAAACAATATTGAAGCTTCATGAAATCGATATATGTGTGTGAATTGTGATGCTAGGAACCGACATCGCATTCTTCTTTTATTTATATATCTTTTTTACGTCTGGATTCGTCCATTTAAGTTCGAAGTTGACATTCCTCTCATAATATTATGTACTATTTTCATATGCCGTACTTACTTTGTATTCTTATCTTCAATTCTCTTTTACATTCATATATATATATATATATATTCTGATTCATATAATAGGGTACTTGCATGCCTTAAAAGGCTTATATATATGCAAACTGTATTGAAAATGACAGTAAAAGAAATAGAAGTTCATGACGATCGATCACCGTATGCTGCATTTTCAACAGAAGAGAATCAAGAGCGGCATTTAAACTATTTACATAACTGACCCTAGCTACTAAATCTGACCCTTCGTTCCATCATGAGCCGGTTACGCAATCTGATCCCTTGTGCTTTCCATCATCAGCTCAGACGGCCTATACCTTTTTCTGACAAAATTTTTCTTAAAAAATATATTACAAATTAATTTGGGGGGTTTGAGAAGGGAGACGAGACTCAAACTTATATTCGGAATGATGTAGATATGAGAAATATAACAGTTAACCAATCTCATCAAATTTATGCTTTTTTGTTCTTAAAAAAAAAATATATTTATTATTAGAGTAATGCTCCCAAAAAATTGAACAAATTAATTTATTAACAAAATAACTTCGCAAATTGATTTTTAACTACTACATCATCAACAAATAATTCTATAATCAATAATATGGTTATTACAAATCAGCTTATCACATTATTTGAATAAAAAGTTTGGACATGGACATTACAGCGTTATTGTGAATCTATTTTTCATTATTTGAGTGTAGCTTAACTGGTAGATAGATAAGCTTGAGGTTTGGGCAAATAACTCCCAGATCAACGGTTTAAATCCTACCATAAAAAAAACCTGGGAACATGTATGGGTAAATAAGAATGGATTACGAAACATACATGTGAGTTACAAATAGATTATACGCTTATTTTCTAAGAACATATATAAGAGATTGCACCTTAGTTTACGGGGCATTTAAGATATGTCTTGGCTATAAGTGTTTTTTGAAAACCATTTTTGATTATAAATGCAATTTCTTTAAAAAGTGGCTAAATGTGATAAAAATGCTGAAAAGTGGCAATTTTGTTTTCGAATTTGCTGTATTGTAGCAAAACCCTATTCATCATATTTATATATTTTAACGTTATCATCCTAAGAAAGAAAAAAAAAAAAAGTTATATTGAAGTCGTTATTCCAGTTGGTGGACGACACATCTAGAGATATAATCCTATACATAATTTTACGTTTATTCTTCTCGTGGATGGAATTTTTCTTTTACGATATCACCATCATTTCATGGCACATTAATTGATATGTTTATACTAGAATCGGTATAAATTTTCAACCATATATTTTTAAGAAAGCTTAAAATATAGAATGGGTGATTTCTTTTTCACCAGAAAATCCTTCCTGTATACAAACAAACAAAATGAGATTAAAACCTCTGATTTTCAATATACGGAAATGGATAATATATATAAAATAAAAATAATGGTTGATCAAGGGAGATCAGATGCATCAGGAATTATTTATTTATTTATTTATTTTTAAAGGGTAGTACTAGTAGATAATGTGGTGGGGTTTTGAAGTCGAAGGAAGATTCTGGTTGTACGGATAGGACATGGTTTTTGATAATCATATATACCGCTCAAGTTAGCTTTTTCCATATTTATTAAAGGCATCTTTTTTCGAAATCTATTTGGGCCAGATGCTCCCAAATGGATAGAGAAAGTGTCACCCCTTTTCTTCTTCTTCTTTTTTTTTTTTTTTTGGTAATTCCATGAGGTATCCCTCACTTTGATCGGTAACTGATCGTTAACAAGTGGGACTAATCCCCGGTCGGCCCGGGAGGCATGGGACAAGGCCTGACCAAGTGTTTCTCCAGAGCTGGCTCGAACTCGAGTAGTGCCCGAACGATTCGACCATCGTGGGGGCGCTTTGCCACTGCGCCACAATCAACTTGGTTTTTCTTCTTTTATTATTGAGTGGCGGTTTTTACACCCCTAAAAAACAGTATATACACCCCTTTTGTATATATACCCCATTAATCTTTTTTAAAAATGGTATAATTCGTAACCACATCCCACCTATTACAAATATGCCCTTACTTTCTTTTTTTACATAAAATATGACATTTCTTTTAATTTTTGAAAAAAAAATACTAAATAAACATGTTATAAAGTATTAAAAAAAAATGAATATATATATATATATACACACACGGAAGAGCCGCCTCCTCCTCCCAGAATTAGGATGGACTATTTAATATAATAATTTTTTCTTATTTTTTATGAATTCATTTTAATTGAAAATAGTAGTACATGTTATGTAATTAACCTGAGATCTTGTAGTTTCTTGAAGATTGAAGTCTAACTTAATTCATGTTACCTCTGTGATTAAAAAAGATATATTTAATTTTTTTTTAAATGAGAAATATTTATTTTAATCATTTTAATATTGTATTAATATGTTGTATGAGATATACATTTATTTTAATCAATTTAATAATTTTATTTAAGGGTAATATTGGAATTTTAAAAATATATTGATTTGGGGTGCACATACAGTTTTTCAAGGGTGCTAATATCATTACTCTTTATTATTTCTCTTTAGAGCTCAAATGATGTGACATCACTAAAACCCAATGATTTCAATCATCCAATTCTAATACAGATTGAGAAATCAAGGATCCACATCATTTGAACACCAAATTTAGGTAAAATAACATTATTGTTTATCTAATTCTGAATGTTATTTTGTGTTTTGATAACAAACGTTATGAATGAATATAGTTTACATTGAGATTTGTTTTCGGCCTCCAAAACTTATCTTATACATACCTTTAGTACTTATTTTATGGACTTTTTGAACAAATAATGACCATTTGATTCGAAATAATGGTAATTTGTGTACAATATAACCAAAAAAAAAAAAAAAAAAAAATTAAGTCAGTAATCTGAGAGAATTTTGTAAGGCCAGAAAAAGGGTTATTTAGAAAAATATTCTAGATAAACCCTTATTTGTTGGGCTAGCTTCTTCAAGCTATAGTACCATATCACTTCAACACAGTTATTAACAATTTCTTACAAATATAATTTTTTTTTAGTCGCATTTTGCATGTCAATTTGTCAATAGACTTTTTTACTTTGTTAATATGCAAGCTGCCATCAAGGGTAGTATGGGAATCAAAGGAAAATATTCTCAAAGTTTATTTGGAACATTTTATAACTTTCTGTGTAGTGAATCTATCTGGAAACAAAGATATATATGGAATCCCAATCCCAATCCCACCACCACTCTCATCAAGAATTTTTATTATAAATAGACCTACATGGTTGTTCAAGTCTCCTCATCACAGCAATACAACTTCCATAATCATTCCCTATAGCCTTTAATTAATATTTCTTGATCATATCATCAGTTTGCAGCAGGCAGCCAATTATGGAGACGATAGCAAGGTTGGTGAAAGAGAAGCCAGTGGTGATATTCAGCAAGAGCTCTTGTTGCATGAGCTACACAATCAAGACACTGATAAGCAGCTTCGGAGCTCATCCTACGGTGTACGAGCTTGATCAGATCCAAAATGGTCAGCATATCGAAATGGCATTGGTGCAGCAACTTGGTTGCAACCCCAGTGTGCCAGTCGTGTTCATAGGTCAACAACTTGCTGGAGGTGCTCATCAAATCATGTCCCTCAACGTCCGCAACCAGCTTGGCCCTAAGCTCCTTGAAGCTGGAGCTATATGGATCCCCGTCTGGAAGGAAAAAAAGTAATTAATCAACAGATAGAGAGATCGAGCTTCTTTAGCACTTCCTTTTTGTGCTTGGAAGGGCTATATTACACTCTTCTTTTTACTCTATAATTAATCAAGTTCCTGACCATCAAGAACTTGTTTTTTTGTAACTTAAACTTCTATATGTAGTAAATAAAGAATTTGGTATGTAAGGAGTATTGTTTACATTCCGTACTTATTTATACTTTATATTTATATTTATGAGAAGTGGTATATATAATTATATATTTATAATATATTCTTCTCTTGGTTTATATGTTTTCAACCTGAGATTCATCTCATTTTCTTTAGTTTCTTCACATATACGTTCTCTAATAATCACGAGGGACATTGCACGTACATTTGACCCAGGAGAATGAACTGCAAACTCAGCCATATGATATACCAAAGACTTGTAAATTAAACCACTCAGATTCCATCCAATTTTTCTTAGAGATGGGCAGAGAAAAACACCAATAGTTAACTAAAATCATCAGAAGAATTAATTAGGCTCTCTTTAGTTTTTGTTTGCCGTATAATGGACAAAATGAGGTAGAATCATCGAGAAGGACTAAATCAGAATATAATCAATAAGGAGAATAATACATGTTAAAGCCAATGCCTAAATCAGTTAATTAACCATATTCATCATAGTGCAAACCTTTAACTATAAAAAAAAAATATCTTTGTGCAAGCCCGTCTCATGGCATGTTGAGATTATGTATTTTTGAGGAATGCATATATTAAAAAAAAAAATTTTTTTTTCTTTTTTGTTTAAATGGTGAAATTAAAGAAAAACTTTTATAAATAAGTGACGATACTCGCACCCCTTAGAAACTGTATGTATATCCCAAGATAAACATCTTTTTAAAAATCCAATATTACCCTTGAGTACAATTACTAAAAAGATTAAATAATTTGTAATTAACACCCACCAATAATTATTAATCGATTTCCTATTAATCGTTTGTCAAAAAAAAAAAAAAAAAAGTTTCCTATTTTTTTTATTTTTTTATTTTAAATAAAAGGAAGTTTCCTTATAATCGTTTGATACTTTTTTTTTAATAATTAACCTAACCCCGTTTAATTTATAATCGTTTGATACATATATCATAAAAACCAAATCTATTTTCTCAAACCCTAGCTTCTCTTTCAAATATATATTTCAATTTATTTTAAGGAATACAAATTGATTGCGAAATATAGAGGATGAATCAAAATTATTAGATTAACAAAATTATTATAATTTTTGTTTTCTTTCAAATACGCTATAGATTTTTTTTGGGTCAATATTAGCCTACAAAATTTTATAGCATTTTATAGCTTAAATTTAGCTTATTATGAAACTATGCAACTTTAGAATTATTAAGAAGAGATCAAATTATTCCACTGATTTTGATACTTTAATCCTCAAGAATGGTATGTTCAACATGAGTTTTTTCTTTTAAGATAAAAAATGTTTAAATGTTATATATATATATATATATATATATATATATGCTTGATTGAGCATAGCTATGTAATCTTAGTTGAAGTTAATTCAAAGTTAGAAAATTGTATTCACGTTTAGTCATTGAGCTGTATTTGATCTTAGAAATTATTTATTTGAATAAAAAGAAATAAAATAATAAAATTGGTTAGACAACAAAATAAGTTTAGGTGGTGTACTTGCAAAAATACAATACAATAAAATTAAAGAAATAAAGTTAAAATAATTTATATACCTTATTTCATCTCAAAATTAAATATTTTATTTAAATATTGATTTGATTTATAAAATCTTTTAAAAATATTTTATTGTTCTTATGGAGTTTTTTTTTTTTTTTTTTTCTTCTTCTAATTTAAATTTTCTACTTAAATATTGATTTAATATATATAATTAATGAAAAAAAATATACAAGACATGGACCTCACTCGCTAGCAATGTGGGATGTGATAATCTTCCCCACTTCGGACCTCGCATCCTTGTGAGGGTCCAAGCACAATCACAACTCGAAATCAACATCCACATCGGTTAGTGAGTCTGCTTTGGTGCCATTTGTAATAGCCCAAGCCCACCAAATTGATATTGTCCGCTTTGGGCTTCATACACTTGTCTTTCACTCTCACGGATTTTTCTTTGGATCATGGGCTTCACATAAGAATCCTTCACTTTGGCCCAAAACACATCTACTTAGTTAAGAGAGACCAAGACTTATATATAAGTCATGGACATCACCCACTAGCAATGTGGGATATGACACTATATTTTGCATTATTTTATTTTAGCAACTTTTCTTTTGAAAAACACAACTATTTGAGCCATTCATAGGAATTATGTCAAAATTAAAACTAATTATGAACTTTTTTCCTCTCCCTCAAACCAATATCACCATTTCTCTAGAGAAACGAAGAGTCTTGAATTGATATTTTAAGAGTGTTTAATGGTATTGTAAAGTCTTTTCTTAACCATTTAAACTTTTGAGTCTAGTAATTAATAATATGGTATCAAAACGCATTTAAGCTCGATGTATGAAGTTTGAATCCTTGGAACTTTCTCATTAAAATTAGGTATATAGTTACAACATACAGCAATATGGACCACCGTCCAATGTGGTTTGGTTGGTGGGAAGGGCGCTGATTCAGACATTGTTCAGCCTTGCCTTGTTTATGGGTGGGAGTATATATATATGTATATATATATATATATATATATATATATATATATATACAATCTTTCTATTATCAGTTCGAACTGACAAAAGTTATATCAGTTCCTTGTATGTGGGCCACTAGATTTAAATACTTTGACTGACAAGTGCATACAGCCAAGTTAAAGTATTTAAATCCAGTGGCCCACATGCAATGAACTGATATAACTTTTTTCAGTTCGAACTGATAATAGAATTTATATATATATATATATATATATTTATATTTATATATACCATTCATGAATACTATCAAACCCACATTCAATAACATAAAAAGACACAATAAAGCACTTTACCATAATTCTAATAGCTATGATCGATATGAAATTGAGCTCTTCAATTATCTGCATTTGTCATGAAAGATTAATTTTAATTTCTTCTTCTTCTTGATGAATGAAATTACAAAGGAAGATAATCTCCCCTAATTGCATCAAATTCTCAGTAGTAATTTTTTCTTTCTTCTTGTGGATTCTAGCTAAAGTTTGTTATGTTACTCCAAATATTAATTAGGCTTTGCAGAGGAACCACTCAACATCAGGGACCATAAGATAAAGTTATCAAAAACTCCTTAAAGCTTAAACTGTTTGGAGATTCTTCAGAAAATAAGTAGATAAATATAGCAGAGACGCGCAACCACATCAAAGTGAAACGTAGGCATCTCATGGCGAAAACCCCCACCCCCCATCTGGATGATGGAACATTTAACCCACGTGAAATGAGCAACATGAAAACTATAACCTTTTTGGTATGAAGAAGAACCCATCGACAAACTATGGGAATCCAGAGATGGATATTATTCATCTTGTCTTGTTCCACAGACATGATCAATCTTGATTAGAGATTTGAAGAATAACTTATATCTTAGGAGAATTTTCCTTATTTTTGCATCTACTTTCAAGGCAATGTCATATTATTATGTGTTCTTGAGTAACTTGAGAGAGTTTTCAACTGTTTTGCTTCTAAAAAACAGTAAAAGGAACTGGAGATTGATAGAGAAGAGGAATCATGATGTAAAGAAAATCTACAATAACGTGTACGACCAGTACAGATTATTTAGACTAACAGCAACATCAATCTCCCACAACAGAATTTCGAATTACATGTCCTAATCAAATCAGTTTAAGATCACTTTTGCTTTGCAATTTGAATATGATTCCCTGTATTGTAAAACCATGGAGATAACAAATCTTCAAGAAAATGCCTTCCCACTGATGTTAACACATCATTTCATCATCCAACCAACAATAGAAAAACTAACACAGCATGCATTTCTTCGAAAATCAATTGAAATGATACCAAAAACTGAATCAAAGAAACCAGCTTACAAATTCTACAAAATTTTCTAAGCCAGTCATTTATAGAGAGAATATTTACCACAGGATTAGTCCTTCACTTGTGAATAAAATCCTTCAAGAATTCATTCCCCTGCTCAAGCGTTGCATTTCTTTGCCAATTCTCAACTGCTCTGAGGACGGTAGCATTTGCTTGGTGTATCTCCTCGGCAGAGAACTTGTGTTCTATGATCCCCAAAGGTCCCGGTTGCAGTATTTTAACCACAGTTTCCATCTCCGACTCCAGCTGCCTTTAAGATCAGAACAGCAACAAATCATCAACCAAAACTTGCACAAACACTCAACACACAAAAACAAAATTGAACAAAATCGAAGCTACCAGAAAAATCGAAAATGAAAATTCAAATTATCCAACATTTAATCAATCAATTTACACTTACAACTATGAATCTCAAATTCAATCAAACCGAAAACACACCATTCATTTTTTGTTGAGATCGATTGCAGAAGCTACTTTCATTGTGTGTTCAATTGATCAAAGATTAACGAGAGTGTACGACTAACAAATAGAAAATCAGATTTCAATTGTTATTTGATCAACCATGCAATGAATTTTCGAATGTTATAGCAATTAAATCACAAAACCCTAAACTAAATATAGAAACATTACCTGAAGAGGTTTGAAAAAGGCAAGGCCCGGCCTAGCCGAGTTAGAGATATGTGCATCTTCACAATCGCAGTCGCAGGTTACAATTACAGGCAAAAGACGACTTTCAAAGTTGGAAATAGAAATAGCGTCGTTTTTATTCCTTGCTACGGCGTCGTTTTAGGAGTTCAAAAGTATATATAAAAAGAAACGACTCCACTGGGGATCGAACCCAGAATCTCTGGTTCCGTAGACCAGCGCCTTATCCATTGGGCCATGGAGTCCTTTGTTGGCATTGCTTTCTATCTTAAATTATTTAACTCAGTTCAATAATTAGTCTCATAGATGAGATTATGATGAAACTAGGTTTAATTAACATTGCCTAAAAGTGCAATGCTACCTCATAAGTCTTTAGTTGCATTCCCGTGGTTTGGTGATAAATGACGCTCATATGATGTCCCGAGTTCGAGTTACAGCACTGTAGGTGGTAGGTATATCAATGAAGTCTCTTGTTGCAAATTGCAATGCTACCTCATAAGTCTCTGGTTTTAACAAATAAGTTAAATGTGTTTCAAATGGGAATTCTCAACTCTGTCAAAAAGGTTAAAACATGTGCTTTTAACTCTCTTTCAATTTTCTAAAATTTTGTCACACATGTATCCAAACATACCCCATTAGGATACAAGTTTGATCAAGACTGCCTTCCCTAAGCAACCCATAGTCAACACTCAACCAATAAAAATAAATAAATAAATAAATAAAAATAAAAATAACTATCAATAATTTGGTAACATCATTAATTAGACACAATCACACTATATATAATATAAATATTATACTATACACTCTTAATTAATTTACTTATTCACACAATTGAACATTGCATACTACGTCTATCGATGATCATGACACTGAGTGGCGCCACCGCTTCTGTAACATGAATCGATTTTCTGAGTTAGCCTTGCCACCAACAGGCTTGAGACCATTGATCCTGAAGAGGGCATTGAGCTTGCTTAATTTCTTCGTAAACGATTTGAAGAGCTTGTTAGCAGGATGTGACCTTACTAGCTCTTGTTTCATGGAGACATGGTCTTTTTCAAGGTCTGTTAGTCTCATTCTCATTCTTGCAACTTCAAGCTTCAGCTCCCTGTTCTCTCTTCTCACTGATGCATAGTTGTCTCTTGGAGAAATGGCTCCGCTCCCCGCGCCACTGCTTGATCTTTGAGGGAATTGTCCATTATTGATTGCACCGAAGAAGAACTGGTTGTGTCCACCACTCATTGCATTTCGAAGCCTGATTTGTTCGAAATAGAGTACTTGTACTGCCATCTGCACTGGTAGCCTCTCATTCTGTGCAGCATGGCTACATGCCTCTTGTGATAGTTTTTGACAGTCAATTGTCTTGCACAACCTGTATCGCTCTGACTCCTTCATATTCGGATGAACCTACAAACACAATCACAATTGTTGTTCACAATCTAGCAAGAAAATTCTAAACATAACTTCCAACACAAGTATAATTGAATGCTGCTTACTTTGAGGAAGATATCCACAGCTCTGTACAATCCATCGCTTACTATACGAGCGTGGTCTGGAAGTAGTTCTGCTAGTGAAATGAATTTTGATGGCAACAAATTGGAGTCTAGTGCAACTTCTGCTAGATAATTGTCCAACAACTTTGATACTTTGAGAATTGAGCTTTGCTTAGGAGATCCAGGGCTGTCAAAATCATAAACCATTTCGCTTTCATCTCTCAAGTGATTGTTATTATTATTGTCTTCATCGTCATCCTCATCCAAGTTGAGAAATATTGAGAAGATCCTCAACATTGAATCTGTATCATACAACGTGCTGTGGTTGCTCCCGTGTGAATTTGCCGGGATGAGGATGTCTTCAAGGATTGCCTGATCAAGTTGAAGACCAATACGCCTCTCTAAATCGGATCTGCAAGAAGTAATAGCTGATGCTGCTATTGCTGTTTTCAACAGACTTGAAAGAAATGCCATTGGAACTGGACTCTTTCTTGATTGTGTTGGTAACAAGCCAACTATTGCTTCAACAATGATCCTTTGTCTCTTCTGCAACTCCAAATCCAGCATACTTCCTTTGACCAATTGAGGGTCTCGGACAACAAGACCTTGTAGAGAATTATGTGCATAATTTATCAAAATCTTGCTGATCAAATCCTGTTTTAGTCCCTTTGATTTTACCGCGGATAGAACTCGTTGGAAGAAATCAAGATTAAGCATTGCAAGAGACTTTCCCCACCAATCCGATGGTGTTTCAGGTTCGATGTTTGTGGCAGTTTTTGCAGGGAAGTTATGATCAAGCTTTAACAAACCAGAGGTGAGCTGTTCTTTACATGCATTATTTGCTATCGAGTTGATAAGCCTGTTAACCAGATTGATCTCTTCAGATACCGGTAAGAGGCTTTCACAACGATGAAGAACGGATATAGAGTTCGATATGTTTGGGAAAACCATCTCCTTTAGATAAGCTTCAGCTCTAGTCTCCAGGTTTTTCTCAGCAAAATCTTCTGTCATTTCCAGGAAATGGGCTGCACAGCGTAGCATCGCAACATTCGACAAAGTAATCTCAACATTTACTCCATAGCAGAACTTTGCAGCCTGCTCAAACGCCTCTGATCCACCCGGAACTGCTGATAGATTAATGCGTGAAATTTTTGTCTCCTTCGATTCCAATAACAGTTTTCGAATTTTTCCACTTCGAGACACTAGAGGGAACTGCAAGAGAATTGCAATAACAGCCTTACTAAATCTCCAACAGTATGACAAACACTAGAGCTAGAATTATTCTGTTCATTGAAAAAGGACTCTGTTCATAGTTTTATTCCTAATAATTAGATACTATATTAGGATACCAACCGGTTGTAATTCAATTTAGATATGACTAAAATTGCATACAAGAAAGTACCGATAGTGAATTTTATTAGTTTTGCATCGATAAGTTAGATACGTTGATGAATTTATAATAAAAATCAAACTTGATAAGCAGAATGTGTTAGTAGAGCAAGAAACAGATCCCTCCTCATACCTTATGAAGTGCAAAGTTTGATGATCCTACTTCGATAGTGAGGTCACTAGACACATCCGAAATTGGCCTGCGAAACAGTAGAACATTGAACGGATGAAAATTGGTCCTCCATAGAGACAAAAAATTGAAAATGCTTGAAAATGGAGCAATGAGTAAAGACAGAAAGAAAGGAACACAAGGAAGCATACATTCTTGTAATGGACAATAATTTAGGAACCATGCACGAGCTTCTACCGAAGACTTGCAACCCCATGTTTGAACTCATTAATATGATCTAAACAAATTCAGTCTCCAGTAGAAATTATTCGTTTTTATATATTTATACAGTTTACTTCCACTGATCATCTCCTCAAAACTTATAGACAGAATGATCTGTCTTGATTTTTTTGTTTCGACACATATGGCCCAGATATTAGAAACGGACAACTCAATTATTAAACTATGTCACTAGCTTCCAAGCACTGGTACAGGCAAATAAGATCAAATTTGAAGGTAAAAAACCGATTTGATTGTACATAGAAGTGGAAAATAATCTGGCCAGATAGTAATGTGACAATTTTGTTGCATTATGTAAAATCTGTCAATACATATTGATGAACAGATGTGTACGGCTATTGAAAGCAAGAGCTTGCAAAATTATTGAGAGGCAAGACATTGATTTCACTGTGTAGGATATGAGAATCTCGTGACAGTGTCAATTGGTTAGAGAACTCGAAGGGTCAAGTACTTCAGAGGTTTGATCTGTCGGATTCTTCGTTGTTTTCTTCTATTAAATGGGGGCCGTATGTGAGAGAAGACTACTGAGAAATGTGAGCAAAATCACTATAGGCTATCGTTTGGACTATTCAAAGCAAGAAAATCAACAACAGGAATTGAATAGCAACCACGGAATAAAATTGCCAAATAAGAGCAAAAACATGTTCCATGAATGCAGAATTATGATTGCAACTACCATGAGAAGCAGTGTAGAGAGAAATAGCTGAGAATTAAAGAGAAGATAATATTGTTACCATTCAGTGGCATGTCTTATACTAGAGCTTGGACGAAAAGATCTCTTCCTGATATACTTGGCTTCAATTCACCAACAGTGACAACACCCATCTCTATCTTCTTCTAAAACAAAACAAAACAAAACAAAAAAAAAAAAAAAAAAAAACCTGACAATTCAGCCTTAGTACAATAGTGTTCTTTCTCTGACTTGTGTTTTAACAACCCAATATCTCTCTTGTCAGGTCCAAAAACTACCCAGAAGGAGTACTGATGGAGGTTATTATTCTTCTGCTGCTGATGACAGATTGACAGGTTGTTTAATTAAAGAAAAAAGGCTGGAGTGAGAGGAAAGTCACATGAACTCATGCAGGATTAAAGGAGTGTAGTGTAGTGATGACTTTGAAAATGAAAAACTTTAATCAAGTGTTTTATATATAATGTGATTAATAATCTAAAGTCAAGGAATTTTTGCAGGGTGGTGTGCTTGCACTTTTCGGTGAAAGTTAGTTTTGTGAGGAATTTTTTGCCTTTTTTACATGGGTTTTGTTTTGTTGAGAAGAAAATTTGCAGGAATCCTGAAGGTCTGCAATGCTTTTGGGGGGTGTAATCATGGCTAGTGAAAGCTACCCACATAAAGATTAGTATAAATTAAGCCTTATATTATGTGTAAAGTCTCATTAAAGTGGGAATTTATAAAGATAAGTTGGATCATGGATGACACTAGTTATAATGAGCAACACATTACCTCTACTTTTATATATATATGGGTCTAATTATATAAAGCTTATTTTAGTATTACAAGAATACTTGTTGTAAACAAGAACTGATTTGGTTTGAGCATCCAAACTTTGTGCCTTCCAAATTTCTGTGCCATAAAACACTACAACATTTCACTAACTAATTTGGAAAGGTATTCCTCATAAAGGGATTTTTTTTCGATCCTCCAGGCTTCAACTTCCATAGTGCAAATCTTTTATGTACAGGTTTTCTTTACTATATAAACTCTTAACAGAAATGGTAGGAATGTATCTTACTAATGGAGGGTTCGAATTTCACCATACACGCATTTTACAATGATGCATTTATGATGTGTTTGACACATGAGATTGGATAGGATTGGACTATTTCCAATCATGTCCAATGTTTGGGGCCACCACTGGATTAGATAGTCAAATCCGGTGGCTCAACTTTATTGCTTTCATAGTCCTCCTGCCTAGGGGGGATTGTGCAAACCCACCAAAATTGGTGGCTTTGTATTTAATCATGCTTAGGTTGGATTATGGTTTTTTTTTTTCTTTAAAAACAAAATAAATCTATAATTTTAAATAAAATTAATTTTAAATATTGTTAATTTGATAATATATATGTGAATATTTATTTTATTGAAAAATTAGTTCAATAATATGTTATTCAATTTTCGTTCGATTGGATTGAGATTATTTCAATTCTAATTCCTTCTACTGGATTGAAGAATCTAAACTCGTTGGACCCACCATAATCCCAACAATATTTTTTTTAGTAAATTATTTTATTAAATAAACAAATTATAAAATTCACAAATATTTAAATTTATTTAAAAAATAATATAAATTTATATTTTTGGATATTGTTACTTTAATAATATATAAATTAAAACATTTATTTTCTTCAAAAAAAATATTTCAATAATTTATTATTCGATTCCAAAATATTATTATATTTAGTCCAATCTCATGTTTCACAAAACAACATATAATATTAATTCAGTCCGGTCTCATGTTTCTCCAAACACAGTATAGTATTAATTTAGTCCAGTCCAATCCAATCCCATCTAATTTCAATCCCATCTCAATCCAATCCAATCTCATGAAATAGTCCAATCTAATCTTGCGCACCAAATGGAGCTTTAGAGTTTATAGGAGTAGATATCTCATGTTATAAAAGTAGATGTCTATGTTAACAGGGTAGACCCACCTTTAGACACACAAAAAAAAAAAAAAAATTGATTTTATTTATATATTAAAAAAAAGTAACAATCATGACAATATATTAGCTCTTTGTACAGTTGGCAATGTAGTTTTGTTCCTACAATGTGATGAGGGTTCGAGTCCCACCATTTGAATTTTCCAAGCAAACTAAATATCTTTTTTTTAAAAAAATCAATTTTATCCTTTAATTTTAATACTTTTATTATTTATTATTTATTTTATCATCTTTTCGAATTTCTTTCGCAAATTTTCATCTTCTTCTACAATTCACTTTCTCTTTTCCAATAATTATTTTACCAATAATTAGAAGAATAAATAATTCAAAAACATGTCTAATAATATTTATTAATCAATTATTTTTGAATAAATTTAAAATGAATTATTATAAATACAAAACAAAATTTCTTATTATAAAATTAGATTGTAATTTATTATTTTAAGAATAAATATTGTAATTTTTCATTGTTTATGTAGCTTTTCTTGTTATTATTATTATTATTATTTTTACTGTAAGATTAATTAGTTCATCTTGAATAAGTGTTCTATTCATTTTATTTTATCGAAACTTCATTATATCATCAATTTTTCATTATATAAAAAACTCAATTTTTTCAACCAAAAAAAAAAAAACCTCATTTTACTACGATATTAATTTTGCAATATTTTTTTTATGTATATAATTGTTATTTTGTTTAAGTGCCTCACTTGGTTAAAATTTCTGGATCCATCACTGTCCATGTAGCGTTTGATCTTGTCAGATCTATCCCTTTGAATTTTTTATAATACTTATAAAAATATATATTTCAACCATTTTTCTTTTTTGAAAAAAAAAAAAAAAAAAAAAGGAAAAGGGAGATAGAAAAAGCTTGTCATTATATATATATTAAAAGTGTTTATTTAATAAACTTCTATCATATACTACATACACATCTATAAAAATGTGTATGTTTCTGTTTGGTGGAAGTGTAAGTTACATCAAATAGACAAATACCATCGGTTAATTTATACAATGATGATAAATGTGTGTGTAATCCTGATGTGGGATTGCATCGATCCTGTGGTAATGATGAACCCATCAATGCCTGCTTTTTTGTGTGGTCATCTACTCATTGGCTGGCAGCTTGTCTCAAACTTTTATTTAACAAATAAAAAACAAAGCTCAAAGATGATCATGTGGTTTAGATCATTTGATCAATTTCCTCAACTACTTTTCCTCAGTTACAAAAATTTACTCCCCTCTGCTATAGATTCTGCTCCCATAATTTTCTCCCAAACACCAAGACAAGGTTAGAAAAAAAATCTTTGACACCTGACATAATTTCACTTGATGAATGTATATGCATACACGTGAGACTCTTTTCTTACTTGTAAATTTGTAATTTCTTAAATTATTCGAATCCGGGAATGATTCAACAAATTAATTACATACACACCTATAAATAATTAAATATACACACCTATATGAAAATAAAAAGGAAAGTATAACTCTCTCTTTTTTTTTTTCTTTTTTTTTTATAAATTCTTTCTCTCTTGCAAAAGCAAATATTGAGACTGCAGCTTGAAGAATTGATAATGAAACATGCCTCAAGAAAGGTGGCATAAGATATGAAGAATATTTGAGTACGTAGCCACTTCATCTTCAGCTACCTCATCAATGTCTCACCTTTTGTGTGGACCTTATAATTAATATATAACCTAGCTAGGTGATGAGTACTTGCATACACTCTGGGAAATATATATTACATACACTTTGTTGTTTCAATTTTTTTGTATGTGGGTTCAATTCAAAGTTCAAACTCTAACTTGGACATGGTTTCTTCCTGTATGAGGCTAGGAGCAATGCATTGAAATTGGCACAAACCAAAAGTTAATTAAAAAGCAAAAAGGGGTTTTTTATTTTTTATTTTCTTTACATATGAAGAGTTTAAAGGAGGATGGATATGATTAGTGCAGGTGTGGAATGGTGGTGGCCACAATTATGGTGTACACAAAACATTTGAGCCCACCATTTTTAAACAAAACCCTAGGAGAGTCATCATATTATAAACGCACACTAGTACTTTCATAGCATTAATTTGCAATGTCATTTGATCGTGTGGATGGTTTTTTTTTTTTTTTAATTATGTTCCTATGATAATTTGCCGTGCCCTAATCAACAGAGAAATGACCTAAACTTCCTTTTAAAAATCACCGAATCATCAGCGATCTTATGAGGAAAATAATTAGTTAAGATAAGGATTGTGAAGCTTAGAATTAATTTAAGTTTACCCTTGAATTTTTTCTTATTCAGACAACGAACAGGTCAAGGCTAGGTTTGCTAAGAACTGGACATATGCAATCCGGATATCTACTCTATAATATTAGGGAGTAAACTACTCACATATATTTATAAACTCGAATCCCCACATTAATGTGGAAGGGGACATGCACTATTACTTGTGTTGATGATTAATTGTTGGTATTTAATTAATTGTTTTTGAAACTTATTTTGATGGAACATATTTTCATTATAAGAAAACTTTATATTTAGAGCATGTTTACAAATCACAAATCTTATCGAGAGAAATGAAAATTAATTGATTTTTAGTGTTTACAATAAAACAAATTCATAGACCATATGAGGTCTCTATATATATATATATATATATATATATATATTGAAAAGTAGACTAGATGAGGTCGGTCAGTCATGTGCATGACTCTCACATCCAACGTTAATTAATTATGGGTCCCAATTATGTCTCCCTCCTTTGACCTCACATTGTAATAGTTAAAATGTGAATTAGAGAGGGGGAATTTGAAAATGCTAAACATTGATTCTCAAGTAATTACTAAGCTCATCCTTCAATCTTATTATTATAATTTTTTGAATTAACACCAAACATGCCTGAGGTTTGTCGGGAGCTACCCCACACATGTTTTGTAACCTCTCACCATAAACGTGGAAAAAGAGTTGTACACCACTTGATGCGTATGGTGAGACTTGAACCTCTCGCCACTAATGCGGAATAGAGATGCATAACCACATATGCTATGAAGTGATGTGTGAGTAACCCATTGTTAATAATAGGTTTTTTTTTAACCCATTGTTAATAATAGTTTTAAAAAAATAATAATAATAAAAAAAAAAAAAAAAAAACCTTTATAGATAATATTAGATGACTATCTTAACTAGATTTTTGTACCTTTATTTATGGTCATAAAAAAGTATTACAAAGGGTAGAACTTAGGAGACAGCCAAAATTGTTAGAAAATGGGCCTGGTTTGTCCTGGTTTGCCCATCAACCCCATGGACCATCACCAGGTGCATCTGCATGGGATGCCATTGCATTTGCAGCAGACATCCCATCAAACAATAAGCTGCTCCTTCTTTTACAAACGTAAACTGTACATTCTATCAAACCTTTCCATGACCCAAAACTGGTTTAAGTGAATGAATGTTGAATCATCATTTCTTTATTTTTCTTTTCTTTCTTTATTTATTTGTTTTGCTATGGAAAAAGTTAATGCCTTTTTTCCTTTTCCTAATTTGTAGCAAGTCAAATTATATATATATACAACCTGTTTTCTACCTTTGGGCCCAAGTCAAGATAAGAAGAAAATCATCGGCCTTTTTTATCTCACTGAAAAATCGCTTTTGATTCTATAGTAGTTCTAAAAGACAAAAAGGGTTGGACTAATGGAAATGTGTTTTATAGATATAATAATTGTGATTAGGATAAGATTTACTGCTAATCTACTCTAATAGATCTATTAATGTTATTCTTAATATGTACTAGTTTTCCAACCCGAGCGTTGCACGGGTTTTGTATAAAAAATTGTTTGTAAAACATTGTGTTGTTCATACCGAATTTTTTGATACAAACATGTTTAAACCTAATGAACATGTAGTTTTTCCTTTCAATAAAGCATCAGTCATCAGATAGCAGAAAAAAATAAAACACACCAACATTGATGATATACATAGATCCTCAAATTAAAGAGAAATGTTAAAAGATTTTATTTGTTTACTAGAAAAGTTGACATGTCTGTTGACTTCCTAACAAATAATGTTCATCGAATTGTAATGTTAAATTCATTAAGGATTGAATTATTGATATTATTAATAAATAACTAATTATATTATGATAAAAAAAAAATAAAAAAAAATAAAAAAAAAACCTAATTATAAAACAACAAAGCAAGATGAACCAATTCTTAAGTAGTTAATGAATCTAATTTTAATTAAATCATTGTCAATTATAATGATGGTTATTGTCTCTAATAATCCGTTAAGGAAACTCTTAGGTCTCCAATATCATTGATAAACAGAGACTCAATCCATTTTTTTTTTTCGCATTTATTTTCTTAAGACATTTCATTTTAATAAATTAAAATTTTGAAACATCTAAATACACCCCAATTTACTCGAAAATACTATATATATATATATTATAAAAACGCTCATTCTATAAATACTTGTAGAAGTATTAATTTTAAATATAAAAAAAAAAAAAAAAACTCCATGGAGGATATTGTCAAACCAAGTGATAAATTAATTTATTTTTCAACACTTTTTTTCTAAAAACATTCTATTTTTTAATAAATTCTTGATTAGATTTTTTTGTTTAAGCATCCATCTCATAGATGATTCAATAAAAAAAATATAAGGTGAAGAATTTTATGGAGATATAAGAGTGACTCACATTCAATATCCTCACGAAGTTATATCAAGATGCACTGACTTGAAATTTTTTCTATATATATATATATACAGTCCTGATATGGTCAGTGTATCCTGATATAACTTTATCAGGATATTGAATGTGAGCCACTAGTTTTCACAAGTGCATACACACTTGAGTCAAAGTATATAAAACGAGTGGTTTACATTCAATATCCTTACGAAATTATATCAGGATGTACTGACTTGAAAATTTATATATATATATATATATATATATATATATATATATATAGTCTTTCTATTGTCAGTTTGTCCTGACAATAAATATATTAGGACGAAGAATGTGGACCACTAGATTTACATACTTTGACTCAAAGTGTATGCAATTATCAAAACTTCTCCATAATCTGTGGTCCACATTCTTCGTCCTGATATATTTATTGTCAGGACAAACTGACAATAGAAAGAATATATATATATATAGATTTTCTATTATCAGTTCGTCCTGACAATAAATATATCAGGACGAAAAATGTGGACCACTAGATTTACATATTTTCACTCAAAGTGTATACACTTGTCAAAACTTCTCCATAATCTATGATCTACATTCTTCGTTCTGATATATTTATTGTCAGGATGAACTGACAATAGAAAGACTGTATATATATATCACATCTATTTTTATGAATTTTTTGTGGATGATAAGTTCATTGAAATTTCCTCGTGAATAAAATTTGAGAATTTTTCAAGTACTAAAACTATTTTTTTTTTAATTTTTCTATATTTATCTCATTTTTCCGATGCCTTTATATTTAACAAAATCGGGATAAATAGTTTTGATGCTTGAAAATTCTCAAATTTTATTCATAGGTAAATTTCATTAAACTTATCATTCACAAAAAAAAAAAATCATATCAAAATTCATAAAAATCGATGTGATTTAATCAAGATCTTTACTGAAATTAAAGTAAGTTATTACTCACTTAATAATTACTCGTATATGTGTGTGTGTCACTACAAGAAAAACCATATTTCTTAACAGTTTTTTAATGACAGTTTTACAAAACTGACAATAAATTTATAAAAATTGATAGTCATTTTTAACTGTCAATAATAGTTGACAACTTTTTCAAAAAATTTATTTATCTTTAATAATTTATTTAAACTTTTACTTCCTATTTTCAACATCAAACAAAATCCCGATATGGATTACAGTTTTTTAATGACAGTTTTACAAAACTGTCAATAAACTTATAAAAATTGACAGTCATTTTTAATTGTCAAGAATAGTTGACAGTTCTATCACATAAAAACTGTCAAGAATAATTAACCGTTTTTTTCAAAAAATTTGTTTATCTTTAATAATTTTTTTAATAATTTTTTTTAACTTTTACTTCATATTTTTAACACCAAACAAAATCCCAATATGGATTTATTTTACAATAAGATATCAGTTTTTGGGCAAACCGATATTAGATAAGTAAAATTTTAAATTTAATAAATTTACTTTTAAATTATTTATTTTTAAAAAATTTTAAAAAATAATTTTAAAAAAATTGTTCATTTATTTTGCACACTCTTGTTTCATATTAAGAGACACGTTAATAATTCAATTACCCATATAAATTAGTAATCTGACTCTTACATTTGTTCATTAAATTGCAAAATGCATGTAGAGAAATATCCCCCATGTAATGAAAATTGTATTCCAAACCATGCTTATTACAATTGTATTCTAAACCATGCTTATTACAATTGATGTCACTAGTCTCCTATAGAGTATAGACATGTTAATAATTCAATTACCCATATATATCTATATAATATAGTAAAATTGAACCTCACCTTGACACATGTCGTCGTGTGGTAGCTTTATCATTAAAATTTTATTAATTATTAATTATAATATATTTAATAATATAATATATAGAATCTATATAATATAATATAATATGGTAAAACGGAACCTCACCTTAACACGTTCGTTGTGTGGTAGCTTAATCATTAAATTTTTATTAATTATTAATTATAATCTATTTAATAATATAATATATGGAATCTATATCTATATAGTGTATCTTTATAATATAGTAATGGAACCTCACTTTGACAGGTGTCGTCGTGTGGTAACTTTATCATTAAATTTTTATTAATTATTAATTATAATCTATTTATTAATATAATATATACATTGACACGTGTCGTCGTATGGTAGCTTTATAATAAAAATTTTATTAATTATTAATTATAATATATTTAATAATATAATATATAGAATCTATATAATATAATATAATATAATAAAACGGAACCTCACCTTAACACGTTCGTCGTGTGGTAGCTTTATTATTAAATTTTTATTAATTATTAATTATAATCTATTTAATAATATAATATATAGAATCTATATCTATATAGTGTATCTTTATAATATAGTAATGGAACCTCACTTTAACACATGTCGTCGTGTGGTAGCTTTATCATTAAATTTTTATTAATTATTAATTATAATCTATTTATTAATATACTATATAGAATTAATTGTATAGATATATAATCATGGACAATGCTTGGGTACTGACTGGTTGGTACCCAAGGTACTGACCAACCAATGGGCATTTGCCACGTAGCCTATTTATGAAAAATATAAGGAGATAAATGTAAAAAACTAAAAGAAAAAAGCCATGTGACAACACCCTATTGGTGGGGTCAGCACCTTGGATATTGACCAGTCAATACCCAAGCAATTTCTTATAATTATATAATATATAAAATTTATACAGTCACTTTGAAGTTATTAAATGATAAGCTAAATTCTAAGGGTTGGATCCAATGTATGGTCATTGGAGTTCTCTACGATTTTTAATTTCAACATTCTATTCTAATTAATGTTGTGAGATTGCTAATATTCCACCGCACAACATTCTTCAAATACCTTATATGCATAATGCATGCATTCATGAATATAATGACCATTAAATAATCATAACTATATTATGTCAATTGATTTATTTCCCAACAAGTTGAATATTAAATGACTAATCAATTAATTAATAATTTAGTAAAATCAAAATCAAAAGACACTATATTAATAAATCTTGGCATTAATTAGTTTTTATTTATAAAAAAATTATATTTAACCAATTAATTAATAATTTGGTCAAATCAAAAGACACAATATTAATAGTTAAAAAATATACTAATATTAATTGATTAATTAAAATAACTAATCTATATCTATATCTATATAATCTCCATTGACCCGTGATATTGTGAGAAATATTGTCATTAAATTTTTATGTATACAGTATCAAGAGGCAATCAAGAGATTCTTTCAACAACAAAAAAACAAAAGCAATCAATGGACAATCCCATAGTTAATGGGATAATGAATAAATTATCAAATTAATTAAAATAATAATTAATTATGGTAACAATCCCCTAACATTTCATAACTCATAAACTCTTCAATTTTCAGCCAATTAATTGCTTTTGTTTGTCTACAAATTCAATTCACATAGACTCTTCATTTTTCAGTAGATAATCCCATAATTAATAGGATAATGAATAAATTATCAAATTAATTAAAAATAATAATTAATTCTGATAATAATCCCCTTCATATCCCATAGACTCTTCATTTTTTAGTTAATTAATTGCTTTTGTTTGCCTGTAAATTCAATTTACATAAACTCTTCACTATTCAGTCAATTAATTGCTTTGTTTGTCTATAAATTCTCTTTATGTTCTTTTCAGGCAATTATTCACAAGTATATTTTGGGTGCCGCCAAATCCAGGTCTGGTAAAACATTTGTTTTTGCCATCACAGTAAGTGGATTTTTTTTTTTTTTTTTTTTTTTTTTTTTTTTTTTTTTTTTGATTTTGTGTTCATTCCCTTTTTGTTCAATTTTTTTTTTGGTTGTTTTGATACGTAGAGTTCATTTTTCAGTTGATTTATTTAAGGGTATTTTTGTTTCATTCAATTATCTGTTTAAAATTTTTTTTCTAACTTTATCAATTTCAATATTTTATATTATTGAGAATATACTAACAAAACTTTTGGTAAATTGAAAGCATCTTTTTAGAAATACATATAAATCAACTTATTTAGTGTTTAATTGTATTCTTTATTTCAGGTTTTGCACCCCTGGTCGAAACTTTTACTGTTCACAGTTTCAAGCCACCGTTATTATCTTCTTCCTTAACTCTTTTGCTTTCGACATATTATTGTTTGCTATTGGTGGTTTGGATCAAACTAGATATGAATTCATGGAGATCCACATCTCCACCATTTTTGTTTTTATTTTCATTTTCACTTTATTTGTAACTTTTTATTTATTTATAAAAAATGAAAGCATAATATATTCCGGATTCAACACAAGTAAGTTTAATGGTTCTTATTGTTAAAAAAAAGAAAATAAAAAAAGAAGTTGAATGGTTCTTATTTAAAAAAGAACGAATATGAGGTTTCATATTTGTCTTTACAACAATCTTTAAATCATACTATTCATTAACCTTTAATTTCGAATTTAGCTTAATAAAAAAAAAAAAAAAAAAAATCTCCCTATTGTGTACTAAAAATACCTTATTATACCAAAATTTAGTTTTAAAAAATCATCGAATTGTGTACCAAAACCGGGTTTTATCTAAATTTGAAGCTGATAGGTTTGTCTTTTGAAAAAAAGGTGGGTTTTCATAATTAATCTTCTATAATTTTATTAAAGGTCATGTTAAATGTTAACAACTTGGAACTTAAATAAACAATTCATATTTAATATTTTAAGACATTATTGTATAGCTTCATGTGTCTTGAAAAAAAAAATGAATATATTACCATCGTCCAATGTGATTTAGTGGTTGAGTCTGACAATATCTTCAGTTCGAGTCACCATAAATGTATGTGATATATATAAAAAAAAAAAAAAAAAAAAACTAAACAATACAAATATAGCTTTTTTTCCACTCACCTCACATCTACGTACATTCACGAGGTTGAATCATATCCCCATCTTCCAATTTCGAAATATTATAATAGGTTAGAAAAATGTAGTCTAAGGCCATATATTAACACTTTTCTTTTTATTAAAAGTTATATATATATATATATATATATATACTTTTTGAAGTTTTTGGTAAATATAAATGTTATATTTCATTATACTCTTTCTTCAATTTAAATGTATGTCAATGAACCAAAATCCATAACTAATTAAGTTTTGTTCACATGACATGACTCATAAATTAATTATGTATACTTCAATTCTGTTAGATTATCGCAAGATTTTATATGTTTATGGATATTAAAATACCAAATATACAATTTTTGAAGTTTTTTTTATATAAATATAAGTATTTAAATATGTCTTAATTATTGTGAATCTGTTTTCGGCTTATAAATAACTAAAACTTTATTAAAATAATTTATCGTATATGTGGTTTGTTCTTCATAAGGTGGATGATGATGTGAAAAAGGAATGTCATAAAGCCAATAGATGATGATAAGACAACATGAAATTTGCATATGAGCATTGTTGTTTTATATTAACCCAAATATTTTATTCATGGTTTAAAGAAATATATTTTTCTTTATAAAAAAACTCCATGATTTTCAATTTATATTTTACTGTGCCCGCACATCGTGCGGGCTCTAAACTAGTAATAAAGTAAAATGGAACCCTCACGGCGCCACATATCGTCGTGAGGGAGATTTGGAATTAATTGGTTGATTTGTCTTCTATTAGTTAGCATTGATTAATCGGTACATTTCAAAAAGATTATAAAATAAAAATGAAAAAAAATTAATATTTAGTACTAATGTCAATAATTAATGAATATATTTTTTTGAAATATAATAATTAATGAATTGAACATTAAGCCAACATATGAATGCCTTCTATTATAGGGAATATAAAAGGACTATAATCCAAAATTTTAATACAATAATAACTTTATATACTATGAATTTAAATCATATTGCCTCTCAAGCTTTCACGGTAATATCAAAAGGACCACAATCCAAAATTTTAATATTCAATAATAATATCAATAATTAATGAACTGAACTTTAACCCATCATATGAATACATGAATGAGTTATGTTTTAGGGAATACAAAAAGAACCACAATCCAAATTTTTAATACAACAATAATTTTAAGTACTTTGAATTTAAATCATGTGGCCTCTCTAACTCTCACGATTTGCAAATACTATATTTTAATGGACCTTTAATTTTGTCCCTTCCTTACATTCTTTTAGTTTTGTTTCTTTTCTTTTTTTAATTTTTTTATCTTTTAATATGTTCATACATGTATAATCTCACCGAAAGATACATTCTTTTACGTAAAGGGTACATTATTATTAGTATTATTATTAATTTCATCTTTTAATATGTTCATACATGTATAATCATATTTCAATTTTTGTAGGTTGATACCATTCCTACAACCATTCATCGAAATGTACTTTCCTTTTGTTTGTTTTGTTTTTTTTTCTATTTTTTATATGTTCATATGTATATATATATATATATATATATATATATATTGTTTAATTTTTGAATATGTATAGATATTATATTAACTTGGGAGGTGAGTGTTTTGGAAAGTGAATACAAAGAGGAATTTGTGCCAACAGATGAGGGCTCTTGCACTGTCAACATTCGGAAGGGTAAGAAGATTTTTTTCACAAGATGAACCAATTCCTAACACTCTCACGAACAATGAATCTGGAAAAGTCGTTACAAGATTAAGATCATACTTATCCTACTACATATGTATTGATCTGTTTAAAGAGGGGTTTCTCCTGCAAAGTATGAGAAGACCGTGGGTTGAATTTGAAACCCAGTTAGCTTCTTCAACTAATTTTGAATAAGTCATTTATTCTATATTCTCTTAATTAATGTCATGTACAGTATATCTATATTCTCTGCATCTTTCTATTGATGTTGCTTTTTCTGTCAACTATTCTCTTCTCTTTCATTTCCTATTATCTTATATTTATAATAGATTTAAAAAATGAAATGGCGGCTACTGGTGATGACAAGAAGGAAACCTGTTCAAAACAGGTTGCTGGAAAATTACAAAGAGTGCAATTAGAGATTTTGAAATGTTTAATTTTTTGTTTTAATTTCATTAATGAATATTTTTTATCAGCTTTAGCTTTTGTACAAATTATATTTGTTAATTATGTCTTCGAGTGGATTAGAATTGCAATTCAGATCAATATTTTAAATCGTATATCATATAATTTTAGGGGAAATTGCACAAACATACCTCGAGATTTGATAAAATTACACGAATATGACAGTTTTAACCATATACACACAAACTTCCCTTAACATTTGAATATTGTTGAATAATCATCCTCTACCGTTAGATAGATCCATTAGTCAATGGTCAAAATAGTAAAAAGTCTAAAATACCCTTTATTTTTATTTTAAATAAACTAAAAAATTAAAAAATAAGATAAAAAAAATAATATTATAAAACATGAATGTATTTTAAATCTGAAACTTGGAAAAAAAATTCATTAACAAATAAAAAAAATAGTTTTTTAAACAATTTAATAATAAATAATTTTTAAATTTTAAATTTATTTAAAATCAATGGGAAATTGCACAAACTAATTTTTTTTTTTAAGATGAATTTTTTTTTTCAGGTTTTAGATTTAAAATACATTCATGTTTTCTAAAATATTTATATTATATTATTTTATCTTATTTTTTAATTTTTAGTTTATTTAAAATAAATTAAAGTGTATTTTAGACTTTTTACTGTCTTGACCATTAACTAACGGATCCATCTAACGGTAAGGGATGTTTGTGCAACAATTTTCAAATGTTGAGAGAAGTTTGTGCATATATGGCCAAAACTACCATATTCATGCAATTTTATCAAACCTCGAAGGATGTTTGTGCAATTCCTCCATAATTTTAAGAATTTATTTGAAATTTGAAGGAGAGAAGGAGGTATATGATATCTAAATTCTACCACAAACTTTGAATGTTTTGAATATTTTTTTCATATATATATTTTGATTTTTTATATTCCTATACACATGTTTGTGGGTTTGTTACATCTACACCACTTAAAATTGATAGTAAAAAATAAATTAAAGATAGGAACCATTTGAACCAATATATATATAATAAAAAAATATATATAAAAAATTAAAAAAAAACATTATATATTTTATTGGCATAAATTTAAATTTTGTTCACTGCATTTTTCTTCATAATATTTGTTAATTTTGATTGAAAGATGATTTTTTTTTTTTCCTTCCAATAAATCAAACAGCTTGCGTCATTAATTGAATTTGGAATGATTGTCACAATCCGAGTTGAAAATGTTGATATAACAAGCATTTTAAGAAATTAAAGCATTGGAAGCAAATATAAAACAATAAATCTGATGACAATTGTGTTTTATTTTGCCGTGCCCGCACATCATGCAGGCTATAAACTAGTATAAATTAGTAATCCGAGTCTTACATTTGTTCATTAAATTGCAAGATGCATGTAGAGAAATGTCTCCCATATAGTGAGAGTTATATTTCAAATCATGCTTATTATAATTGATGTCACTAGTCTCCTATAGAGTATAGACTCATAACTTGACTATATATGTTTTAAAAAATATAATTTTATTAAAATTTTTAATAAATATTTTTTAATATATGTCTGTCGTAGAAATTAGAATTTTGATTAGTTGAATAAATTTAAATTTATCTAACAAGGTTTTTTTTTTATTTTTTTTAATTTTCTTTTCTAGTAACTCATATAGGTTATATATAAATATTGTTCAATTGTTAACAAATCAAATCTTGTAGTCAAGTAGTAAAGGCTTACAACTTTTGACTTAAGGTTTCAAGTTCAATTCTTAATAATGACAATTAAAATGTCATTATTATCATAAGTGGGCCGAGCCGGCAGCGGTGGCAGTTGCGGTTGCGGCAATGGTCAGCCGGTGATGTATAAATATAAAAAATGTTAATGATATATTGACAGTTTTTTAATTAAATATTATAAAGATATTTGATAGTTAAAAACTGTCATAAAAAAACTGTCAAGATCTTTATTGACATGAGCATTCTTGACAGTTGACAATTTTTAACTGTCAATAAATGTAATATTTTCTTGTAGTGTGTGAGCATTCTTGACAGTTGACAGTTTTTAATTGTCAATAAATGTAATATTTTCTGTGTGTGATGTAATATTTTCTTGTTGTGTGTGTGTGTGTGTGTGTGTGTGTGTGTGTGTGTGTGAGAGACAGTTGATAGCTTTTCTTAGGTTTTATGTAACACTTATATTCTTTTTTATATGGAATGAAACCCTAGCCACCACTCTTTTCTCTCTTCTCAAAACTTTGATTTTGGCATTATGAAATTCACATGGTATCAGAGCATAATCGCATGGAAAAAAGTTTAATCCCATCCACGAGTCTCGCATTGTTCAAGGAAGTTTGATTCACACCGTCTTCTTCCCTTTGAATTTGGTATTTTGGCTTTCTCTCTCCTTTATTATAGTACTTGGTTTTCTTTTGTTTTCTTCATAATGCAGGTGAAAGAGATGATTCGCTTTAGTCTATTAGTGTGAGATTATACAAAAAGAATTATCTGTATTGGAGTTATGTGATGAAAAAATTTCTTAAGGGATATGGGGTTATATTAGTGGAATTTTGAGTAAACTCAATGATAAAAAGGATGATAAATATGCGGATTTGTTAGATGTTTGAAAAGCCAACAATTTGAAAATTATCACTTGGGCGAACAACTTTGTTTTTTTTTTTTTTTTTTTTTTTTTTGAAACAACAATCTTTATTAAGAAAGGGGAAAGATCCCGTAAAACAAACACAGCAACACAATACAAACCATGAGGACAGGACAAAACAAACACTAAAAAGCCCCTGATCAAACCAACTCAACAAATAGTAGAGAAACAAGCACACCAAAGCATGCCCATAACAGAAACAAAGCAAACCAAACATAAAACGAAATAAAAAACGAGCCACCGAGTCACACATTTCCCCATTGAATGATATCCCCTTCCTTATTGGAACCTTTCTTTGCCAAATTATCAGCAAAAGAATTTGAAGCCCTCGAGCTAAAGCTAACTGACATACTCCCATGATTTCTCAAAAAATCCTGAATGTCATAAACCAATTTAACATGAGCAAAGCTCCTGAAAGAATCAGAATTTATCCAAGACACCGCTACCAAGGAATCACTGACAATCTCAATTTCATGACACTGTTGAGAAGGATTCGAAGCACACAAAGAGCAAGCTTTTTCGATAGCCATTAATTCTGAAGTGATTGAATCCTGAGAGCCAACAAAAAGCGAAAAAAGGAAAAGCACCATCCCTCTACTATCTCTCAACACACCTCCAATTCCAGCCAAACCAGGCTGGCCCCTGGCTGAACCATCAACATTGAATTTGAATGCCTTCGCACTTAGCGGAATCTATTCTTCAAACTCACGCTTCTTTGGTTTCATGGGATCCACACAGAATTCACTCACACATTGAAGAAAAGATGTAAGAGGAACCAAAGAACCACAACCATGATGTTTAAACCACCAAGCAACACGGAATTGAATCAAATCCGTAGCTAAAGACAAAACATCCACACCATCCTTAAATACCTTTTGATTCCTGAATTCCTAGATAGTCCACACTGAAGTGAAAAAAAAGCATAGTCCAGGCTCTTTTGCACTCCATCAAAGGGCATAAGAACACCCAACCAGCGACCCAATCCTGAATTGACTTAGGGACACAACCATGAACACCCTACCAATCCATACCGGTTACCCAAAGACTCCAAGCCCACCTACAATGAATGAACAGATAATCAATAGATTCTTCCTCTTCATTGCATAAGGAACACAACAAATTTGCATTAGGAAACATGCCAAAATGATGAAGCACTTGATTAACCATGACTCTTCATTTTAAAAGTTGCCAAACAAAAATCTCCACCTTGGGAGGACATATACCTTGCCAACAAAACCTATCCAGTTCATAATGATTTACCACCCCAACCTCCCTTTCATCCCAAGCACTGCGATAAGAACCCACCATGAACAGACCATTATAAAAGTGAGACCATGCGACAACATCCTTAATGGTAGGACGAATTCATATTCTCTGAATGAAAGCCCAAAAACAACACCACTGCTCCTGTTCCCAACCAAAAACTTGTCTTCGAAGTGAAACATTCCAAACCCACGAAGAACCAACCCAATCACCGTAATCACTAATGACACCATCCTTCAACGAAGCCAATGTATAAATTCTAGGGAACGAGTCCCTCAGCGAAGTTGACTCACTGTAGGAAACATCCTAAAATTTTATTCTGAAACCATTACCAATAACAGCTCTCAATCCTTCTTTCATTATAGCTACCGACCGAGAACCAGGTTTGAACAGACTAACAATTGATCGAGTAAAGTGAGAGGCTAATCTAGAATCCGAACCTTTCCAAAAGAGATTATTACCATCCAACCCGTAACTAGCAACAATTACCTTTCTCCAAAGCGAGGTCTTCTCTTAACCAAACCTCCAAGCTTATTTTACCAACAACGCCTTGTTTTTAACCACAACTTTCCCAATACACAAACCTCCGATAGCCTTGCTTTGACACACCAAATCCCAATTTACTACATGCACATTTCTCTTCTCAATACTATCACCCCAAAAGAAATTTCTTTGTAATTTCTCGATACTTTGCACAATACCCACCAGAATTTTAAAAATAGACATAAAATACATTGGAATGCTTGGCAATACTGCCTTGATAAGAACCACCATACCGCTTTTAGACAAGAACTTTCTCTTACAGGGCTTCAATCTCTCCTAAATCATGTCAAGAACCAAACTCCAAAAAGCCTTAGAGCTAGGTCAAAAGCTAAGTGGGATACCTAAATAATTAATAGGGAATGTGGCAGCCATACACCCCAACGTTTCAACCCATACGGATTCATGTTCTACCTTCCTACCAACTCTCACACAACAAGATTTGAAGAAATTAATTTTAAGTCCAGGGGCTAACTTAAAACATCTAAGGATCTTTTTGATATTACGAATGTACTCCATATTCGATTTAGCAAAGATAATCTTATCATCTGCAAACTGAAGGTGGGAAACCTGGATACCACTGCCACCGAAATTTTCCCCCTGAAACATGTCCAAATTTGTTGCCTTAATGAACAAACGACTATGACTTTCAGCAACAATGTTGAATAAAAATGGAGACAAAGGATCCCCTTGTCTCATGCCTCTATTAATGCCAAATTGAGGTGTTGAACTCTCATTAACTAGGATTGATAAAAGCGGCGAAAACACGCATTCTCTGATCCACTCGTGCCATTTCTCCCTGAACCCATACAAGCTAAAACATCATCCAAAAAACCATGATCAACACTATCGTAGGCCTTTTCAAAGTCTAATTTGAAAACAATGCCTCTATCCTCTTCACGTTTCCACCTATTAATAATTTCCTCAGCAATAACAAAGCTATCCAAAATTTACCTCCCCTCAACAAAAAACCATATGAAAATCACCAATTACTAAGTTCATCATACGCTTGAGTCTATTAGCCAGAACCTTTGCCAATATCAACTATGTTGAACATTCGATTGGCACACAGTTGGCAAAGTATGAAATAGCAAAGGAAGTTTGGGATCATTTGGTAAGATTGTACATGCAGTCTAACTTCGCAAAACAGTATAAGTTAGAATTTGATATTTGAGCCCTGGAACAGAAAAGTATGAGTATTCAGGAGATCTATTTTGCAATGACAAATCTTTGCGATTAGTAGTTAGCTCTCATGGAATCAGTAGAGCTTCAAGCATGTGCTCCATATATAGCTCATAGATAGGAGCATCGTTTGGTTCATTTTTTGATAGCACTTCGTGATGATTTTGAGGGACTTCATGGACAATTCTTTATCGTAGCCCATTTCCTTCCGTTGATTCAGTAGTCAGTGAGTTTTTAGCTGAGGAGATACGTCTCAAGTCTCAAGTAGGAAAAAAAAAATTCTCCCATCACCTAATCCATCTGTTTTAGTAATTCCTTCTAGACCACTTTCCAACTTTGAAAACAAGCCATACTCGGAGGTTGGAATAGATGAATGTATTTTTTGTAAGCAGCAAGGTCACCGGAAGGCTCAATGTCCTAAGTTGTTGAACAAAGCACAACAATCACAATCGCCATAACAGTACCAACAGAAGCATCAACAACAATCTTCCTCATGGAAATTGGGTAATCAATCACAACAACGACCTTACAAGCCTTTACAATTTAACATTACAACAGTTATACCACCATCGGACTCCTTTGGACTTAGAGTCTTATCATCTTCAAATCCCTTATCGCTTTTATTAAGCAGTTTCAGAAGTTCCTTGTCACACAATCACATGTTATGTCCATTTCTTATTCAATGGGTCAGTTGCCCCCTAGTTCTTTAGGTATGTTCTCTTCCATATGGGTCTTAGATTCCAGAGTTTCACATCATATGTCCTTTGATTTGTCATCTTTTGTTTATTTACGTCCTACGTCATCTGTGTCTGTAATGACTGTTGATGGCTCTCATGCCTTTAGCATGTGTTGGTTCTATTGTCACACCTAATTTATCTCTTTCCAATGATTACCACAATCCTAATCTTACATTGAATCTTGTTTTTGTTAGTCAATTGTGTGACTCTGTTACTCAGTCTCTTTTTCTTCTATCTCTTGTCATGTGCAGGATCCGCAATCCTAGAAGCTGATTGGGACAAGCCGTTGGCAGAGGGGCTATATATTTTGGATGAGCTAAGATTACTAGTTTTTGCATCTCCCGATGTTGACATGTCTTCTTTTCACTTGAGTCCTTCTTCTATTAGTTTTTATTTATGGCATTCCCATCTTGGTCATGTTTTAGCCTCTCGTTTAAGGTTTTTAGCTTCTACGAGAGCATTAGGAAATTTACAAAGTCATGATATTTCTGATTGTAGTAGTTGTAAATTGGCAAAATTTTCTCCTTTACCTTTTAATCGAAATGTTTCTTATTCTCTTACACAATTTGATTTATTTCATTATGATGTGTGAGGACCTTTCCCTATTGCCACTGGGGGGGGTGGGGGTATTATGTTTCTTTTATTGATGATTGCACTCATTTTTGTTGGGTTAATCTTATGAAACGTCGCTCTAATTTCTTCAATATTTATACTATCTTTCGAGCCCTTGTTAAAACCAAACATTCCGCTGTTATCAAGTGTTTTCGATGTGATTTGGGTGGAGAGTACACTTCTAACAAATACTGTGAATTTCTTGCTTTAGATGGAACTTTTCACCAAAATTCTTGTACAGACAATCTAAAGCAAAATGGTGTTATTCAAAGGAAACATAGGCACATTGTTGAAACTGCTCGTTCTCTCTTACTGTATACGTCCGTTCCTAGTGAATTTTTGGGAGAAGCAATTCTTATTGATGGCAACTTAATTAATAAGATCTCATCTTCTCACAACTCAGGTTTGTCACTTTTTGAAAAGTTGTATAGGCATGCTCCTGATTATTCTTTCTTAAAATTTGTTGATTGTACTTGTTTTGTCCTTCAACCTCATGTAGAGCGTAGCAAGTTATTTCTATGCTCTGTCATTTGTGCTTTTCTCAATTATTAGGAAGGTCAAAAGGGATATCGTTATTTTGATCCTGTTACATAGAAATTTTATATGTCTCGTCATGTTATGTTTCTTGAGCATATACCTTTCTTTTCTATTCCTACTAGTACTCATGGTATGACTAAGTCTGATCTTATTAACATTGATCATTTCTCAGATGATACAAATAGTTTATCTTCCCCAATCCATTGCACTACATATACTGACACACCTTCTATTTCTAGTCCTCTTGTCCCTATTACTCATTTTCCTTTGTATTATTCACATAGCTCTCACAATGTTACTTCTGCAGCCATTGGTACTTTTCTCCCTAATGCTCCTTAACTTCCTCCTGCCACCTAAGCACTTTCTGAGACTGTGGATCCTCATCCTCATCATTGGCGTACTCGTAAGTTTACTCAGCTACCAGATATTTCTTACTCTTGTTATTTTGACTCCTTTTCTTCTTTTTTAGCCTCTATTTACTATCTCTCTAAGCCATCATCTTATAAAGAGGCAGTTCTTGATCCTCATTAGCAGCAGGCTATGGTTGAGGAACTTTCTACATTACATAAGATTGATACTTGAGATTTGGTAACTCTTCCTGTTGGTAAAAGTACAATTGGTTCACACTGAATTTTAAAATCAAGACAAAGTTTGATGGGTCAGTAGAGCGATACAAAGCTAGATTGGTTGTAAATTGGTTTTCTCAGCAATATGGTTTAGATTAGGGGCCCCGTATTTCAAAGTCTTGCACTTTCATTGACCTCCTCTTTGCAGCTGTGTGTACTTAGATGCTGATTGGGCCAGTGATCTTGTTGATCGCAAGTCTATCACTAGCTTCTGTATATATTTGGGTGATTCTCTTATTTCTTGAAAGAGCAAGTAGAAGATTGTTGTTTCTTGATCTTGCATAGAAGTTGAGTATCATGATATGGCATGTACTACCACAGAGATAGTTTGGTTACGTTGGTTACTGGTAGATATGAGTGTTTATCTTTCTAATCCCACTCCTATGTATTATGAAAATGATATTCAGATTGCTTACAACTCAGTTTTTTATGAGCAGACCAAGCACATCAAAATTGATTGTCATCTTACTCGTCACCACCTCAAGCATAGCACCATTACTCTACCTTTTGTTTCTTCTCTCATGCAAATTGCAGATTTGTTTACAAAGTTGCATCCCATTTTGCGTTTTGGTTTTTAGTTGGCAAACTCTTGATGCTTCTTGCAGCCATATCGTGAGTTTGGGGGGACGTTAGAGCTATTATTATTATTATTATTTCATTAAGGGTAGAATAGACTTTTCATTATATTTTGTAACCCTATATATTCTTTCTTTTAATTTCTTAGGTTTTATGTAACACTTGCATTATTTTTGATATGGAATGAAACCCTAGCCACCACTCTTTTCTCTCCTCTCTTCTCTTTTTTCTTTGAAACTTTGATTTTGCATTATGAAATTCACAAAATATATTATTATTATTTCAATGCTTTCATTTTCAACAATTATGTGTTATTCCGTAAGTGCTAACATTTGAATGAGAGGTTCTGGTTTCCTTCGAAACAGACCAGTTTATTTTTTTGGTGCCGTCAAAATGTGCACGTAACACACGGCTCCCTTTCTCTTGTTCTTAATAGAAAAAGAAAAAAAAAAATCATTTCTTTACCAAGCAAATAGCGAAAATTCTGAGAAATCCTGCTTCCGTCTCTAAGTACTCAATTACCTTAACAGAAAATCTGTGAAATATATGATCCATAAGAGCAGTTCCAAAATGAGTAACCAGAAGGGGCTCTACTATTGATCTTATGAAACAGGCAACTTCCTTCCCTTTATTATTGTCATTCTCTGAGATTGAGACGACCCAGTTTTCGTTGAAAATAGTTTGAAGCTGATGGATGTCAAACGATCCTTCTCGTTTGATAACAAGCCTTATTTCTTCATCACGCGGCATATACACTGGCATATTGAATGATTCCAATTTCGATTCTTCAATCAACCCCTAAATTCAATACAAATACACCACATTGTAAATCTCTCACACACACACATATATATACAACCCACCCTAGCCGTACTTAAAAATTTTAAAAGTAGCAACACATATATATACAACCCACCCAAGCCGTACTTAAAAATTTTA
This sequence comes from Acer saccharum, assembly GCA_030490815.1. NCBI lineage: Eukaryota > Viridiplantae > Streptophyta > Magnoliopsida > Sapindales > Sapindaceae > Acer > Acer saccharum. The sequence goes on from CM059870.1 coordinate 34,590,416, forward strand.
AAAGTAGCAACAAAAAATATATATATATAACTAATCAAAGCCTACTCAGGAGGTGTAATAGTGTTGATATGTTTCCCTCTTCTCCTTCAATGTTCATGACTCACTATGACATGAGTTTTTTGTTTTTTGTTTCTAGAATTTATCTTTTTTAATTAATAATACACACACATATATATATATATATACAACCCACCCTAGCCGTACTTAAAAATTTTAAAAGTAGCAACAACAAAAAATAAAATAAATTATAACTAATCAAAGCCTACTCAGGAGGTGTAATAGTGTTGATATGTTTCCCTCATCTCCTTCGATGTTCATGACTCACTGTGACATGAGTTTTTTGTTTTTTGTTTTTTTTTTTCTTTCTATAATATATCTTTTTTAATTAATAACAATTCTCTCTTTCACATTCTCCAAATTTACTCAAATTTGACTCAGTCTCTTTTGTCAACATCAATAATTGATCTCCAAATTATATATGTTTTTTGTGAATATTATGGTTTTAAATATATTTTTTGAACCTTTAAAATTACTATAGTATTCTAATTAGATGAAAAATGATTTGTTAAATTGTAGGATACAACTTAATTAGTGTTTGATTGTATTTTCATTCCATATTTCTTTTATAATTTGTTTTGACTTTCTTAATTTATCAATTTTAGTAACATATTTATTCGAGAAAGGTGTACCTGTGAGACCAAGTCATTTATTGCTAACCCTAATAATGCATAGATGCAAGGATGGTATGTGTCATCAGTAACGAATGTAAGGATGACGCGACCACTAACTTGAAGCTCATTCCGTCTTGATCTGAGAAATGCTGTGAAATCACTCTCGAATTGATCCAAGTATGCTTTGTGGACACTCGGAGGACTCGCCTTTGTTATGTAAATATTCTCTTTATTCAATGAAACTCCGGTATCACTGACCAGCCCTTTAGGTGCCTGTTAATTAAATCAATCAAGTTGGTTTCAAAAAAATAATAAATTATTGAACAAGTTTTAATTTCTTATGAAGAGAAACAACTAGTTGACCTGTGAGAGCCAGATGAGACTGCAAGAGGCAATTATCAAACTAAGAGAGTTGTTTGGAAATAGCCTCCCATAGAAGGATCCAGGAACTGCAGCTATGAAAGTAGATTCCCCAAACTCATCACCTTTCTCTTTCTTGAGTCTCTTGTAAAAGCTTGGCAAGCACTTGAAAAGAGTGTTGAAATCATTTCCAGGAAGATCATTCAAAAACACTTGTAACTTGGGTGGCTTACAGTTCAAGCTGTGGCACAATGAGTCAATAGCCTCTATAACTTGCCATGTCGGCAGATATCCGGTCGGCCCTGAAGAGCATCCCATATCTGTAAATTTCAAGCACTCCGGGATGCTCTCACAAAATAACGCATTAATGCTTTCTTGTATTAAAGGCATTGCTTTCAAAATCACTTCCTTCTGTGAAACAAGACTTTATTAGTTGAAAAGGGAAGAGATAATTCCCAAAAATTAGGAGAAAATTCATTTTTCAATAAGTTAATAATTTTTGTCAAGTTATGTCATGATTTGTCAAAAATACCCTTGTCCTTTAATTTCAGCCGATTAATCTCCGACAACTTAAACTCACCTTCCCTAACTCTTTTCACTATTTCTTTCTCTCTCCTTCAATCCTTCCACACAACTTCTATCTTTACCGAAAAAGTCATTAATGTTCTTCAATTTTTTTAGGGTTATAAATCCAAGATGCGTCTGAAATATTTGAAAAATATGTATTATTTGTGAGTATTTTTGTATCATTCGTTTGTGTTTATTTACGTTTGTTATTGTTTGTTTTTATTTATTTTGAATGTTGAATGTCATGGGGATCCGGACTGCATTTGGTTGATTCAAATGAAGTCTAGAATCCTTACTCAAAGGATGATGTAAATAGTGTCGGTGTAAGGATGTTGTGAACAGTGTTCGTATAAAGATGCTTTGAATAGTGAACAATATTCACAACATCGTTACACGAACAAAACATTATTCACATCATCTTTACACAAATCACAGCATCGTTATACAAACACTATTTACATCATCCTTCGTGTAAAGATCAAAGGATCATAGGATTCATTTAAATCAATCAAATACAGTCTCCATGATATTCACACTCAAAATAAACAAAAAAAACACCTCAACAAATGTAAATAAACACAAAAAACAAGAAGAAAAATAATTGCAAACCCAGATCTTGTTTCCCAAAATCCTTTCACGGTTTTGTTTCTCTCTACAAAATAGGTTCTGTTTCTCTACAAAATCATTACACGGGTCACTTTCTCTCTCTCTACAATTAGGGTTAGACTATTTAGGAATTTTTCCTTTTTTTAATTTTTTCTAATTCCTGGTTTTTATTTCCAAAATTTTAAAAAGGAGTGATTTAGGGTGGTTTTTTTTTTAACTTACCATGGGTAACTTTGTCCAAAATCATTTCTCTCGGATAAATTTGAACACTTTATAATAAAAAATATATGAGAGCTTCTTTTGACAATCCAATTTTTTCTTTTTACACTTCTTTTCTAAAAACACTCCATTATTAAAATTAAAATTTTAAAAAATTCTAAAGACACTTCATTTTGTTACAAAATTATCCTTCTTATCTTTTTTAAATTAAATTATTATAAAAAAAAAAATATCTCTTCTAAATCATTAGATTAATTATTATATATTAAATACTCTCCTAAATTTTTAATTACCATATTAAAGTCTCTCTCCTCCAATACATATCTCTAATTTTCTATCTTCATTCTTTCTCAAGTAAGATTAACAGTTAAGAAAAAAAAAAACTTACTCTTCGAAAATCTTGGCTTGGTCTTGCAACAAGTTCACTTAGTAGATACTTTTCCCAATGACTGCTCGGATATGATTTCAAACCACATCATCTTCCGCCTGGTTCTTAATCTATCTTTCTATTTTTCGATTTAATTATGGAAACTGGAACTATAGTTGATGCTGCCTTTTATTTATTGTGGTTCTGTGTGTAGATAGATGTCTACAAATGGTGGCATTGTTAGAAGTGTCAATATATGTTCAAACGCTTTTTGAGAAGCAATTGAAGACTTGTAGTACACAAATCATGAATATATTTCCTTGTCGATCTTCTGATGGAAAGTGGCCATCAATGGCAGCTTTTGTACAACTTCAAATTCTAAACCACAAACCTCTTGATGAAGATTTTTATTTATTTTTATTTTTTTTAAATCGAAATTTGAAAATACTTTTTGTTACTGTTGTAGGTATGTGATTCATGAGAACTTTAAATCTTTCATTAGTCATAGAAATTATGAGTATAATCGAATCTAATTGAAACAATTCAAGTTTTCAAATATTTTTTTTAAATAATTGACTATTTAATATATATATACATATATATGTGTGTGTGTGTGTGTGTGTGTGTATAATGTTAGTAAAAAACTATTATATATATATATACATACATACATATATATTCAAGTTTTTTTTTTCTTTAACTATTAATCAGAGATTGATAGAGAAAGTATGGAAATATGATTTATTTGTTTGTTTGTTTGAAAAATGGAGAGAGATTAATTAGGAGAGAGTGTTTAATACGGTAATAACATATTTAAGAGAGAGAGTTTAATACGTAATATTTAATGTAATGATTTAGGAGAGAATTTTTTTTAATAATTTAATTAGTTTGGAATGTCCTTAATTTTTTTTTTTTTGTCTTGTTTAGTAATTTTAATTTAGGTTAAAATTGTCATTAATAAAAAAAATTAAATTGGAATGTGGATAGATAATTTGTGGATTGTAAGGAGAAGCTCTCAAAATATATATATACTTTTGAACGGAACAACAATTTCAGGGCTACTTTAGATTTTTGCCCAAAAGGGTAAACCAAGAAAAGAGAAAAGGTTGATGAATAAACCAAAATATAGAGTTGAGAGAGAAGAGAGAAACCTGCCAGGATGAATTTTTGGCATAACTGAAGTCACCCTCTCCTCCTTTCATGTGGGGAATTTGAATATCTGAACTTTTGTATTCAACTTTCTCCAACTCCATTATTCCTGGCTTTCTTCACAATTCTTCAGCATTGGCAATCCAAATATATATATATATATATATATATACACAAATGTCAGGATTCAGGAATATACGTTTAAACACAACATCCAATGAAGTAAGGACATGCAATAGATCATAATATAATTATCAAGTAAGACCATCTTTCTCATATCATGGGTTTCGTGATTTTTCAAACAATGGCTAAAATCCAACATAAACATAAATATAATAGACCTTTAAAATATATATATATATATATATATATATATATATATATATATATATGCATAAGAGAGAAAGAATATGTATTTAACTTTTTTTTTTTTTTTTTTTTAAGAAAAGAATATATATATAACTGCATCAACAAGTTGCAGGATATATATTAGGGTGGCGAGGAATTGGTGAGAAATGTCACCTTTTTTAACTGAGTTGGTGAGAATGTCAGTGACTTAATAAGTTAAGTTTAAAAGGCACCAATTATGGTAAACTACCAATATTGCCCTTAGTTTAATCATTTATGTAATTCTTTTTGTACTTTTCCCTCTCCACACTTTAAAAAAAAAAACGAGTGACTCTCTCTCTCAAGGTTTCCAGACTTTCATCTTCAACTTTCTTCTTCAGATTCACTACAACAAGGTAATATTTCTTACATATACTTCTTTTAATTTATTCACATTTTCATTTCTTGCAAATTCTCCCAGTCTAGACTTATGAATAAGTCTTGGAAAAGTCTTTTGAAGTCTTCTCCGAGACAAAACCTTATGTCTCTTCTAAGACTTGTCATGTCTCCACCGAGAGATTTAATGTCACCTCCGAGACTTTTCAAGTCCCCACCGAGAGTTTTCAATAAGTAGTCTTTCGAGAGTTTTCAAGTCTCCACCGAGACTTTTGAAGTCTTTTCCGAGAGTTGTCAAGTCTCCACCGAGACTTTTCAATAAGTAGTCTTCCGAGACTTTTCAAGTCTCCACCGAGACTTTTGAAGTCTTGTCCGAGAGTTTTCAAGTCTCCACCGAGACTTTTCAATAAGTAGTCTTCCGAGACTTTTCAAGTCTCCACCGAGACTTTTGAAGTCTTTTCCGAGACTTTTCAAGTCTCCACTAAGTCTTTTCAAGGATTTTTCGAGAGTTTTCAAGTCTCCACCGAGACTTTTCAATAAGTAGTCTTCCGAGACTTTTCAAGTCTCCACCGAGACTTTTCAAGTCTCCACCGAGACTTTTCAAGGATTTTCCGAGAGTTTTCAAGTCTCCACCAAGACTTTTCATTAAAATTCGTCCAAGAGTTTTCAAGTCTCCATCGAGACTTTTCAAGGATTTTCTGAGACTTCTAATGTTTCCTCCGAGACTTTTCAATAAAAGTCGTCTGAGACTTTTGAAAAGAGTTATCGAGACTTTTACAATGAATCACTATCCGAGCCTTTTTATGTCTTTTTCGAGACTTTTCATGTCTCCTCCGAGACTCATCAATTCATCTCTGAGAGTTTTCAATAAATAAATTTCTGAGACTTTTCATGTCTGTTTCGAAACTGTTGAAATCTTCTCCGAGACTCTTTTTAAATGTAATATGTGAAATTATTTCGTAGTCCTGGGTTTTTATTAATGGTTTGTGATGATTAATTTGACAGTATCATGGATCGGGTTAGGATAGTAATATCTTACAACAGTCGATAGGAGCAGTTACCCGACGGAAATCAGAGGTTCGTTGGATCCGATAACCGGGGAATGTATATGTCAAAGAATATGACTTACGAAGGATTGGTGGCGATCGTGCATACCATTGTGATGTATGATGTAAACAAATTCAATGTTGATCTGTCATCAATCTCAATCGTTCCTAGCAGTACATGTCGCACATTTATACGAAATGACAACGATATCCAATTTATGCTAGGGGAAGATCGGGTGATCCCTCAAGTATGTGTCAGTATAACTGAGAGGACAACTGGAGATGTGATAGGGAATGATATTCCTCTTCCTGAAAATACCCAATAGTTTGGATCATTTAGTGGTAGCAACCAAGTGTTCACACAAAGGAGTGACACCGAATGTAGGGGAAACATGTGTGGTGTCCCACCGATAGAGGTCGACCATGCAGATATAGTTGAACCTCAATTTGGTGATATGGTTGGTTGTCGAATTGAGTAGTACAATGAGCAATACAATCACCCGAACCATGACGTGGATAATGAGACAAACAATGAACAGGTTGATGATTTTCAAAATGTGGATGAAAAGCCTGAGCCTGAAGAAATTCAAAGACGTGGTAGACGTGTGCAAAGAGTTAGTTACACAGCAACAGATATGCCTGGGACATCCGAGGTCCGGTGTAATGTAACACCATCTGATTCTGATAATGCAACAACGTGGGTTATTCCTGGAGCAGATTCATACTCGTTTGGTGTTGGTACAAGCAGCATCTTGGCAGTGCAAGAACCTAGAACCATGATTTATAAAGGCCAATTTTTTTCGAGTAAAAAGGATTTGAAGAGGCTAGTTGGGCATTTTACAATGCGGTAGAACTTTGAATGGAAGGTGAAAAGATCCAACAAGACAACGTTACATCTGGTTTGCATCATTGACGATTGTACGTGGAAATTAAGAGCAGTGAGAAGAGAGGAAAGGACTTACTTCCAAGTCAGAAGTTTTGTGAACGAACACAGTTGTCCCTTAGAGGAGATTCACCGTCGCCACTGACAAGCTAGTGCAGTCATAATTGGAGAAGTGGTTGCACCTAGATTTCAACAACATGATGGTCGTCTCATGCGTCCGAAGGACATAATCGCCGATATGAAAACAATGTATGGCATCCAAATCATGTACAGTAAGGCACATGATGCCATACAATATGCATTGTCATTGACCTATGAAACGCATGAAGAAAGTTTCCAACTGTTGCCATCTTTTGCATACATTCTGAAACAAAAAAATCCTGGAACAATCGCAGATTTACAGTGTGCAGATGATGGTAAATTCCTCTACTTTTTCATGTCGTTAGGGTCCTCAATTAGAGGTTTTCGAAGGTGTATGCATCCTGTGATTGCAGTTGATGGTACCCATTTGAAGGGAAGATTCAAGGGTACAATGTTTGTGACAACTGTACAAGATGGAAACGAACAGGTGTATCCAACTACTTTTGGGTACGGTGACTCAGAAAACAACCTTTCATAGGAGTTGTTTTTAGAATACTTAAGGGGTGCCCTTGGTCATATAGAGAATCTGGTTTTCATTTCCGATTGTCATCCAAGCATTGAAGTAGGGATTTCTAAAGTGTTCCTTTATGCAACCCATACCATATGTTGCTGGCATTTTGGTGAAAATATGAAGAAGCGATTCCACAGAAAGGATGTTGCCGACATAATGGTTAACGCTGCTAGGTCGTACAGTGAAATCCAGTATGATCGCCACATGGAGGAGTTACGTAGGCTGCACAAGGGTGCATATGATTATGCCATTGATGCTGGTCCACACAAGTGGTCCCGCGTTCACTGTCCCCAAAGAAGGTATAAGTTGATGACCACAAATGTTGCAAAGTGTATAAACTCATGCCTAAAATTTGCTCGGCAACTGCCACTAATAACACTGGCAAAGTTCATTCTGAATATGCTACAGAAGTGGTTTTATGATCGTCATGCAAATGCACAGTCCATGCGTCATCGATTGACCGACGCAGCATATCTTTTTATCCTCAAACGTGTCGAGAAGTGTGGTTATATAACCGTAAATCCAGTTGACTGGAACATATTCTCCGTCAAACACAAGGGAAAACAGTGGACGGTTGACTTAGCCCGGAAGACATGCACATGCAACAAATTCCAAATGGACTTTTTACCATGTAAACACGCACTCGCAGCGGCAAGGTACATGACAATTTACAGTTAATGGTTTATATTATCTAAATGTGAATCTCACCGTTTTCATTGTTGCAGGGAGCGGAACTTGGATTTTACATCTCTGTGTGCAGACTACTACAAGAGGGAGACACTTATTGATGCATACTCGGTTCCTATTATGCATGTTGGCCATCCTGCTTCATGGGTTGTGCCATTCGACATCGCATCACGGGTGGTTTTAAATCCAAAGGCGAAGAGACAATCAGGTCGACCGATGGAGGGTCGACATACCTCATCTTCGGAGAGGACAACCACACAGTCGTGTAGAAGGTGTGGACAACCAGGACATAATAGCAAGAGGTGTTCCAACTCGCCTATGGTTAATGAAGGTCCCAGCAGAATTGTCCCAAAGGAATACCGCTGCAAGTGCAGCATCTGTCATAAAATTGGACACAACAAACAAACATGCCCTGAGAAGGACTGTACCATGGAATGAATGGAGCCATTGAGGAAGGCAAAGTGTCACCAGAAAAGCTTGCAATTGAGGAACATATCTTATCATTTTGATGTCTTCTTACATCGTTCAGACTTTCATCATTTTGATGTCTTCTGATTAATTTATTGTTCTGAAATTGTATTGATTGTAGTTCTTAAAATTAATCGTATTGATTTTAGACATGCTCTTTTTGATAATCATGCATGTTAAACTGTTAAAGATTGGAGGAAACATTTTTCTAAGACACATATATCATGTTCAAGATTAGAGAACACATTTTTCCATGACACCTACAAACGTAACAGATAGTGATGAAGATAGATCCTCTAACGAGCAGTGAAAAACAAGAAAGTACCGTATTGTTTATGGATTTCAATTTATGAAATGTATGTTAAACTGCAAACACTTAAGAAATAAAATAAACAATGTTATGTACATCAACTACATGGGCTTGGAGTTACAATAAACCTCAACAGCCATCTTCTCCCGTATGGTGGCCATATCGTCTTCCGACCAGTCGAACTTATCCATGTTCGCTGATAGGTACTCAGTCATCTTCAAAGTATGGGCACCACAGTTTCCACTGCAATTGACCACATGAAACAACCATTAGAATAGAATGCTATTAAAACCGTATACTAAAATAAGATAAGAACTTGAAACAGTCATACCCTATTCGCTGTTGGGGCACACGGTTTGCATGCACGAACAACATCGTAAAGGGCCCATCCTTCTTTTTGTAGTTCTTATCACCCGACCGTCTGTTCCTGTGAAAGTGCACCGCGTTCAGCATCGAGGGTATCAACCACCGTAAGCACGTGACCTGGGCCTTCCTGTACGCAAATGGAACCTGCTGTCTGAATGAGTCAAACAGGAAAATTTTCCCTGTTGTGACTTCGACGCTGGCCAAGGCCCAATGCTGCCGGCCAAGGTTGCAAGGAATCATAACCTATAGGTGTTTTTCGAAACCATTTTCAGTATCAAATTTTACATCAGTTATACACATTAACACCAAGTAAAATATACACTCACCACGTCAACATCGTGCCATGGCAGGTTCCCTGCCAGGAGCTCTCCACGTACAACCATCAGGTCATCATGGGCCCACTGGTGCTCCAGCATAGACCAACCATGTGGTGGGTTCTTATCCTCACCAATGGTGATTCGGTCCCAGGTATGATATAATAATGTCTGTGCAGAGAAAATTTACGGAAACGTTAAGCAAAAAAATGTATGAAACACATCAATGAAGAAGTGAAAACCGTAAAATATAAAAACTTACATAGAATTGTGAGTCCAGCATGTTGGTCCTCGAACCGTACACAGTGGGGTATGCTCGCTGACGCTTTCGGAGAATGTTCAAGTATGCATCCATGTGCTGACAATTTAAACAATAATTATTGTTAGGATTATACAATTTCTTATAAAAAACTTAAAAAGACAGTTCATGTAAGGAACATACCGTATCCTCCAAGTCCATGAAGTTGGTTTGCAACCGATGGAACCAAGTGACACCGACACCAACTGGGTGGTGTAGATCGACACCACGTCTGCATAATTGTTAAAAAATGTAGATAACCAAGTTATTTGACATAGGACTTTCAGAAAACTATAAACAAATTGTAATGTCTACGATTATACTTACAATTCCCCCGTGTCGTTCCTCTTGTAGGCGTATTATGCCTCGAGCTGGTCAGGATCTACCAATACGTGTGGCATCCATGTATGTGATGGCGGAGGCATCATCCTTGGCCTCTTCGGTTGACAGGGGTCTGTGTATGGGCTCCACTGCTGCCAACCTCACCGTCGAATCTGGTCTTCACGCCTCAGGGGTGGGGGAGTTCGATAGTCATTACTAGGATCAGTGCGGTGTGATGAGGAACTCCTCTCCCGTTGATCGACTGGGCTCGACCTGAGGGTCCTACCGTGACGGACCAAATCCCTCATACTGGATCTCTTAGAGGATTGCACAGTGCTCGGATCGATCGAAGGGGTGCACTTTGAGGAGGAACCCAGTACGATGGGATCGCCTGCAGGGGTGCGCTGGTAAGGGATGGAGTCCTGGAAATGTACATGATCATGCGAAAGCTGCAATGAGGGGTCAAGTGTGAAGTCCTAGAAATGTTGTGGAGCATGCAGCGTCGTAGATAGCTGATAAGGGGTGAGGTCCTAGAACTGAATAGGATCATGCAGCTGCTGCGACGAGTGGTCCATAGGACCAGTACCACCCTCCCCCCCCCCCCCCCTCCCCCCTTCAGTGTTAGTCCTTGTCCCATCCTGATAACCACCTGGTTTGTCTGTCGAAGTAAAATCTCGGTCATCGAACAGTGGACCATCCCGATGGGATTGTGAGGTGGAACCCTGGAGTGCCCGGATCAAGGCCAACAACTCTGTATGCTGCTGATCTAGTTTCTCATTACCCAATCGGACATCCTCTTTTAAACCTCGGATATCATCCCTACAATCTCAGACGGCATCCATAACTTCGGTGAATTTTCGATCCAAGCCGTCTTGAAAGGATTTCAGACTCTGTCAGTATTAAAACCTTTCACTGGAATCAAATTAAAAAAATACGGTACAAATATTGTAACGTACCTCTGGATGCCCTCGAACTCCTCCACGTGAGTCACCTCCAGTTCGAGGCTGTCTGGGCAACGAGAATCGGACCCGTCTCTGCCTCAAGGGCCTCCCATTGCGATCCTCCGGGTCAGAACCCTCCGTATCACTGCGTCCAGAAGACGGACCCTCATTATCACTAGGTCCGAAAGGCGGACCCTCATAAAGGCCCTCGAAGTACCATTCAGCCATCTCAGCTCTCGTCGGCACCAATTGAACCCTCGCATACATCTAAAACCGTGGTTAGACCATTGTAATTGTATACATACTGAACATTAACAATAAAGATACTTACATCATCGGTGAAAATGTCCTCTAGCTTGTCCCCCCTCGGTCGCTGACTCAACTCCCACTTCAGAAAAGGGGGGATATCTCTATTTCCCTGCGGGTCCCACAGTTGCTGTCTATAAGCTTGGGGATAACCTCAAAAGCAAATATCTACGTAAAAAGATAAGTACGATAAGAATCCAATACATAAGTCATATGAAAAAAATGACATTTAAAGTACGGCATAACATTCTAAATTCTCACCAACAGTTAGGGGTGTGCGGCGGATTAGATCCAATGGATTTACCATGATCCAAGATCTGATCCGATTCGATTGGATCGAAGAAATTGCAATCCGATCCAATCCAATTTTATAGCGGGATCTGATCTGATCCGATCCAATTATAAAATACTTCAATCCAATCCGATCCAATCCGATGGATCGGATTAATATAAAGTCATCCGTAATATATAAAAGTTATAATATGAAATAAATAAAATCAAATAAATTATTCAAACATTACTAATTAATTCAAATAAAATTAACATTAAAAAAATACATGACATAACTTATAAACTTTATATAATTCAAAAAGTTTATAAACATTATACATCAACTCCAAATGTAAACTTAATAAGCCGTGATGTTTATGAAGAAGAATAGAAGAAAAGAAGATGGTGGATTGTTAGTTGTAGAGAAATTGAGAAAGAAAACCCAAAATAATAACATTAAAAATTGTATTTTGGTTAGGCATTTACATTAGAAAGTAGTGGATAAAATAAATTGCCCAATATAAAAATAATGCCTAATATTTTAGGTGGATTGGCGGATTCAGCGGATTTCTAAACGGAAATCCAAGATCCGATCCGATCCAATGGATTTTAGAATTTAGGATCCAATCCGATCCAATCACCTCTCTGGACCGATCCAATCCAATAGATTGGATTTGATCCAATGGATAGAGATTGGATATGCCCGCAATAATTGTGATAGAGATATTGTTATTATTTTCATTGAATGATTTTATAAAAGGAACAAAAGAAAAGGTCAAAAATCTTATTCTACTTGAAGAGAAAAAAAGAGAAAAAAAAAAAAAAAAAAAAAAAAAAAAAAAAAAAAAAAAAAACTACTTTTCATTTTGCTAGCTTGTCCCTTAGACAAATAAAAAAAAAAAGTTATGTGCAAGTAGACCTGGCAATGGGTCGTGTTATTGCGAATTCGCGTCCTTTCGTATTTGGGTCGTGTTAAAATTGCTCCACCCGAATATCACCCATTAGCTTAATGAGTTGAAATATACAAACCCAAACCATTTGTTAAATTAATGAATAATCCGACCCGGCCCATTGTAAAATATTATATTTGAGATTTATTAAAAAGTTGAAAATAAATAGTACTGAAGCATAATCAAACTCATGTAATCAAGTTCATCATAGGCACATAAAACTTCAAAAAAATAAAATCCACTATAGGAACCAACAATCTATCGAAAACATCTAAAAAATAAAAAACTTCAAAATGAAATCTTCCGCCTGAATCTTTTTTTTTTTTTTTTTGAATAGCAAAATATATAGAAAAAAGCCAAAAAAGGCAGCAAGCAAGAAACAAAAAGAAACAACCAAACAAGCACAGGAAGCAACAAAGACCCACCACCAGCCATAGCCAACCAAACAGGGCAAGCAAAAACAGAGCAACAGCCACCCAACCCCACAAATGGGCAACAACACAGAACCGAGAAAACCACAAAAACACCAGCAGCCGAATACAAAAATAAAACAAATTAAATGTCACCCCATTGAATAAAATCCCCCTCAGACTTTGATCCTTGCTTCGCCAAGTTGTCCGTAAAGGAGTTAGTGGCTCTAGAGCTAAAAGCGACCACCGTACCCTTTAAAATCTTTAAGTAACTATGAATATCGTAAACCATATCCACAAGGTTGAGACTCCCAAAGCCATCGTTGTTGATCCAAGAAACCGCCACCATGGAATCGCTCTCAATGATGACCTCACGATCCTGCAAAGACGAATTGGAAGCGCACAATACAACAGCCTTATGAATAGCCATCAATTCCGCAGCATTGGAATCCTGGCACCCAACATTCAAGGAAAATTAGGGGTGGGCACTTTTAACCCAACCCGGCCGACCTGACCCGACCCAACCCAACCCGAAAATGGCAGATTGGGTCGGGTTAGCTGTCAAAAATCAATCAGCTCGGGTCAAAAATGTGTAACCCGATTTTAGATCGAGTTGGGTCTGGTTTTTTGGTGAACCCGAGACCTGACCCGACATAAATGTATTAAAAAAAAAAAGGGTTTTTTCTTTCTCATTTCTCTCTTTGAAAGACTGAAACCCTCCATCTCTCACTTCCATGCCGCTTCTCACCCATCGATCTATCGCTCTCTCTTCTTCGAATCCGTTCCACGGCATTTCTTCTCACCAGCGCTGTCATCCTTATCAACGAGTTGTTGCCTACTTACCGCGCTCTTTTTTCAGATTTGAATCGTTTGATGTTTAACCTTTTCTCTGTCTCTAGTGGTCTGAATGCTAAGCGGGGCGAAGGTGGATCGTCCGAACAGATCTCGTGAGAGACCACCATGCGAAACCAAAACTGGTGCGACGATGTGTGATCGGCGACGGGGAAGTATCAGACCTGGTTGGCTTTGGTGACCTTAACTCTGCTGTTTGTATCAACTTTAGCAGACGACGTCGTTGTTTTGACAGAAGACAGCTTCGAGAAGGACAGATTTAGAGAGAATGGACATGGATTTGAAGCTCCGTACCCATCAAAGCAACCAACATGGTTTGGTATCTGTCTTATTCACAAAACAAAACACATACACGTTGACGCACTGGTTTCCCATTTCTGATTTCTGATTTTAATTAGTTCAGCTGTTAGATTTCTTGTCGATTTGTATAATATTCTAGTTAATTTATGACAAAATAACATAAGATTTTCTTTCTTCCAAAACTATGAACATAGACGACAATCTATAGAACCTAAAGCTGCCATTTCTTAGATTTTATTTATTTTATTTTATATATGTATATATATATATATAATATACTTTTAAAATATCATTTTCAATTCTTTTACTTTTCATATTAGTTTTAATGTTATTTTTTTTCTTTTGATTTCTACTGTTGCTTGTGATTTTGAGTACCGAGTTCTTCTTCTAGCTTCACTTCAATTATTATTTGCTTTTGATTTGATTGCAATAGAAAATAATTAAAGTGGCATTTACTTTTATGATTAATTATCATCGGATCATTGTTGCTTTATATTGTTGTTGATTTATATTGTCAACTCACCCAGTAATGTAATGTATGAGATGTTTTTGGTTTAGATTCTCAAATTTATGTTCAAGATAGATATTAGATTCATCGGTGTTGCAGACTTATAAGTTATAATTTACAAAGATCATGTTGTAATTAGAGTTATTTTCTAGAACACGATCCGAATTCAACACTATTTTCTAGTTTCACATGAAATGTATTGTGAATTACATACATACACTATGGTTTTATATGTTTTGAGGTGAATCTTTAATATTTTCACTAATTAAGTTGTATGTAATTGATTATTTTTGTTGTAATGGCCAACCCGACCAACCCAACCCAACCCAACCCGATAATGTCGGGTTGGGTTGGGTTGGGTTGGGTTGAAAATTAATGTTGGGTTGGGTTGGGTTGAAAATTTCTAACCTGACATACGATTGGGTTGGGAAATTTCCAACCCAACCCGAAAACGCCCACCCCTAAGGAAAATAAACACAGAACTTTGCCTAAATAGTCTCTAAAAGCCCCACCAATGCCGACTGGCCCAGGTTTACCACGAGTAGCCCCGTCGACATTGAATTTCAAGCCTAAGTTATTTGGAGGAATCCACACATCCGTAACCTTCCTCCTAGAATTAAGGGAATCAACACAACGATCTACAAGGTTAAGGAGGATAAAAGTTATAGGGTCTTTAGAACCTTTGCCGTAATATTTAAACCACCAAGCCACTTTGAGCTTTACTGCATCAGCTGTGAGACTCGGAACAGCTTCCATATTTTGAAACAACTTCCGGTTATGAGCCTCCCAAATAGAGCACACAATAGGAAAAACAGGGTGTTCCAAGCTCTATTGTGCTTACTGGAAGGACTAAAGTTTGACTAACCCCCCGCCCACTCAACAATATTCTTATTGGAGCAACTGTGCACCCCCCACCAAGACATACAAGTCGACCATAGCTGCCAAGACCAATTGCAATGGAGAAAAAGATGATTAATAGATTCAATCTCAAGATTACACAAAGAGCATATACCATTAGAGCTGTAAGACAACCTAATATTGAGCAGCCTTCCTTTAAGAAGTTGCCAAACGAAAATTCCAGTCTTTGGAGGACACAGCCCTTGCCAACTAAATTTATCCAGCCAAGACGCTTCAGAAATAGAATCCTCCATCTCTCTACAAAACGAACCCACTTTGAAGATAGCTTTCGGGCTATAGGACCAAGCCAAGGCGTCTCCTATTGATCTCCTAATATCGACACACTTCAGCGCAGCACAGAAACAATTCCATTAGCTGAACTCCCAACCAAACAAATTGTGCCTTAACTGAACCTTCCACACCCAATTCTGACCTTCCCAAACCCCAAAATTTCACACAGGACCATACTTCAAGGAGGACAAAGCAAATATCCGAGGAAAAGAATCTTTTAAGGGAGATGAGTCAATCTGAATATCCTCCCAGAAACTTGCCATATTGCCATTGCCAATGATGATCTTTAAATCGTCCTTAAGGACCTTGAGAGACTTCTCACCCGACTTGAACAGGTTAGCCACAGCCTTAATGAAGAACGAAGGGGATGATCTAACATGCCAATCCCATAAAATTCTAGATTCTTCCACCTTATAGCGAGCACAAATGACCTTTCTCCATAAAGCCTTTTCTTCGATTCCGAATCGCCAAATTCATTTAGCAAGCATCCCTTTATTTTTACTCTCCATCCTACCTATTCCTAAACCACCACTAGCCTTGCTTCTGCACAAAGAATGCCACTTGATAGCATGAATTTTCCTTTTATGCAACCCATCTCCCCAAAAGAAGCTTCATTGTAATTTCTCAATCTTGTTAACTATGCACCTTGGCATTTTGAAGACCGACATGAAGTATGTTGGAATACTCGCAATGAAGGATTTAATCAACGTCAATCTACCCCCTTTCGATAAGTATTTTCGTTTCCAAGGCACAAGATGAGACTCAATCTTATTCAGTAACGGCTTCCAACAGTTTTTTGACCAAGGTTTGGACCCAAGCGGAAGGCCAAGATAAGACAGCGGAAGAGAACCTGACTAACATCTTAGAATCACAGCCCAGTTATGATCACAAACTTTCTTCTTGATAATTCTAACCACACTGGATTTGTGGAAATTGATTTTCAATCCTGACACTAGCTCAAACAGCCACAAAATTCTTCTCGCATTAACAAGATAGTCCACTTTCGGTTTTATAAACAAGATTGTGTCATCGGCAAATTGGAGATGGGAGATGTTGATCTCAACTCCTCCAAAATCCTCCCCTTGCATTAAGCCCTTGTCAACCGCCTTGAGAATCAAACCGCTAAGACCTTCAACCACAATGTTGAAAAGAAAAGGAGAAAGGGGATCGCCTTGTCTCAACCCTCTTTCCAAACCAAATTGAGGAGTAGGACTCTCGTTCACCAAAACCAATAAAAGCAAAGTCGAAATACAGTGACGAATCCAACCTCTCCAACAATCTCCGAAACCCATATTTTCCAACATAGAGTCTAGAAACCCATGATCAACACTGTCATAGGCCTTCTCGAAGTCCAGTTTCACTAACATGCCCCCTTCTTTTTCCTTCTTCCACTTATGGATGATCTCTTTTGCTATAATGAAGCTGTCAATGATTTGGCGCCCTTGAACAAACGCCATCTGGGAACCACTTATAATCGAACCCATCACCTTCTTGATACGGTTTGCAAGAACTTTGTACATAGCCCCAACCAAACTAATTGATTTAAAAGCACCCAGTGAATCCAAGTTCTTGGTTTTCGGAATGAGAGCCAAAAAGGTCTGATTCAAGTCGTGCACAATAGCACCGTCCTTGTGAAACTCCTTAACAAATCTCATAAAGTCCTCCCTAATATCCACCCAGTGAGCCTTGACAAAGTTCAAATTAAATCCATCCGGGCCTGGCGCCCTATTACCATCACAGTTTTCCAATGCCTCCATAATTTCCTCAGCAAAAAATTCTTGTTCTAGCATATCTCTATCAGCCTGCCCAAGTCTGTTACACCTCACGTTGGAAAGCTTGGTTCTATTCCAAGAAACCTTTCTGAAATGACTTCTAAAAAAGTTGAACACATGCTCTTTTATCTGTTTTGGATCAGATATCGTGTTGCCATTATGGACCAGATTCCCTACATAGTTGCACCTTCTCCTACCATTGGCAACATGATGAAAAAAATTTGTGTTCTTATCACCATCTTTTAACCACTTGACTCTTGACTTTTTACCCCAAATCTGTTCCTTACGCCTCAAACCCCTCCAAACCTTCGCAATAGTGACAGCTCTTTCTGCTCTCAACCTCTCCGACCAACCACTAACTTCAGCTTCCTTATCAATTGCAGCTAGCCTATCCTCCAAACCTTTCTGCGTCAAGGACTCCTACTTGAGCTGACTAGACCATGACTTTAACCTTCGTTTAGTGACCTTAAATTTGTTCAAAAGAACCACACCAGCTGATCCAGAAATATCACAACTCTTCCACCTCTCCATCGCATCATTCATCATAGGTTTGTTGTCCAGCTAGTAATTAAAGAAACGAAAGGGACTAGGCCCCTAATGGGCTTTGTCAATACCAAGCAAAATTGGACAATGGTCTGAAATACTCCTAGGAAGAGACTTTTGCAACAAATTGGGGAACCAGGACAGCAAAATGGGAGAAATTAGAAAATGATCTAACCTTGCCCAGGAAGCCTTAACACGGGAATTAGTCCAAGTAAAGGTAGAGCCACTCATCGGGAGATCAATCACCTTAGCATCTAAAATGAACGCCCTGAAATTTCTGATGGAACCAAAATTGCAACTAACACCAATCCTTTCCGATGAGTCTAAGACCATGTTGAAGTCTCCCTTAATACACCACGGCACCTGAAACGAACTCATAACACTGAGGATAAAATTCCACAAACCCTTCCTCTCGTATTCCGATGAAGGCGCATAAACATTACAAAAAGCTATAGTTTCCTTCAAAGCACCCCATTCCCCTATCAGAATAATACAACCAGAATTGGAGATACAATCCGAAACTTTGAAGAGATCCTCATTCCACAGAGATAACAAGCCTCCCGCTGAACCGTCCGCGTCTACACTTAAACCTTTAGAGAGAACAGAACCGCCCAACTCTTTGAGAACTTTGGAATCAAAAAAATTAAGTTTCGACTCTTGTAAGAACAGCAAGGAAGGTTTCACCGAAGCAATCATCCTACTAACCACCCGACGTTTTTCCTTAGAGCCCAGACCTCTAACATTCCATGAGAATATAATCATCAAAACAAACAGTCCCTCTGAAGTAAAAACAACGAAAGGCA
Organism: Acer saccharum; assembly: GCA_030490815.1. NCBI lineage: Eukaryota > Viridiplantae > Streptophyta > Magnoliopsida > Sapindales > Sapindaceae > Acer > Acer saccharum. The sequence continues at coordinate 34,609,266 of CM059870.1, forward strand.
TCTTCATCTTGATATACGATCTATGTCCTCCACTTCTCTCCTAGCCACTTCATCTTGAATTCTTTCGAAGTCTACACCTAGCGCAACCCCTGTCTTAATAACTTTTGTTATCTCTTCTTCCAAGCACCACTTTAAATCATTTCCCTCCACATCCACAATAATAGTGTCAGAGTGCTCCTAAGAACTGTTCCGACCCCCACCATTTATAGATAGTCTTGTCCTAATTCCTCCAAGAGCTACCCCAATCTCAAGAACTTTTGCAATTTCTTCCTCAAAGCACCACCTTACCTTACCTAATTTCCTGCCGTATCTACCACTTCAATACCTGGATCAAAATTATCAGGGATGGTGGGGCTAGGATTCCTGGATGTTCTTGTCCTCATGCCATGAGTTCTCACCGTAGTGCCTTTCTTCCTTCATCTGCCTCTATTGCCTATGGTCAGATTCTCAGCTCCTATTTCTGTATCTGAGAGTTAAGAGTTTCTGATCTCCCCTTCTTCGCTTCTATCAGTCTGGGAACTAGGAAGATCATTGACTATATTGGGCTCTGACTTATCCTTTTGACCTTTTAAGGCAACCTTGTCCCTTTCCTTATCATTTCACCGGCCCAAGATGTTCACCAAAGGTGGAGGCTCCTGAATATAGACATGGGCTTCAGTAGGCTTTTGAATAGGGCCCAAATAAATAGATAACTGGCCCGACCTCAATTCCACAGTAGACTGATCCCCCCCAAAAGAGCTTATCACATTGCCTTTTTTGGAGCTCTCTCATCTTACAAAGCCTTGATCCGATAAGGTCCAGCTCTCATCTGTACTGTCATTTCCATAAGACAATACTTTCCTCTTCTCAAGGTTAATAGAACCATACCATATAACATTAGGTAGAGGTCTTTTCCTAGATTTTGGAGCCTTCACTTTGCCTTTCCCTTTAACACAATGAACAGTTGGAATGACCTCCCTATACCAAGCATTTCCTGATTTGAAAGAGCGCCCATCACCTGCCTTCCTACTTTCTTAAAGATGTCCAAATTTCCCCTTTTCACCATACTCTGATGTGTCAGACTCTCTTTCATCATTCTCCATACCAACTGATGTGACAGCGCCCGGAAAGTTTAGCATTTTTTAATTATCACCACTGCCCTTCCTTCTCAGACCCAGGTGGTTTTCCAACCACAAATGACTGACCGGATTGTTATCTTCATAGATCCTAACTTCAAAGTCGTGGTTGTCTTCCACCACCTTAATTCTATCAGGAGCCACCACACCGAACGAGATAAGAACCAACAATCGACCCTTATCTAGTCTTGATCTTGACAAAGTAGCCTCTTCAAATATTAATGGTTCTCCAATAGACCATCCAATCTTCCTAAAAAAGGATTCTGATCAATATCTTAATGGCACTCCAATACAGTTGATCCAATCCATCCTAGAATTGGGCATCGCCGAGTCCGTCCATTTCAGCATAGAGGAGAAACATTCATTCCAAAGATAAGGATTGAATGTACACAAACGAAATTAAATTGCTTAAAGCATACCTAGGAGGGGGGGGGGGGGGGGTGAATAGGTTTTTACACCTTTTTTCAAACCCTTGAACAAACATTCGTTTGTCCCTCAAGGTAGCCTTACACACAACACAATAAGCCAAGGAAGACATACATAGACAATACGATGTTACAATCATAAGAAAAATGTCTAAGTATATCAACAAGTCATGTGAGGTAAAATAGCAAATAAACATAACAACAAAATAAGCTTGTATTTCATAAGATGTTCAATGTGTTACAAGAGTGATCAAAATGTCACTAAACAAAAATTACAATATATAAAAGAATCAAATATACAAATTGATCTATAGAATGAATACACTAATCACACTATACAAAGACTTGCTTCACAATACATCACATGTGAATATTATGAATCAAGACAATAAAATATACAATTAAAATATAAGAGAAAGAGATAGGAAGAATTAACACAAGGGATTTTTTAACGTGGTAAAACCTCCAAGGAGGAAACACATCCACGGGTTGAACTACAACCATTGGGTACTATATTATTGGAAAGTAAACATAGAACATTCACAAAGTGACCAATCTTTAGCTCACCCAACCTAGTGAAGTCTAAGCCTACCCAACCCTATTGGAAAGTATGAAATCCCTCAATGATGCGGAACCACCATATATTGGACAACACACTCAACCAACATCGATGGTAGATTAGAAATTCCTCAAGAGTGCATACACCTCCCGTGTACCCCGCTCTATCGGACTCTATGTCTAACCATACGCCTAGGCCTACCAATACAATAGCCAACTCCCTATCCAAGGCACTCTTGCCTCTAGGGAGCCTCCCATGCATGACTATCCGAGTCCTCCCGACTCTAGCCATGACTCCTTGCTTACCTATCCGAGTCATCCCAACTCTAGGCAAGACTTTTTGCTTGGCTATCCGAGTCATCCCGACTCTAACCAAGACTTCATGCCTTTTACAAGGACTTCCTAGTGTGATCATGTGAATGCAAATGATGCAAACATTCAATACAACATAGAACATGTGATCAATACATTCTATGGCACAAATAGACCTAAACATGTGATATCACAATTAATCAAGTCTAGATGCAAAAATACATGAATAGAAACCTAAGCATGTGAAACACCTAACACATATACTCGAAGTCTCATCCACACACATAACACTTGAATCACAAAATGTTCATTAAGTACAAATTCAAGATGCTATCAATATACAATTAAAAGCTAGATATATGAGATTAAAATCAATCAATATACTAGACAAAAATATAGAGCAAGGTTTTGAGATTTACATCAATCAAAACCTATATTCTCTAAATCACATAAAAATACACAAATCCTAGATTTCACTAATCAAAGGACCAAATCGAATCTCAAAGTCATTTTAACACAAAATTAATTCAATTAAGTATCAAACAACCTAAGATGCCATTCTAATCACAATACAACTCACAAACAAATGTAAAACCTAGAATCATAAAATCTAGTCAACATGAGTCCACAAATTGAGTTTCAATTAGAATGAAAATCAAGCTACCTTTCCAAATAGCTATTATAAAACAATAAAATAGATATAGAAGAAGAAACCCCAAGCAAATGGAAGGTCAAATAACAAGAAATCCCAAAGTTGAGACTCAAACCTCGGATTCTGCAGCTGGTGCGAAATTCAGTGTCCAACCACTTGAAATCACGATCAATAAGCCACCAAACCACTTGGAGATGTTAGAGGACTCAAATACGAACACTCTCCAACTTGAATCACTCAAATCCGACTCCAGATGAGGAAGATATGGTGTTTTGAAGTTTGGAAAAATTGGAGAGAACTCTAGACAGGAAACTGAAATTTTTCTCCTTGGAAATTCAAATGGAGAGAGAGAGGGAAGAAATAGGAGGAGAGAGAAGGAGGAAACCGGCCAACCACGTGGTGCCACGTCACCCCCTGTCCATGGGGGGCGCGTGGCCCACACAAGAGCAGAGGCTGCTCCAGGCCGTGGGGCCCACGGCCTGGGCTGTCCTCTCGTGCGCTCCCTCGGTTCGTCGGCTCGTATCTCGGGCGTCCGAACTCCGAATTTGAATCTGTTTTCGGATTACGAACCGTGACTCTCTCACGCACGATAACGACTATACAACTTTGAAAAATGGTTGACAAATCATCTCGGAAATAATCGATGAAGTCAACACAACGTAAGAGAACGTAAAGTGGCATAGTCAACACGTTTGGACTCGAAACCTTATGAATGAGTAACCGAAACGACCGGAAATCAATAAGGCATTGAATAAGAACATGTTCAAGTCCTAAACACAAAATACGGAAACATACAAACACAAATACACACACATATGCTAGTTTCCGGACATAGTCCTAGAAAATGCAAAACACAAAGTTTGTTAACTAAATGAGAATGCATGAGCATATTTTGCCAAGTGTGTGAAAGTGAAATGTAAATGAAATAAAATCATGAAGGGACACACAAGAATGATATGTGTGAGTGTGTGCCTAGCCTTGTAAGAGATAAGAGGTCTTTGAATACCTTTGTAGACCGATAATGTCCGAAACTCTTAAAAGCCGGCAACTTGAACGAATAATAGTTGAGACGTCCTTCGTCTTCGAAATTCTTCAATTACTAACCACTAAACATTACAAGTTAAACACGTTTTGATATGGAATTAATGCCAACACTAATTATCAACCTAACAATCTCCCCCTTTGGCAAATTCCATGACAAAACCCCTAAACAAACACTAAAACAATTACAAAGAAAATTTGGTCACAATGAGTACAATGAGTTACACATATAGACACAAATTATAACAACAAGTCTTGAACTTCATCTTGGTCTTCTCTTAATATCACCTAAAAAGAACTTGAAAGCACAAGAATATCCAAGAGACAACAAGTATGGCAATATCCAATCTTAGGCAAGAAAATAGTAACATATAAGTTCAAATGGATCAAGTATGCTCCCCCTTAATACATACTATCCATCAATATATTCTAAGCCAAGATTCAACAAAAATATTACATGCCATATAGTTCAAGCTAGATACCAAATATACAAAAATATAAAAACAACTAACATAAGACTAAGTAAGCTAGATATCTCCCATGTGTTTCTCATATTTCTCCCCCTTTTTGACATGATATGAAGCCAAAGGGAAAGAGTAAGAAATTGTACCTCATGAAGCTCTCTAGCCACTTGTGCCACCAAGGAAAGAAGAACGGTGTGCGGATCTCACATATTGCCTTGTTGGAGTTGATTTTCCTTCCAACTCTTTGATCCTCTCATCTTGAGCAACAAGCTTTGCACTAAGGTCTTCAATCTTCCTTTGTGACGCCTCAATCAACCTATGAGATTCTTCAACCTCTTTCCTCAATTTTAAAGCCCAACTAGGAAGAGCGGGTGAGTTAGGGACATGGTTAGAATCAAGAGAATCACCAAAAAGCCTAAGTACATCATTAGACTTTCCCTTGTCCTTGTACGACATGGTTGCCATACGTTTCTCACTCAACTTCTCTAAGGGAGGAAGCATAACATCACCATCAAGATTCCTCACACCTTTAGCTAAGCACAATTGAGTTATAAACCCCGGAAAAGCCAATTTCTTGTCCAAACGACTAGTACAAGCCGCAATTTGAATTTGCTCCACAAGCAATTCACCAAGGTTTATAGGTTGGTTAGTAACCAAGGCATATACAATCTTAATCTTGTCTCTATTAAGCTCCGAAGCATTAGTAGAAACAACAAGATTGGAGCATACAAATAAATGCCAAAAAGCACTAATTTTTGTTAGCTTACCTTGCCTAATAAAAGCACGTTTCCCCCACACAAAATCATCATCATCACATAGAGTCTTACCCATTAAATCAAGGTTTTCCAAGACATCAACATCAAGGATCTCCGATTCAAAGTCATCGGACAAGTTAAGAAATTCATTAACCTTCCTAGGGCAAACTCTAAAGACAACTTTCCTTATGCTAAGAGTAGCACTAGTCACAGTAGAACCGGATTTGTAAGCATTATAAAATTCTCTAACAATGGTCTCATTAGATATTCCTAACATGTTGACCCATGAAATCCAATTCCTACTCTTAAGCACATCATAAACATATGATCCAACACAAGAGTCCAAGTCAATACCCCTTTCTTGAATTATCTTTTTGCACCTAAAAATTCCCAATTCATCAACTTTGTTACCTTTGGAAATTTTGGAAGAAATGGTAGGTTTGGACTTGGCAATGGGAGTTGAAGAAGTGTTTCCACCAACCTTCTTTGCTTTACCCATAATCTTGCAACACAAAACAAACTAAAAACAAAGTGAGAGGAAACAAAGAAACAAATAAGAAACCAATAAACATATACAAAGGCAAAACACTATATTTAATAAATCACCATGCAAGTAAGAATTTATCATAGCATCTTCATGATTTATCAAAAATAAGAATAATGCCAACAATTAACAACCTTGAAGAACATGTGAACATGTCATAAAAGAGAACAAGAATTTAGCATATTATGCTCCCCCTTGACAAGTGCCTCATCTAAAATCAAGATAGACAAATGTTCACAAAAATCACCACACAATCACATCACAAGCAATTTTTATTAGATTTGCAAATAAGCTTCACATATCTAAGAGAGTTACATCAAGATTTTCAATCACTCTTATATGTCATCAAAAATTGCTAAAGTATCACAAATACTAATTAAGCAAAAGTGAGTGTGTGAAGATTTTGCTTCAAGTATATGAAAAGAAGTAGTTTGATAATCAAGCATGCATACAATTTCAACATCTATTCATCTTAGGCCTTTCTATAAAAAGGTCAAACCGGTTATCATCCGAAATTTTGCTTATAAAGAGAATAGATTTCAACATGTGAGCGTGTGTGTGCATGTGGCTCGTCAACCCATTTCTATTTGTCAACCCGAGCTCATTTGATTATTCAACTATACTCCAAAAGCCTTTTATTATTTTTTTTATTTAGGCTTGAATCAAAGATTTTTTTTTTTTATGATTCAATTCAACACTTCTTTGATTTTTCTAACATAAACATATACACCTCATGGCGGCTTTCACTCATCACAATGACGTAGCCCTTTCCAACATTGGGTGGCTTCACAACCAATGTGTGTAGCCCTTTCCATGAGGGTGCTCGTTGAGTTCTATGTTGCCGAAGCAAATAGATACCAACCATTGGTCATTTTTAAATGTACTAGTCCTTAGGACTTCAAGGTGTATCCAAAGCGAACATCAATCAAGCTCAACATACTTAACAAAACATACAAGAGAAGCAAAGTGCATTTTTGAAACCAATTTCAAGGCTTAAAAGCACATGATCTAGAAGCAAGTAAAGAGACTTACTTAAGATCTCTACTTCTCAAGAGAGTAGCTATCAAAGAATATGAAGCTCACATTATTCAAAAATTAGCCACTCAACAATCATACAAATAACAACACACTTCATGAAATAAGATCAATGTGAACACTTATCACCAAAAGATCTTAAACTAGCAAATGTCAAAGAGTACCATATAAACACTATATTAGTTCTCAATTATGACATGCTTCATGAATGTGATACAAACAATGAGTTGATAAATGAAAAATCAAGTAAGCAAGCAATATGATATAGAGATACCTTCGCAAGCTATTTTCACCAAATACAAAGCCTTCACCCTTTTTATGAGTCCTCTTGGCTTGTAAGTCCTCATGACTACAAGTTATAGGTGTGTCGATTCCAAGAGACTAAAGACAATGTAATCCAACTCAAACAAACAAAAAAAATGACTTTCTCTAAAAGCCATAACAATAATGTTATCAAATAGATTCCAAAAAAAAACTTCTCAAAAGTTAATCAACAAATTTTGACTATCAAAACAAATAAAGTGAGATAGCTAAGTTCATGTCAAGTTGTAAAGATACAAAGCAAAAAGCTAAGCTTCTTATCAACGACACTAGTCTTAAAGCTAACTCACATGTGCAACTTACACTAATGGTAAGAGCACTCACCCTTGACAAATTTTGTCTTGGGTGGACATACACGAACATCATCAAGATTCTCTTTGACCATAATGTTGAACCTAGAGTAAAGTTCTTCCACAACTTGATTCACAATAATATCATTAATACTCTTCTTCTCAACATTGTTAGCAACACATGCATGGTCAAACTTTGTAGGATATGCATTCTTCACCTTCCGGACATTCTTAACATGCTTTGACAAATTATCATGCTTTCCATATTCAAAAGCTTTAGCATGCATAGAATTAGGTCCAATCTCTCTATTCCTAGATGCATTTTCTAAGTTGCAATATTCAATAAATTTATAGCACTTGGGCTTGATATGGCCTAAGGTATTGCAAAAATGACATATGGGAACAAAAGGAGAGATTTTACCTTCCGGTGGTGGTGAAGGACAAATGGGAGTTTCAAGGGGTACCTTACTCTTCAATTTGTTCTTCTTCTTGGAACGTCTCTTCTTAGGAGCTTTCTCTTCAATAATAGCTTCAATAGTAGGAAGTGATGCTTCTATGAGCTTCTCTTCAACCACCGCTACACTTGAGCTCTCTAAGTTCATATTAGAGATGATCCTATCCTTTTCAAGCAAAATACCCTCAACTTTGCAAAGCTTCTTTTCAATAGCATTCTTTTCACGCAAGAGCCTACGAGTTGTAGCAACAAACTCATCCACTTGAATCTTGATCAAGTCCTCCTTCTCATCAATCTCACTCAAGGCTAATTTCAACTTCTCCTCAAGAAACTTCACCTTAGCCAAAAGATCAATGTAGGATGGATTATCATTTAAACACTCTTGATGACTTTGATCAATCTCCTTATCTAATGAATCTTGATTAACATCCTCTATAATAGAGTGAGAAGCCATGAATGCAACAAAGTTGCTCACTAGCTCTTCTTCACTAGAAGACTCATCACTTGAGCTCTCCTCATCACTAGAGGCATCATCTTCACTCCATGTAGCCGCCATAGCCTTTCCCTTCTTGTCCCTCTTAGAATCACCATTAGGACAATCCGAAGCATAATGTCCAAGCTTCTTGCACTTGAAGCATTGAACCTTCCTATTGCTCTTAGCATGGCCACTCCTCTCATGAGGTGGAGTAAAGGACTTCTTCACTTCCTTATCCCTTGAGTACTTGCCACTTGACTTGGCACCTTTCCTTATGAACTTCCTAAACTTCCTAACCAATAACGCCATCTCCTCATCATCATCGCTACTACTAGCTTCCTTGACAACCTTGAGAGCTAAACCCTTGTTTTTAGCCTTTGGTTTCATGCACGCCTCAAAAGTTTGAAGAGATCCTAACAACTCATCTATGCTCATGACATCAACGTCCTTGCTCTCTTCAATGGCGATAACCTTGGCTTTGAACCTCTTTGGAAGTGATCTAAGAATCTTCCAATTTAGCCTCTCACCGGAGATAGGAGTACCAAGTGCTTGGCATTGGTTGGCGATGTCTAGAAGCTTATCTTGGAAGTCAACAAACTTGTCTTCCTCACCCATTTGCAAAACCTCAAATTGGGAAGTGAGCAATTGAAGACGAGACTTCTTCACCGCTTTAGTCCCCTCATTGGTGACTTGGAGAGCCTCCCATGCTTCCTTAGCGGTTTCTAGATTTTGAATGTAGGAGAATTGCCTACTATCAACACCTCCGAAAATAGCATTCACCGCCCGATGATGCCATTTTGCTAACTCAAACTCATTAGTAGACCACTCACTCCTAGGCTTGGAAACGGTCACTCCATCCTCAATCTTGTTAGGAGCAAGGTAACCTTCTTCAATGGTCATCCAAGCTCTCTCATCAATAGATCGGATGTAAGCCTTCATCCTCAATTTCCAAAACCCGTAGTTGTGACCCTTGAGAAGAGGAGGCCTAGAATTCGAAGCCCCTTCGGTCATCACATCATCTTGGAAAACCATTCTAGCAAATACCTAAGCAATCCACTTGTAAGTGTAAACTGGATCTCGTCGAGTGGCGCTTTGATACCAATTGAATGTACACAAACGAAGTTAAATTGCTTAAAGCATACCTAGAGGGGGGTGAATAGGTTTTTACACCTTTTTTCAAACCCTTGAACAAACATTCGTTTGTCCCTCAAGGTAGCCTTACACACAACACAATAAGCCAAGGAAGACATACATAGACAATACGATGTTACAATCATAAGAAAAATGTCTAAGTATATCAACAAGTCATGTGAGGTAAAATAGCAAATAAACATAACAACAAAATAAGCTTGTATTTCATAAGATGTTCAATGTGTTACAAGAGTGATCAAAATGTCACTAAACAAAAATTACAATATATAAAAGAATCAAAGATACAAATTGATCTATAGAATGAATACACTAATCACACTATACAAAGACTTGCTTCACAATACATCACATGTGAATATTATGAATCAAGACAATAAAATATACAATTAAAATATAAGAGAAAGAGATAGGAAGAATTAACACAAGGGATTTTTTAACGTGGTAAAACCTCCAAGGAGGAAACATCCACGGGTTGAACTACAACCATTGGGTACTATATTATTGGAAAGTAAACATAGAACATTCACAAAGTGACCAATCTTTAGCTCACCCAACCTAGTGAAGTCTAAGCCTACCCAACCCTATTAGAAAGTATGAAATCCCTCAATGATGCGGAACCACCATATATTGGACAACACACTCAACCAACATCGATGGTAGATTAGAAATTCCTCAAGAGTGCATACACCTCCCATGTACCCCGCTCTATCGGACTCTATGTCTAACCATACGCCTAGGCCTACCAATACAATAGCCAACTCCCTATCCAAGGCACTCTTGCCTCTAGGGAGCCTCCCATGCATGACTATCCGAGTCCTCCCGACTCTAGCCATGACTCCTTGCTTACCTATCCGAGTCATCCCGACTCTAGGCAAGACTTCTTACTTGGCTATCCAAGTCATCCCGACTCTAACCAAGACTTCATGCCTTTTATAAGGACTTCCTAGTGTGATCATGTGAATGCAAATGATGCAAACATTCAATACAACATAGAACATGTGATCAATACATTCTATGGCACAAATAGACCTAAACATGTGATATCACAATTAATCAAGTCTAGATGCAAAAATACATGAATAGAAACCTAAGCATGTGAAACACCTAACACATATACTCGAAGTCTCATCCACACACATAACACTTGAATCACAAAATGTTCATTAAGTACAAATTCAAGATGTTATCAATATACAATTAAAAGCTAGATATATGAGATTAAAATCAATCAATATACTAGACAAAAATATAGAGCAAGGTTTTGAGATTTACATCAATCAAAACCTATATTCTCTAAATCACATAAAAATACACAAATCCTAGATTTCACTAATCAAAGGACCAAATCGAATCTCAAAGTCATTTTAACACAAAATTAATTCAATTAAGTATCAAACAACCTAAGATGCCATTCTAATCACAATACAACTCACAAACAAATGTAAAACCTAGAATCATAAAATCTAGTCAACATGAGTCCACAAATTGAGTTTCAATTAGAATGAAAATCAAGCTACCTTTCCAAATAGCTTTTATAAAACAATAACATAGATATAGAAGAAGAAACCCCAAGCAAATGGAAGGTCAAATAACAAGAAATCCCAAAGTTGAGACTCAAACCTCGGATTCTGCAGCTGGTGCGAAATTCAGTGTCCAACCACTTGAAATCACGATCAATCAGCCACCAAACCACTTAGAGATGTTAGAGGACTCAAATACGAACACTCTCCAACTTGAATCACTCAAATCCGACTCCGGATGAGGAAGATATGGTGTTTTGAAGTTTGGAAAAATTGGAGAGAACTCTAGACGGGAAACTGAAATTTTTCTTCTTGGAAATTCAAATGGAGAGAGAGAGGGAAGAAATAGGAGGAGAGAGAAGGAGGAAACCGGCCAACCACGTGGTGCCACGTCACCCCCTGGCCGTGGGGGGCACGTGGCCCACACGAGAGCAGAGGCTGCTCCAGGCCGTGGGGCCCACGGCCTCAACCACCGCCAGCCCTTGTGGCCTACGGCCTGGGCTGTCCTCTCGTGCACTCCCTCGGTTCGTCGGCCCGTATCTTGGGCGTCCGAACTCCGAATTTAAATCTATTTTCGGATTACAAACCGTGACTCTCTCACGCACAATAACGACTAAACAACTTTGAAAAACGGTTGACAAATCATCTCGGAAATCATCGATGAAGTCAACACAACGTAAGAGAACGTAAAGTGGCATAGTCAACACGTTTGGACTCGAAACCTTATGAATGAGTAACCGAAACGACCGGAACTCAATAAGGCATTGAATAAGAACATGTTAAAGTCCTAAACACAAAATACAGAAATATAGAAACACAAATACACACACATATACTAGTTTCCGGACATAGTCCTAGAAAATGCAAAACACAAAGTTTATTAACTAAATGAGAATGCATGAGCATATTTTGCCAAGTGTGTGAAAGTGAAATGTAAATGAAATAAAATCATGAAGGGACACACAAGAATGATATGTGTGAGTGTGTGCCTAGCCTTGTAAGAGATAAGAGGTCTTTGAATACCTTTGTAGACCGATAATGTCCGAAACTCTTAAAAGCCGGCAGCTTGAACGAATAATGGTTGAGACGTCCTTCATCTTTGAAATTCTTCAATTACTAACCACTAAACATTACAAGTTAAACACGTTTTGATATGGAATTAATGCTAACACTAATTATCAACCTAACAAGGATTCTTGATGAAGACTTCACACTCACTCCTAACATTAAACTCCCATACAATGCTCTTGTCACCGAGATAAACATAAGAGAATCTGAAACCCCTATTGCTCAGACTTTTGCATATACTAGAGACATCAGAGAACTTCTTAAGTACACTAACTACACATCTATCAATCCATTCAAACCCTTCTCTTTTTCGTTTCTAGGACATCGATACAATTTTCCCTCCCACCGATTCCTTCATGGGTACCTTACCTTGATTCCACCCTTCAACAACATTGGCAAAGGTTCTCCTGACCAGAGAATGAGTCCCCCGACCACGCTCCTCTTTGAATTCTACCCCCATACCTGTCTGGGCTTCTTTGACTCCATCGAACCTTCTCAGGGATCTTTTTCTTTTGTTCCAGTCATGATCAGCCACCTTGACCATGATAGGCCAGCTGTATACATGCATGCCATTGGTCATTCTTGCCACCTTAGTTGCTTCCTCAACCGTTTCGAATCTTATAAAAGCAAAGCAACTTTTTCAACCATTAGATTTTGATGACAGAAAAACATATCTCACTCTTCCAAATGGTTTGAAGATTCCCCACAAACATACACTGTCCACAGATGGATTAAGATTATCCACAAAGATGGACACCAAGTTGTCCCTAAAGTCTTTTTTCGTCCCATTACCCCAACAACCAGAGCTTCTCTCACTTACTTTCTCACTCATCTTTTTTTTCATTCCTCCTGAATCTTCAATATATTGGGATCGAGAATCTCAATCCTTATTTAGACCTAGAATGTTAAATTACTTATGTTAGATGTTAAGAAAATAAGAATTAACATACATTAATAAATCCAATACCTTTGTGAATAAATTCATACATTTCAAATTTTAATTAAGTATAACAGACTGGGTCCCTTGGGTTGAATTAATAGAAGCCTCAATGTTCGAATTGAAGACATTTTCAATGAGTTCTTCCATGTTAACATGATCTTCCTCTATAGAAATATATATATATATATATACATATATATATATATATATATAAACAATTTATTTTACAAGGAATAAAATATTAATTAGTACATCAAGAGTTGCAAGAGATTTACCTGATTTCAAGAAAGTTGAAGACCACTGCTTTTAGAGTTTTAGGGTTAGGGTTATAATATTGTATATATAATTAATTAATGGTTTTAGAATTTTTAATTTAGAAATTGAAAAAAATTAGGAATTTTTCCTCTTTCAAAAAAAGAAAAAAAAATATAAATTTTTTAAAATTACCCCCTCCTCCATTCATGTGGGGAATTTGAATGTCTGGACTTTTGTATTCAACTTTCTCCTACTCCATTAATATTCCTGGTTCTCTTCATAATTCTTTAGAATTGGCAATCCGAATATATATATATATATATATATATATATACACACACACAAATGTCAGGATTCAGAAATATACGTTTAAACACAGCATCCAATGAAGTACGGACATGCAGTAGAACATAATATAATTATCAAGTAAGACCATCTTTCTAATATCATTGGTGAATGGACAAAAATAGCCCCACAATTTTGATTTTTTATTTATTTATTTTTTTTACTTTTCAATTTTCTAATTTTTTTAAATTTTTTTTGTTCTTCATCTTCTTCGTTGGACCTCCAATGGAGGTTAAAATCTAGCTCCATTGGAGGTTGATTCGACCTCCAATGGAGATCGAAGTCGTTTGACAACTAGTGGAGGTCTAATCGACCTCCATCGAGGTCAAAATCGAAGTTCAATGGAGATTGAAATCGACCACCAATGGAGGTTGATGAAGAAGAAAATGAAAGATTAAAAAATTTTAAAAAAATCATTTTTATCCAATAAGTCTCATAAATTACAAAAATACCCCTAAGTCTCAGAAACTACAAAATAAGTCTCGAAAATAACCAATAAATCTTGGATCCAAGACTTATTGGATATTTCCAAGACTTATTTTGTAGTTTCTTAGACTTTTTGGTTTTTCGAGACTTTTGGGGTATTTCCAAGACTTATTAGGTATTTTTATAATTTCCGAGACTTATTGGTATTTTTATAATTTCCGAGACTTTTTGGGTTTTTTTATAATTTTTGAGACTTATTGGGATTTATTTGTAATTTCTGTGACTTATTGGACTTTCCCAAGAGTCTCGAAAATACCCAATAAGTCTCGGATATGTGACTTATTGGGTATTTTTGAGACTTATTTTGTAGTTTCTAAGACTTTTGGGCATTTTTATAATTTCTAAGACTTATTAGACAAAAATAAAAAAAATTCAATTTATTTTTTTATTTTGTTTCATCTTCTTCTTTATCAACCTCCATTGAAGGTTGATTTCGACCTCCAACGGCGGTCAAACAACTTCTACCTCCAATGGAGATCAAACGAAGAGGTCTATCCGACCTCCATTGGAGGTATAACAAAGAAGATGAAAAAGAACAAAAAAATGGAAAACCGAAAAGTAAAAAACAAAAAAAACAAAAAAAAAAAAATCAAAATTGTGAGGGCATTTTTATCCTTCACCATAATAGGTGTCATTTAACCTTAAGTTTTAAATGGTGATAGTCTTAAAATGCACCCTAAAAAAGGTGCTATAAAATTTTCAAACCCAACATAAATATGATAGATGTTTAAAAAAATAAATAAAAATAAAACATAAATATAATAGAGAAAGAATCTGTATTTAACTTCTTTTATTTTTTATATATATATTTTTTAGAAAAGAATATATATTTAACTGCATCAACAAGTTGCAGGATATATATTATTCATTGGACAATGAAGGAAAACTGGGAATCTATGTGAAATTCCTTGTATACCTAATTTACAACTACAATTTCATAGTAATAAGACTATGTTAAGTGTGAACAACTTATTTATTGATTTATTGTCAAAGATTCTTTTTATTCTTTAATGTTAAAAGAAAGGTAGTTAGGGTCTTTTTAAAAGCTCAAATTTGACTCTTTTCTAGTTTTTTTAAATAAAATAATTGTAACTTGTCTAATATACTATTATTATATTTTATACATTTTATCATGTTCCTTTTTATTACAAAATTTCTTTTCTTCCATCGTAATTCGTTAGACAAAAAAAAAAAAAAAATAGATGCAAATTATATGCCTGCAATAATTGTGATATATAGAGATATTATTATTATTTTCATTGAATGATTTTATAAAAGGAACAAAAGAAAAGGTCAAAAATCTAATTTTACTTAAAGAGAAAGAAAGAAAGAAAGAAAGAAAAAAAGTTAGGTCTCACAGAAATATCATTATTTTCATTGATGGTTTAGAAAAAGATGCAACCCGAAGAAAAGATGCAATCCGAGGCAAAATGCATTTGGTCTCATATGACCTTTAAAGGTCAAAATCCTATTTTAATCGTCAATTTATGGGAAGAAGAGAGAGGGAATAGGGGGAAATAGCACCAAATGGGTTTGAATCTTTTCCTAATTTTTCTTTTTAAATTCATAATAATATTTTTTAATATGTCTCTCTTTTCCACAGAAGTAGCATTTTCTAGTACCATTTTTGTTTCTTGACTGAGACCTATTGTTACTTGGTGTTTTACTTCTATTTTTGTTCTTATGGTTTGAGTTACCTATTGTTACTTGGTGTTTTACTTCTATTTTTGTTCTTATGGTTTGAGTTATTATTACTCCTCACAGGTTGTCTTTCCCTAACATACAGATTCTCACCCCTATCTTTCTTCTCTATCTTAAGTTCTAAATCTTTGGACTTAAGAGCTGAAATGCACTCTTCAAGAGTCAAAGAAGACATGCCATACTTAATGGCATCCTTCACATCCTTAAAGGATTCAAGAGAGTTGAGGAGAATGATTGCCTCATTCTCATCACTTAGTTTCTCATTATCCCCAGCGTTAGCAAGTTTTATGGTCATCTTCTTGAATTCATCAAGATTCTGACCTAGATTCTTGATGGAATCCATTTTAAAGCTAAAAAGTCTTTCCTTAAGATAAATTTATTTGTTAGAGACTTAGTGAGATAAAGACTTTCTAATTTCTTCCAAACATTACAAGTAGTTGTTTCATCATTAACCTCCCTAAGAATATTATCAGATAAGTTCAATATTATGGTACCTAAGGCCATTTCTAACATATCATCTTTCTGTTCTACAGTTAATGTATCAGACAGCTTTTCAGGGACTTCGATGGCCTTGAGGATTTTTTACCGAGAAAGAAAGGCTTTCACCTTTCTTTTCTAAATGCCAAAATCCCTAGTGCCCTTAAAATTGTCTATTTCAAATTTCATTGACATACAATTGGAATTAAAATTACCAAAACTTTGATGGGTTACCTCCTCGTGACTACTTGCAGCTACACTGCTTTCCTCTTCTCCAGAAGACTCTTCAGAGTTTGAAGACTCCACCACTGGAGGATCTGGGTTCTCGTTGTCTGTCGTTGGTACTGTTTAGGCTCTAATACCATTGTTCAGTTTTGGTCGACTCAAAACCTAACCAAGAAACCTGTTCTTAAGCATACAAGATACACTTACAAAAGAAGAACAAAACAAATACCAAAAAATAGCAACAACAGCCGATATATAACAATAATAGCATGAACAAGTAAAAGAAAAATAACACAAGAAGATTTTATCGTGGTTTAGCTTAAATAAGCCTACATCCACGTTGAGCCTCTCAGAGAAGCCCTCTCCACTATATGAAAGTTTTACAACCAAGATTGAAACACAATACAACCAAATACAACCCAAATATCACCAAAAACCTTAGATCTGTTACCACTAAAGCAACCAGATTATACAAATGAATTTGGGGAGAGAAGAAGTAGAAAGAAGAACAGAGGTTGGAGAGTCTTTTGTTTAATTATTTGATAACTTTTATTCAATTCAATTGGGACCTAAATAGGCCTCCATTCGTTACAACTGACAAGGCAATGAAATAACAATAAAATTGGAAATCCTAACTAGTGGGGGTTGAAGATATGGAGCACATCCAATCTTAATAGATGTTATTATATGACTAATTCAAATGCAATAAAACACTTCCACACTTCAAACAACCTTCAGATTTGGTCCTGCTTACGTGTACCAATTCAAGGCAATGGATGCCCACACATGCAAGCACGCATGCAAGTATGATTCATATCATTCCCCCTTCCTTAGAGAGACCTTGTCCTCAAGGTGACAATTAGGATATGTCTTATAGAGACGCCATAAGTTTTCCTAAGTTGCATCCTCACTGGTAGCCCCCTTTCATTAGATCAAAACTTCCGTCTTCGGCCACTTCCCTTTCTGAACAACCCTTAGAACCTAGACAAATTCAGGTTTCGGCATTACGTTCACGTCTGCTATGACAGGAGGAAAGGACACAATAGTGGATTTGATGGGTCCCATTATTTGTTAAGTATACTAATGTGGAATACATCATGAATTTTTCGCCCCAACTGGCAAGTCCAGTTTATACGCAATTGTCCCAATACAGGCAAATATTTGGAAGGGCCCAAAGAACCGCGGGGACAACTTTAATGAACTCTAAAACGCTACTAATTTCTGACAATACGGTTGTAATCGTAGATAAACGTAATCACCCATTTCAAAGACAACTTCCCTTCGGTGACGATCAAACTGACACTTCATGCGAAGTTGAGCAACGATTAATTTTTTCGGAGATCACGAAGAATGTCATCCCTTAAGCGTAGCAATTCATCAACCGCTTGGACCTTGGTAGTTCCCAAAATGTATGATATCATTTAGGGTGGGGGAACCCCATAAACCGCTTCGAACGGTGACATCTCGATGGAAGAATGGATCGATGTATTGTACCCATATTCCGCTCATGGAAACCATTCCATCCACTTTTTCGGTTGATCACATGTGTAGCAACGGAGGTATTGCTAAAGGATGCGATTGACGACCTCGGTTTGACCATCAGATTGAGGGTGATCGCTGGAGCTATAACAGAGTTATAGAGAGGCGTACCGTGTAATTGGAAAAGAGACTGCCAAAAGGTACTGAGAAAAATTATGTCTCAATCATTGACTATAGAGAGCAGAATCCCATGCAAAAGGCACAATATTATAAACGAAGGCCCTTGCCACCATCATGGCTATGAATGGATGTTTAAGTGGAACAAAATGAGCATATTTTGAGAGTAGATCCATGACAACCATGATCACATCGTGGCATTGAGAGGTCATCAATCCTTCGACGAAGTCCATCAAAATTTTGGTCAAAATATGCTATGGAATTGGCAGTGGCTAGAGCAAACCGGCTGGTCGAAGGTTGTCATACTTACAATATTGGCATATTGTGCAATCTAGGATAAACTCTTTTACAGCAGTGCCTAATCTCGGCCACACAAAGTTGGTGGATATTCGGCTGAGGGTCTTGAAGAAACCAAATTGTCCACCGGCCGACGAAGAATGGGCATCAGCTAACACCGCTGGCAGCAAAGAGGAATCGGGGGCTCAAGTGTATTTTCCCATATTCCATCCAAACCCCATCTCTTTGGAAACAATTGTGAGAAGTAGCATTGATTAATGTAGCATAGTAAGGGCTGTGAATTACCTCTTGCTGTAAGGACATCCATCAATCTGCAGTAGGTAATGTGATGGCCTGAAATTGAAGCATGGTTACACGAGAAAGAGCATCGACACCTTTGATTATCCCTTCCTCTTTTGTGCTGAATAGTGTAATCATAGCCCATAATTTTAGGCAGCCACCGAGCTTGGGAAAGGGTGGATATGCGTTGCTCTAGTAGATACTTCAAACTTTAGTGGTTGATTTTTATCATAAATGGTTTTCCCAACAAATACGGTCACCATTTCCGCACTGCTTTCACCACTGCCAACATCTTTTTATCATATGTTGACAAAACCTTCGCAGACCCCTTCAAGGCGTCACTGAAATATGCGATTGGCTGGTTATATTGTGACAAAATGGCTCCCAAACCAACACCACTCGCGTCGCATTCGACGACAAATTGTTGTGCAAAATCCGGTAGATGTATATTTGGTGGGTTAATTAGAGCAGCTTTCAACTTATTAAAAGCAATTAGTAAGTCTGATGTCCACCGAAAACCATCTTTAGTCAAGAGTTGTGTCAAAGGAGCAGCTTTCAGTCCGAAGCCTCGGACGAATTTTCAGTAGTATCCTGTAAGCCCAAGGAACCCGCAAACCTTAGCTAAGGTTGGCACAAGCCAATTCTGCACTGAATCAATTTTGGTTGGATCCACTGTCACTCCTTCCAATGAAATTCAATGTCCCAAATAATCCACCATTAACACCCTAAATTGGCACTTGGATTCCTTAACAAACAACTGATGATTAGACAAAAGTTGGAGCACCAACCGAAGATACTACATGTGTTCAATCCAAGGCCTGCTATACACTAAAATGTCATTTAAAAAAATAAAAAATAAATAAAAAAATAAAAAAAAAAATAAAAAAAAAAACCCTTCTTAAATGAGGACAGAAGATATCGTTCATAAGGTTCTGAAAATTCGTAGGGGCATTCGTCAATCTAAACAGCATTACAAGGAATTTGTAATGCCTATCATGAGTGCGGAAAGCAGTTTTTGGAATGTCATTGTCATGGACTTTTATTTGGTGGTAGTTGGACCGTAAATCCAATTACAAGAAATATTTCACACCGTGCAATTCATCAAGCAACTAGTCAATAACTAGTATTAAAAATTTGTCCCTTACAGTGATATCGTTGAGAGCACGGTAATCGACACAAAATCTCTATAATCCATCTGTCTTCTTGATCAACAAAATCAGCGAAGAAAATGGACTTCGTCTTGGGTGAATTATTCCTGATTCGAGGAACTCGCAGACCAGCTTTTCTATTTCACTCTTCTGTTAATGTGGATACCTATATGGTCTTGTGTTTACCGGTGGTTGATTCGAAAGAAGGGGAATTCAATCATTATGGTTACATACAGGAGGCAACCTAGTTAGTTCCTCGAATACGTGGACAAATTCTGTCAATAGATCATGAAGCTCGGTAACCACTTCATTGGTTTGGACCGGTTAGCATGATGGGTGACACCATGTGAAGGAAGAATCAAGTACCTGATAAATGTAGTAGTTCTTTCTCGCTCATAGGAGCTAGCTCGGTTTGTTGTAAACCCAGCAAGTTGTGTGATCTCCCTATCTGGTTAAATGACATGTTGAGTCTCTTATAATCTATCTCAATTGGGCCCAATGTTTCTAGCCATTAAACTCCCAAGATGACCTGGCACACGGCAATAGGCAGTACATAAAATTTTGCTTGGATCGTAAGTCCTTATATGGCGAGTAAGAGCCCTAAACAACATCCCGTACATTTAATAGTTTCCTTGTTTCCAACCGTTACCTAAATCACCTTGTCGCGTATCACTAGTAACCTAAGTTTAGTCACAACCGTTTGATCGATAAAATTATGGGTACAGCCCCCATCGATTAGCACTATCAACTCCTTGTTTCCTACCTTCCCAATGACCCAAAATGTATGCGGATGGATCGTTCCAGCCAAGGCATGAAACGAAAGTTTAGGTATGGCCTCCTGGAA
The DNA here is from genome assembly GCA_030490815.1 of Acer saccharum. Lineage (NCBI taxonomy): Eukaryota > Viridiplantae > Streptophyta > Magnoliopsida > Sapindales > Sapindaceae > Acer > Acer saccharum. The sequence continues at coordinate 34,630,100 of CM059870.1, forward strand.
TGTTTTCTCAATTTCCATGTCTACATCATCGGTTCCGTCTTCGATCTGCACGTCTTCCATCATGAACAACTGTGGTCGAGTGCACCGATGTCCGGGTGTGAATTTATCATCGCAATATAAACAAAGCCCTATTTCTCGTCTTTCCCTCACTTCTTGACCAGTGATTTGATGGACAGAACCTTGGAATTTTGTTCCCATAATTTGGTTCACTGATTGTGACGGCAGCGGCCCAAGGAGTCCCACTATCAAGTTCACCTGTGATCAATTTTGGTAGGTTGATACTGCTGGTCAAAATAGAGCTCCTGATTTCCACTGATGAAGGTTACGTTTCTCAATGGGATGGGGCCACACTGATGGTATCGGAGAGTGTCTTTGATTGTTTGACCTGTACATCTAACCGAATGTCGTCCTTCAACCCTACAATGAAACTTCCCACCAAAAAATTCTTAGGCAGATCGTTGACCTTATGTGACAATTTTTCAAAGGCTTTCTAGTAGGCATTCATTGTTGTCATTTGTTTAAGTCGTGACAGAGCTTTCGACAGATCATCATAGTCGGTGAGTCTGAATCGATGTAGGATGGCTTTAGTGAATTCATTCCATATCAAAGGTCCCTAGAGTTTGGTGTACCACCGAAACCATTAAAACACAAAGATGTCAATTGTACCTGCTGTGGAGGATCAATACCTTTAAACTTGAAGCATTGTTCGGCTTTGAAAATCCACCATGTCGAGTCATCGCCTCCATAGGTCGAAAAATGCAATTTGAGGTGATTGTGACTTCGGTCATAACTGGTGTGAGTCGCAGCGGTTGGACCACTGTGGAGGCTTCGTCTGTCAAAAACGAGTTGATATCCTTTTCGGATGTGGGTCGGGTTTCTGTAGTGATTTGGCTTTGCTGTAATCGCAGGGCATGTAATTCATTAAGAATTTGTTTGAACCTTGATTCATGGGTGGCTAGAATCTCATGGACTTCAGAGCAGAACTTCGCATTGGATTTTCCACGTGTTTCCATAGAACCGAAAGGCTCTGATACCACTTGATACAAATGAATTGGGGGAGAGAGGAAGTAGAAAGAAGAACAAAGGTTGGAGAGTCTTTTGTTTAATTATTTGATAACTTTTATTCAATTCAATTGGGACCTAAATAGGTCTTCATTCGTTACAACTGACAAGGCAATGGAATAACAATAAAATAGGAAATCTTAACTAGTGGGGGCTAAAGATATGGAGCACATCCAATCTTAACAACTGTTATTATATAACTAATTCAAATGCAATAAAACACTTCCACACTTCAAACAACCTTCAGACTTGGTCCTATTTACGTGTACCAATGCAAGGCAATGAATGCCCACACCAGCAAGCACGCATGTAAGCCATGCAAGTATGATTCATACCATTCCCAATAACCTCACTTTATCTACAATTATACAGTGTTTCATTCAAACTCTTCACAGATGTACAAAGAAACACTTAGGTTTCACTCGGGTTACAAGAAATCACAAAAGGATTAAAAGCGTTTACAGAGATGCTAAAGATTAACACTAAGAACACTAAGACCAATGAGAGTGTGTGTGTGAGATAGAGAGAGAGAGAGCAAAAGAGAGAAAAAGATTAAAACCCAATAATGTGTAATCTAATCCCTTTCTCTTTCATTACCCATTTTATATCCTTATCACCAAAGCCACAAGCACAATCTTAGCCACCAACCATTTCATGCTAAATCAACTCAAGGCACGTGATGAGTTATCTCATCTAAATTCATCAAATCATCCAGAAACGATACCGTTTCTTCAAGTGGGTATGAGACCTGATTGAAGTTGTAGATCATATAAGGCTTCTAGACTTGGGTTTCATTTGGGCTTCTGGGTTGGGCTTCCAAAGTATAAAAGGATGGGCTAACATACATCACAGCTACACCCCCTGTTGTTCAAGAAAAAAAAAAAAAACAATAAAACAACTATTCTAGATGAAACATGCCCTTCAAATCTCAACAACATAGAAGTGTCAAAATTTACAAGGAATACATAAATTGCTCAAGATATCATCATTGGATTTAGTAACAGCAGAAATGCAGAAACAGAGCAACTAGATGATATATGGTCATGCTATTACATCACTATTAAATAATAAGAATATATTGACTCCACAAACAGCATCTCAGCATCACATTTTGCATTTATTGTGAGCTTCATTCGTAAAAAACCTCTTAAAATATAATTGTTTCCTTTGTTATAAATCATGCAAAGCCGTAACTATAATAAAAAGGAAGGAAGTTTACAAAGTTAAAAAGAATATAATAAAGTATAACTTCTAACTGTTCATTAGTAATATTATAATGAAGATTAAAAGATATGAGTGATTGATATATGCAAAAATAATAGGCTAACAGCTAGGTGATATATAGAAAATTTATGGAAATATAATTATATATTTCATTCGGTTGATTGGGAAAAGGAAAGTTTATTCGGTTGATTGGTCTATGGTGTGTAATAGTAAGAGGAGAGGCGGTTTGGGTATTGGTAGGATTATGGATAAAAGGGTGAGCTTGTTAGCAAAGTGGATTTGGAGATTTGGTAGGGAGGATAATTCACTTGGAAAATGGTCATATGTGAGAAGTATGGTGTGGATAAAAATCTGCTCTTTTGGAATTGTAGGTACCTAATTCTGCGTCCCCTTTTATTAAGGCAATGTGTCATCAATTTGGTGAGGGTAACTGATCTCGCAAAGTCATTGATGATGGCTTTTGTGTAGTGTTGGGTAATGGTGGCAGGATTAGACTGTGGGAGGACATTCATAATGATTCGGTAGCTTTGAGGATTGTTTTCCCTCATATCTACACTTTATCTAACAACAAAGGGGGCAGAGTGAGGGATTTTGGGTTTTGGGAAGGAAGTAAATGGAATTGGGTAGTGCCGTTGAGAAGGGCTCTCTTTGATTGGGAGTTAGAACAATGGGAGTGTTTTATGTTGGTTCTAGAGGGTATCACTGTGAGACTGTTTTGTCCTGATGCTTTGGGATGGAGGTTGTGTCCTAATGGTTTGTTATCTGTGAACCAGTTTCGGAGATATCTAGAGGATGCGGATGGGGCAGATGATGATTCCAATCACTAGTTATGGCAAGGTTTTTGTCCTCCAAAAGTGGAGGAGTTCGTGTGGCAATTAAGCAAAGGTAAAGTTATGGTTCGAGAAGTAATTCAAAAATTTGGTCTAGAGAATGCGACGTCTAATGCGTGTCCATTTTGTAAGAGGTACAGCAAATTAGTGAACCATCTTTTCCTACATTGCTTTTGGTCCTAGACGAGTTACATGTCATGGTAGGGTGTGAATGCTTGTCCCAACAGAACTGTTTTGGAGTGGCTGCAATGTTGGTGCGATTTATGTCCCAGAATGTCGAGCAGGCAGGCTTGGTCCACTCTGTGTTTCGCTGTTGTATGGACAATTTGGGAAGCACGTAACAAGCTAGTGTTCAAGGATAAAGAGGCCGATTTGAGTAGAGCTAAAGAACTGTGAGGTTTAGAGTGGCCTCTTAGTTCAAGTATCATGGAAGGGGCTCTAGTGAAGCTTTAATTGTGTTGTTATTGGATATTAGTGGCAGATGTACTGATAGGGTAATTAAAACAAATTCGACGAATATTGTCTGGACTCCACCAACCAGTGATAACCTTTTCTTTAATGTTGACGGTTCGGCTTTAGGTAGTCTAGGTATGGTAGGGATGGGAGGTGTTCTTAGGAATTCATAGGGTAGGATTTTGTGTTTGTTTTCTTCCTTTTTAGGTATCTTTGATGCTAATTCCACGAAAGTATATGCCATCCATAGGGCTTGTCGGCTTATTACGTCTAATGATCAGCTATTTAATCGAAATGTGACAATGATGAGTGATTCTCGGTCGACGGTAGCCTAAGCAAATGGCAATGGTTTTGGCAATTTGAACCTTATTCAGCTTGTATATGACATCCGTGACTTTCTTCACAAGTTTAAAATGGTTTCTATTGTTTCCAGACATCGTGGTACAAACTCGATTGCTGATAGTTTAGCTAAATTGGGCTCTAGTAGGTCGGCTGATAAGCTGTTGTGGAGTTTGTGATGTTAGTTCCCCGATTGAGTGAGGTGGTCTGGTTCTTTTGATACGTGTTATGTGTTGGTTCCGTAGTCATCACTGTCAGCAACTCAAACTTGCTGATGCTTCTATAGCTGTCATATTCCTGGTCTTTGGACGGTTTTCAATTTCAGTCTTGGCTTGAGATTTTAATGCTTTTGTGGTTGGTTTGGTGAAGAAGCCTTTATGTTTGGATGCTGATAGTTTAGAAGGGGTTGTGTTTTTTATTTTCTGGGTGGTTTGTCTGTATGAGCTTATATGCCTTTTTGTTGTTGTTTTGGGACTGTTCTTTTGTTTTGTGCTCTGCTTCTGCCTCTTTTTTTGCGCTCTTTTTTTCGCTCTTTGAGTGCCTGGTTTGGCTCACCTTTTTGTGTTGTGGCCTGTTGCTCTTTGTTTTTCCTTTTGCCTTGATGGCTTGCAATAAAATTCACTGTTTCAAAAATATATATATATATATATGTCGGATATCAAATTAGGCCTAGCCACCCCATATTATGTATCCAGCATAGCAATGGAGAAGTAATGTGAGATAGAAAAAGTATAACATAAAAAAGCAACAAAGAAAAAACATATGTTCATATTTTCATTTATGTATAACCATATAAAATGATTGAGAGTTTTATCTTTCTCTTATTGTGGAAACATTCATGACTGGGTTTAATCGACTTCAATCAAACACCTTCAAGCAAAACAAAACAAAACAAAACAAAACAATATATATATATATATATATATATATATTAACTGAATATAGTTGTTGTTTCATCACTAACAACTGAGCATTCATCCTAAAAACCACTTATCATTATCAGTTGGTTTTTTAAGACCCCTAATCAAGTCTGCTCTAAACTAAGCTCCATTACGCAAACTCTAATATAATCCCTACGATTCAAAGCAACCACAAATGCCTACAAATTGTGGTTGCAAACTTTTATAAAATCTCTAATTGTGTGATAGATTGGCAGATTGCCAAAACATATTTCAATAATAAACTTTTATCTACTAAGGCTATGTTTGGGATTGCTTCACTTAAAGAAAAAATCTACCTATAGCTTCACTTAGGAAATAATCAACTTTTAAAAATAAAATAAAATAAAAAGTTGGTAAGTGTTTGGTAAACTATATTTTAAAATTACTTAACTTTTGAAAGGATGGAAAATGTATTGAACAAAATTACTAAATTAGACACCATTAATAATATAAATATAAGGCATATAAAAAGAAATAAATAAGAAATTTAAACAGCAAACCAAAAAAAAAAATTTTATGATCCAGTCAACTCAATCATTTATCAAACAACTCGCTCAAAAACCCAAGTCAACTCAGTCTCTTCAAATCTGAAACTCAGCAAATGATGAGAACTAGCCTCCACCGATGGCGTCGAAGGTCGCAAAAAGCTTTTCCAGCACCGGAGAGGCCGGTTCTACTCCAGCGAGCCTCCTCCATCATCAAGATCATGATTGCGATGGATCTGGCGATCGATCACGACATAATCTCACGATTTCGATTGCGATGGATCTACCGTCGCGACAGAAACTGGCTTCCTCTGACGGCATCAACTTTGCCGGAGAAGTCCAGTTATCCTCCTACCACTTTTGTCGGTGACGATGGTGACCACTATCACCGGCGACAATGGTGGTCACTGTCCTTCAAGTTTCCTTTTTTTTTTTCTTTTTAGAAAAAGTTTATTTTTATTAAAAAAAATATTCTCTTTTGTTTTGAATTTTTAATATTTCTGAATTTATGTTTTTCTAAAATTAAAAAAAAAATTCTGAATTATAGTTTTTTGAAAAATACAATTACTTAATGTGAGGTCATTATCATCTTTTTACTAAAATAGTGAGGGTATTCTAGATATTGCACAAGCAATAAGCTAGATTCTACTTCAAAAAGCAACCCTTAGCCAACTTCTCAAAAGCTGCTTATCGAATGAGCAAATTGTAAAATAAGTTGTTTTTGGGAAGTTTACCAAACACATGTTTGCTCAAAACTTGAAAAATAAGTGATTATTTCTCAAGTAAAAGTAATCCCAAACATAGAAGTCACTAAGTGTATCTAGCTTGTAAATCATCAAATTTTCACTCAAGTAAATCATCTAATTGTTAGCTACACCCAACCAAACAGAAAATTTCTCATCTTTCCAGAAGTCCTAGATTAAAAGAATTATTTATCACACTAAAAATAATAAAAAGGGAAGGAAAGTAGAATTGAGAGAATATAATAATTCTTTACGGTCACAGCATAGAACAACAATAAAAATAAAAATAAAAATAAAAAATAATCTTTATCGATCTATCTACGAGGTAGGAGAAATCACTCAAAGATTTCGTCAAAATTAAATCATCTTCACGCGAAAGGGAAACAGTAAGACCTAAAGTAGAACAATGAACAACAATATAAAAAAAAATGGAGATGAAATATCCCTTAAGAAGGTTCTGGATCATCTTCACCAAAAGTCAAGAAATTTCTTGTTGCAAACATGTCTAACATTCACAAGTTGCAAAGCAACAAACAAACAACTTAACAGTGAGAAATCAGCAAACGTGAAAAGCAAAAGGAAACGAAATCCAAAGTTGAAACTCAAAATTAAAAAATTGAAAGCAAGAAATAGATAGACCTGAGACTTCACCCTCAAAAAGGAGACAGAGATGTGAGTATTCAAGACCCTGCCTATTTATAGAGCAGAGCTGTTGAATTTCTTTTTACGCTACAATAATTTTTTATTTTTTAAATGTATCCTCTGTTTACAATATTTTATTTTTATTTCATTAAAATAAAAAATATATATATTAAAAGAAATTAGAAAACGAATAAAAATTTAGAGTTACGTATATGAAATGAATTGTGTACTTAATATTTTTTTTTGAGTGGTGCTATTGGCACTCCCCCCAATGGTCTATTTATGCCCCACTTTTTTAATTATGTAGTATTCTTTTTTTTCCTTTATCAAAATTACTTAAAGAGACATATAATTTAAGGAAAAAAACAAATCTTCTGCAAAGTAAATCTATTAAAACCCCACATTCATTTTCTAAAAAAAAAAATAATAAAATAAAATAAAATAAAATAAAACGCATTCTTGTAATCCGTTTCTTGAACAAAAAAATTTCTTAACTCTTAAACCCTATAATTTGCTTCTTACACACATACAAAATATTATGTAAAAGTGTGACAAAGATATCAAGCATATAGAAGAATTGTCTGAGAATGATATAAACATCTGGAAGAATTGTCTGAGAATGATATAAAGCATCTACAAGAATTGTTATATCAAGCATTGAAGTGAGTTTAAAGTTTACTTTCTTTTTTTTTTGTCAAAAAAATCAAAAATCTCTTTGTCAAAGAAATTAAAAATGGCCGATTTCCAGAATTTAAATTTAGATTTCCAGAATTTAAATTTAGATTTAAATTTAAAAATTAGAAATTAAATTGTTATATCATGTTGTATTTTTTTCTTATGATGATGGACTGTTGGGGCAATTACTATGAATTGCTTATTCCAATGATGAATTGTGCTTATTCTAGAATTTGCTCTTATCTGATTCAATACAGTATTTTCAATACAAAATACGATTGCCGGAGACTCCTTAAAAAAAAAAAGAAAAAAAAAAGAAAAAAGAGAAAGTGTTACAAAGTGAAGCATATCAAGAAATAAACACATAGATTGAGACTTTTATATTTATATGTCATGGTTTTTATATTTTTGATACTCATGTAAAGATTTCAGTATTTTTTTTTATTGGTTCTTGTTATGGTTATTTGATTAACCTTATGAAGGAACCCTATTATTTCTTATTTCTTTTTTCTTTTCCACCATGAAATAAGAAGAAGAAAAAAAACTATAAAAATAAAAATAAAAATAAAAAAAATAAGAAAAAAAAAATAAATCATTCAATGGAGGTGAGAGAGAGTTGTATATAGAGATCAGAGATAGAAATGGGGTATATTAAGTTTAAAAAATAAGTAAAAAGGGTAATTTTGGAAATGAATCAAAAAGATTAAAAAAAAAATTTAATTAAATCAAAAAATTTAAAAGTGGGGCATAAATAGATCGGTAGGGGTGTGCCAATAGCACCACTCTTTTTTTTTTTTTACTTTGTTTTTTTAACTATTTTTAGTTGAGACCATTAATAAGATATAAAAATAATGAACTACCTCAAATTCTCAGTTACCTTTTTATCGTTTTAGATGATTTTTGGGGTTTGGTTCTTGTCCCTCCCTTTTGTTGTATTTTTCAATTTTTTTCTTCATTAAAATTTTTCCTTTTGAGGGGTCACAAGCATGGGATTGGAGGATGCTTGAAGTTTTCTTTGATGCTTTTCCCCTCCTGTTGGATTTTACTCACAAAAAAAAAAAAATTATGTCTCAAAAATACACAAGTCATTCATTATAAATTGTGGTTTGCATCTTTTTTCAATATATATATATATATATATATATATATATATATAATTTTTCTATTATTAGTTCGAACTGATAAAAGAAATATCAGTTACTTGCATGTGGGTCATTGGATTTAAATGCTTTGACTTGGCTGCATGCAATTGTCAAAGCATCTTTTAAATCCAATGGTCCACATGTAAAAAACTGATATATTTATATCAGTTCGAACTGATAATAGAAAGACTTTATATATATATATATATATATATATATATATATTGGCGTTTGCATCTCCAAATTTTGTATGTACACCCCACACCACAATTTTGTCCTAAAGGGCATTTTATTCAAAAAAAAAAATAAAAAATTATAATTACAGCCACATTTTATTTCATTTTTGTTAACAAATTACATAACTAAAACATTTCTTTCACAAATATGTCAATAAAACCAATTTTTATTGAAATTCCTTTTGTTCTTAATATGAATAAATTTCAATTTATTTTTTTTTACTTCTTCCGTTGAAGAAAATTTTATAAAATACTTATAACAGTTTATCTTATTTCTAAATTAGGGAGACGACTCTAGACCATTACTGCTAGATTGAGGAGCCAAGTCATTTTTTTTAGGGTTAAAATCAAAAAAAAAAAGTGGAAATGGAAGCAAATGTCCACTTTCAAAGTTAAAAGAGCAAAAAAGTCTCCAGTATGTTTTTCTTGCATTTGTGTCCCCTTGGGCACATGAAATTACAAGACTACTGTAAGGTTTATGATTTGTATTGGCTTAATTCCATTGCAAAACACTCTATGATTGTATTAGTTGTTGCTTAGGACATTATTTGATGAAAGGAAGCTCAAAGAGTGAAGAGCAACATCTAGTGCAAAAGTCGTCTTCAAGAGGTGAAAATCGTCAAAGGTAAAACTTGACTTCCACCCTCTTGCAAGGCGTTAGCGCACACACACACAATTCATACATGTGTGTCCCTGCATCGTGGTTCAAACATTTGGTATAACACATTCACACACTTCATAGCATGCTCATGCATTGGTCTTGTATTGACAAACATTGTGAAATTGCATGCTTTGTGACTATCTCTTTGATATGGCATGTTTGTGTGAATATGTGTTTATTTGTTTTCGTATTTTGTGTTTAGGACTTGAACATGTTCTTATTTAATGCCTTATTGAGTTCCGGTCATTTCGGTTACTCATTCATAAGGTTTCGAGTCCAAACAAGTTGACTATGCTACTTTTCGTTCTCATTTGTTGTGTTGATTTCATCATCGGATTCCGAGATGATTTCTCAACCATTTTTCAAAGTTGAGTAGTCGTAGTCGTGCGTGAGGGAGTCACGGTTTGTAATCCGAAAACGGATTCGAAATCGGAGGTCGGATACTCAAGATATGGGGCAACGAACCGAGGGAGCGCGCGAGAGGTGGGCAAACCACGTGTGGCCACTTGGCCAGCCCGTGTGGGAGGCCGTGGGCCCCACGGGCAAGGGAGCCTTCTGCTCCCATGGGCCCCACGCGCCCCCCACGGGGTGCTGATGTGGCACCACGTGATTTGCTCGGAAATCTTCTCCTTTTCCCTCCTTTTAATCAAACCTCCTTCCCTCCATCACTTATGCAATTTTTTTTTGAAGAACACTTCATTTCCCGCATCAGTTTTTCAACAATTTTTGCTTACTTGTTTTGATCATATCTCTCTCATACGAACTCGAAATCATTCGATTCAAAAACCAAAATTGTTGGTCTCAAAGAGAGCTACAAACTCCAAGCATTTCTAGAGGCATTTGACTTCGTCATTTTTCTCAGCTGGTCCATTTCCAGTCCGTGGTCAGTGTATGATTTTCAACTTCTTCTTTTTCAATTTCATCTTTGATCATCTATTGATTCTTTCCATTTGATTGATGAAATTTGTTGAGAAGTATGTTAGATCACATGCTAGGGTTATTTGATCATTTGTTAATTGAGATTTAGCTTTGTGATTAGTCTTGAACATTTATGTGCTAAACTTGATTTATCATGAAATTGATTCTAGAAAATATATGTGTGATGTGCTTCATGTTATTTTCTATGTTTTATTTCATGATCTAAGAACTAGGTTTTTAGTGTGCTAAATTGAATATTGATACCTTTGTTCTTATTGATTTGCATGTCTTGATTTCTAGATAACATTTGTGATTGTGTGTTGAAATCATATTCTAGACTATCATTGAACATGTACATTTTGCTTGATTGATCATCTAGCTTAATTTGATTGTGCTTGCATCATTTGCATCACTTAGATCATTGCCTTGTGAAAGGTTGAAGTCTCTTGCAAAGTGAGTGAAGCTTTGTCTTGAGCAAGAAGTCTTGGCTAGGAAAGTGTTCCGGATAGCCAAGTAAGAAGGCTTGATTAGAGTCGGGAGGACTCGGATAGTCAAGCAAGAAATCTTCCTAGAGACGTGAGCGTCTTGGATAGGAAGTTGCTTTCTAGAGGTGTAGGACACATCTCGGATAGGAAGTAGGCTTGGTAGTTCACTTGCCCGAGGGTAGATTAGGAGGTGATAGCTTGAGCGGATATCATGTGTTGATAGCTTGAGTGTGTAAGTCCTTTTCGTATAGTGGATTGCTTTGCCGGTGGTTGTGGTATCAACCCGTGGATGTTTCCTCTTTGAGGTTTTACCACGTTAAAATCATTGTGTTCAATTTTGCTTTACTTTCTTTTATCTTCCATATATTACATTGTTTGCACATCTTGTAAATTGATTAACTCTTGTCTTAGTGAAATCAATTCATTTGCTAAATCTTATCAAGTGTGCATTTTGCTTTGTAATTTTCCGCATTATTTTTAATTGGAAGAATTTGGAGCCTATACCTATTCACCCCCCCTCTAGGTATATTTACACTATATTGCTTAAGGGAATTTCAATTGGTATCAGAGCGGGTGTCTAGAAGTAATTAGATATATCCATATTATAGTGTTTGTGTTTGTGTTTTGTTGTGTTTTGTTGTGTTTGTTCATTTTTATAGCTATGGGTGATTCAATGCCGGAAGGTGCTTCTAGTGGTAGACCTCCTCTATTGAATAGTGGTAACTACTCCTTTTGGAAAATTAGGATGAGAGCTTACATTAGATCCATTAATGAAAAAGCATGGATAAGTGTTGAGGAAGGTTATGAGTTGCCTACCAAAAGGATTGAAGATGGCACTATGATTGCGAAGCCTAGAGCCGAATGGACGGCCATTGATTTTGATAATGCTAAATGGCATCATCGGGCAATGAATGCTATTTTTGGAGGTGTAGATTGTACTCAATTTATCTACATCCAAAACCTTGAATCGGCAAAGGAAGCATGGGATACTTTGCAAACTACCAATGAGGGTACGTTAGCGGTTCGAAGGTCTAGAGTACAAATGCTTACTTCTCAATTTGAAAGTCTTGTTATGAATGAGGATGAGAAGTTAGTAGACTTCCAAACTAGACTCTTGAATATCACCAACCAAAGTCAAACTTTGGGAGAGCTATATCCACAAGAGAGAATTAATTGGAAGATCTTGAGATCCTTGCCTAAGAGATTTAATGCAAAGGTGACCGCAATTGAAGAAAGCAAGAATGTCGATCTTATGAGGGTTGATGAGCTTCTTGGGTCTCTACAAACTTATGAGCTTGGGTTCAAGCCGAAGAGTGAAGGTAAGGGAATAGCACTCAAGGTAACCAATGAGGAGAGTGAAGATGATGTGGCTTGTATGGTGAGAACTTTCAAGAAATTTCTAAAGAACATATGTTCTAAGAGAGAGGAAGTCAAGAAGAAGATCACTCCAAAAGAAGTGGTAGATTGCAAGGATAAATCTATGAAGAAGTTAATTCAATGCCATGAATGCAAAGGGATTGGATTTATCTCCACCAAGCGTGCTAATGAGAAGAGAGAGTCTAAGAAAGGATTAGCTATGGCGGCTTCTTGGAGTGATGTGAGTGTGAGTGATAAAGAAGAGGAAGAGGAGTCCTCGAATGAACGAGAATATACTAGCAATTATATTGCTCACCCGGCTATATATGAAGGAAGATTTGAGGATAATAGTGAAGACTCCTCAAGTATTGAGGAAAGTGAAAACTCTTCAAGTAGTGAAGATAGCGAAATCTCCTCCAATGATGAAGAGTTTGAAGTCTCCTCAAATCAAGATTTTATAAGCTTCAATGACAAGATCCTTCAACAAAAGAATGAAGAGAACATCAAGTTGAAGTTGATCAATGCCAATTTAGTGGTGATTTTTAAAGCTCTTATCAATGAAAAGAAGATGTCTTTGGAGAAGATTAGCAAGCAAAGTGAAGTCATCAAGGAGCATGAAAAGACCATTGAAAAGAATGTCTCAAAGGTGGAAGAAAGTGCTCAAGAGCTAGATTATCTAAGAGAAGACTTTACAATGAAGTTGTTTGCCATGGAAGGAGAGATTAAGCAAAAAGAGAACTCTTTAAGTATCATGAAGATAAAGGAGTGTGAGCTTAAAGATGAAGTCAAATCTCTTAAAGAGTCTATTAATGGTATGAAGATTGGAGCCATTAAGCTTGATGAAGTAATAAAGCTTGGAAAGCATCATGGAGATATGAGTGGCTTGGGCTTTGTAGAAGAAGTTAAGAAGACTCCTACAACCAAGAACAAGTCAAGAAAGTCCAAGAAGAAGAAAGACTCAACTACTATTCCTTCCAACATCAAAGACAAAGGCAAGAAGAGCAATGAAACTTCTCAACCGACTTCTCAACCAAAGCATGCACACCAAAAAGGTAACTTTTCTAAATTCATTCCGATTTGTCATTATTGTAATGTGGTTGGTCACATTAGGCCTAAGTGTTATGAATATGCTAGGCAATGCAAACTAGGAAATGTGGAACATGATAAAAATGTGAAAAAGTTACCTAATCATTCTCCTAAGCATGAGTTTAAGTCTAGAGCTAGACATAACATCTCTAAGTTTGTCCCGGTTTGTCATTTTTGCAATATTGTTGGGCATATCAAACCTAAATGCTATGAGTATATTAGACAATGCAAACTTGGGAATGAGATGCATGCTAGGGAGATGAAAAGACTTCCTTTGGTTGTTTCTAAACATGTTAGGGCATTAGAGACTATGCATGATGAACATGTTAATGAAAAGAATTCAACAAGGAAAGTTTGGGTTAAGAAAAATAATGTGCATTCTTGTGAAATGGATAAATCTTCTTTGAAAGTTTCTAAACATGACAATAGCTTTGATGCTTTTAGAAATGTGCATATTGATCATATTCATGTGAAGAAACCTACCAAGAAAATTTGGATTGAAAAGAATGACATGCATGTTAATAGTAATCATGTTAAGAAATATGTTGAGAAGAAGTTGATTAAGAAGAGTGTTAACCATGATCATTTGAAAAGTCTTGATGAAATATTTGTGCGTGGCAAAAATGATGACTTTAATATGAGTGATGTTTTCATAAAGAAGATAGTTGATGATTTATCTTCTAGATTTCATATTGCCATGCGTAATGATCATGATGTTGTTTGTGTTGGTTCACCTAAGACCAATATGGTCAAAGGTGAGTGCTCTCATACTTGATTGAGTAGCACATATGAGAATATTTTTGTTCTTGTTTGATAAGAGTTCTAAGTTTGATGCTTGACTATGCCATTTTTAATGTGCTAGGTCTAGTATTCAAACTTGGTGTCTCTAATCAATTCATGAACTTAATATTCTCATAATCACTATGATAGTCAAAATTTGTTGATTAACTTTAAAGAAGTTGAATTTTGAAATCTATATGGTGATTAATTTTGTTAAGACTTTTAGAGAAAGTCATTTTTATGTGTTTATTTGAGTTGAAAGTGTTTGGTCTTTATTTTCTTGGGATGACACACCAACAACTTGTTGTCATGAGGACAAACAAGCTAAGAAAGCTCATAAAAAGAGCGGAGACCTTTCATTGGTGAAAAAGCTTGCTAAGGTATTTCTCTACTCTAAAAGCTTGCTTTCTATTTCATCTTTTCAACTCTTTGTATGCATGATATCATTGCACATAGATATTAGGCATCATTTCATTAGAGAACATGTTGACCATTCTATTGTTTCTCTAAAGCATGTGCCTACTAAAAATCAACTTGCGGATTTGTTTACTAAGTCCTTGGACAAAAAGAGGTTTAAAACTCTTCAAAGATCCATTGACATGATTTGTGTTGATTATTGTCTATGTGTGATTGTGAGTGGCTTGATGAGCAAAACTTTATTTGAATATTAATATCTTTGAGAGCTACTCACTTGAGAAGTAATGATCTTAAATAAATAACTCTTATTGTTTCTAGATCATGCACTTGAGCTTGAAAATTTATTTTTTGAAAAGTGCACTAATGCTTCTCTTGTATGTTTTAGTTTTGAGTATATGTGGTTGAATATGTGTAGATAATGGATGCATCTAGAAGTTTATTGTTAAGTACATGATAGATGACCTATGGTATGTATCCATTTTGCTTCGGCACTACATAGTAATCAACGAGCACCCTCATGGAAAGGGCTACACACCTTGGTTGTGAAGCCACCCAATGTAGGAAAGGGCTACACCATTGTGATGAGTGAAAGCCGCCATGAGGTGTATATGTTTATGTTAGAAAAAAACAAAGAAGTGTTGAAAAGAATCATTTAAAAAAAAAATTCTTTGATTCAAGCCTAAAACAAAATAAAAGGCTTTATGGTGTATAGTTGAGAATTGTGAAAAAGCTCGGGTTGACAAATAGAAACGGGAAAACGAGCCACATGCACACACACGCTCATATGTTGATATCTATTCATTTTAAAAGCAAAAATCCGGATGAATATCGGTTTGACCTATTTTTGGAAAGGCTTTAGATGGATAGGTGTGGATAGAGTTTGCATGTTGATATCACAATTACTCCTACTATATATTTTGAGAAGCATTCACACACACACATTTTGCTTATATGCTTGATTCATTAGCAATGTGAGAATATTTTTGAGAGATTAATGAAAATCTATGATTCTCTCTTGGACTTTGACAAGTTATGAAATATTTTCTCTTATTGCTTGATTGTGTGATTGTGTGATGTCCCTTGTGAACAAATCTACTTGTTGATAATATGTGGAGCATATGTTAAGGGGGAGCTTTAGTTTATTCAACTTTCGCTTTCTATACGATTTGTTTGCTTAATATCTCGTTCTTTATCTCTTGTGTCCCTTGTCTATTCCTTGACAAAAAGGGGGAGAAAATGTATACCTTACCATGTTTGATATTGGGGAGTTTTTGTATACTTCACACCTTGTGTGGAAATTGTTCCAATTGTGTGAATCTTATTCCTCTTTGTGCTTAATTGTGACTTTGTCTTAAGGGGGAGAATTCTTGTCTTAAGGGGGAGAAAGAATTCTTTCTTGACAATGTTAAGGATAGTTGGTTCTTGGAAATTAGGAAACTAAGGGAATGCTTTAATATGAACATATTTTATTCACTTGAGATAATGCATTTGTGTATGAGATAAGGGATATCTTCTATGTTTGTTGTTTGGTTAAATAACTCACCATTCTTCTTTAGAGAAGATCTCTTTTTGGTTGCTATTTTCTCTCATAGGTACTTTGAAGACCGAAAGAGGAATTCTTGAAGACTTGAAGACTTTTTAGTCTAGGAATTTCTTTGTAATGTGAGATTGAGAGTATGCTATCATCTTGAGTTTATTTGAGTGAAACATTGTATGGTGAGGTTGAGTGCTTTTGCCATGGAATAGCCAAAGGGGGAGATTGTAAGGTTTATGATTTGTATTGGCTTAATTCCATTGCAAAACACTCTATGATTGTATTAGTTGTTGCTTAGGACATTATTTGATGAAAGGAAGCTCAAAGAGTGAAGAGCAACATCTAGTGCAAAGGTCATCTTCAAGAGGTGAAAATCGTCAAAGGTAAAACTTGACTTCCACCCTCTTGCAAGGCGTTAGCGCACACACACACAATTCATACATGTGTGTCCCTGCATCGTGGTTCAAACATTTGGTATAACACATTCACACACTTCATAGCATGCTCATGCATTGGTCTTGTATTGACAAACATTGTGAAATTGCATGCTTTGTGACTATCTCTTTGATATGGCATGTTTGTGTGAATATGTGTTTATTTGTTTTCGTATTTTGTGTTTAGGACTTGAACATGTTCTTATTTAATGCCTTATTGAGTTCCGGTCGTTTCGGTTACTCATTAATAAGGTTTCGAGTCCAAACAAGTTGACTATGCTACTTTTCGTTCTCATTTGTTGTGTTGATTTCATCATCGGATTCCGAGATGATTTCTCAACCATTTTTCAAAGTTGAGTAGTCGTAGTCGTGCGTGAGGGAGTCACGGTTTGTAATCCGAAAACGGATTCGAAATTGGAGGTCGGATGCTCAAGATATGGGGCAACGAACCGAGGGAGCGCGCGAGAGGTGGGCAAACCACGTGTGGCCACTTGGCCAGCCCGTGTGGGAGGCCGTGGGCCCCACGGGCAAGGGAGCCTTCTGCTCCCGTGGGCCCCACGCGTCCCCCACGGGGTGCTGACGTGGCACCACGTGATTTGCTCGGAAATCTTCTCCTTTTCCCTCCTTTTAATCAAACCTCCTTCCCTCCATCACTTATGCAATTTTTTTTGAAGAACACTTCATTTCCCGCATCAGTTTTTCAACAATTTTTGCTTACTTGTTTTGATCATATCTCTCTCATACGAACTCGAAATCATTCGATTCAAAAACCAAAATTGTTGGTCTCAAAGAGAGCTACAAACCCCAAGCATTTCCAGAGGCATTTGACTTCGGCATTTTTCTCAGCTGGTCCATTTCCAGTCCGTGGTCAGTGTATGATTTTCAACTTCTTCTTTTTCAATTTCATCTTTGATCATCTATTGATTCTTTCCATTTGATTGATGAAATTTGTTGAGAAGTATGTTAGATCACATGCTAGGGTTATTTGATCATTTGTTAATTGAGATTTAGCTTTGTGATTAGTCTTGAACATTTATGTGCTAAACTTGATTTATCATGAAATTGATTCTAGAAAATATATGTGTGATGTGCTTCATGTTATTTTCTATGTTTTATTTCATGATCTAAGAACTAGGTTTTTAGTGTGCTAAATTGAATATTGATACCTTTGTTCTTATTGATTTGCATGTCTTGATTTCTAGATAACATTTGTGATTGTGTGTTGAAATCATATTCTAGACTATCATTGAACATGTACATTTTGCTTGATTGATCATCTAGCTTAATTTGATTGTGCTTGCATCATTTGCATCACTTAGATCATTGCCTTGTGAAAGGTTGAAGTCTCTTGCAAAGTGAGTGAAGCTTTGTCTTGAGCAAGAAGTCTTGGCTAGGAAAGTGTTCCGGATAGCCAAGCAAGAAGTCTTGATTAGAGTCGGGAGGACTCGGATAGTCAAGCAAGAAATCTTCCTAGAGACGTGAGCGTCTTGGATAGGAAGTTGCTTTCTAGAGGTGTAGGACACATCTCGGATAGGAAGTAGGCTTGGTAGTTCACTTGCCCGAGGGTAGATTAGGAGGTGATAGCTTGAGCGGATATCATGTGTTGATAGCTTGAGTGTGTAAGTCCTTTTCGTATAGTGGATTGCTTTGCCGGTGGTTGTGGTATCAACCCGTGGATGTTTCCTCTTTGAGGTTTTACCACGTTAAAATCATTGTGTTCAATTTTGCTTTACTTTCTTTTATCTTCCATATATTACATTGTTTGCACATCTTGTAAATTGATTAACTCTTGTCTTAGTGAAATCAATTCATTTGCTAAATCTTATCAAGTGTGCATTTTGCTTTGTAATTTTCCGCATTATTTTTAATTGGAAGAATTTGGAGCCTATACCTATTCACCCCCCCTCTAGGTATATTTACACTATATTGCTTAAGGGAATTTCAACTACCCTTAAGGGCATTTTAATATTTAAAACCATTTAAAAGAGGAAATCCCGAAATTATCCTACACAGTCAATCCCAATAAGGCATCATTACCAATTTGCCCTAACCTAAAATTGAAATTCAAAATCACGTTTGAGGAGCCCGGTGACGAGAGTAGACGACCAAGAGGTGAACGACAGAAAGAACCCAGTAGAAGAGCAGTAGAAGAGCCATCTCAGTGAGGAGCTCGGCGGTTGTGTGAACGAGAGTAGAGGACCCCAAGAGGCGAACAAGAGAGAAGAACCGAGTAGAAGAGCCATCTCAGTGAGCAGAGGAGCAGAGGTTGCGAACGAGAGAGAAGAAGAAGAAGAAGAATCAGAACACACCAAGTAGAAGAACAGTCAAATACCGAGACCCAGGCCCGCCATTTTGTCCTTGTCATCTTCATTCCACATTCGAGTTAGAGAAGACGCCTTTGTCGCGCAACTCGCAATTAAAGGTATTCATTTGTTTTCTCATTGTCTTCTTCATTCTGGCGTTTGAACCTCCCATTAATTTGTTTTGTTTGCATCTGTGTGTAACTATGCATGGATGATGATTTGATTTTTTACTTGGGTGACTTGGCTTGTGACTTGGCTTGTGGTGGGTTACCAGTGGTTTCCCCATTCTTGACTTGGCTTGGCTTGTGGTTTTTTTTTAGTTTTTAATTGAACAATGTGGCCCCATTTGTCTGAATATTAATCCTTGACAAAGGGATTTGAAGCCCTGTGGCCCCATTTGTCTGAATATTAATCCTTGACAAAGGGATTTGAAGCCCTGTGAGCGATTGTGAAGTGTAGTGTTGTTGTATATCGTTTTTGTGATGTTATGTTAAGCGTTGGATTTTGGAATTGGTGGATTTTGGTTGTGTTGGGGGCTGGGGCTTATGTATTATTTTTGTGTTGACATACATCACTGTATCCCCGTACTGTAGTACCCTAGTGGGGACTCCGTGGGAAGCCTTTCATAGCATTGTTTGTTTTTTCCAAATCAGAGCTTAAAATCCCTTTCCAGGGCTTGAAATTCTAGTTCATGTCTTCAAATCCATCTACAGGGCTTGAAATTCTTTATCCAGTTCCTGAAATCCCTTTGCCAGGGCTTGATATTTGATTCCAGGGCTTGAAATCCCTTTTTATGTTATGCTTAGCATTAATGATTTTTTCTTTTCTTGTAAACCAGATGGGGGCTGATCGTTTCAAAAAACAATGGCGGTTTCCAGACCACAAAAGCTGGGTACATGCGAGAATAAACTCGCACAACAAAAAAAATTTTCTTCAAGATTTGAAGTTGGTCTTGACACGTTGCGGCGTGTTAGATAGGTTTAAAGAAGGCCCCTTTGGGCAGTACTTGGAAATGATACAGCCCATAAGGGTTCATGGGATGCTGATCTACAATCTTTTGAAAAGACAGCTCATTTGTCCCGAAGAAGAAAAGGATGATGAAATGTGGTTTGGTTTAGGGGAGAAGAAAGCTCGATTTGGCAGAGAGGAATTCTGCTTGTGCAGTGGCCTCAACATGGGCACACTGCCCGAAGGGTTCCAAGAAAAAGAAGAAGTCAGTGAGGAATCTATTTTAACACGCTATTTCATAGATGAAAACCCATCGATTGAACTGTTGGAGGCAACCTTTAACCGGCTGACAGAGCCTTCAGAGGGTGATGACGCATTGAAGATGGGATACCTATTAATGGTGTCCCAATTCTTTGGGATGGATGAAGCACGGACAGCCATACCCAGTTGGGTGTTGTCTTTAGTTGAGGACATCGATGCATTTGAAAGTTTTCCTTGGGGCTCATACATATTCGATGTCACCTTGTGTTGTTTGAAGAATGCAGCCGAAAAACACATTGAAAAGTTAAGAGGCAATGGCGAGAAGAAAGAAGAGAATGAGGGCCCCAAGAATAAGAAGAGGAAGAAGAAGGAAGAGGAGAATAAGGAAGAGAAGAAGAAGAAGCCGAAGAAGAAGAAGAAGCCGAAGAAGAAGAAGAAGAAAACTGACAATCAGCAGGCGGAGTTGGACAATCAGCAGAACAATGATGATTCGAAGTGTTTCACATTCCACGTTTATGGATTTCTACTAGCATTTCAGGTAATAGTTGCCAAATGCATTCATTTGTAAATCAAACTCATGAGATTTGTAATTTCTTTATGAGATTTTTTTAATTGTTTAGGTTTGGGCCGTTGAACGGATTTGCCGTTTGGAAGGTAAGCTCGGCGTACGGAAAAGTACAGGGTTCCCAAGATTTAAGAATTGGAATTTCAATACAAGGGTTTTAAAAGTTGAATCTTTCTTCAGTACGACGGTGTGTATTTTACTTCTACGTGTATTTTACTTCTACGTGTATTTTATAGTGTATGTAGTTAGTTAATATCAGTTCTTGGTTTTTCCAAATGAGGGTATGAAAGGGAGGCGGGGCTTGAAATGCCTTGCTAGGGCTTGAAATACCTTGCCAGGGCTTGAAATACCTTGCCAGGGCTTGAAAACCCTTATGTGTTATACCACTACTACTTATTACTCTATGAAGCTCATTCTTAAATCTTTATCATCATAGTGGGTTGCAGGCTACACTTTCTTATTTCAAATGAAGGTATGAAATCCCTTAGCCAGTTATTTCAATCCCTTGCCAGGGTTTGAAATAACTTGCCAGGGCTTGAAAACCCTTATGTGTTGTGTTATACTACTTTACTCTATGAACCTGGTTCTTAAATCTTAATCTTTATTATAATGGATTGTGGGCTACACTTTCTTATTATGAATTGGGGGGGAGGGGGGCCGGGGGTGATTGAATTTATAGTGTATGTAGTTAATTAATATCAGTTGTTGGTTTTTCCAAATGAGGGTATGAAAGGGAGGCGGGGCTTGAAATGCCTTGCTAGGGCTTAAAATACCTTGCTAGGGCTTGAAATACCTTGCCAGGGCTTGAAAACCCTTATGTGTTATACCACTACTACTTATTACTCTATGAAGCTCATTCTTAAATCTTTATCATCATAGTGGGTTGTAGGCTACACTTTCTTATTTCCTTCCAGGGCTTGAAATACCTTGCCAGGGCTTGAAATACCTTGTGTTGCTGGTTATCTTATGCATACTATTGGGTTTCTGACCTCAATGTTTTGTGCACCTTACATGCAGATGGCTTTGTTCCCATGGAAGGTGTCAGCACATGAAAAGTCAAGTGCTTATTACAAATCTTTGATGCTTCAAGATGATGCGGAGGAACGTGAAAATGCAATCGAAGAGGGTGATGCTTCCATTCACCAAAGCAAGACAACAACAAGGTTCATCGGATCTAGAAAGTCAGATGAACCGTCATCTAAGAAACGGCTCTTCGATGATGGAGATGTAGAAACTCCCAAGGTAATGATTTGTAATATACATACATAACTTTTACTATCCTAAGTTAGTTTGCGTAATGTATTAATTCTTTTTTGAATTGGATTTGCAGTCAAAAATCAAGACATCGGTTCCGTATACAATACCCGAATTGTATACATCTATTGAACAGCTGGTCACGCAGAAAATAAAAGAAAGCGAGGACAGGATGAAGTCCTGGATAAGTGAAGAAATTGGAAAGATTGCACCAGAAAAAAGGGAGAAAGATTTGGACGAAAGAAGAGCAAGCTCACACAAACCTTGGTCACACAAACCTGTGGACGACATGGTAAGTAATATAACACATAAGGGTTTTCAAGCCTATTCAAAAACTTATTATGTAATTAAACATTATTCAATTGTGTAGTTCTTTATACATATTCTGATGACTGCAGGTCAGTCCTAATTTGTCGCCATTGCACAATTTTAATGATGGGGAAAAGTTGGAGAAAGACTTGAACAAGGAGGATGTCGAAAAGGTGGAGAGGGCCAAGGTTGAGAAGGCCGAGGTGGAGATGGCTGAGGTTGAGAAGGCCGAGGTGGAGAAGGCCGAGGATAAGGACGATACAGGGATGGCCGAGGTTGAGAAGGCCGAGGTGGAGATGGCCGAGGTGGAGAAGGCCGATGATAAGGACGATACAGGGATTGTTGTTGGTAAGGAGGGTGGGTTGGATAATGTTGTTGGTGAATCATATGGGTCAGCTAAGCACGCGATAAATTTGGATGACTTCCCTTCACCATGTGTGAACGTGGTTCTTCCAAACCCTGACCTTAGTGTTATATTTATGAATGCGGCTGACCCAAGTGTGTGTTACAAGAATAATGAGAACGTAAGAGCCCGTAGGCGGTCAAAGTATTTGGACAGCCCGTACACTGATCCCATGCCCATACCCAAGAAGAGGAAGAGAACCAAAGATTTGAGCGATTGTGTGAATGACAATTATTATCGGTTCATCTCATTTCTGAAGAATAAGGATGATACTCGGTAATGGTCCATTCCTATTCTCCTCTGTTTTTATTTTATATTTTATTTACGTGTTTTTTTGTTCAGAATATTTAATTTAATTTTTCCAACTCATAGTGTCTTTACTGGCCAACCCGTCGATATGAATCGTGAACAGTTCAACAATTTGGTCAAACCTACAAAATGGTTGTCCAACTTGGTAAGTGATAAATTATGATGCCTTTGTTTACACAAATACAGATAAGTTTCCTAACATTTATATATAAATGTCTTTGTAGCACATAGACAGCTACCTCGACATTCTGTGGAAGAGGCGGCGTTCGAATGGAGAGGTTAGCGACTGTCAAGAAATCGGGTTGGTCCCAACGGCGTTTTTCGTAAGTTCATTTTTCTACTGTTTTTTTCTTCACATTCAATTCTGATGCAATCCTAAACTAAACGAAAGTTTTTTTATTTTGTAAATAGGCTCATTTGAAACTGAAGTGGGAAGCTGTTAAGAAGTTATTGGAATCTGAACATTTAAAAAATAATAACCCAGCCGGATTCGAGCAAAAAGAAGTCAAAAAGAATAAAAAAAAGAAGAAGGATGTTACACCCACTACACCAGCTGTCCCAATTTGGGAAGAATACCCCGAATTCGATCCCCTATCTTTCCAACCAGACGATGATACACTAAATTATGTGTCAGGTTCTGACCTTCTTTACCCTCAACCGTGGTGGACTATGGAGTCGGTAAGTATGTGACATGCAATGTGACAATTTTGTTAAGTTATTATTGGTTTTCACTAAGTCACTAACTCCTATTTTTCTCTACTGCTCTGCTACTTGCTGGTTGCTGCTGTCTTCTTTCTTCTTTTTTCCTGTACTGCTCTGCTACCTACTGGCTACTGCTGTCTTCTTTCTTCTTTTTTCCTGTACTGCTCTGCTACCTACTGGCTACTACTCTTGTACCAGGTATGTTCTTCTGTCTTCTTTCTTCTTTTCTCTCGTTCTTTCTTCTTTGTTCCTTGTTTTTTTCTTATTCCTCTCTTCCTCATTTTTTTTGCCTTTTTAATGTGATTTGCCTATGTTTTGTTCTTTCTTCTGTTTTTTTTTTTTTTTTTTTTTAACACAGGTGTTGGTTCCTTGCAACACCGGGGATCATTGGGTACTATGTGAAGTTTTATTAAAAGAAGGGAAAGTCAATTTGTATGACTCGTTGTGTGACCGTAATGGAAAAAGTGACCGATTGAAAGACATCCCAGGGTTACTTTATTTGTTACCCTCAATACTTAAGCATTCTGGTTACTATGAACATATGAAGATGCCTCCTCACACAAGTCCATTCACTGCTGAAAACATCGAACCAACCATTCTTCCTCAACAAGATGACGGGTAAAATTTGCATTATTACTTCTAGTTCTTTATTATGATACAAAAATATTTAGTCCTGCATTTTCACTTGTTGCAGCTACAGTTGTGGTGCCTTTGTGTGTAAATATGCAGAATTGATATTATTTGGGTTCCCGTTGTCATCATGGATGGATATGTTTGGACAGAAGGATATTCCCACCATCCGTCAGGCAATGGCTCTTGAAATTTTCGTTAACGGTGAACTGTGTTGAGATGTTTGTTGGGGTAGCTGTTTCTGTTTTACGGTTGGTAGATGTGAAGTTGGTAGCTGTTTCTGTCGTGGTTTTGTTTGAAGCTTCATTGTTATGTTAATTGAATGTGTAATTAATTCTCCTTATATGTTTCATTGTTTTTGTTTGAAGCTTCATTGTTTGATGTTTATCTGTTTTAAAGTTTCAATTTTCTTTTTTCCTCAGTTGGTGTTAGTTAATGTAAAGCAATACAAGTTATGATTTTGTGATGAATTTTTTCAAGATTTTGTGATGATTTAATTGAATTGAATGTGTAATTAATTGTATAAAGGTTTGGTTATCATAATGTTATAGAGAAGAAAGTGGAGATTATTATGAATTAATAGTTGAATTTCAGCTTGAAGATTGCATGAAGTCGTTATAACAATGTTATCAGAACTTTCACTGGATTGAAGATCTTCTGTCTTCTGATATGTATTGAAAGATTTACAACAATCGTGACCCCATAATATGAAGGATATCATTCGATACATATTCTACATTTCCTCTTACTTAGGGGCTAATAATAATAATAATTTCTTCCATTTCCGCTAACCATACATGAGTAGGGATAGCAATTAAACCCGAACCTGTGTGTGGATCCCCAACCCAACCCGCTTAAAGAGGTAACCGAACCCGCTTGAAGAGAACACGTTCGGTTCAGTTTAATAATGAGAAAGACCGGAAAACTACAAATATGAATTCTTCTCGTCTTTGGTGGGACCCCGACCTAGGGTCACGTGAGTTTTGTTGTTTTTGGGGTGTTGAATTTTTTTTTCATTACAAAAAAAAATTCAGGTACATAGGGGGGCCCTTTGCATTACAACCCCAAAACGACATGATGGGGTGTTGATGATGAACGCCAACGGAACCAAGTACATAAAAGGGGCCCCACCTTTGGGGGGGCATTTGGCATTTAAAGGAAACCGGAAACCGTGAGTCCCCATTTTGTCGATACTCTCTTTTGTTCTTCATCTACCATTTCCACTTTCCACTTCCACTTTCCACTTTCCACTACACCTTCTCTCTGTTTGTCATAGACACTAGTATGGGGAACCCTAGAGTGTTCTTTGACCTAAGCATTGACGGCATCCCTGCGGGTAGAATTGTGATGGAGCTCTTCGCAGACAGTACCCCTATCACAGCGGAGAACTTTCGGGCTCTTTGTACCGGAGAGAAGGGGATCGGCACGGTTGGGAAGCCACTCCACTACAAGGGTTCAACCTTCCACCGCGTAATACCTGGGTACATGGTCCATGGAGGAGACATCACTGAAGGAAATGGAACCGGTGGTGAATCGATATACGGCCCTAGTTTTGCCGACGAGAACTTCGTGAGGAAGCACATCGGTCCCGGTATATTGTCAATGGCCAAAACCAGCACATTGGCCAACGGGTCCCAGTTCTGCATCTGTACCACTAAGACCGAGTGGCTCGATCGCAAGCAAGTCGTCTTCGGTGAGATGGTCAAAGGATTTGACGTCTTGAAGGCCATTGATCAGATCGGCTCCAGCTCCGGCTTGCCATCGAAGACCGTAATGATCATTGACTGCGGTCAATTGTGCTGAAATTGAGACGTTTTAACATTTCCAGTTGAGCGATGTTAAGTTTATCATTAATAATGAAATCCATCGTGTTGGACATTCCCTCTGTGAGGGAATGTTGGGGTTGTGGCTGGAATGTTTATCAGCTTTGTTTGTTTTTAGATTTTCTGGTTTTATTTCCGGTGGAAGCCTCTGTAATGTAATCCATGGTGTGTTGTTTGGTTGTTTTGCTTTGGGTGGGGGCGTATGAAATGAAATGACTTGTTCTGAAGCCCATAATATTTGGTATTGGAGTATTTCTTAATGTGTTTGCGCCAAATTCAAAAAATTGATTTGTTCTGAAGCCCAGAATATTTGGTTTGGAGGCCACTTTTTTAATGTCTTTACGACGAATGAAATGAATTGTTCTATTTTTTAAGCCTTAATCCATTCATAACCATTACCATTACGGAATACATACAAAAATATAGCATACTGCATACGAAGTCAGCTCAGTACAGTGGTTTTGGGCTTCAATTAATTTCTAGGGCTTCACCTTAATTGTTTATGGGCCTGAAAAAATTTACAATGGTAGTGGGTAAGGAAATTGGTGGACCACAGCTGGATCCCACTAACCAGTGCAAGTGGACCACAGCTGGATCCCACTTCATTCTTGGGGTTAATATGTAATTACTGGGCTTGAACAATAATAGCCAAGGCTTGAATGTCTATTGTTTATGCATCCGATGATGTGGGTCCCGTGTTTACCTTCCCGATCGGGATGGTCCAAAGTGGATTGAATGTAGGTGGGTATCTTTATAGAGTTTTTGGGGGAGCATCGGACGGACAAAAAAAAACACCGTGACTAAATCCATTAACATTGCATAGTAACACTTATAACCCTAGTAGAGTAATGGGTGACATTTGCACATAATGTCGATCTAAGGCTTCCCACATTATGGATTGCGTTTTTGGTGGTGTCAAACACTCTACGTGTTGCCACATGTTGTGTAACAAATTACATACATTCGGAAAAAATTTTAAAATTGTCCAAAAATTTAAATTAAATGTTAAATATTATTCCAAGTCAGCTCAGTACGGTGATTTTGGGCTTCAATACCTTTCCAGGGCTTCACCTTTATTGTTTCTGGGCTTGAAAAAAAATGCAACAGTAGGGGGTAAGGAAATACGTGGACCACAGCTGGATCCCACTAACTAGCCCCCAATGCAAGTGGACCACAACTGGATCCCACTTCAGTCTTTCCCCTATATAGATGGTCGGTTCCTCTTCTTCTCTTTCTTCATAATCTTCTGTTTATTTCTGCCAATCCTGACGAGGAGCCCCCACGCCCAGAGGTCTTCTTCTACAAATCTTAAACTTCATTTTGTTTCGTTTTTGATTCGTTCATTTATGAAATTAGTTGAAAAATGAGTTCAATGGCCATGGAGGTTTTCGACAAAAATCATATGGTTACAAGGTAGTATAGCTTCAACCTTTGATTTCTGTCGAAAGACTTCTATGGCCAATTAACTAGTTTTTGTTATTTCATTTTCTTTAATGTATGCAGGATTTAATGTCTTTATTTTGTTTGTTGTTTTGTCATTATAAAACATAATCTAATCTTGATTTCCTCTTTGTTAGTTCTTTTTTTGCACGTATATTAAGTGTTTTATATGATATGGCAAAGAAATCGGTGTATGCTGTTTTCAAAGGCAGGAAAACTGGTGTGTTCAACTCTTGGCCTGATTGTCATGAACAAGTTGATGGATTTAAGGGTGCTTCTTATCAGAGATTTAATACGGTTGATGAAGCATATGAAGCTATCCGTGCGGTTCAGCGTGAAAAACATTCAAATCATAGTTCTTGTACCACAGAAGATAAGGTTCTTTACACTGAACCGGTACAAAGCAAAACAGTAATGCTGGTTATATTGTATATTGTTGTTTTTGTAATCGGAGTAACAGTTGGCAAATGTATGTGAATGCTTGTTTGTGTTATGTTTGTTCAAGGCATCTGCTTTCCCTTTTTTATGAATATGAATTAAAGATAGCTTTTTTTAGATGATTGAGATATTCTGTCAGGGATTTAGGAAAGGGAAATATGATAATATTCATTTCCTTCCATTTCCACTAAATAATATTATATTATATTTAGAAAGACCTGAACACATTGAACATAAAAAACACAAGCAAAGACATCAGACTGTGAACAAAATAATAAAGTATTTCTCTAGGGAGATGGTGGAATATTGAACTCCAACAATTTCTTCTGCAGTTTTTCCACAAGACTGTACAGCCCATTCAGTTCATCGTCTCTTGCCTCCATCTGCACATGTAAATTGATAATTTCTGCTTCCAGGTTTTCAACTTTTCCCATCAACACTGCATTGTCCACAGTCAGGCGTCCAGCATTTGCACGCTCTTCACGGATGGTGTTCTCTGCATTTGCAATCCGTTGCCTTAGACATACGAAGATGGATTCCAGCCTGTCTGTTTCATGAAAATTATTTGCAACATTATTCCTTGTGTTGTTTTCTGCCATTGCACCTTGAAAAAAAACAAAAAAATGCTAAACAATAGCCCCGAATATAAGTGAAGTGAGTGACAAAAAAATGTAACAAATGACGGTATTTATAATGTATGAAAACCCCCAATGTCCCAATAAATGAAAAGCCACCATGGTCATTGCCCCAACCGTCCTTTTCCATTGAAAAGTCATCTGGATGCCTTTTCACAAACCATTTCAATGAATGCTTTTTCAAACTCAAAAGACACCAGGTATAAAGACTCCCGAAGCCCAAGACTCCCTAAATGAATGTATGTTTACCATTAATTACTGCTCTACTTCATTTAACTAAATATTATTAATTAAAATACATTGTCATGACCAACCCCACCTTCTGTTGGGCTAAATAATAATATCCAGCCTTAACAAATCAATGTTGTTCAAGCCCGGCCTTGACATATATATAAAACATAAACATGAGCCTGTCTTGTATGACCCCCACCCCCCCCCCCCCCCCCCCCCCCCCCCGCGCCTGGTGTAAGTGTGTACAAATAAATGTTCTTCCAGGGCCTTGGATATAATAAATAAATTCAAGCCCTGGCTTCAAAAATTATTCCAGAGATTGACATGTAAATAAATTCAAGCCCTGGGCTTTAAAAATTATTCCAGGGATTGACATGTAAATATAGTCAAGCCCTGTCTTGCATGGTTCCTGTTCGTTCCTGGGATCAATAATATCAAGCCCAGTATGGCAGTATTACTACAAAGAACAGTATACAACAATATATACAACAAAGAAGAACCAAGAACAGTATATGTGTATGCTGCCGACACACAAATATATACTTAAACAAACACATAACATAAATACCAGTATCACCCAAGACCCAAGGCCTCAACAACAATTATTCCATAATAATAAAATAATAAAACAAAGCCGCAACAAATATTCCAGGGCTTGAAAACAATTATTCCATACAAGATCATCACCACAACAAGTTCAAAACAGCTGTAAATATTGTGTTATTTATAACACATGCTGGGCTGCTCCTGCTTGTAAAAACTTAAAAACCATAAAAAAAGGTACTAAACAAGGTAACCTGCAACTTACAATGACTACACCACACCACCTAAAAAGAACAACTGCACCATCATCACAGCAACAACCAGAGAAA
This sequence comes from Acer saccharum, assembly GCA_030490815.1. Taxonomy (NCBI): domain Eukaryota; kingdom Viridiplantae; phylum Streptophyta; class Magnoliopsida; order Sapindales; family Sapindaceae; genus Acer; species Acer saccharum. The sequence continues at coordinate 34,659,666 of CM059870.1, forward strand.
CAACATCCCCTGCAACTTACAACACATACTACACCATCATCACCACCACAACTTTTTTGCACTCCTGCATCTGAACCTACAATGAAGATGTATGTGAATGCAACAACAATAGCGTAAGCAACACTGCTGGCTGTCAAAGAATTTTTATTTTAAAAAAATAAAATAGAAGGAAAGGATGAGTCTCACCCATACCTACGAATCAACTTCTTCATCGTCCGTGTCAGTGTCATCCGAGCTGAGGTGGGGTGCCAAACTGGGGTCCGGTGCCTTATCCCTATCCGGGCACGTAAGTTTGTTATGTCCTTCTTTCTTGCACACACTACAACCACGTGCTTTTTTTGCTGGTTTCCCTGTGCTACATGATGGGTTCGTGCAACTTTTTGATTGTGTCCCTTTTGCCCACAATTCCCACACGATTGTTGCTTTCGTTTCTCCCCGACAGAAGGCATCCGATTTTTCTTTGGTCTTCCTGTCAGTCGCTTTTTTTTCCATGGCAATACAACGCGATTACGAACATCATCAGCAATGTCCCACCCTTCAGGATTTGGAACAGGGTTCACAACCATGGCGTACGCCTGTTTCAGCCATCCGGTTGTGAAAAAGTCTGAACATAATGAGTTGATGGGCTTACCTTTAAGCCTGATACAAAAGACACAAAAAAATGAATAACAATTAGAAATTAAAGATTATGGTTGTTATTCAAAAACTAAATAAACATTATGTAAGCATACGTTGCAACAGCCATGGCATGAATACACGGTAGCTCATCTAGGTCCCATTCACGGCATGAGCATGAACGTTGTTCCAAGTCGACAATTGCTTCACTCCATTGGTCTTGTACCTTGAATCTATCGTAGTCAATGGGGTGAATCTCACACCGTTGCGATGCTAATACCCTGTCTTTGATGTGTTGGTCCGCATCATTAGTCAAGAATGTGGGTGTTTCTCTTGCATTACTTCGACGGTCGTGGAACCAACGTTGCAACAAATCTCTGATAAATTCGGCAATAGATGTGATAGGCAACTTTCGGATCGCAAGTAAACAAGAATTCATTGACTCTGCAATGTTAGTGATCATCATATGGTACCTCTTCCTAGGGCTATGGACACGTGAAAACTTTTGTATCCCAACCTCTACGAGCTCATCATAAACCTTAGGATGGATGGATTTCAGCTCAGCCATTACACGGTCGAATTTCTCAACACGATACGCATATGCAGCATGATAGTAATGATAAATCACGTCACCTCGCTTCCTACAATGTTGTTTCAGATTGTTGGCAAAGTGGTATGCACAAAGCACATGTGCTGAATTGGGGAATATTGCTCTCATGCCATTAGAGATACCCGTGTGTCGATCCGAAACTATCAGAACAAGTTCGGGATGCAAGATCACATCGTGAAGTTGCTTCAAAAACCATGTCCATGACTTTGAGCACTCGGAATTGGCAAACCCAAATGCCAAAGGGTATATCATCTCATTACCATCCTTGCATACCGCAACTAACAAAACTCCCTTGGTCTTGGACTTCAAGTGGGTAGCATCGACGGCAATAACCGGCCTAATTACTGTATTGAATCCCTCTATACAAGCCCCAAGTGCCATGAATCCATATTTGAACCGGTTTTACCTATCGGTTGCAATCTTGGTTTTTGTCCCCAGATTACATTTCTCCAACATGTGAAAGTATGCGGGCAACGTCTTAAATGACTCCCATGGATCACCAAAAACACTATGTAAAGCACGGTCCTTAGATCTGTAAGCTTTGTTGTAGGTGAGGTTTATGCCGTGCTTATCCTTCATGTCAACCTGGATATCTTTAGGACGGAGGTTGCGTCCTGGATCGACAAACTTTCTTGCAAACAATTGCCCTATTACATGGGAACTTACACGGTGAAAATCTACGTTGTAGTTTCCATTATCACCACATGTGTGCTTAGAGTCAACGGACTTAACATTCCAGTACGTCCCATTTCTCGACTTCCCTGCCCTAAAAACCCATTGACAATCTCTCTTTTTACATATTGCGACGAATCGTGTATGATTCGATCGTCGAACCCTGTAATCAAACCTCTTTTGCAATGCATTGAACCCTAGAGCCCCTTTCAATGTTTTCTTGTCCTTGAAAATCTGTCCTTTATATATTTCACTAAAGTCTCCATTGTCTTAAAACAATTCTTTCGATCTAATGGGCTGAATTGAGTATAGTTCTAACCCCGGTATTGTCCACCGTGTCGTCGTAGAGGGTGTAGAACTCTTAGGTGCTCCATTTGTTTGAACTTCTCTACAGTCTGTTGACGGTTGCCTCTCACTGCTAGACTCATCACTGCTAGACTCACTGCTAGAACTATCATAATCATCCACCTTAACCTCTGCATCTGCATGCTTAGTAGTCGATGCTGGAGTCCCCTGATCTTTCTCGGTCGATGTAAATCCGAGGGAAGGCACTGGCCCAAACGGTTGGTTGCTACCACTCATCGATGGAAACAATGGAGTACTAATTGGGGATTCGGAATGACCAGAGGTTTTACAGCCTGAAGGTATACATGACTGGATTGTTGTATTTCTTGACTTTATCACGGTTTGAAAAACATTTTCAGTTGCCTTCGCCGGTATAGATCTTTCTACGACTTCGACCTTAATTTCAGTCCACAAGGACAAGGATCGATTATGAGAAAGCAAACAGGATACATCACTGTCGCTCATAATGGATAAAGTACAACTCCCTTTCGGCGTTAACAGCTCTGAACTTAAGCTTATCCGGAATCTGTCATTACTAACCCCGATACGGTGACATATTGTTTCAAACAATTTACTATATTTCTCGTCATGACATGCAAAGGAAATTGGACCCATCACCTCGTCATCAATCCAATGTCTATCGCAATGTACTATGAACCCATCCATTGTATCCATAGACCCTGCAAATGTTGTTAAAGTAACAAAGATATGAAAATGAAGAAATAAAACAAAACGGTGTATAAGTAAAACAGTTGATTGTTAAAGCCCTGTCAAGGCATTTGAAGCCCTGCACAGGGCTTCCACACCCAAGACTCGAACGTCAATTTGGATAGAGTTATCAATGCCAAATAAACAACGCCACATAGCAGCAGCAATTCAACAAGGGGTGACATAGAAAACAAGAAATGCCCACACAGCAGTTAGAACGAACAAATGCCAACAAATTCTTCATTACAACCAACTCACGAGACTGAACAAACGCATTAATGATAACATTTCACGCAACCATGCTTCTCTCAAGCATATTATCAAACACTTTCTCTGCTAAATCCAAACACCCACAAAGTTGCATCAGAATGAATCAACCCAGGCAGGGAAGCAAAGACGCCTAAAACAAGACAACCTAACTAAGACATAAGACAAACAATAGCTATACCAGCAGAAACGACCCCACATCAACACCAGGCAAAACCATCAAAAACAACCCAATCCAAACACAACACCAACAAAAACAAAAAAGAAAATCGAGCCAAAAACAATGTCTAGCCCCTCCCAAACAGCAGCACCGCCCAGCACAGACGAAAAATTAAAATTGATTTCAAAGGTTCCAATGCACATATTTAAAGAAACACTCACCTGCAGCCGTCTTCGATCCCACAGCTAGCAGCTTAGGTATCCTTGCCTGGTCGATCTACCTCGGCTTCAGACTCAAACTCCACCCTGTCTGTTACCCAACACAATTGCAAACTTTTGAAGACTACGGACAGAAACCCATCATCCCTCGTCGTCCTCGTGCCTCTATCTCTCTCTATCTCTCTGTTTTTAGGGTTTCTATATGGTTTTCAGGTTATATGGTTCTTGATAATGTTCAATTGAAAACAATTCAGAAGGAATTTCGGAATGGTAGGAGGAATATTGAAGCCCCGAAGATGGGGAAGGAAGAAGAATGAGAACAAGAAGAAGAAGTATCGGGGGAGCCCCACGACTGTGTTGTGGTCGGGTCAGGTCCTGTATGTTCGAAAATGGGGGAGGGAATTCAACAAAGGACTCGTGGAAAGAAAGGGAGGGAAGGGAAGACAAGGGTAATTGTGGAAACCTGAAATGTTTAAGGGTATTTGTGACATTACACCCCAATTTAAGTGATGAGGGTAGTATAGTCCAACATGGGACATTTATGCAAAGTAAACATTGATACCGGACAGTTTTGCAAGAAAATCATACAGGAGACATTTTTGCACTTCTAAACTTTATAGTGGACACTTTTGCAAGGCCCCCAAAAAAAAATTTCTTCTTTCGATTATTATTGGATGGGTATGACTTATACTTTAATTGAACAATTTCCCCTTAAATTTAACATCGATAGGATTCTATTAGGTTGATTCTTGTTTGACCAACAAAAGACCCGAAAAAATGCGTTAAACGTCCTTCACTTGTTTTCATTTCAAACAAAAGTCAAGTTTTTCAATTTATTTTTTTCAGATGTTTTTGTGTACTTTTTTAGATTTCAGACCACATAAATAAATAAAACAAATCCTTTAAAAAAAATTATAAAAAAAAAAAAAAAGGATCTTAATTGTCCTTTTGAAAAAGGATTTCAAATGCGAAAAACATACAATTCTTATTCAAAACAATTAAAGAAACTTCTCACATGGTGTGAGGTTGCAACATTTTACTTGCGGAAAAGCAGATAGAAGCTGGTTACAGATTGGGCAATAAGCACTACTTATATTGTCCAAGTGATAGTTTCATAATATTGTTGGATTAATTAGAAGAAGAAGCATAAGCAAGAATGGCAGGGTCTTGTTCAAATTTGGCCATGTCTTCCTCTGATAATGCCACCATTACTTGTATTCCTTTGCCGTCAGAGGTGCCAATCAGAGCGAAAACGTTCTTCTTACCCCTCTGGGCAAGGCTGACCCAGAGCGGCTTCCCCCACCCAAAATCCGCTTCGTAAAATGGAAGTTTACAAATACTACTAAAAGTAAATGTCTCAGATATTGCACTAGTATTTCTATCAATTGCAGCTTCATTTATTATGCAGGTCTTCCACCCATTTGGAATTCCATTTTTGACGTACTCATCCACCATACTCATCAACTCACGAGCTTTGAATACTATTTTGTTATAGTTAGTTCTCACCTCCTTTGTTGACCATGCTGTCATCCCTATTGTAATCGCATTCCCGATACATTGTTCTGGCAGTGCTGGATTCAATTTCCTCCGCAGATTGACTGGAATTGAAGCACCAAATTGTAGTGTTGGAGTTGGAATGTTATTATTGGACTCTTTAATATTTGCATCTATCATAGCACCCACAAAAGTGCAAGCAGGGCCTCAAATCTTGTTGGTCTGTCGCCAATTTTTTCTTGCAGAGCTGCTATCTTAGAATTGTTAAACACGAACCATTTCGTTATCGTGATCATTTCATGATCCTTTGCTAATTCACGATTGCGTCTCGAAAAGGCGCCTGTGACATCTTGGGAAGGGAAGATAGAGGTGCAATCAAAGATGACATCTTTTATGTCAATCAAAGATCCACCACAATTAGCTACTTTAGACCAATTTCTAATAAAGTGTGCTGCTGCGCATGCATCCGCGATGGCATGCCTAAATGTAGCACAGATTGCAACCCCAACGCGATCAAAATGATTGACCTGAACGGCCAGGTTCACTTTAGCACTTAACATTTCTTCTTCGTTATAAGGTCGTAACTGTTCCAGCAGTTCAACTTTTGGTTGCTTAATGAGCTCCGACATATCGCCTGCTACGCTGGCTTCAATGAAGGTCACACCATAATCGTCACAGTCCACGGAAAAACCATTTTTGAGGCGTCCTGCGAAAGGATAGTAGTAGGTTAACGTTTGTGAGAGGGACTTTTTGAGGTGATGAGAATTTTTGCATGCTCCTGAATAAAAAAAGATAAAGGGGAAGCTAGTGTGTAAAGAGAACTGATCCATAGCAGAGAGCTTATAGGATCTTAAATGCTCTGGTGTTGAAGAACAAGGCTTGATGATTTCACTAGAAATTATACGGATTTCCATGTCTGAAATCTGAATAATGTTATCTGGCTGCAGGAAGATGCCTTATTCACTATTTGGTTGTTTGCTTGCTGTTTTAATGTTATTGTGCAATTTATGTGCAATTTAATGTTTTTGAAATGCAACCTAAATTAATTAATTAAGTACACTTAAGAAATCTTTTCAAAGAAAAATAATATAATATAATATATTATATGGACTCAAATCAGTTGTCAAATTTTGGTCCATATTATATATCTTTTCACGTTAAAATAATTCATTACTCCACCTTTTTTTTTTTTTTTTTGAAGTGCCATTACTCCACCTTAAACATATAGGGTGATGTTTTAATTTAGGTGGTTTCAATCAACAAAAATAAAATCTTACTTTTTACTGTTTTGTTGTCAAAATAATTTTGATTAAAATTGTTATTATTGGACATAGTTTAGTTGATAATTAAAAGTTCTTAATATGATTTAATTAGTTGATAGTTAAAGTCTTTAAATGGAATAATAAAGACTAAAAAACCTAATTTTTCCAAACCTTTGGATTAAATTCATAGTTTTCCAAATAAGATGATGTTTTGATAAGGTTAACAATGAGAGATCACGTTGATCACGAGAGGTTTAAAATAATAATTAAAAAATAATAATTGTAATTTAATGCTGTAAATATTATATAACAGCTAGCGTGCATGGTGAGGCTTTAGGGCGGGGTGGAATACAACGGGCCCCATCCCCACTTATAATTTTTTATTATTTAAATAATAAATATATAACTATGATATAATATATAAGGTAGTAAATAATTCCAAGAAACTATTAAAAAATATTTCATAGACATAATTCTCACAAGTAAATTTAATCATTTTCAAATATAAACATAAGGTATAAAGTCAAAATGTTCGAAAATCGTAACGCTAATCATCTAATAGTTGCATTTATTTCTCTAATTCTCTCTTCTTTAGTTTGTTTCCACCCCATGTTGTTCTCACTACTACAAAAAATGCAAAAGAAATCGGTTATTTTACATGGAAGAAATCGGTTTTTCAAATTTTTAAAACCGATGTCTATTTGAGTGATTTAGAAAAAAACACGTTAAAGACATCGGTTTTTAACCGATGTAAAAACATGCGAAAACACATCGGTTATATATAAAACCGAGTTAAAAACCACGACGTAAAATTGATGTATTACTGCTCCACCTCTGATAATAATGACAATTAATTGTCATTATGAGACATTGAACTTGCAACCTCAGAGTGAAAGTGGTTAGCCTTTACCGTCTGACTACAAAATTGCATGTGTTAACAATTGCACAATATTTATATATAACCTATATAAGTTGTTAGAAATAAAATAAAAAAACTTGTTTGATAAATTTAAATTTACTAAACTAATCAAAATTCTAATTTCTACTACAAACATATATTTAAAAAAAAATATTGGTGGGTTTATTTTTCATTTCATTTTTTGTGTGGTTTTGTGTTTTGCTAGAGATATTTTTGTGCAAACGTTTTCCTCAAAACTGTATCTTTTGGCAAGGAAATAAAATTTTTCGTCCACACTGGGTTCTTCGATTTTTCAATACAAATCCAACAGTATAAAGAACATAAAATTCTGGGCGGTATTTTGAAAGTTATGATCAATTATTCAATCAAAGGCCAAAAGCGATTGGAGATATGTTTGTGCAAAATTTTTCCTTAAAACGGTATCTTTTGGCATGGAAATAAATTTTTTCATCCATATTGGGTTCTTTAATTTTTTTGATACGAATCCAACGGTATAAAGAACGTAAAATTTTGGGCGGTATTTTGAAAGTTATAATCAATTATTCAGTCAAAGGTCAGAAGCGATTGGAGATGATCAATTTTTGTGCAAACGTTTTCCTTAAAACTGTATCTTTTGGCTGGGTTCTTCAATTTTTCGATACAAATCCAACGGTATAAAGAACATAAAATTCTGGGTGGTATTTTGAAAGTTATGATCAATTATTCAGTCAAAGGTCAGAAGCGATACGAATCCGCGAGTGAGATGTTTTCATCGCTCATTTTCACACTTTTCCAAATCGATTTTTGGAATATTTTCTGAACAAAAAGTGTTTGTTTGCATGTCTACTTTCTTTTTTCAAAATTTGAGCAAATAATGTTAAGTATTTTTAGAGATACGCACTTGAATGTGGACATAGGTCAGATTTGAATTTCAACAGAATTTTGCTTTTGAATCCATATCGGTTTACCCAAAAATCATTGTCTTTTCAAACCGCAATATTTAAGACATTAGTTTTAATGGAAACCGATTTCTAATTGGAAAAAAAATCCATATTGGTTTTCCCAAAAAACCGTTGTCTTTTTAAACCACAATATTTAAGAAATCGGTTTTTATAAAAACCGATTTCTAAAAGTTTTTTTAAATTGGTTATCTAAAAACCGATGTAAACAACCGATGTCTTTTAACATTTTTGTAGTAGTGTCTTATATGTTTACACAATTTTCTCTTAATAACACCGGTATTGGGTCTTCACTTTCTAGTGCATCTGTAGACATATTTATGCCTACCTGAAGTAGTGATAAACGAATTAAATTTAATTCAAGAGTTGAGAATTATTAAAGTAATAAACTTGAAAAAAAAAAAAAAAAAAACCGTTGTTATTAAACTTTTAATTTTAAAAGTTATTTGAAAAAGAAACTTACTGTATATCGTCTTGTGTTTGAGGTTAAAGCTTGAACAATTAACTTCGAGTTGTTTGAGGATTAGAGACTTAGAGTCGAAGTTAGCGGCTAGGGTTTTTTAATAGTATTTTGTTTTGTCACTTTATGTTAAGTAACGGTGAAGAGAGGTAAAATTAGGGTTAATGTATTTATATATATATTCTTTTTCTTTTTTAGATATATTTATTTTGTTTGAAACTACGTAGTTTAACTAAGTATTATTTTAAGCGGGGTAGGGCGGGGTGGGGAGTATAAAACCCATCCCTGCCCCATACCCATTGCGGATTAAACTATCTATCACATCCCCGCCCCATCCCCACCAAATTGAAACCCATCTCCACCCCAAAAGTTCAGGTCCCAGCGGGGAATTTTTGCAATCCCTACGAGGTTTGCAAAGGCACATGTTTGTAGAGGGAATGGGGGATGAGTGGATGACAAAAAAGAAAATCTGGAGCATTAATATAATATTTTATTAATAAAATAATCTTAAGCATTGCTATTTGCGAGATCGATAAGACACAAAATATAGACATATTTATAGTATAATAATACACATCACTACACTTTTGCCATGTGTATTATTATAATTAAAGTTATGTTGCTTACATGGAAAAAGTGTGGTGATGTGTATTAGTATGCTATAAATATGTATATATTGTGTGCCTACTAGAGAAAAATTGCATTAAGAGATATGGTCGAATCACACTCTCAACTCACTCACTCAACCCACTCCCTTTTCATGTGATGACATGTGTACAACATGTATTTTTGTGATTAAATTTTGAGCTATCATAAATGACCTCGTTCTTGATTTTATTTACAAGAGCTTCTTTTGATAATCCAATTTTTTCTTTTTACGTTTATTAAACATAGCCTAAGTCACTAAGTGTATCTAGCTTGTAAATCATCAAATTTTCACTCAAGTAAATCATCTAATTGTTAGCTACACCCAACCAAGCAGAAAATTTCTCATCTTTCCAGAAGTCCTAGATTAAAAGAATTATTTATCACACTAAAAATAATAAAAAGGGAAGGAAAGTAGAATTTCCAAATTTATATATATATATATATATATATATATATATATATATATATATATTGTGGTTCGCATCTCCAAATTTTGTATGTACACCCCACACCACAATGTTGTCCTAAAGGGCATTTTATTAAAAATAAAAAATTGTAATAACAGCCACATTTTATTTCATTTTTGTTAACAAATTACATAACTAAAACATTTATTTTACAAATATGTCAATAAAACCAATTTTTATTCAAATTCCTTTTGTTCTTAGTATGAACAAATTCCAAAAAAATTTTTACTTCTTCCATTGAAGAAACTTTTATAAAATACTTGTAATAGTTTATCTCATTTCTAAATTAGGGAGACGACTCCGGACCATTGCTACTAGATTGAGGCGCCAAGCCATTTTTTTTAGGGTTAAAATCAAAAACTTGTTCGTCTTTCGATTATTATTGGATGGGTATGACTTATACTTTAATTGAACAATTTCCCCTTAAATTTAACATCGTTAGGATTCCAATAGGTTGATTCTCGTTTGATCAACAAAAGACCCGAAAAAATGCGTTAAACTTCATTAACTTGTTTTCATTTCAAACAAAAGTCAAGTTTTTCAATTTATTTTTTTCAGATGTTTTTGTGTACTTTTTTAGATTTCAGATCACATAAATAAATAAAACAAATCCTTTAAATAAATTTTAAAAAAAAAAAAAAAAAAACAAACAAACAAACAAAGGATCTTAATTGTCCTTTTGAAAAAGGATTTCAAATGCGAAAAACAAACAACTCTTATTCAAAACAATTAAAGAAACTTCTCACATGGTGTGAGGTTGCAACATTTTACTTGTGGAAAAGCAGATAGAAGCTGGTTACAGATTGGGCAATAAGCACTACTTATATTGTCCAAGTGATAGTTTCATAATATTGTTGGATTAATTAGAAGTAGAAGCATAAGCAAGAATGGCAGGGTCTTGTTCAAATTTGGCCATGTCTTCCTCTGATAATGCCACCATTACTTGTATTCCTTTGCCGTCAGAGGTGTCAATCAGAACGAAAACGTTCTTCTTACCCCTCTGGGCAAGACTGACCCAGAGCGGCTTCCCCCACCCAAAATCAGCTTCATAAAATGGAAGTTTACAAATACTACTAAAACTAAATGTCTCAAATTTTGCACTAGTATTTCTATCAATTGCAGCTTCATTTATTATGCAGGTCTTCCACCCATTTGGAATTCCATTTTTGACGTACTCATCCACCATACTCATCAACTCACGAGCTTTGAATACTATTTTGTTATAGTTAGTTCTCACCTCCTTTGTTGACCATGCTGTCATCCCTATTGTAATCGCGTTCCCGATACATTGTTCTGGCAGTGCTGGATTCAATTTCCTCCGCAGATTGACTGGAATTAAAGCACCAACTTGTAGTGTTGGAGTTGGAATATTATTATTGGACTCTTTAATATTTGCATCTATCATAGCACCCCACAAAAGTGCAAGCAGGGCCTCAAATCGCGTTGGTCTGTCGCCAATTTTTTCTTGCAGAGCTGCTATCTTAGAATTGTTAAACACGAACCATTTCGTTATCGTGATCATTTCTTGATCATTAGCCAATTCACGATTGCGTTTCGAAAAGGCACCTGTGACATCTTGGGAAGGGAAGATAGAGGTGCAATCAAAGATGACATCTTTTATGTCAATCAAAGATCCACCACAATTAGCAACTTTAGACCAATTTCTAATAAAATGTGCTGCTGCGCATGCATCCGCGATGGCATGCCTAAAGGTAACACAGATTGCAACCCCACCGCGATCAAAATGATTAACCTGAACGGCCAGGTTCACTTTAGCACTTAACATTTCTTCTTCGTTATAAGGTCGTAACTGTTCCAGCAGTTCAACTTTTGGTTGCTTAATGAGCTCCAACATATCGCCTGCTACGCTGGCTTCAATGAAGGTCACACCATAATCGTCACAGTCCACGGAAAAAACCATTTTTGAGACGTCCTGCGAAAGGATAGTAGTAGGTTAACGTTTGTGAGAGGGACTTTTTGAGGTGATGAGAATTTTTGCATGCTCCTGAATAAAAAAAGATAAAGGGGAAGCTAGTGTGTAAAGAGAACTGATCCATAGCAGAGAGCTTATAGGATCTTAAATGCTCTGGGGTTGAAGAACAAGGCTTGATGATTTCACTAGAAATTATACGGATTTCCATGTCTGAAATCTGAATAATGTTATCTGGCTGCAGGAAGATGCCTTATTCACTATCTGGCTGTTTGCTTGCTGTTTTAATGTTATTGTGCAATGTTGTGGGGGGTGGAATTTATGTGCAATTTAATGTTTTTGAAATGCAACCTAAATTAATTAATTAAGTACACCTAAGAAATCTTTTCAAAGAAAAATAATATAATATATTATATATCTTTTCACGTGAAAATAATACATTACTCCACCTTTTTTTTTTTTTTTTGTTGAAGTGCCAGTACTCCACCTTTAACATATAGGGTGATGTTTTTTTTTTTACTTTTTAATGTTAATTGTTTTTATTGGACAACGTTTAGTTGATCGATAATTAAATGTTCTTAATACGATTTTTTTTTTTTTTTTTTTTTTTTTTTGATAACATACAACTGCTGGGACCGGTGAGATGAGGCCTTACAAGCACAGCCCGGAACGCGACTCCCACTAGAGGGGAGAGACTACCCACACACTTAGGTGGGACAAGACCCACACAATGGAGGGAACACCATTCCCTAAATACACACTTGGGCAAGGATTGAACCTTGATGGGAATGAGTCTCAGCTAGACTCTAGCCACCAAGGCAAAGGGCCCGTGTGTTTAATATGATTTAATTGGTTGACAGTTAAAGTCTTTAAATGGAATGATAAAGACTAAAAAACCTAATTTTTCCAAGGGGAGTGCTATCTACCTTTCCCATTTGCCTTTTCCATTTACCTTTCCCACTCATTGTTTGACACGTGTACACTTTTTCATTTAATAAAAAGCTCTCACTTTTTGCTACAAAGCTTATTTACGTATTTACCCTTAATGGTTGCTTTTATCGTTTCATTAATAAGGGGTAAAGAGGTAAACAAGCTTTGTAGCAAAAAGTGAGAGCTTTTTATTAAATGAAAAAGTGTACACGTGTCAAACAATAAGTGGGAAAGGTAAATTGAAAAAGCAAATGGGAAAGGTAGATAGCATTCCCCTTTTTCCAAACCTTTGTATTAAATTCATAGTTTTCCAAATAAGATGATGTTTCGAGTTTCAATGAGAGATCACGAGAGGTTTAAAAAAATATTAAAAAATAATAATTGTAATTTAATGCCGTAAATATTATATAACAGCGTGCATGGCGAGGTTTGAAAAGACACACGTTTGTAGTGGGAATGGGGGATGACAAAAAAGAAACTCTGGAGTATTAATATAATATTTTATTAATAAAATAATCTTAAGCATTGCTATTTACGAGACTTGTTGGTACAAAATATTGACATATTTATAATATACTAATACATATTTTTACACTTTTGTTATATGTATTATTATAATTGAAGTTATGTTACTTACATTGGAAAAAGTGTAGTGATGTGTATTGGTATGCTGTAAATATCCATAGAAAAATTGCATTAAGAGATATACTCGAATCACTCTCTCAACTCACTCACTCACTCAACCCACTCCATATTCATGTGATGATAAACGACCTCATTCTTCATTTTATTTACTATATAAAACCATCAACTAACTTACTAAATTGCCCTTACTTCTTTCACTAGCTTTAATAATTTTTTTAAAAATATATTCACTTTAACAAATTATCATTCGATAGTTTTATCAAGAAATAAAAATCATTTAATATCTTTTTTTATATAAAAAATATATATATATATTTGATATATGTTGTGTGTACGGTTCCAAATCGAATTATTATTATATATTATTATTTTTACCAAAAGGTGATAATTATACAAAAGCACCATATATATTAGATTTATCTCCAGATTATCCAAATATTCTAATATGGTTTTTAACTGTGCATGTAGTGTCTCAACAATCCTTCATGGCATCCCTTTACTTTTTTAAAAAAATCTCTGCATCCCCTTGTAACCATCTCTTAAAAAAAAATCATTTAAAAAAAGAAAAAACCTATATTAAATGATTTTTTTTATAAAGGTATTAAATGGCAATTTATTAAAGTTGGAGAAGAAATGGTAAGTTAGGAAATTAGTTATTGGTTTGCATTATAAATAAAATGAAATGTGAGAACATTTATAATGGCTCAAAGTTTAATAGAAAAAATAAATAAATGTTATACACATGTCATCACATGAAGAGATGGTGGGTTGAGAGAGTGGGTTAAGAGAATGATTTTAGCATCTTCATAGAGAGATGGAGGGATTAATGAGCAAATTGCACCAAACCTCCCTGAGGTTTGTCCTCTTACACCCAAAAACAAATTTATTATAAATTGACACTCACATCCCCTCTCGTTAATCAAACTTAACTGTTGACCAAGTTTGACTGTTAAAAATAAGAGTATTTTTGACATTTGCAATATAATTTTTTAAAAAAAAAATTGAATAAAAATTAATTGAAACAAAAAAAAAAAATTTTAAAAAATGAATAGATGGGTGGTGTAGATAAAATAGATTTTTTTTTAACAAGGTTAAAAAAAAAAAAAAAAAAAAAAAAAAAAAAAAAAAAAAAACGAGGGAGGTGGAGATCGATCTCCATGTACATCTCCATGGATCCCCATCCTGGTCCCAATCATTCTCCCTATCACAGTAGAAGCAAAATTGAAAAAGCGAGGAAAACTTAAACATCATACTGACTTGGAGGTTTGGAATCAGAAATCAAAGAAGAAGCCATATTGGCTAGGATTACAATTTCGAGAGTAGAGTTGATGTTGTAGTCATATAACACGGAGCTTTGATCTGCTACTCTGCTAGCAAATTACCAAGCAATTCATGTATCTTTCACCATTCACAAGTAATATTAATTTAGCTACTTTCACAAGTAGTATTTCCAAGGAAACTGTTAGGTTTTGGCTCGTATTCTTAAATGAACTCGAAGTGAACCAAACAAGACTCAACTGATGTGGAGCTTCCTGGAGACGTGGGATACGTTTGGAAGTTAAATTATGGTGTCTAAGGGAGGTTGAAATTGAAGACGAATAGAAGAAGCGGAGAACAGCCGAAACCGCTACCAAGCCGCTGTGGCTTTGGCAGCGGTCATGGCAGCGGTAGGATACCGCTGCCAATTGTTCAGCAGCGCAAAGGCAGCGGTCCAATTCCAGTTTGTACCGCTGCGGTGACCAATGTGGTCATGGCAGCGGTCGTGGTGGACAGCGGCAACAAGAGCGGTCAAAAGAGTTGACGTGTTTCGACGTGTGGGAGCGGGGTGCACACCGAGACCAATACGGTAGAGACGATGTATTGCTGAGATCAGGAATGTTGCGCGGAATAGGAAAAGGTATTCTTCTGGAAGTTCTTGTGCTTGAAGGAAAAGGATTTACTCCCTACAAGAAGACTTGTCATAAAAGGAAATAGTATTTATGTGGAACAAGTAAGTCTTGTACGTTTAAGAGTAGGATTTCCTTTTATATTAAACTCCCTGTAACTAGTATAAATAGACCTTGTATTTAGGTTATTGTATGTGGAGAAAAAGAACACCATGTAAACATCAAAGAGTGTGAGTGAGATCCGGGGAGACCCAATGGGAATATCCAAGGAGGGATCCAAGGGAATATCGGTGGATCTAGTTAGAGATCCGTGGGTGATATTTAGGGGAGACCTAGGGGATATTGTGGGGTTCTTTGTGAGGATCTTGTGAGTGGGGTTTGGGGTTAGGTGTGAGAGAGAATCCTGGAGTATATGGTTGTAACAATTTATCATATAGTGGAACTTTCTCTGTCGTCCTGACGGCCCGTGGTTTTTTACTCGTTTTGGGTTTTCCACGTATATCTTGTGTTGTGATTGTTTTATTCTCTCTCATCTATTTTTCTGCTTATTGACGTTATTATTTGCTATAAGTTATGGGCGTTTCCGCGTTCATCGGTATTTAGAGGATTATCCCCAACAAAAACACCAAAGAAAGCTCACGGACAATGGGACTGGGAAAGCACTTTATCACAATATCACCGGAAGCAACTAGCGGCGAAAGACCTGATTTTTCGACAATGGCAAGAGGTTGGAGACGATGATGACTGACGAGAGAAGAGCTGTGAGAATGAGATCTCCATGGATTACTGTGGAGATCCAATCTCCATATCCATCTTACTATGGAGATTGGATCTCCGCCTCCATCCTTTTTGTTTAAAAAAAATCTAAAAACAGATGGTGGAGATCCATTTTATAAAAAAATATTTGTTTTTCAGTTTTTCAATTTTTATTTTGTTTTTTAATTCCCCTTTTTTTTAATTAATTCAATTCAATTTTAAATTTTTTAAAATGTTATTTGATCTCCACCATCCATGTTTGAGATGGGTGGTGGAAATCCATTTTTTTTTAAATGTTTTTAAAAAAAAAATTAATTTCAGGGTAGGGGTAGTTCAGTCTTTTGATTGTCAAATTTAGTCAACGGTTAAATTTGACTAACAGGAGAGGATATGAGTGTCAATTTATGATAAATTTGTTTTGGGGTGCAAGAAAGCGAACCCCGGGGAGGTTTAGTGCAATTTGCTCAAGGATTAATATTACTACAGATTTCATGGATCCTACCTCATCTCAGCATACTAATCAAAGCATTACACTACGTTAGAATTCACAGAAAAGAAAGAAAAAAATTGATAACTTATAAGGAAAGTAAAAGAGAGGGGAGGAGAGGAAAATATATTGTTTTTAATAATTGTTTTTTGGATGATTATGAATAGAAAAGAAGGAAATATATAAAACAAATTATATTTGGAAAGAGAAAGAAATGAATGCAATTTATGCTATTTACGAATGTGAGAGCCATTACTTGTTAATTTTTTATTCGATCTTTTCACTCTACGTCCGATCAATTTTAGTAAGAAACTAAATTAGGTGAAATAATAGGAGACTAGTTGGTATTCCTCTTTTTCCATCCTTATCATTTCTTTTCTTTTTCATTTAACAATCCTAGCAAGAAATAAGAAATCAATCCATATCATCTCGGTCTTTTCCTTCCTATCATATTCTACCATCAAACCAGCAGTGGTGGCAAAACAGGCCGCCCTGCCTGGCCTGGCCCGGTCTGTGGCAGGCCGGGCCTTCTAACAAGCCGTGTCAAATATGCATGGCCTTCTCAACAGGTCAAGCCTAGGCACGGTCTATTAAGCCTAGTGACCGGAGGGGAGGGGGGGCCTAGCCTAGCCCGCAGGCTTGGTATCCACAGGCCGTGCCTACAGGCCAAGGCGGCCTGTATATGAAAATACATAGGGAGTGTCTAATACAACCTAGAAGGGGAAATGGGTTGTTAATCCTATTAGTTACCAATTCTTCAGATTAGTCAAGATTACAAAAATAACCCAACACAATCAAATACAACACACAAAATAATCAACAAAAGTAAAGTGTGGAAAACAATAAAAATATGTTGATTGATTTACGTGAGAAAACCCTCCAACTGGGCAAAAACTCATGGGCTAGACACCCAGCTACTCTGATCCTCAAATCCACAATATGTAATGATGTTTACAACCTAGGTTGACCTCTAGTCACACCATTCTCAAAACATAACACACCACCACTACCCACAGACCTTTTATAATGGTTCTAGACCTTGTTTGTGCACTACACTCCCGTAGTCACAAGTCTTGACACTCAATGAAGAGATAAACAACCTAAGTGAATATATCATAATATTCTAATATGCAAATAATGCTAGGCAACACTAAATGACTATCTAGAGATTTATGATGGCAATCAAACAATCCTAAATATCAATATGTCTATATGAATGTTAAAGACCTAACTAGATAAAGATATGCAAACCTAAACCCTAGTCATCAAACAAATCCCAATCAACACATGTTGTCACAGGATATAATTAAAACAATAACTCTGCAATTAATAAATGCAAGGGATTATTACCCCGGTGGCTATCAACTTATGCAAACACTATCAAAATAGCCACTAGATTGGGAAATGGATGGAAAATGGCCATTTTTGGCAAACATTGTTATACTAATGGCCATTCCATCCAATTCCATCCAATAAGTGGCATTTTGGTAAATATGATGATGACATTAATTTATTTTAGATATTTTTTGGAAATCAATTTTTTCTTTTGTTTTTTAAAACAAATAATTATATTTAGTGTGTTCATATACATATAGCATATCTCAAACATATATATATATATATATACATATATATTTCTTTTCAACTTATCTCAAATCTATTTTTTAGAATTTTTAAATTTTGTAACCTTAATCTTTTCAAAAAAGAATATATATATATATATATATATATATATATCTTTTCAACTTATCTCAAATATGTTTTTTAGAATTTTTTGATTTTATAGCCTTAATCTTCTCAAAAAAGAAAAAAAAAATAATATATATATATATATATCTTTTCAACTTATCTCAAATATATTTTTTTAGAATTTTTAGATTTTGTAGCCTTATTCTTCTCAAAAAAGAAATATATATATATATGTGTTTGAGATATGCTATACGTACGTATATACACACTAAATATAATTATTTGTTTCAAAAAATAAAAGAAAAAATTGATTTCCAAAAAACATCTAAAATAAATTAATGTCATCCCCTTATTTACCAAAATGTCATTCATTGGATGGAATTGGATGGAAATGGATGGAAATGGATGGAATAGTCATTAGTGTAACAATGTTTACCAAAAATGGCCATTTTCAATCCATTTCCCCATTTGGTGGCCATTTTGATAGTGGTGACAAAAGTTGATGGCCACCAGGGTAATTACCCCTAAATGCAATCAATGAGATATCTTGGTAGAAAAGACACTAGATGATGAATAGTAAGAATCTAACTTACCAAGTCAAGATGCTATGAAGAACCATGCCTAATTAAAGTTGGATGGTGCTTAAATGCATGAGGATTTGGGATTTGGGATTTGGAGAGTTAAAAATCAAATCTTGGAACCTCTCTCTCAATGGAACTCTAAGAGACACTCCAAGGTTTGTATTTCGGAGTTTTTTTTTTTTTTTTTTTTGCCAGGACAACATAATGATGTATTTATAGGCCAAGAAAATGAATTGGTATGAAATACCCAAAACGACCTGAAAACAGGCAAATCGACGGTTGGTGGCCGCCAAATGTACGAACCGCTGAATCCTTTGGATTCAATCGACAGTTCCCAACTATCGAATCCACTGGAGGAAAACGGCGGTTCCAATCAGCGGGTCCCAATTGCTAAATAATCCATCTTTCATCGAAAAATCAAGAGAAGAAGATGCCTTCTCAGTGGTTGACATAGCACAAAAGAAGTATACAATTGTGCACGCACAGACATTTGTCCAATCATACAAACGGAAACGAATTACACCACACTTAAAGCTAGAAATGAAGTGCAAGTGTGTTTGTGTAATGAATGCACAACACTAAGAAGAATGAGCAAAATGCAAGAGCAAATTTAAATGCATAAAAGAGTGTGTGTATGCAACTAATCTTTTCAAGAAGTCAAGAACAAGTGAACTACTTTTCTTGAAGCTCTTTGGGATCTCAGAAACTTGTTGACGAAGAATCACGATTAAAGACCTAAGCTACCCATTACAAATAATCCCAACACGGTTTGTCAACGAAATATGTTAATCAAAATATGAAGAACTTACAGTATACATGCATTTTTTTATATAAAATAAATAAATAAATAAATAAATAATAATTGTAAATTTGAAATAGATAGGAATTGAACCAAGGTTCTTGAGGAAGAGATTGTGTGACTTAACCATTTCACTACAAGTTCAACTTTTTTAAGTTATGAATATTTATATATATATATATATATATATATATATATATATATATATATATATATATATATATATATATATATATATATATATATATATATATTATATTATATTATATTATATTATATTATATTATATTAAAATATGTAAACAGACCTTACATACCAGGCTGGGCAAACCTACAGGCCTCATATAAAAGGCCTAGCACGGCCTACGGCCTTATGAGGCCTTATACAGGCCTCGACCTGGCCTGCTTATGGCTAGGCCATGCCAGGCTCGGCCTAAACGTGGGCCATGCCGATTGGGCTTGGCCTATCAGGCAAGACCCATTTTGCCTCCATTACAAACCAAGGGCAGACACAAGAAATATTTGCAACCTGACTAGTCTCCTCACCTGTGTGGAGGAGAATCATGTCTCCTCCATGTTGGTGGAATTCGATCTCTTCCTCTAGCATGGATGAGATCTACATATCCACTACCATTGACAATGGATGGCCTCCATCACCACCGACACCGGTCATGGATAGCCTTCATTGCCACTTTTTGTGGATAGCTTTTATCCTTACAAATCAATTCTCAATAATTCAATAGTCATACAATTTGAACTAACCAAAACACATCCACAAACAAACCAACCACAACATTACATAAACTGTTCTAGTGATTTTTATTTTTTTATAAAATTTAAAAATTAAAAAAATAATAATAATAATAAAGACTTTGTTTTGAGTGAAGGAAGAGAGATGGGAGGGTTCATAAACTTGAGTCATTGGAGATTTATGGTTTAATACAACACCTTTTTTTTAAAGATTTTCTCTTTATAATTCAATTTTATCTTTTCACACTCATTTTTTAAAGAAAATTGTTTCTATAAACTTAAATTTAAAAAAAAAAAAATCTAAAGACACTTTAATTGGTTCAAAATTTTGCCTTTTGTCTCGTGATATTTTATTTTTTAACATTCCGCCCTTAAACCCTACTTAAAAAATTAAATAAATAAATAATCTACAAGTAGTAAATATAAAAGAGTAGTCTAAACTCTAAAGTAAAAACCTCTTTGAAGAAATATGAAATCAATTATATATACAAGGTTAAGCGAGTGTATGTATATGTTATATGTGTGTGTGTGTGTGTAATTGGAGCAAGTAAATGATATTTCAGATGCTACAAAACATGTCAAGAAAAATTAGAAGTTCAAAAAAAAAATCGGCTCAAAAATTTTTATTATTGTTTGTTTTTGAAGAAAAAATATATGCAAAATCAACACTTAAAAAAAAATGTTTATTTCTTATTGTAAATCATTCTCATCAATTTGAAATCAAATAAAACTTAAATATTATTGAAAAAAAATATTTTAGAGTTTGTGAAAAAAAAAATGAAAAATAAATAACATTGGAGTTTCGAAAAATTATTATGTAATGTGTTTAGAATTGTTTGTCTTCTTTAGTAATTTTAATTAGAATAAAATTGTCATAAAATAAAAACAATTAAAATGGAGTGTATAAAGATATTTGGTGGATTGTCAATAGCATCACTCTTTTTTTTTTTTTTAATATTTAAATGTCCACAATACCCCTACACCGTATAACTTATAACCACTAACATATGTTAACCTTCATGAGAGGTTGTTGAATAAAAGCATAATTCTCAAATCTCAACCCACCCAATAATAGTAGAAAGGTCATGGAAGGTTTTTAGTTTTAATCTTTTTAAGGGTAAATTGCATAAACATACCCTGAAATATGAGGAAAATTTTTAATATTCAACATTTGCCATTAATTACACCAACATATCCTGCCATTAATGGTCAAACTATTTGACTTAACGACTACCAAAGGTTAAGGGTAAATTGATTTTAGCTATTAAGTATAACAAAAAATTTTAAACTGTTTTCAAACTTTTTGATAATTATAAATCTACCTAAAATTTATAGGTGTGCATATAAGGCAAGCATGTCTACTCTCCCTTAGGTCGTTTTTGGTGATTTTAATGAGATTATGAGTGATGATGAAAAGGAGGGTGAGGTTCGACATGAGTGATTTTAATGATATATGATTTAGGAACATATGGATAGGTGTACAGGCTCAACAAGTTGGTGTGGTGTCTTTCTGACTTAAAATGTTAGTCATCTTGAGTTCTGGAAGTCTAATCATCGTCCTATTTTGTTTGAGGTGTTAGGGGCTAATGGTGGGGTTTCTACAGGGGGTGGTAGAGGATGAAAGAGGTTTCATTCTGAAGAATGTTGGGTTGATGAGCGGGGTTGTCAAAAGCTGAAACAGGAGGTGTAGGGTGGGATTGGTAATAAAAGTGAGATGCTAATTCATTGGATTCTATCAACATGTGTACTAAGCGGCTGGATTTATGGAATAAAAGGGCTCGACGGAGATTGCAGAAAGATATTGTGGTTAAGCGTAAGGAATTGAGTGAAGATTTTGTTTGTGTTAGGCCTGGTTCTTGGATGAGAATTTGAGATATTGAAAAGCAACTAGATGGCCTCATGTGTACTAAAGAGTGTTATTATAAACAAAGAGCTAAAGTTGAGTGGTTAAAATGGGTGATAAAATACCCGTTTCTTTCATCCAAAAGCTACAACTAGTAAAGCTCGCAATCATTTTAGAGGTCTGTTTGATGAGGACGGAGTCTGGAAGGATAATTAGAGGGATATTATGAATGTGGTAATTGGGTATTTTTCAAAGCTCTTCAGCACTTCTAATCTGACTCATGAGGAAATGGATGGAGTTCTAAATAGTGTTCAACCTAAGCTCTCAAGTTAGATGAAAAGTTATTTGGATGGGCTCTTTATAGCGGAAGAGATTCGGAAGGCAGTGTTCGATATAAGGCCAATGAAATCGCCAAGCATTGATGGTCTTCCTGCTTTGTTCTATCAAAACTTATGGTCTACGATTGGGCAATGTGTGACGTCAGTGTGCCTACGATGCCTGAATAAGGGAATGCCTTTGGATGCTATAAATAGTTGCAGATTACTTAAATTCCAAAAGTTGATGATGTTGTGTGTATGCAAGATTTTTGGCCGATAAGTCTTTACAATGTGATCTGCAAAATCATTGCAAAGACTATAGCAAATATGTTTCGTAAAGCTCTTGGGGATGTGATTTCTAAGTCTAAAAGCGTGTTTATTCCAGGACACCAGATTGTAGATAACACTATTAAGTTTGACATGTCTAAGGCGTATGATTAAGTGGAGTGGGGCCCTTGATTTATCAGATAATAAAGAGGCTTGATTTCTCTGGGTGTTAAGTTGATTGAATTATGAGAAGTGTCAAATCTGTCTCATACTCGTTTGTGGTTAATAGGGAGGTTTGTGCGCTTATTAAACCAACGTGGGGGCTTCGACGGGGAGATCATTTGTCCCTTTACCTATTTTTTGATTTGTGTGGAAGGTTTGTCAACTCTTATTTCAAAATCCCATGATGCTAATATTATTTCATATTCAAAATTGATATGTTTAGGCATACTTTCACACAACTTTTCTTTGCAAATGACAACATGTTGTTCTTTAAAGTTGATTCAGCTAATTGTTTGGCAATTCGAGATGTGTTTGATAGTTATGCGAGAGTGTCGGGGCAAGTTATGAATTATGGTAAATTAGCTATTGTAATGGTCAAAATATAAGACATACGGTCCAATAGATAGGCCCACAATTAAATAAAGGATAAGAATGTGCATCAAGCCCATTGAAGCACCATAAAAAAGCCCAAATATGGGCCAAAATAATAAAACCAGCATGGACCTACTAAATAGGCCCAAAACTTGGCTTGACCCATCAAGGCATTTGACCAAGCTAAACACATGGTCAAAAACACCTTAAATATACACAATCATGACAGAAGTTAGGCTAATCCCAACGTCTAACAAGGCCCTTATTGCTAGATTTCAATTAATCGAAATGGGAAATAAAGGGCCCGAGATCCATGCTCTCATAAAAGGGCATGAGTGGTGAAGACTCCAAGGCTTCATTATAAATACCAAACCCTTTCTCAAAGAAAAGGGTCCGGATTTTCTCATTTAATATATGTGAAAGCTCTCAAAACATAGCTCTGCAATTCTCTCCTAGCATTGATTGCTGCTCCATGGCTTAACAGAGGTTGATCCAGTTGTTTTCAAAAGTCGATCGACCCAATCCACGATCAATCCACGTCAAGTCAAGGAACCTCCTAGGCATTGACCCATAAAAGTCAACGATACACAACATCGACCCAATCGTAGATCAACTAACGTCGAATCTGGGAACCCATCCCCTGGACATCGACTCATCAAATCAATCAATAACCAGCATATAGCTCGATTCGATATATCGAGCACAACGGTTTGTTATTCCAAACTCTTTTATATTTCACTTGGCTTATCTTACGATATACTGACTTGAACGTCCCCCCAAGGGAACACCCCCTCATATGGATCGCTTCCGCTCTCTTTTTCCTTTTGTTTTACAGGTTACCAGTACCCAGCTCAACGACTCAAATCAATTGTAAATTCGATCGACTACAGCTATGTGTGTGAGTTCATCTATGGATAACATGGAAACAAGGAGGCTTTCGGCAATTTTGGTAGTCCAGGTGGTGGGATGCCATGATAGGTATCCTGGGCTAATGTGCTTCATTGGTAGAAATAAAAGAATTTTTTTCACTAATTTTGTGGATAAAATTTAAGAGAGAATTAAAGACTGGAAGGGAAAGTTGTTGTCGACTAGGGGAAAGTAATTCTAGTGAAGGCGGTCCCGACATATGCTATGAATTTATTTAGGCTTTTACAGGGCCTTATTTCTAAAGTTGGGAGGTTGTGTGCTAGATTCAGGAGGGGTAGCAGCTAGAAGGCTAGGAAAGTTCAATAGAGTTGCTGGAATCGTCTTTGTAAACCTAAAATGGTGGGGCAGTTAGGTTTTAAGGATCATGTTGTATTTAATAAAGCAATGTTAGCTAAGCAATGCTGGCGGATTCTAAAAAATCCAAATTCCCTAGCTTCAAGAGTTTTGAAGGGTAATTACTATACAAGAACTGACTTTCTGCATGCTAGTGTTCGGAATTCGAATTCCTTTTTATGGAAGTTTCTGATTTGGGGACGAGAACTGCTGGAAAAAGGTACGCAATGGAGGGTGGGGGATAGTGTGTCAATTTCAATTTACAATAATCGATGGATTCCTAGACCATCTACTTTTAAGATGATCTCTTCGTTGATTTCAAGAGAATTTACAACTGTTCACAACCTAATCGGTCCAACTGGTGGTTGGAAATCTAAGCATATTAAAGCGAATTTCGTAGAGGCTGATGCGGATGTGATTTTGAGCCTTCCACTTGTTGCAACTGCAGTTCCATATTCAATTTTAAGGCATTTTGACCAAAGTGGTGAGCATACTGTTAAAAGTGGGTATCGGCTGAGATGTGATGTGCTTGATTCTCATTCCCCTTCTAGTATAAATGGTGCGGATTCATGGTGAAAGTTCTTATGGATGATTGATCCGAAATTGGATTAATAAAAATAATGTAGAGAAGAAATAATGGAAATTGTAGAAAAAATAGAGAGACGATTATTGTTTCAATTAATATGAATAACTGAATACAACTTTAAGTAACTCTCCTTTCTTTATACAACTGTCTAGAGCTAGTTGTTGTAATTTTATAATCTTTTACATCAATAATCCATTCTATATTTATAGTGATCTAGGGGTGCTCTACTCCTAATAAAAGAGTGAAATCTTCTCCTAGTCTACTAAGGGTTATCCTGGTTAAGAAAGGTTCCTAGTTAAGGATAAAGTTCTTATTGTGCTAGATGTCCTAAGAATTCTAATTTAAGGATATATTCCTTATTATACTAGATACCATAAGATTTCCTAGTTAAATGAGGATATTTATTCCTTAAATTAGGTATCTTAAGAT
Organism: Acer saccharum; assembly: GCA_030490815.1. Taxonomy (NCBI): domain Eukaryota; kingdom Viridiplantae; phylum Streptophyta; class Magnoliopsida; order Sapindales; family Sapindaceae; genus Acer; species Acer saccharum. The sequence goes on from CM059870.1 coordinate 34,685,197, forward strand.
TTCCTAGTCAACGACATATTCCTTATTAAACTAGGTTTTCCTAAATTCATTGAGACTAAAAATCCTCATGGATCATGCCTTCCTTTTTTTTTTGGGAAATTTTGCTCGTGCTTAATTCTGATTTAGAGATGGGAAGTTGTCCTTTCCGTGCAATGAGAAAAGAGTCATAGTACTTGCCTTGTCGAGTCTCAATCTCCTTCTTCTCTAGAATGTAATATTTTGATAAAGGATATTCTTTTTCCACACATAAGTCATCAATCAAAGATAGTTGGTTCTTGGTTGTAGTTATCAATAAAATGAATTTCCTACAAGCGTTGACCAAACGCTTGGCTTGAGTTGCTAAGACCACATCAGTGTTGTTTCTTGTTTTGCTTGCTTGAATCAAATATTCTTTACCATCTTTCACAAAGCGATACTTGATATGTTTATCTTTACGCTTGGTGTAATCTCTTATTTCCTTTTATCTTTACGCTTGGCGTAATCCCTTATTTCCTATGTTTTGTGCTTGTTTCCCGAGTAAAAACCAAGGTATTTAATGTTTTTATCCAGTTGTGCAAAGATTAAAGGTTGAAATTCAGCTTTGAGCTATTTTGGTAAAGATTGGAGCGGAAAAGGTTGAAGAAGTTGAAAGCTTGGGGATTAAAATTCTAGAGGAAAAAGTGACCTGGGAAGCTACTTGCCCATGTCGCTTCTAAAGTCGCTTTGTGCGCTATCAATGAACTCTCTGAATTCCAAAAGAAAAAGCGACTTAGGAAGCTACTTGGCCAGGTCACTTGTGAAATAGCTTCTCTCACCACTCACCAGCTCAGAAAAAATTACAATTTTTCCCTTGCCCTAATTCACTCCCCTATATAAACCTACCTTATTTTCAGACCAAATAACCACTCTCTAGCCTAAATCTCAAAAAGAACACATCATTCCTTAGCTTTTCTTAGAAACCAAGTCACCAAAACCTCACATTTACACTTCCTTCCACACACCCACCATATCCAATCATCAAACACATCATCATCTCATATTTTTGGGCAAAGGGAGCTGAAGAAGAATTGAAGAGAAGAAGTTTTCAAGCAAAGAAGAGAGAGCTCAACATCATTAGTTTTCTCTGTATCTCTCTCTCGTATCATTCTTATGATTTCCATGTTTAGATCTCTTTATATATTTTGTATGGCTTCAAGTTGTAATATGAACTAAACTTCTTGAGTTAAGGCCAAGATGAAGCTCAATCCATAACTATCTGTTTGTGTTGTTGTATGAAATTTTCATATACTTTTTGCTTGTGAGTGCCTAGCTATCACTTAAATATTATTTTTGTGGTTGTGTGATGGACCAAGAGGGGAAGCACACCATGTGTTCAATGAAATGCTCAATACAAGTCTAGTAAGGTAGAGATACGCGAGGCTAGCTTGTAGGATTCATATGGTGTGTCATTAAGCTTAATGAACTTGTGTGTAATTTGGATAATCATCGAGAGATAGGTTATTGGTATACATGAGTATTGTCTTTATTGCTTGAGAGAGTAGACACTATTTTAGGGTTACATGAGTCTACAACTTTCACTTGCATAATTGGGTTTAGTTGGTGGGTCTAGAACAAAGATAGGATCAGTTTAGTGGATTCTAAGCCTTAGCTATCTTCTCATATAAGTTACAACAAACTTCTTCTTGTGTTCGTATGCTTTTAATCCCATGGTTTGCAATAGTTAGTTTAGTGTAGTTTTAGTGTTTAAATTGGTAATTACACCCTTTTTAGTATTGTTCAAATAGTAATTTAGCTAATCAATCTTAGTAATCAACTCTTCAATCCTTGTGGGACGAATCTTATTTGCTATATACTACACTTCATAGCCTTGTACGATTGCGAGTGCCCCCATTTTAGAGTAGTCAATACTTGCATAATCTTTGATAATTAGTAGCATCTCTATCCCACAAATATTGATTTCTAAGAATTACTTAACAAACATCTAATGACACAACTTCACAAGTTACCTCATCAATGTATTTTTCGGAGATGGCAAATTGAATGTGCACTACTTTGTGACATTCTTTTCAATATCCTTTTGAATCCAACCTTAAGGATATGGCCGTGGGTGAGGTTTTTTTTCTAACCCCATCTTTTGAACCAACCCTTCTGAAATTAGATTTTTCTGGCTTCCTGGATCAATTATTGCTTCTATCACACTTTGTTTTACTTGAATTTTCAAGCGAAAAAGTTCTTCTCGATCTTCTGAGTTGACAGAACATTCAACATGCCTTGTCATAAACACAAGTTTTCAATCAGCTGATTCTATTTCAAAAGTATCTTCTATCTCTACTGGAGTAGCCAACACAGCTACTTTTCCTTTCTTTTGTTGATTTTTGGGTTGTAATTCAGGGTGAAGTTTCTAGCACTTCTCTTTCACAAATCCACTGATCTTGCAGTGACTGCAGTAATTCTTTTCCAAAGTTCCCTTGTGTTCCTTGTCCCAATTTGCATATCCATCAGCTTTCCCTATTTTCTTTTGTGACATCTCTTTATTATACTTTTTATTTTCTCTCTCAAAAACAATAGCTTTAATGGTTGCTTCATTAATAGTGCTAACATTGAAAAGTTTCAGCTCTTTTATAACACTTTCAGCTAACCCACCAATAAACTTCATGAAGATGTCATGCCTTTCCATTGAAATTCCAAGAGTTATTGCTTGATTGTGGAATTTCGTGGTGTACTCTGGTACAGATTGGTCAAGCTTCTATCGCAAATACTATCATTGGAACCATCTTTCTTCTTCATAACCAATAGGATAAAATTGTTTCTTAATTAGCTCTTTAAACTTTCTCCATGTCAGCTTCAATACAACATTGTGCTTCAAGTATGCATTCCAACATGTCAAAGGATGACTAGATAGTTTTAAACGAGCAAAACTGAGTTTTTGTGTACTGGTGTACCCATGGATTGTGAAATAAGTTTCCAATTGGCCAATCCAATTGCCTAACTTCTTGGCATCTCCTGCTCCATCATATGTTGGCATATTCATCTTAACATCAACCTTGAACGACTTCTTTCCTTTAGTGTTGAATGAAGATTCTAATTCTTCTTCATCGTCCTCTTCTTCCTCGCTTTCTACCTTTGAATTCTTTTTCTTTGTTGAACTAGTGGAAGGTTGTTGGTTGGGAAGTTTGATAGGTAAAATTCTCTATTAGTTTTGTCATCAATTCAGTTAGATTTGCAATTTGCTTCTCTATCTTGGCAAGTTGATCGTTATCTTCCTCTCTTTCGACCATCATTAATCTTCTCTTGATTTCTCGATTGGATTGAAGGGGGTCGGAAAGTTGTTGCCTACTTTCCTTCTATTGGTCTCGGGTCAAGACCATATAATATCCCACAGTGCGGTGGGCTCTGATACCACTTGATCCGAAATTGGATTAAGAAAAATAATGTAAAGAAGAAATAATGGAAATAGTATAAAAATAGAGAGAAAAATGTTGTCTCAATTAATAAGAATAACTTAATACAACTTTAAGTAACTCTCCTTTCTCTCTACAACTGTCTAGAGCTAGTTGTTGTAATTCTCTGATCCTTTACATCAATAATCCCTTCTATATTTGCAGTGATCTATGGGTGCTCTACTCCTAATAAAAGAGTGAAACATTCTCCTAATCTAATAAGGGTTATCCTAGTTAAGAAAGGTTCCTAGTTAAAGATAAAGTTCTTATTGTGCTAGGTGTCCTAAGAATTCTAATTTAAGGATATATTCCTTATTATACTAGGTATCATAAGATTTCCTAGTTAATTGAGGATATTTATTCCTTAAATTAGGTATCTTAAGATTTCCTAGTCAAAGACACATTCCTTATAAAACTAGGTTTTCCTAAATTTGTTGAGACTAAAAATCCTTTTGTATCAAGGATCAACATTCCGTTAAAAGTGAGGTTGCTTGTTTGGAGAACCAGCAACAACTGGATTCCAACTATGGTTAATTTGGAGAGGCATGGCTTAAGAGAGTCAGCTAAATGTCCAGTGTGTGATTATGGGCGTGAAACTACATGGCATGCCTTATGGGGCTACAAGAAACTCAAGCTAGTTAGAGATTCTATGTTGGTGGGGCAATAAATTTGCCTTGGTATAGATATTCGGTTCTATGATTTTATGCAGGTTTGTTTCAATAAAACGAGTATGGAGGAAATGGCATTGTTTTGTGTGGTAATATGGAGGAACTGATTTCATCGTAATTAAATTGTTCATGGGATGCCGAATTTGAATTTACGTGAAGTTGTGGGTTGGGCAGAAACCTATGTGTCAGATTATAAGGAGGCTAATATGGTGGATAGCCAGATGGGGACACCAGTTCCAAATAATGGTGTGGTGTGGCAACCTCCGTGCACAAGGAGATATAAATTAAACGCAAATGCAACAATTGATTCATATTGGAAAATTGTAGGGTTTGGTGTTGTTATTCGTGATGTAGAGGGAATGGCGATTGCGATGAGTTCTTAACGAATTGTGGCAATTTACTCTCCCCAAGTGGCTGAGGCCATCGCGATTTATCGGGGCCTTCTTCCGACTAGTGATATCGGGGTGTTTAGTATGGAAGCTGAGTCTGTTGTTGTTGTCAATTAGGTGGCTGATGGTGGTCATTTAAATTCTAATGTGGGTTTAATTCTAACTGATATTCGATTGTTGATACAAAATTTTAATTTTTGTTCTATAAGGTTTGTGCCTAAAAAGGCAAATTGTGTTACCCATTGTCTAGCCAAGTTGGCTTTATGTTTGTCCAGGGATTGTTTCTGGATGAAATATTACCCTTCTTGTGTTAGAGGGTTTCTTCTTATTTTCCAGGGTGTTTGTAACCCCGTTTTGTTTTAATAAATTTCTCATCTTTTTTTTTTTTTTTTAAGTAATACATTTATAACTATTAGAATTGGAAACTCCTCACACATGTTTGTAAAATGCGTATCTGGGAATTGCTGCGCTTCCGCGAACAGAGTCGGCCAGTAGAATCCTTGCCTGAGTATCTTGTGTGCTAAGCTTTTACCCCCAGTGTGGTTCCCACACACTCCACTGTGGATGCTTCTCAGGATCTCTCTAGTCTTTTCACCGGAAATGCATCTCTGCAGCACTTTTGAGAATCCTCTCCTATATAATTCTCCTCTTAGAATCATGTACCGGGCTGACCTGTATCTGATGCGTTTAGCTTCCACAGCATCCTCCGGTAGTATGTTCTCCTCTAAGTACTTTCTGAGTTGGTATGTCCAGTCGCCCGGGGTAGGTCGGATCTCTGCTATTATGATTTCCTCGGGTTCCGCTGTACTTGGTTTAGTCAGGTGTGCCACTGGTATTGCTTTGGATCTGATGCTTGTGGTGGCTGAAGCTAGTTTGGACAAAGCATCTGCTTTTTCGTTCTCTTCCCGAGGGATCTGAGAGATTCTGTACGCTTTGAACTTTTTAAGTAGTCTTTTTGCAATGTCCAAATAAGCTATCATGTGCTCTTCCCTGGCCTGGTATTCATCCAGTACCTGATGGACCACGACCTGTGAATCACTGTAAACTTCCAGCTCATCTGCCCCTAATGCTATGCAGACCCTTAGGCCGGCCAACAAGGCTTCATACTCTGCTTGATTGTTGGTTGCCTTGAAATCCAACCTCATGGCACATTCTACAGTATCCCCCTCGGGGGTCGTTATGACTATTCCTGCCCCGCTGCCATGCGTGTTTGGAACCCTCAACCACAAGGTGTGAAAAAGAGGTGCACTACCATCTCTACTAATAGATGATGTGTCATACATCTTAAAACAATAAAATAAAATAAAATAAGCAATTATATATATTCTCCCCCTATTTTCGCCCTAATGCTTTATATTCAACAAAATGCTTGATATTTAGGGATGGCAATGGGGCAGGTTCGGGGCGGGGTGCGGTGCGAGGTGAGTCCCTCACCGCACCCCGCCCCATTTATTTTTTGAAACCCCACCTCCACATAAAACCCCACAATATATGGAGCGGGATGGGGAGAGGTGGGATATGCTTTTCCCATCCCCACCTATTTACCCTATTTAACTTATTTATCAAAATTATTTATTAAAATAATAAATATATAACCCAATGAATATAATATAATATATAAAGTAATTCTAAAATATTATTGAAAATCATCTCATAAACATTAAAAATAAAAATAAATCTCACAATTAAACAAATAAATTTAATAATTATTAATCATAACATTAAAAGAAAAAAAAAATTGAATAATAAAAAAATAAAAATTATATTTTAAGCAGGGTGGGGCAAAGCGGGGATTATAAATTCCATCCTTGTCCCATACCTATTGTAGGTTTTAATATTTATCCCTATCCTCGTCCCATCCCCATCAAATCGAAACCCATTCCTACCCCGTAAGTGCGGGTCCTTGTACCCGTGGGTTATTTTGCCATCCCTATTGATATTTAACAAAATTAGATTGAAAACAAAAAAATAACAAACAAAAAAAACCAAAAACAAAAACAAAAACAAATTCTGGAAAAAATAGTTGATTATCTATCATTTATATAGAAAGAAGAGAAAAAAAAAAAAAAAAAAAAAGGCGTTTTGTCTTATTGTGTTTTTGAATAAAGCATTAAAATTAAGTTTAGAAACTCTAAAAATAATGGGAAAAATAAGATTATTAATGATACAGTTGATTCTCGAAATTATATTTTAATTTTTAAAAATAATTTTTAGAACACAAATGAAACACCCTCCTAGTTTCAAGATCCAATTAAAGTGATGACGAATGAAATCAAGACCCTCCAAAAAAAAAAAAAATCTTTACAGTAGAAATCGTCTCCTGTAAAAGAAAAAGAAGTTAAATAAACAGAGAAAGTAAAAGAAAAAGAAGTTAAATAAACAGAGAAAATAAGGATTTGTTGAATTTCAAGGGTAAACGCAAAAAATTGACATAAACAACTCAATACTACAGGGAAGCAAAAGCCTGCACACTAGATGAGAAGGCATGGAAAGTGAGGGAACAGATTTTATCCAATTTGGTTTTTCTCCAAAATTGGCCAGAACAGGAAGGAAAGGAATTAAAAAGTTAATGAATTTTTTCAATATTCCAAAACTAACCCCATTTGTTTCCTTTCCTTTCTATTCATAACCATAAAAACACTATCATTTCCTCTCCTTTCTTCTCCTTTCCTCCATTACTTATCATTTCCTTTCCTTTCCTTTCCATCAATCCAAACATAGTGGTAAGGTTATGATTCACCAAAAATAGGTCATGTGATCGAATCATCAATACAAGACAATAGAAAATTCATATTCCAAGAACGAGTAACAACCAGAAAATAATTATCCTGCTAATGCGTGCACATGTTCATAAGTATTGAAATTTGAACATGACACCTAAAATTTCACAGCAATCTTGATGAAATATAAAGCAATTTTCAAAGTCCCACAATATCTCAAATTATATAAATCAATAGTGTAATGACATAATTTCTACAAAGCCTTCTCAGCCTACCCAAGACATAATATAAAGACCCTTATAGATACTCTACTTCTCTTGTATCTTCAAATGAAATTGCAATAAGATACCTTCGGTGTGCCTTCAAATTCTCCACTTATGAACAAGGACGCAACAACACTCAGCACATTCCTACCCCTCTGAAATCAAACAGATAAAGCTTAGAAATTACAAAATTGGAGGGCTATCCCCATGTTATGCTACGACGGCACAAGAAGACAGCAATTTTATACAAGGACCAGATCTGACAAAGGCACAAACCACGCATCCAAACAATTCGTGGCACCGATTAATCCTTTTCATTGATACAAGAAGACCAAAGTTGGAAGTGAGAATCTGACCTGATAGGAGGCTTTCTTTTGCAATTATTTGGGAGAGAAAGAGAGGTTCATATCATGTTTGAGGCTTATTTTTATGATAATAAAGATAATAAGGGCAAATGAGACAACCAGACCTATAGTGAGGTAAACTAGATTGACTGATAAAGCTTGACAAGAAGAAAGTAAACTTTGCACAATTGACTATAATTTACTGAGAGCTATTAGCAGGAAACATATAAAGGCTGGTCAATCCGCGTCCATAAGACAACGAAGAATCACTTTTCTGTTATACATCAACTCGAACGACGGACTTCAACACCTTGCCTCGAGTTTCTGTTACTACTTAAAGAGACAGAACTCTGACCTGAAAGCTGCAAGTCAGAAAGTGGAACTGACCCAGTCTGAGAGAAAATCAACCCAACTGAACTACTTGAGGTACTTCCAGACGAAGGCATCCTGCTCAATAAAGAATCCTTTTTTGATACTGAAATCAGTTCGGGCCGCAGCTCAGAAGAAGGTGGGGAAGGAGCAAGAGTAGACAACAAAGACCCAACTGGGTATGGAGTAACAGGCATTTCAATGAGAGAGGATGCTGATGGACTATATCTCATTGTTCCCATTGGATGATCAAATTTGCATGTGGATCCAAATTTGCAGTGCCCATTTTGCAAGTAGAAAGCACAAGGCTGCACCCCCTGTTGTTCAAGAAAAAAAAAAAAAAAACAATAAAACAACTATTCTAGAAGAAACATACCCTTCAAATTTCAACAACATAGAACTGTCAAAATTTACAAGGAATACACAAACTGCTCACGATATCATTATTGGATTCAGCAACAGCAGAAATGCAGAAACAGAGTAACTAGATGATATATGGTGGATGTTACATTACTATTAAATAATAAGAATATATTGACTACCACAAACAGCATCTCAGCATCACATTTTGCATTTATGGTGAGGTTCATTCGTAAAAAACCTCTAAAAATATAACAGTTTCCTTTGTTATAAGTCATGCAAAGCCACGACTATAATAAAAAAGAAGGCAGTTTACAAAGTTAAAAAGGTTATACTAAAGTGTAACTTCTAACTGTTCATTAGTACTATTATAATGAAGATTAAAAGATATGAGTGATTGATATATGCAAAAGTAATAGGCTAATATCTAGGTGATATATAGAAAATTTATGGAAATATAATTATATATGACGGATATCAAATTTGGCCTAGCCACCCCATATTTATGTATCCAGCATAGCAATGGAGAAGTAATGTGAGACAGAAAAAGTATAACATAAAAAAGCAACCAAAAAAAAAGCATATGTTCATATTTTCATTTATGTATAACCATATAACCATATAACTATATAAGATGGATTTTATTTAGGCCAATCTTTGACATGAATCATGATAGTGTATTCTATCATATTCTACTGTCCTCGCCACAATTCAACTCATATTTATTTGATAGAACCAAAAGGAGAACAAAAGGTGAGCATGAAAGAAGGGAGTTTTATCCTTCTCTTATTATGGAAACATTCTTGGCTGGGTTTTAATCAACTCCAACCAAACACCTTCAAGCAAAACAAAAAAATAGATTATTAACTAAATATAGTTGTTGTTTCATCCCCAACAACTGAGCATTCATACTAAAAACCACTAATCATTACCAGTTGGTTTTTGAAGACCCCTGATTAAGTCTGCTCTAAACTAAGCTCCATTACGCAAACTCTAATATAATCCCTATGATTCAAAGCAACCACAAATGCCTGCAAATTGCGGTTGCAAACTTTTATAAAATCTCTAATTGTGTGATAGATTACCAAAACATATTTCAATACTAAACTATTATCTACCAAGTGCATCTAGCCTGTATTGTAGAACATGATAAATGAAGCTTCAAAATCAGGGATGTTACTTTACATGAAAACAGAAGTTCTTACAATAGTGGTTTGAAAGTGGAAGATGGAAAGACAAAAATGTACTTAGTTAGGCGTTTAGATACATACTACCTTTCCCCTCATAGCTAAGTGAAAAAAAAAAAAAAAAAAAAAATCTCAGCCATTTGGACATCTGCCACCTTACTGGAATTTTAGCTTCTTTTTCCAAAGAAAAGATAAATAATGACATGGCTATAATTATCTTCTATAAAAAAAATAAAAAAATCTGCTTTTTGTTTTCACATTTATATGTTACCTAAAATCAATAATTTCACAACACATGTCAGCAGAAAAGTAGACATATGATTCAAGGATTATTTTCATTTTACAAATAGCTGGTGTGGTGTACTAAAATGATTGAAAAATAAGCTTATAAACTAAAGTTCAGACTGAGTATATGAAGCCAACAACAAATGCAAAACATCATAACATAATCCTCTCTTTAACCTTAGAATACAAAATAAAATAAAAAGGGGCAGCCTCTAGGCTCTAGCTCACTTTTAAGAAGATGAACAAGGGGATAGAGATGCACCTCTAACAGAGTTACAGAGAGCATGTCAAAAGTAAATGAGAAATTCATACCGGGCGCACAGGGAGACCAAGTGGACTGAGGACACAGTTTGTTCTTGCCACCACCCTATCCTGAGGATGATGATACCTACAAGATGATCCAAATTTACAGTTCCCGGTTTTCAAGTAGTACTGGCATTCAGGTTCACCAGGTCTCTCCGGGAATGATTGATCCTTCTGGCCACTACTTGAAGGACCAGCAGAAGAAGGTAATGAGGGATAAGGTCCTGCAAATGCAGTCATTGAAGAAGATATCTGCGTCACTCCATAGAGAGAAGTTGCTCCAACTGCAGGTTGTGCACCAGGAGATAGGACAGGACTTACAGGTGCCTACACCAGGCAAGCCGATCAGAGAATAAGAAAAAAAAAAAAAATCTTTAAGTAAACATCTCAAACCAAAAACCATAATATCATACCGAATAAGGACTCCAACCAGAAAAAGGGACTACTCCTGGAGAAAACAGCACTTGACCATAGGCCCCTTGCACATAAGAACCAGCTAAAAGTGGAGGTCTTCCCACCCTTAAGTTGGTGGATGCCCCTGCGTACTGTTCTGGCATTGGAACAGAAGGAGACTGCACCGGCGGATAAAACTGAGGTGCAGATGCCGGCATTGAAGTGCCAGCTGGTTGAGGATGATGGAATTTACAAGTTATACCAAATTTGCACTGCCCCGTTTTCAAATAGTAGGAGCATTCTTTCTCACCCTGTTGAAACAAATAGACATAAGCCAAGTTTACTTTAAGGTTCTCAAAATTACAAAGTATAACTACATAAATTATAAGCATGGAATGATGTAAAAGAGAATTCAAACCGGTCGTAGCGGGTATCCATATATATTCAGTGGAACATGACTGATGGATCCACCTGAATGTTTTGGGTGGTGGAACTTGCAGGAAGCACCGAATTTACAGGTTCCAGTTTTCATGTAAAACTGCTCATTAAGCAACAAAGATATGATTAAAAATACTATAAACAATAACCTAACCAGATTAGAACAATATCAGCATATTAATCACCTACACTGCCTTCCATTAGATATTTTACCTGACATAGGGGCTCCCCTGGTCGATCTGGGTACTCCCCTGTAGCTCTTACAGCGGCCTCAACCTAAGCAGCATTACAATCAGATAAAATGTGTCAAATCACATTTCTCACAAATGCTCACTATAGTAGCTGTCAAATCCCGAATTAAAATAATAAGAAACAAGGTCCATATTTGAATCAACAAAATTCTCATAGTGTGGCATTGTGGATGCAAAACCTTCATCTATTGAGTCCAAAACACAACTATTCAACATAGGCTGTGGGAGTCTGTTTGTGTCCTCAGCATTATCATTTAACAAGCATTTATATCTTTTAAAAATATAAGAAACACCTAAACATACCAACTATACTCAAATTTCCATATCAAAACCTAGCATATACTTCACTACACAGTAAACACCTATAATTAAAAGTCAATATATATATATAACCAAAAAAAAAAAAGTACAATCAAATACCCACAACACACAAAACTGTAATGTAATAAAAAGGCAATGATAACTATATTTACCGCAGCACGATTTCGAGGGTGATTGTAACGGCACCTGTTACCATATCCACAGACCCCGGTTCGCATATAGTACACACAGTCGGGCACTCCTTGACGCTCCGGATACGATTCAGAGACCCTCAGGTCCAATGGCCACATCGATTCTACATTTACCACAAACAAAACCCTAGTTCATAACCACATTACACAAACCCTAGAAATTTCCAAACAAACGGCATAATAATAAAAAAATTTAAAAAAAAAGCATATCCCAAAAAACAAATGAAACGGAAGTGAAATGCAACGAAATGAATAGAGACGGGCAAACCTTCGAGTCCGGGAGCGGGACCCGCGGGGCTCCATTTCGGCTGGTGACCCGATTGCGACCCGTTCCTGGCCGTGTTGTTCCGTCCGTACAACTCCATCGAAAACTTTGTTGTTTGGCGGAAAGAAGTGAAAATAGAGGGTTTTTTTTTTTTTCCTGTATGTACAGTTCCTTAACCGACTGCAAACGCAGCACACAGAGGTCGTGGAATGTTCTAGAAGGATCGGCAGAGTTGGATCGAGAGTGTGCAGAAGAAGAAGAAGAGGAGGAGGAGGAGGAGGAGGAGGAAGTAACTAGTGTAGAGAGATAGAGATGCTTTCACTGTGACGGAGCTTTTTGTCTCTCTCTCTCTCTCTCTCTAGTTTAACACTGTACGGTCTGGTTTTGCTTTGGTCTTTTTTAGTTTTTTTTTTTTTTTTTTTTTTATTTCGTTTGATTTTTTCTACTTCTTTCTGTTTTTTTCTATTTTTTTTATTTCATTTTTAGAATTTTAATTAATTAATTAATTATGTATATCTCTCTCTCTCTCTTGTTTTTTTGTCTGTTAGTTTCCGTACCCGCCACCAAATACAGAACCTGGAAAGGGTAAATTTTCGCGGAATAGTTTCAAAAATAAAAAAAAATTGGGTTTTGGACTTTAAAGTTTAAACAGGTAACCGACACTGACCGTTGTTGAAACTACGAAAACACCCCTGGGATTCTCCGGGAGTAGTTGGTGTGTGATATTTGAAAAGGTAGGGGACAGAAATGTAAATTTACATGTGCTGATGGTAGGATCTTTTTTAAAATAGGTTTTGTCTTTATTGTATTGGCTTTGAAGTGGTGGTCACGAGGGTTGTGAAGCATAGTTCAAAGCAATGATATTGGTAATGGTAAATGATAATGGTAGGCTTCTTCTTTTATTAGAGTCTCTCAGTTTGGATACTCAAAAGTTCTTTTGAACCCATATTTGGTAACTGAGGTGACTTGCTTTTTATTTATTTTTTACGAGAGTGCAGCTTGCCCATGCCCTCATAAATCGGGTTGGTTTTAGTTTCGGATTCAAATCACCTATCAAAGAGCGTGTATATAATTATACATAACCCAATTTGATTGGTTAAATATAAATTGAATTATCTTTTTTTAACAGGTGATTTGTAAATTTGTAAAAGTGGAAATCACACCAAATCTGCTTCAACTATTTACATGTAAAAATAACTTTTAAAAAAATTTAAGATGACATTGACCTTCCTCGATATTAGTTAAGCTTAATTCCTAAGTATAACAAAAGTGTATTTTTGCTTTTTCTATTTAAAAAAAAAAAAGAATTATAAAAATGAAGAAATTTTAGGACATTGTCTTCACTCTATTTTTTTTTTTTTTTTTTTTTTTTGAGAAAAACTTCAAATGCACCAGGTGTTGATTGGTGCACTAGGCCATAAGCCATTAACAAACTGACATGTAAAAATTTTTATTTTAAAAAATAATTAGAGGGAGAAAAACATTTTAAATATTATATTTAATTAAAATGAAAATTGACTTGTTCACCGGCACCAAATATTTTCTCCTATATTTTAGCCGCCACGTCTCTGTGATCGGTCACTGTTGGACGACAGTTTCCTCCACTCATATGTTATTGACTTATTGCACATTTATTTGGTCCAAGTGTCCAACCATAAATAACTCATTTCAATGATTTTCTAGTAATTAATGAACTAATGTAATGTGTTATGCGGGATGATAAGGTATATATATATATATATATATATATATATATATATATATATATATATGAAAATGCTTTGAAGTCAAAGAACTCACTATATACTCCCTAAAAATAAATAAATAAATAAAATAAAAATAAAAATAAAAAAAAAATAAAAAAAAAAAAGGACTCACTATATTGTACTTGTCAATGTATGATTTGACAAATTGTTGATTTCTTTTGGTTAATTAAACCACTAATTATTCTCACCGGCTCAATTGTCGGCGAATATCAAAAGCTATTAGAGTATCTCTAACAGTCTCCTTGAAGACCCATTTAACTTAATTAAGGGAGAAAATGTATTTTTACAGCTCCAACAGGTCCTTTAGAGACTCCTTTAAATGTGTTTTGGTGGAATTCACTCTATTGATTAAATGGTGGCTTCAGCCCCCCTCAAGTGTATTTAAATTTATTTTATTTTTTAAAAATCACAACATATTTAACTTTTAAATCCTAACAGCATTTATTATCTATTAAGTAATTTGTTTTACAATAATAATTACATAGTAAAACATCAAAATAATAATAATAAATGATTAAGGGAGCCATTTAAGGGAGTTATATAACAAACATACAAAATTGATGAGATGAAATTAGTCCGTTGATTAATCCATCAAACATGTATCATAAAGTTATGAATTTGAGTTTCCCCTCTTAAAAAATCCCCAAATTTATGTAATAGTATAATAATAAAAAACATAAAAAATTAATTAAAACTATGCTCTTGCGAGTCAAACACGAGTAGATAAGAAATATCTATGATTACATCAAAAAAAAAAAGTTTAAATATTTATGATTTAAAGTAAAAATAAAATAATATATTTATGATTTATTCCAGGTTTTTGAAGGACCTAGAATAAACACCGAGAATAGCTAAATCCACGACAAATGCCAATCGAATAACTGATATATATATATAGTTTTTCTATTGGCAGTTCGAATTGACAATAGATATATCAGTTTCTTGTATGTGGGTCGTTGGTTCCTTACATATGGGTCATTGAATTTAAATACTTGGACTTGGCTGCATGCATTTGTCAAAGCATTTTTTAAATCCAATGGCCCACATGCAACGAACTGATAATAGAAAGATTGTATATGTATATATATATATATATACATATATAATTTATTCAATCGGTTGATATTGTTACAACTCCCTTAAACCCTCCATAGAAAGGCACCTTCCTTTTTCTTTTTCTTTTTTTTTTTTTTTTTTCATTTTTTATATATATTCATACCTATATGATTGTTGTTTAATTTTTTATACAGATACAGTAATTTATAATATTGTCTGATATTGTTCCTGCAACTCCTTTAAACCCTCTATAGAAAGGCACTTTCCTTTTTTTTTTTCTTTTTTTTTTTTCTTTTTTTAATATATTCATACCTATATAATTGTTGAAATTTTTGAATAGATACCGTAATTTATAATATTGTCTGCTACCACTCCAACAAATCAAAAGGTACATTATTTTGATTTTATTTTTTTAATCATTTTTAATATGTTATACCTATATAATTGTTGTTTAATTTTTTTAATGTATATCTTATTGTGTATGATATTGCATGTAGTCTTAGTCTGAAATGATTTTATTTTTTTTTAAGTTTAGGTTAATGATTTTGTTATAGGTATGAAAATATTGAATTGGTTTTTTTAGTATGCAGATGGATTCCAAACGTTTAAGGAACAAAAGGAAGCAATGCAATCGTAGAGGTGAATCTGCAATCGAGGAGTGAACATTGAATTGATTTTGACAGTGATATTCGTCAACTTACAACTTGTCAACTAGTTAAATTATAATTTGTATTCTTGAGTCTTGATACTATGCTTATCTCAGAATATAAGTTATTGATGAACATCAATTTGCTTTTCAATATCAAAAATGGTCAGGATTCAAGGGAATATTAATACTAATAAGATCAGCTTTTGTTTTTTAATAAAAAATTAAAAAAAAATCAAATAGTAATCTGTAATCATCACATTCAATTCAATACAGATTTTCTATTATTAGTTCAAACTGACAATAAATATATCAGGACAATGAATGTGGACCACTAGATTTACATACTTTGACTCAAAGTATATGCACTTGTCAAAACTTCTCCATAATCTGTAGTCTACATTCTTCGTCCTGATATATTTATTGTCAGTTCGAACTGATAATAGAAAGACTGTATATATATATATATAAAACATAGTTTATATTTGATGATATTCATCCACTTGAATTAAATTATCAATTTTGTGTTGTTCACATAATGTTAGATTGTGTTTATGGAAGGTGGTAACAAAAAACACTGATTGTTTGATCCATGAACGTCGAAAAAAGACATTTTTCACATTGATTAAACTATAGCTCAAAAGACACATAAAAATTAACATTAGATCTAGTGCACCATATCTTTATTATTTTCCCCAATTTTTTTTATTTTATTTTTTTTATTATAAACATAAATTGCTGAATACTTCAACATAAAGTGCACATAATTAAATGCCCTAATTAATAATTAAAACACGGTGCTATGAGCCTATGAATCTAGATACCAAGGAAGACTAAGGGACGACACTTGAAGAAGAGAATAGATATTGCTAATGATGTATTAAACTTTATTTATTATATATTGAAAATTAGTGCAAGTCATGCTATATATAGATGTAAGATCCTTTAGAATGTCATAGAGGTTGGATGTCAAAGATGGCAAACAAGTAAATATAGATAAATGTCATATAACTATTATTCATCTATGATGCATCCAATATCTTGGACCAATAAGTTAACTAATGATCATTTAAATTATTATTACGATATATATTACAATGCCACACATTGTGCGGGCTACAAACTAGTATATATAAAACTTCTCACCTACAAACCCCCTGACCAATGACGTAACTAGGATTGAACATCAAGGTGGGCTAGAAATTTAAAATGATAATGAAAAAAAAAAAAAAAAAATCAAATTCATATAATTTACCATAGCATACGTAATTTGAAGGCCAATTTTTTTACGTTGATAATGAAATTGAGTCCAATTTTGACAAAATAAGTAAATGAAAAATGATGTTTTCAAGAGCGAGAGCGAGGCAAGATGTATTCAATTAATTTGACAAGTCTGTTACAAGTATTATTTGGTTTGAAAAAAAAATATATATATGCAATGGTTATTTTGATAAAATTCAATACAAATGTATATTTTTTAAACTTATTTTTTAAACCAAGATTTATAAATAAATAAAAAATTAAAATTCAAGACACTCTAGCCCATGCATAGGTACGTCAATGCCCCTGACATAAGGACATCTCCAATAGAGAGTGAGAGTTATAGTTATATTTGAGTCTCAAATAGTGCTGAGAGTGATGATTATATGTACTTTTGCTCTAGTAGTGTTGAGAGTGATATTTTTATAACAAATTTAATTATACCTAATTTATAATAAGTGGTCAATAAATTGTAATTTATAAACTTTAATGTTGATAAAAATAATATCATTGTAAATTTCTCAATGAGATCTTTAAAATGGTACTAATATTTAATATTTTAAAATCATTACCAAATTTGATAATATTGAAAATTTTAATTTTTAAATAAGTAAACATCGTAAAATTTAAATTTCATAGATAAATATGAATCATAAATTTGAACTACATGCATAATTTAAACTAGTAGTTGGACGAAGGCGAGAAGTCCAGGGGCATGTGGGTAGTACCTAGTTTCCATTGAAGGAGAGTACCTCGAGTTTGAGGAATGGTATCCCGAGCTTGACGGACTGTACCCCGAGGTTGAGGAATTGTTGCGTGCCCTCCTCTTTTCCATAACTTCATTGATTCTGTGCACCCAATAATCTTTCACTATTCCCTCAGGCATAGTGGAAGGATCATGACTCATAATTTCCCTTTCTTCTTTGAGTGCCTTGTTTTCCAACTTCTTTCGTTCTTTTTCCTCAAGTTGTGCACTGTAACCCAAAATAATTTCACTTTGTTTCTTCAAAATCTCATTTTGTTTTTAATTTCCCCAAGCAAAGCCTATTGTATGACACTCCTTTGCTTGGCCTTTTTTGCTACATTTTTCCTTGTGGCCTAGAATGTGTGGTTGATAGTGGTTGAAAACTTGAAATGCAGGTGGGTTATTATCTAAATCAAGTGGAATTGACACGTCTTTATTACGATCACTTTGATTGGCGTCGGTTTCAGTATCCACTGCACTCGTTGGTATTGATGCATTCCACTTAACATTTTGTTGCAACAATGGCCAAACATGATTAAAATCGAAACTTTTTCCCTTGTTGCGGCTTTAGTATACACTATTTGCATTTGTCACCTATATTAAATGAAAGTTTAGTAAAAATAAAAGAATTAAATGAGTTAAACAAAATTAAATGACAATTTAGAAAGAAAAAAAAATGAAGTTTAGTAACAAAAGCTTACCCTATCATCTGCATTTTGGTCATTTTGCCTATCTCGATCAACTTGCAACAATGCTGCATAATATTTGGTACAAGCAGATCCTATAACCCTCCACCGAGCTTTGATAATTCCTATCGGTCGTGGTGCAATTATTGCATTGCTGCAATTTTCGTGGAATTTTCATAACTTTGTTCCAAAAATCATCATTTCTTTGGTGTACACCAATGATTGAAGTTTCGGTGTGCATTAGCCAAGATTGGCATAGAGCAATATCTTCAATATTGGACCAACTTGTTGCCCTTCCACTCATATTGATCACAAAGTTGACACAAACACAATGAAAGAAAGAAAAAAAAAAATAGAAACCAAACTAAGGATGAATGTGATGTAAAATTATGTGAGAATAAAGTATATATAGACAATTTTGGAAAACTAGCCGTTTGAAGGATTTTTGAATTTTTCAATAAATTTTTACATTTTTGTTGGATTTTTGTTGATTTTCTAGTATTTTTGTGATAAAAAATAAATTTATTTCAAATTTTAATGTTTGAAAAATGGTAGACTGTCTATCTCCAACAGTCAGCAAATCTGAACTGTCCATCTCCAACGGTCAACAAATACAACTGGGTCCCACATATTCATCTCTCTTACGCTGCATGTGTTTGGTAAGAGGGAGAAATGGGGGGAGGGAGAGGGTTGGAGGGAGAGCTCCAATCCCTTGTTTGGTTGGAGGGATAAGAGAGAGGAAAGGAGAAGAGAAAGGAGATGTGATCCATTCGGGCCCACCAAAATGAATCCGCCCAATGATGGGCGGATGAGAAAGGAGGGAGAGAGGATTGGAGGGGAATGACCATAATGCCCTCCAATTTTTCATTGCCCTCCAATTTTTTAAGGGTAATATAGTAATTTTACAAATTAAATAACAATCCATTCATTCAACCATCTTTTCAATATCAAACAACATGAAGGATATATGTTATCTTCTCTATCCCTCATACTCTCTCTCTCTCTCTCTTAATTCATCAATCCCTCATACTCTCCCTCCCTCCCGCCAAACATAGCATTAATTATGGTATGGGTCCCACCAAAAATATCACTATTTTATTCATCCAACACATAGGTCCCACCACCTTACACATGGGTCCCACTATATAACTCTCACTCTCACATTTACTAAATATAACTCAACCAAATGACTCTCAATATATTTTAACTCTCTATTGGGGATGATTTTGAGACTTAAAATAAGCATATAACTCTCTATTGGAGATGGTATGAGGTTATATACAAACTTATTTCTCAGTCTTTTAATTAAAATCCAAGGGTTTCTATGTAAGTAGTGGGCCATGAGAGAAAACACATAAAAACCCTTAGATTTTGATTTTTGATCCAAAAATTGACAAATAGGTTTATATATAACCTCATGTCAGGAAGTTTGTATGTGATAAGCTATATATATATATATATATATATATATATATATATATACACAGTCTTTTTATTGTTAGTTCGTTCTGACAATAAATATATCAGGACGAAAAATATAGACCACGAATTATGGAGAAATTTTGATAAATACATACACTTTGATTCAAAGTATATAAATATAGTAGTCCACATTCTTCATCCTGATATATTTATTGTCAGAACAAACTGATAATAAAAAATCTGTATATATATATATATATATATATATTTATTTATTTATATATAACTACAATTTTATAAATTATTTTTAAAACTAAAAGAAATATAAGACTTAAACGCAAAACTTCATTAACATAGTTATGTAAAAAAAATTATTTGATCATTTCAACTTTTTTGCTTTACTACACTTCCATATATTTGGAAATAATTTATAATGTAAATTTTTTTTCTTTTTATGGCATCTATCTATCCACCTATTTAGATCACGTATTTTTTTGAAGCTTTTTACCATTAGTAGGATTTGAGCCGCTGACTTAGGAATCATTTGCCCAAGCCTCAAACTCGTCCATCTACCAACTGAGTTACGCTCCTGGGGCATAATGAAAAAAACTTAAGGAGACACAATTCAAGGATTTTTTTTATAAAAAAAAAAATAAAAATAAAAATACTGTATATAAGAAGTTTGTGATTTTGTTTTTGATTAATTTAAGGGATAATTACACCGGTGGCCATCAATTTGATAACACACTATCAAAATGACCACTAGATTGAAAATTAGTTTCAAAATGGTCATTTTTGGTGAAAAGTGTGATACTAATGGTCATTCCATCTAATTTCATTTAATTCCATCAAATGAGTTGCATTTTAGTAAATAATGGGATGCCATTAATTTATTTTAGATGTTTTTTGAAAATCAATTTTTTCAATGAGTGACATTTTGGTAAATAAGGGGATGACATTAATTTATTTTAGATGTTTTTTGGAAATCAATTTTTTATTTTGTTTTTTTAGAAAGAATAATTATATTTAGTGTGTGTATATATATACACATGATAATTACTTGGACAAGGGTTATGGGCCATGGCCCAATACTCTACAATGACCTTTCTAACATTTTATTTTTTTATAAATAAAAGGGTCAGTGATATCTAGAACCACTAATTTGGTGAGGCAGTCCCTAAATGACCATTATTTTTTCCAAATGACTCAAATTAGCCATTCCATTGAAAGAAAGTATCAATTGTTGCCACTTTTCCCATTAATTGTTTGAAGTCTGTTTGCATATTTCATAAACTGTTTACTTATGTCATAACCTGTTAGAATCGAGGTTTAAATAGTAGAACAAGAAGGGGTAATATTGTAAAATCATTAAGTCACCATCTTAGGGCACAATTTGACAAAGATGTTCAAAACGTTTTTTCACATTTTTTCACTTTTCTTTTCAAGTCACTACTACAATAACCGCAAAAGATATCGGTTTATTTTTCATTTCATTTTTTGTGTGGTTTTGTGTTCTACTGGAGATATTTTTGTGTAAATTTTTTCCTTAAAACTGTATATTTTGGCAAGGAAATAAATTTTTTCGTCAGTGCTGGGTTCTTCAATTTTTCGATACGAATCCAACGATATAAAGAACGTAAAATTATGGGCAGTATTTTTAAAGTTATGATCAATTATTCAGTCAAATGTTAGAAGCGACGCGCAATCCGCGAGTGAGGTGTGTTCATCGCTCTCTTTTCTTTAAAACTGTATCTTTTGGCAAGGAAATAATTTTTTTTGTCCATATTGGGTTATTCGATTTTTCAATAAGAATCCAACGGTATAAAGAACGTAAAATTCTGGACAGTATTTTGAAAGTTATGATTAATTATTTAGTCAAAGGTCAGAAGCGACGGGTAATCCGCGAGTGAGGTGTGTTCATCACTCTTTTTCCTTAAAACTGTATCTTTTGGCAAGGAAATAAATTTTTTTGTCCATTTTGAATTCTTCAATTTTTCGATACGAATCCAACGGTATAAAGAACGTAAAATTCTGGACGATATTTTGAAATTTATGATTAATTATTCAGTCAAAGGTCAGAAGCGACGCAAATCCGCGAATGAGCTATGTTCATCACTCATTTTCACACTTTCCCAAATTGATTTTTGGAATATTTTCTGAATGAAAAGTGTTTGTTTGCATGTCTACTTACTTGTATCAAAATTTGAGCAAATAACACTGAGTATTTTTAGAGATGTGCACTTGAATGTGGACATATGTCAGATTTGAATAGTTTGCAGAGATGGAAATAATGACCTTTTTAGGACTCCACCCAACAATTAATGGTGTCTAGCGCTATTTTATTCTTTAGGAGTGTCATGTCATAAATAACGGCAACTTTCTGTTAGATTTAACAGAATGGCTGCCAATAAACAATGTTTCGTCAAAATAGTGATTTTTGAATAATTTGAGTAGTCAGTAGCCTTTTTGGGACTCCATCCACCAATTAATGGTGTCTAATGCTATTTTCTCTAAATAAAATGTAATATTCTGTAATGTAAAAAATATATTTATGTATTTACACACTAAATATAATTACTCGTTTCAAAAAACAAAAGAAATGGTTTAAATCAATACACGTATCTCTTATTTGTTTTTTTAAATTTTGTAGCCTTAATCTTCTTAATATATATATAACATCAAAAATTCTATTATCAGTTCGAACTGACAAAAGTTATATCAGTTCCTTGCATGTGGGCAACTAGATTTAAATACTTTGACTTGGCTGTATGCACTTGTCAGTCAAAGTATTTAAATCCAGTGGCCCACATACAAGAAACTGATATAACTTTTGTCAGTTATATCAGTTCGAACTGATAATAGAAAGACTGTATATAACATATATATTTGAGATATGTTATATATATATACACACTAAATATAATTATTCGTTTAAAAAAAAACAAAAAACAAAATTGATTTCCAAAAAAAATCTAAAATAAATTAATGTCATCCCCTTATTTACCAAAATGCCACTCATTGGATGAAATGATCATTAATGTCACACTTTTTGCAAAAAAATAGCCATTTTGGAACCAATTCTCAATCTAGTAGCCATTTTGATAGTGTGTTATCAAATTGATGGCTACCGGGGTAATTATCCCTTAATTTAATCGTAGCGAACGGAGGCCCGAATTTTATGAAACGAAAGTTCATTTCACTTACGCAATTAAATTAACACTATTTATTATTAGACAATTAAATTAATTTTTCTGTATATATTTATTATCATGATAAAAACATTTTAAATGTTTCATAAAAGAAATATAATATTTAAAGGGTGACTCTATTACCATATAAATTGATAAATTGTAATTACTAAAATACTATGCATAAAATTGATGATAAGATAATTTAAATGGATAAAATAAGAATACTTTCTACACTTATTTAATATAAAGTGAATTATTATAAACCCGAATTATAAGTTCATCACCCCATTCAATTTAATGTACAATCAATTAGCATAAACCCTAATTCTAAAGTCTATCACTCTATCTTTTTTTTTTTTTTTTTTTTTGATTGAGGATGCTACCAAGCCGTGGATTGAACTTGGGTGGTAAGAATCACATGAACTCATGTCATCTTCCACCAAGTCCAACAGGAAGCATGTCATCTATCACTCTATCATATAGCAATGAAATATTGTTTATTTAAAAAATCCCAAAACTATTTCAATAGGAAAACTTATTCAATAGAAAGTTTGAAATTTGATATATCCAAAGATCAATTAGGAAGAAAATGAGTCACACAACCTAATAATTTTTCAATAACTATGAAAGCAAATAAGAATCGTGCATATACACATATTGAAAAAGAATAAGTAATAATCCATGATGTGATAGAAGTCGTGTTGCATAAGAAGACTATTGAAAAAAAAAAAAAACGAAGAGAATAACGAATTAAAGAAGATGAAATACGAACTGAATAAAAAAAATAAATAAATAAAAAAAGTATAAATGTTGATGATGAGTGTAAAGAATGGGCGTCAATAGACTTATGAGCATTTGGGTGTAGGGATAATTATTTATTTATTTATTTATTTATTATTATTATTATTTTAGGATTTTGATCCTCTCTTTACCTCATCTTTTCCTGACTTTTTTAAAGCATGTGATTAGTTGTTGGTACTGTGGTTGTAAAAACCAATCATATCTTAACCACATATTCATTGCAGTACTTAAATGTCATGAGATTATGTGAGATCAGAAAAAAGATGAGATAAAGAGCAATACTTCTATGTCATGAGATTGGATCCAAATCATTTTTTTAGGTGGCAATAGAGTCACCCTGTCCCAAAATGGCTTTTGTGATAGTGAAAATTCAGAGTTGAAGATGTATAATAGATTTTGTCATTTTGACATAGCATAATATGATGAAGCAATGAATTTATATATTTATTTAATGGGAGAATGGAATTTTAATTTACCATGAGTTATTATTAGTTTTAATATATTAGGTGAAATTCGGTATATATATATATATATATATATATATATATATTCAGGTGAGGGATCCATTACTTAAATTTCGGTAATGACCTTAATAAAATCACATCGATTTTTATGAATTCAATTTTATCTGAATTTGTTGTGTGGATGATAAGTTTATTGAAGTCTACCTATGAATAAAATTTGAGAATTTTTCAAGTATTAGAACTATTTTTTTGAATTTTCCTATATTTCACTTATTTTCACGATGCCTTCAAATTTAAGAAAGTCGGGATAAATATTTGTAGTGCTTGCAAAATTCTCAAATTTTATTCATATGTATATCTCATTAAACTTATTGTCTACAAAAAAATTTATATAAAAATTCATAAAAATAGATGTAATTGAATCAAAGTTCTTACCGAAATTAACGGGGGAGGAGGTGGGGGGACCACCCCAACCCCACCCCATGGACATTTCCCTATGGGCCCCTACCCCCACGGGGCCTCATGGTGTTATTAATAAATAAATAAATAAATAAATAAAAACTCAGAATTTATTATTATTATTATTATTATTTTATTATTATTATTAAATATTTAGGGATATTTAAACAAAAAAGATAATTTAATTATTCAAAAAATCAAATTCAGAATTTTATTATTATTTAACCATTATTTCAATTTTAAATTTCCAAATTTTATTTTTAAAATTTGGTTAGAGAGGTATTTAGGTCATATTATTATATTGTTTATGGTTTGATACAATTATCTATATAATCAAAGGAACTTTTTGCAATTTGTCATGACAGAAAAATAGACGGTGTCAGGATTTGGGCCTCTGCTGCAAAGAGAAGGAGAGTTTAGGGGGTTTAGTGACCATTTTAAGAATTCAGGGGCATATCAGCAATTCGCGAACAATTCAGGAGGCATTCGTACCTTAAGGGCCAGTTTGGTATTGCTGTAACTTTTATAATAATCACTGTTAACTGTGCTGAAGGAATAATCAGCTGTAAAGTTAATCGGTAGATGTTTGGTTAATTATACTTTTAAAGCTACTGTATAGCTCAAAAGCAATATACGTATGTTTGGTAATTTTATTTCAAAAGTGCTGAAATTAGTTACAATGACTAAAATAGACATGATTTTATAATCTTATTTTATTTTTTTCATTAATTATATATATTAAATCAATATTTACGTAAAATATTTAAATTAGAAAAAAAATCCATAAGAATAATAAAAATATTTTTTAAAGGTTTTATAAATCAAATCAATATTTAATTAGAATCTTTAATTTTAAGATGAAATAAGGTATATAAATGATTTTAATTTGATTTCATAAGGATAATAATGATATTTTAAAAAATTCATTAAATGTTGAAATAGATTATTCCATAATCACTTTCAAAAAGTAACCCCTCACCTACTTCTCAAAATCACTGTCAAAACTTGCCGGATTATGAATTAATCACTTTGGAAGTTTTACCAAACATTATTTTATGTCAAAATTATAAAATAAGCTGATTTTAACTTCCCAAAAGCAATACCAAACTGACCCTAAGTCTTTATTTTATACCCTAAACTTCTATACCATCAATTTTTCTTTATATAAAAAAAACTCAATTTTGTTAAAAAAAAAAAAAAAAAAAACTCGTTTTACTTTGATCTAAATTTTTTAGTATTTTTTATATAATTGTTATTTTATTCAAGTGCCCAATCTGGTTAAAATTTCTCGATCTACCACTGATTCCCTTAGCTTAAGTATTGTGGAAGTTGACGAGATGGGGTTGGTTTAATAGTATATCACTCACACCTGCAACATGAGGTTGTGGGTTTAAGTCATTCCCTAAAATAAAAAAAGTAGTGTGGAAATGGAACTCATTATCTTTGTGGACCTTATCAATGGTGAAGTTCTATTTCCACCATGCGCATTTACTAGTATCCATTAAGAGTTTTCTAAGGATGTCAATGGGGCGGGTACGGGGTGGGGATACCATCCCCAATCCCCAAACCCTAAACCCAAATATAACTAGGATTTTCGTTCTCGCCCCATTCCCCACTTGTGGCAGGGATGGGGAATCCACATTTTGGGAGAGAGCTCTCGATACCCACCCCACATTGCCCCACCCTCTTTGATTAAGACAATATTAATATTATAAGCCACAATTAAATGTGTCAATCAATCTTTAAAAATATTAAATGATTGAAGAAAAAAATTAGTTAAGAAAATAAATCAAGTCTAATTCATAGTAAGTCTATCGTAAACTAAATTACCAACCATATGAATATTACATCGTTCTTTTTCATTAAAGATGAAATTGAAAATTAGTCATGTATTGGTTAAAGGTTTATCATGCATTGGTTGAAATATACATAACATTAGTCATGTATTGGTTGAAAGAGCAAGGTATTTTAAATGGTGAAGTAATTACAATTAAGAATGTCGGTTGCATAAGTGCAATGTCAAAATTAAAATTGGGTGAAATGGGTTGGGGACCAAAATATCATTCCCCGTCCCAAAATTAATTGGGTTTTAAAATCAAATCTCATTCCCGTCTTAAAATTAATTGGGTTTTAAAATCAAATCTCATTCCCGTCTTATATCTCAATTAACATGTATCAAACCCATCCTAAACGGGGTGGATCCCCACGGAGCCCCGTACCCATAGGGATTTTTGATATCCCTAGAGTTTTCTTATCATATTGTGATATTTGGGTGTGGGAATAGCTATATGGTGTCACATGAAAAAAAGAGAGAATAAAATCCACCCTAGGGGTATGCAAACCCAGTTGCCAAACAACATCACTCCAGTTACACACCGACAAGTGACAAATAACAATCACATTATCAGTTGGGCAAATTGGGTGAGGTACACTTAGTTGAAAAAGTTTTGGTATTATACACTAACACCCACAAGAATTAAAATTAACTTTTAAAATACCTAAAATGCCCCTAGTTATATTATTTTATACTTTATTTTTTTTACCTTTTAACCAAAAACTTTATAAACTTTAATAGAATAAAAAAATTAAATAAAAGATACGATTCATTAAATAAATAAATAGTTTATAAAAATTAAATAATAAATAGTTTTTTTTAAAATTAAATAAATAAATAGTTTTAAAAAATTAAATAAATATTTTTAAAAAATAAATGAAAAAATTAAAAAACATTAATTTTTTTAAGGATATCCATTAATAGGGACAAGAAAAGCTCTAAATATCTAACTATTTATTTATTTAATTTTTTAAAACTTTTATTTATTTAATTTTTTTCAAACTAATTATTTATTTAATGAATCATATCTTTTATTTAATTTTTTTATTTTATTAAAGTTTATAAAGTTTTTGGTTAAAAGGTGAAAAAAAATAAAGTATAAAATAATGCAACTAGGGGCATTTTAGGTATTTTTGAAGTCAAATTTAAGTCTTGGGGTGTTAGTGTATAATACCAAAACGTTTCTAACTAAGCGTACCTTGCCCAAACCTCAAGGGGTGCAGTGCAATTTGCCCTTATCAGTTTCCCTCTTTAATGTCTGGCTTTTGTGTTGTGTCTTGAACCGCTCTTTTTCCACAATCTTCTTCTTTATCTAATAGACGACGCACACAAACGCACAAAATTCGCTCTTCAAGAAATCGGCGATGAATAGCTTAACAACGTTCTCCAATACTCGAATATACACCACTTTAAATCATTTCTCAACACCACGGCACCGTTTTGGCCGTCAGTCCAGGAGAAGTTATGTGGTCGTTAATCCCTCACCGTCGTTTAGAGCTGCAAGAATCGTTTGCATGGCGGTGTGTTGAATTTCCCATTATACAAATTATTATTATTATTTTTTACTAATTAAGAAGAACCCAGTTGAGTTTTTATTTTTTATTTATTGGGAAAAGACTGTAATGGAGAAATATTCAAGAAAGTAATAGTATTTTCATTGCAGGAGCCGTATATGATAACGAAACTGGAATCTGCAGAGAAGACATGGAAGGAGCTATCGGTATGTAGCTTTGAATGCGTGTGTGGTTTTGAAATTTAGACTACTCTCATTTAGCATTCTGTTCTCTTTCTGTGATTTATTTTTTCAAAGCTCTCTTGTGGTGCTTGAATTGGTCTTGAAATATCACAACTGGGACATTAGATTACATTTACAAGTGCTCTCAACCTTGCTATGGTTATTAGCAAGTCTGGAAAAAAAAATGGAAAATTATTTAGGCTTGAAATCGTAAATTATTCCAGGAAATTAAAACCAGTTTGTCAGTGAGAATTTGCATAATGTCTTAATTTCATTTGAAAAAATTATTGATAATCCGAACACTATTTTGGCATTGCTAGAGTAGTGGTCAGGACATCTGTTAGAAATTCCACGCCAATTATCTTTATATACGAGAAATATGAAATGGTGTACACTTCAGTAGTTGATGAGATTGTTTACATTAGATTTGGGTTTGCTTTAACAATGTATTGTAGGTCAAGCTGGCTGATCCAGATGTTGTCTCGAATCAAAGTGAATATCAAAAGTTGACACAGTCAATGGCAGAGCTTGATGAGGTGCTGCTTTTGATATTGGTCTTTCTCATTCTCGATGCTGAACTTCATCCTCGTGTCAGTTAATTGCAATTTTTACTGATGCATTGTTTTTGGATGAATAGGTTGTGTCAACTTTCAGGAGATTTAGGGATTGCGAGAAGCAGTTAGAAGAGACCAAAGGTTACTGCCTCTTCTTTACTTGTGTGAAAAAAAATTTAAAATACCGTAATTTTGAGTTAACGGTCATCTTTTTCTTCCCCTCCACCCCCCATTTTTACGCTAGCTTTGGCAAAAGAGGATGGCAATGAAGATATGGCTGAGATGATAGCATATGAAATGGACTCTTTATCCAATGAACTCAAAGAGCTTGAGGAGAAGCTTAAGGTTTCTACTTGAATATCTATGTGTATATCTCTTAGTTTGAGGTTCACGAGTTAGTTTCTAAATAAATAATTGCTATATTTATTGTTTTTTTCCCCTAATTTGAATTCTTATATTACTGATTTCATATGGGGATAGGTATTCTTACTTCCTAGTGATCCTCTCGATGCAAGAAATATAATGCTTGAAGGTAACTTTATTTATTGTGTGATTTTAATGTAAAGATGTGGCTCAGTTTTGGCTTGCTGCACATCAAACATTAATTGTCGTCAAACTAGTATTGGTAGCTCTATAGATTCCTGGATCTAGCTTGTAAACTTAGTGTTGGTACTACTTGATTTTGCTTTCTACTTGACATCGGTAGCCTCTTGGTAGCTCTATAGTTGCACTCTCCTATATTTTAATTAGGATGACGGGACGCTATGGAGTTGTTTATCTCCTCCCTGTTGATACATTGAAGAATGTCTTGTGAATTTTCCCTGTGCTTTTCAATAGTTAGTTCTATTTCATTCTGCCCTAAAGATCTGTACCTTTTCCTTCTATTTGCAGTACGAGCAGGCACTGGTGGTGATGAGGCTGGAATATGGGCTGGTGATCTTGTAGGTACATACTTATTTTTTGTTCTTCCAAATTTGTAGCATATAATAACTTTTTGTATGTCACAAAAGTTACTTGCATTATCAATTTAAAGTGAACTAATTACATATAACCTTGTTGAAAAAGTGAATGATGAGCATTGGATTTAGATTATTTTTTTTTCTAAAATTCAAGTTTACATACAGATGCATTTTTTTCTTTTTCATGTTTGCTCTCAAAAATGAAAAGATTTCATATCTGGCCAAAAAATCAGTCTTTCCGTAGAAGAAGACATACTTCTGAATTTGCTTTTGAACTAATGAAGCTTCAATATCTTCTTTTCATCACTTAGGTTCGTATGTATCAAAAGTACAGTGAGCTGAATTCTTGGAAGTGCGCGTTGGTTTCATGCTCAGAGGTATGTTTTATTATGATAAGATAGTCTTACTTAAGTTGTTACAAAGAATTTCTTCCTAACTGATATAATAGCTTGAGTTGCAAGTGCCATATTGGCCAACTGATTTAATTAGAAACACCGTTAACAGTTTAAAAACAATCGGTGTCAGTTCATTCATTAATGTACCTGAAAAAACATGAATTTTATTGTTTTTTTTACGTGATTGGGACAATTATTTTCCAATTTTTAAGGCTGAAAAAGGAGGATTCAAAACTGTTGTGATGGAGATTAAAGGTAAACGTGTCTACAGCAAATTAAAATATGAGTCTGGTGTTCACCGGGTTCAACGAGTTCCTCAAACAGAAACGCAGGGTCGTGTGCACACTTCTACTGCAACTGTGGCCATCATGCCTGAGGTAGATGCTTCATTTACATCTGGGTTCTTAAAAGATATTCATGCTGATATTATTTCAAGTAAATGTAATATTGACTAACCTTTGATCCATCCATGGCCATGCTAGCTTTAATTCTGATATCATTTGGACCAATGTCTGTGTTTAAGTTTCTTTAGAATTTTGATGTCTTGTCTTTGGGAGTGTGGTTCCTAATTGAAATCTTTCTTTAGAGATTGCTATTATATGGATCTTGTTTCATGAATTGCATCAATGTATCATATTTGCTGATGGTCATTTTAAATGTAGGGTTCTGGTCCCATATTTTCCAATGGTGGTTTTATTAACATGCTGACGTAGCCAAGATTTATTCATGATTGTAACTGAACTGCCAGTACTCTCCATATAGTGGTGTATTTTTCGTATATATTTTCTATTAAGTTTAGTTCCTTTTACTTATGCTACATCTGAACATAGGCTGATGAAGTTGAGGTGGTTATTGACCCAAAAGAGATAGAACTTACGACAGCGAGGTCTGGTGGTGCTGGAGGTATAGGAAAATGTTGATATTAATCAATTATTAATGAACCGATTCTCAATTTCTCATTTTTGCCACAGTAAAAAAACACTCTTTTAAGTCATTTCTTGTGCACTGTTATCATACAGGTCAGAATGTCAACAAAGTGGAGACAGCAGTTGATCTCTTCCACAAACCAACAGGAATTCGCATCTTTTGTACTGAAGAAAGGACTCAAGTTCAGAACAGGAGTCGTGCTCTTCAGCTGCTTCGAGCAAAATTGTTAGCATAAACTTTTCCATTCATCATCTATCATCATTTTGTTTTTCATCAATAATTTTGGTTTATACATTCAATTGTTCCTCCATTCCCCCTTTAAGTTTTGATGTTTCATTTTCTAATATTTAAACTATTTATGTTATTCTTTATGTGCCGTCAACCCCATACATTTAATATTATCACAGTGTAGCTTTTTTGCCTCAATTTCCTCCACTTCTGGTACATTTTGATCACTCATGATCTTGTTACAGGTATGAGATAAAAGTAAGGGAACAACAGGAGAGGATAAGGAACGAACGAAAAATTCAGGTATCTTTTGGCTTGGAAGATTTTTGAGATAAATGTAAATTTCCAATTTTATGAGGGTTGCCGTGTCAACTTGTAAATCCAAAAAAAAAAAAAAATTGACTGCTTCACAATTTTGATTTTTTATATATATATTTTTTTCCGGCCAGTATATTTATTCCTCATTTTCTTCTGTTTGCACATAGTAACTCTTAGAGTGAAGGCTTTGATATGAATCGTCTATGTTATGTTTCCATTTTTGGAAGGCTCATCATCATCAATTCTTAGATTGCATGTTGATTACAAAGTCATGTTGTTAACAATGGAAGAAATTTATGTACGGCAACGGACCATCTAGGTGAAATTTTGTATTTTCCATGTGTTTGAACATCATGATCCTTAGTATTGGTCAGTGATACCCTATCAAGACTGTTTTATTGTTTCCTGCCTTTCACAAAATAGTCGGGTGTGTGAATGGAAAATACTTCGCTCTAGATAATTGCATTATTTAAAAAAAATATTTTTTTTTGAGTGTCCTTAGACAATATGGTTAGGTGTTTTAATGATGCATTCTTAAAATGCAGGTTGGTACAGGAGCTCGTGCTGAAAAGATACGAACATACAATTACAAGGTATGCTTGCAACATTTTCTTTGCTGTTTTTTTTCTTAACTATATTTGGTTGTAATATAGTTATATAGAGATCTTCTTTGCAAGCTTATAATTCTTATATTGCATTTGTATAGGACAATAGAGTTACTGACCACCGGCTAAAGATGAACTTTGAACTCACATCCTTTCTTGGTGGCAATATAGAGACTGCAGTTCAGGTATCGTTCTCATCATTGAGACATTATTTTATTTTTATGCGGGGTTGAAGTTGAATGAGTTGATATCGCCTCGTATAAATGCTTTGGCATAAATGATTCCCCTGCCACTGAAATTCTCGTCTCTCTTCTTGTAGTCATGTGTTACCATGGAGCAGAAGGAACTTTTGGAAGAATTAGCCGAGTCTACTGTTGGTACACCGTCTTGGTAATTTACACCCTTTCGCTGTGAAATAACTTGGGTCCCGGAAAAGAAATTGAAGAAACCTTTCTTCACGGTGTTATCCTTCAATCAATGAATTCAAACATGTTCTCTCTACCACTGTTGTGCTATATTCATGTTGTCTTCCTGAATGTTGATTCACCATTCTTACTATAAGATGGGCTGAAATTTTTTGAAAGCGATGCAAATTCATGTCTAGAGTTGCAGTGATAGTACGTATAAAATAACATTTGTAAAATTTGTATCATATTATTCACTTTTTAGAGTCGTTCAGCTTTAATGATTTATGTCTCCCTAAAATTTTCCCTCTTGATAGTAATAAGAACATCATATTTAATAATCTTTTCAAAGTAAATAACATGTATATGATATGAATTTTCAATGGACAGATATAGCATGTAGATATGTCGAGTCGATCCACTTATCTTGAAAAAATGTCAACGTGGATCCAAGTGGTGTGCATATTTCCCATTCGGGTAAGTGGTAGGTTCAAGTTCCATCGTGTACACATGTACGAGGATCTTGATAATTTTGATAAGTTCTAACAAAATAAATCTCAATTACTCAGCATATTACCTCTTAGCAGAGATGATAGTGCATCTTTTTTCCATATCTGGTGGTTAGGGGTTTTGAGTTTTACTATGCGTATTTTATAAGTATGTGTGGAGAGTTTTCTCTCGGTTGATGGGAGTAGTTATTTGGACTGTACATGTATTATTTGATTTTTGCAGGTCCTAGCCTATTACAAGTATTACAATATGATTGTCGGGACCCGTCAAAATATGACAATATATGTGTGACCTGAATAACTACTCCCACAAACCGGGAGAAAACTCTTCACACAAACTTGTAAAATACACATGGTGGGATTCGAACCTCTCACAACCATTGTGGAAGGGAGGTGCACTACAATCTTTGCTAGGATGTGTGCCCCAGCAGGCTACTGTAATAGTTGTAAATGTAATTCTTAAAATAAAAAAAAAAAAAAATCTCAATTACTCGTTGTAGATTTCAAGTCGGCAAAGAATCCTAATTCGTTCGATCCTTGTACAGAAGAACAGATGCGGACACCTGTCAGTAGATAAACTACTCCAACAACAGTGAAACTAAACAAAGCCAAAACTCCCACATATCACGTTTGGTCGTTTGTATCATGTATGAGTCATCGCCAAGCTCGATGATATGGCAACTCCTCTAATATCTTCCTTTTATTCTCCACCGAATCAACAACTACTCTGTTTTTTTAATAACACTGGAAAATCTTCTTCTATGCTCAAAAGACTGCTACACTATTCTTCCTCTCTCCATCACATTATATCTCACAATACCAAGCTATCATCTTTACCCAGAAAACACCCACATCCTTTTAAACGTTTTCATTCAATTTCTTCTCCTTTATCAGTGATTTTCGCTCGACCGATTCACTCTTACAGGGTCCTTGCCATGGCTGAACAAACTCCAACATCAACTTCGCATTCTCTCAAGCATTCAAATCGTCTTGCAACTGAGCACAGCCCTTATCTTCTTCAACATGCCCATAACCCAGTAATTCAATTCTTTTCCTTTTTTTACTTTTTGTTGAAGTTAATGATTATCTGTTTGGTTGGGGAGATGTTTCTACCTATGGGTATCAATAAAAAATTGAAACTTTTCGTTGGAGCTTTATAGAATTGATTGGTTCTTTTGAGTTTTAGCTTTTGGTTCATCAAGCAGCATATTAGATATGAATAGAACATGTTTGACCTTGATAGATTTTTAATCATACACATTAGATCCTCAAGAAGTGATTTTGTGAATTAAGTTGATTTCATATTGTTATAATTTGAAGGTTGATTGGTATCCGTGGGGTGAAGAAGCTTTCGCTGAAGCTCGAAAAAGAGACGTTCCCATCTTCTTATCAAGTAGAATCTCTTCTTGCTTTTATGTATCTGTTTGTTTTCATTTAATAATTTTCAAAGTCATGGACTAATATGAAACTACTTTTGATCATTTGGGTTATGGACTCGTTTGTTCTGTGATGCTATTCTCTTTGAAGTCGGATACAGTACCTGCCACTGGTTAGATATATTTCTTAGTTCTTTGACATTCATTTGACATCAAGTTATTCATTGATTCGTGAATGAATGAGGACTGACTGTTTCAAATTCATTATTGACAAGGTGTCATGTAATGGAAGTGGAGTCTTTTGAAGATGAAGGGGTTGCAAAATTGTTGAACGATTTGTTTGTTAGCATTAAGGTGAGTTTGATCATGGCTACTTAAATAAGTAATATTAACAGAGTTTTGTGTAATTAGTATCTTATTTTATGAATTTCTAATTCATATTAGACTTAAAAATAAACACTTTAGAAGTTGTTCATTCTGTATTATATTCTAATATATCAGTGCAACAGGTGGATCGAGAGGAAAGACCGGATGTTGATAAGGTAAAGGAACTTTATGCAGACCTTTGAAGCATCATTTCCATCTTTGCCGAAAACAAAATCTTGATTATTGTGGCATTGTGCAATAATTTTGTCCTGTACTTTATAAGCAATTATGTTTATTAGTTTATATCAGACATCAGAGGAAATACAGAAAGAGATTTCATTTACTGTCATTCTTTGAGTAGTATGCACACTTTCATTGCTGAAGAATTTTGTAACTTCATTTTCTCCACCATTTCAGGTGTACATGACGTACGTGCAGGCTTTGTATGGCGGTGGAGGTTGGCCTCTTAGTGTCTTTCTTTCACCTGATCTGAAACCGTTGATGGGTGGAACATACTTTCCCCCAGATGATAAGTATGGACGACCTGGATTTAAGACTATTCTTAGGTGAGAATAATTTGGCTCCTGAACTGGTCACCTTTTTTCCTTTTGGTGATGGTGGTGGTGGGAGTTCGTTGGTCAATGAAGATACATTCAAATGGTTGTTGAGTGCATTGTAGGCATGTATTTTGATATTAACATTGTAATTGCATTTTTCCTTTATGCCTCCGTTATTCACCCTGGAGTTCCTGTATTCTTTTAGAAAGGTGAAGGATGCTTGGGATACAAAGAGGGATACTCTTATTCAGAGTGGAACCTTTGCTATTGAACAGCTGTCAGAAGCACTGTCAGCAAGTGCGGATTCAAAGAAGTTGCCAGATGGGCTTCCACAAAATGCTTTGAATCTATGCGCAGAACAGGTATGGATTCACTGTACATTGACTGTCTTCAGTATAAAATTCAATTTTGACCCCAAAAGTTTTTTAAAATTGTAAATTGACCCGTTTTTGATAAAAATAATTGTAAAACTGCCCCAAACATATCCATACCCCGTACCCTTGCCTCATCCCACCAGTAAAACTTCTCAGAAGTCAACAGACACACCATTTGGTGTGTGGACATGTGTCCATGTCCTCTGACACTTGTTACCAGCAAAAACTGGCGTGTCCACGCTTCTTAGTTTTCTACCAAAAAAGTTGTATTGTCGCTGATAGGAATTGATGTGGTCTATAGTTCCAGAGAATTTTCTTGATAGGATATGATCCACCGACTAAGTTGAATAGATTGCTTGATTGCTACCATAATCACCATCAAATTAAAGCATAGGAACTCTGCCACAGCTACTCTCTTGCTTTCTTCTGTTATGTTTTCTTTAATTTTTGTGGTAAAAGAAAAAAAAATCATGGATTATTTATGTAGGTTTGAGATGAATCTTTTTCTTAAATCCATTTTTGAGAAATGACTTGTGAAAAGAAACTTTTATGGTGTATTTAATTTCTTCAACAGTTTATTCTTTAGTGAGAATGTTGGCTGCTTTTCTATTTTTACATTGCTGAAAGGTGTACTATGTTCTAAGTTCTTCATTCTGTTACAGCTTTCTAGAAGCTATGATTCACAGTTTGGTGGGTTTGGATCTGCGCCTAAATTTCCTAGGCCAGTTGAGATTCAACTGATGCTTTATCATTCAAAAAAGTTAGAGGAGGCTGGGAAATCTGTTGAAGCAAATGAAGTTCTAAAAAAGGTTTTCTTTACCTTGCAATGCATGGCAAAGGGGGGCATCCACGATCACATTGGAGGCGGCTTTCACAGATATAGTGTTGATGAGCGGTGGCATGGTCAGTGTTTTCAAAGAAAATAATGTCTAGTTAAGATGGATCCTAACATTACCTACCATCACTGTAAATGGCTTTTGGGCTTCTTAGTTGATAAGGGATAGCTGCTTATGTTCTAGTTAGAAATTGGTTTTTTACTGTAATCTCTTTTCCTATTCGAATGGAATCAATTCAGGCTTTGCTCTCTTCTTGCAGTTCCACATTTTGAGAAAATGCTGTATGATCAAGGGCAACTTGCTAATGTGTACTTGGACGCTTTTTCCATCAATAAAGAAGTTATCTATTCATATATATCACGGGATATTCTCGATTATTTAAGAAGAGACATGATTGGACCACATGGCGAAATCTTTTCAGCAGAGGATGCTGATAGTGCTGAATCGGAAGGTGCTGCACGGAAAAAGGAAGGAGCTTTCTACATATGGGCCAGCAAAGAGGTTTTTTTTTTTTTTTTTTTTTTTTTTTTTCAATTATCTTGTATAAAATTTTCTGCTTTTTGTTTGAAATTTAGATTTTGATACTATTAAGTGGAGATGATCTTTTCTCTCCATCAGCCCCGAGATGATCCTTGTCTTGGTTTTTTAGGATGATGAGACACTGGTATTTAAATATATTCTGCAGGGTGTCTTTTTGCCATTACAAATTTAGGGTACTTTTTACATATATTATATATGTATTTGCTTGCATGTTTATACTTTATATTAGTTTACATGTTCATAGTTTTATAGTGGCATTATCCAGCTGATTGAACATAAGATGATAGCTTTGTTTTCGAATGCATATCCAGATATGGGATATGCTTTGTTTTAGTAATTAGTATAAAATTTTTATGAATCAAATATTCTTCTTCACTGTTATTTGCTTTCCACCTTGATGCAAGTTCATATAGACTGTTGAACATCATTGCATTTGTCATTGTTGTGAATTCATAACATAAGTTGCATAAATGACTTATGACATGAATTTGATCTGTATAATTTGTCATCTGATCATACTCTTGAACCCTCATCTTTGTAATTTTCTGTATATTTGAACAGATTTAAAAACAAAAAAGTATATTTGAACAGGCAAGATGCATCATAATTATGTTGAGTATCGGTAGCTTGGATGGTCATCACTGATTTTATCGTGGATATTGGTTTTAACATTATGAAATATGTGACATGCTCTAACATGATTCCTAGTCGTGGAAGCAGTAATGTGACATTGATAAGCTGTATAAATTTTTGATTATTCAATGTGTTCTTCTGATTGAGTAGTAAAGTGTCGTGATGTATAGTCAATATTCATGTTGGAAAAACAGTTTGACAATTTGGAATCATTATCATCACAACTGCTGATTTTTTGATATTCACATTGTAAACTAAGATGGCACTGAAATCTTATTTTTGAAAGAATTATGGTGTATCTAGAGTTTCTGGTACTTTTGTTTGTTCTGATTTTATTACTTGGTTTGTGTTTCTCAAGGTTGAAGACATCCTTGGAGATCATGCAATTCTTTTCAAGGAACATTATTATGTCAAGCCTACCGGGAATTGTGATCTTTCTAGGATGAGTGATCCTGACGATGAATTCAAGGGGAAAAATGTGCTTATTGAATTGAATGAATCTTCTGCCTTGGCCTCAAAACTTGGCTTGCCAATGGAAAAATATCTTGATATTCTGGGTGAATGCAGACGAAAGCTTTTTGATGTACGATCACGTCGACCAAAGCCACATTTAGATGATAAGGTATTTTACTACTGTCCACTTAAAAAGTAAGATGAGGTGTTGTATGTTAAAATAGTGATTAGATTTGTCTAATAACTATCCTCATTCTGTTTAGCTTCTTGCTTTTTTCTTATTGGTTACGCACAATTTTAACCGATCTTGTCCGTACAGGTAATTGTATCATGGAATGGACTCGTTATTTCTTCTTTTGCAAGAGCTTCAAAAATTCTCAAGGTTGAAGCTGAGAGCTCCATATTCAACTTCCCTGTTGTTGGCTGTGATGTAAGATTATTACCATTTTGTGTATCCTTGATGAGTTGAAATAAGTAAATTGGCTTCTGTGTATTTTATTATGGTTTAGGCCTTTAGTGTGTTATAATAATAGAAATTTGATTATGTTGATTGATTATCAATTGTCTCTCTGATTCAAGATAAAATACATGTAAATACAGATGCAATTCTAGTGATAACTAACCATGTGAATAGAAAAATTTTGCTCATAAAAAGGCCTGAACAAAGTCTTGTTCTAGGCTTCTGGTGGATGTCTATGATTTAGTCCCTCCTCCATTAGCCACTACTGCATGGTAATCCTGGTGGTTATTGGGTGGCTTCCATCAGAGCATGGGTTTAGATGGTACTAGATTAGTTAATTTCAGACTCTATAACACTTTCTATCTTGTTTGTGGATTATATGATAATAAAATATTTACACTCCTCGAATTCCAGCCCAAGGAGTACATGGAGGTTGCAGAGAAGGCAGCATCTTTTATTAGAAGTCATCTTTACGATGAACAGACACACAGGCTGCATCATAGCTTTAGAAATGGTCCATCTAAGGCACCTGGATTCTTGGATGATTATGCTTTCTTAATTTCTGCCTTGCTGGATGTTTATGAGTACGGTGGGGAGACGAAATGGCTAATTTGGGCAACTGAACTGCAAAATATCCAGGCATGAACTGTTAAATTTGTTTTGCCATCTAAAATTTATTTCTGTTTTCTGCCATGTAGTCGTTCTAATTAACATAATTTTTCCAGGATGAATTATTTCTTGATAGAGAGGGAGGAGGCTATTTTAACACAGTAGGGGATGACCCTTCAGTTCTCCTCCGTGTAAAAGAAGATCATGATGGAGCAGAACCATCAGGAAACTCAGTTTCCGTGATTAATCTTGCCAGATTGGCCTCCATGGTCACAGGCAGTAAATCTGATAATTACAGGCAAATCGCAGAGCATGTCCTGGTATTCTATTACGTCTTTACAAGTGATACTTGGATATCATTTTGTCTCACAAGTGCTGACTTTGCTATGGTTTTGCAGGCAGTTTTTGAGACGAGATTAAAGGATATGGCTATGGCAGTGCCGTTGATGTGTTGTGCAGCTGACATGCTCTCTGTCCCTTCGCGGAAGCAAGTTGTCTTGGTCGGCCACAAGTCTTCCGTGGATTTGGAAAACATGCTTGCTGCTGCTCATGCATCATATGATCCCAACAAAACAGTAAGTAAAACAAGTAAATGTGAGATCATGACTGTTTCCATTTGTACTAACTGAATCTAAAATCCTGCAGGTGATTCACATAGATCCAACAGACACAGAAGAACTAGACTTTTGGGCAGAAAATAATAGTAATATTGCATCTATGGCAAGGAATAACTTCTCTGCAGACAAGGCGGTCGCTCTGGTCTGTCAAAACTTCACTTGCAGCCCACCTGTGACCGACCCAAAATTGCTCGAAAGCCTGCTTTCAAATAAAACTTCCTCAAGAGCATAATTCCTGGTTGGTGTGTATGTATACGTTAAAATAAATTAATTTTGTAGGAAACAGGATGTATGGAGGGATGTTATTATGTAATGAGACAATAAAGCACAGAAGTAAGGTTGTGGTAGTCTCTTCAGATGTTTGATGATAAGTGCAATACACACTCGAGAGTTTCACCGGATGAATTACTATTCTCATTAAAATAGCATTTATGTTTCGATTTGCTTTTTTATTTTTTAAAATGTTACAATAATTCGAGGTTTTATTGGGAAAAGTGGAGAGACTCGAACTCATAATCTCGTGGTATGGGTGTGATGAGCTTTACCACTGGGTCAATTTCATCATATCAAGTATAATTAGGAAATATGGTTGGATCAAAAATTTGTTTATCTGGAGTGGCAAAAGCAACCATGACAACCCTTGTGTATAAAATCTCCAAATAATGACAACCTTTGTGCATAAAATAATGGAACACCATAAACACACCTTTTACTAAAAAAAATATTATATTAGTATCATAAGATAGCAAATTTCTTTGTCTTGTTGGTTTGTCAGATTATCTTTGCGGTGCATTTACTAATTTAGAATGAAATGATAGAGTCTCAAAGTGGTTTGGTGTTGAAGGATACTCTCTCATCGACTCATTTTGACAATGTCTCATGTTTGAATCACTGTCACTGTATGTGGTATATCAGAATTCCTTGATTGGGAGGGGAATTAAGTTACTTTTCCCACATGAATTTAATTCACGATTTGTGTGGAACCCATATATGTAATTTGATTCCCACAAATCAGAAATTAATTTTATTTTCCCATTAGGATTTCTAATTAGTTAGACCCATCGGTTCAGACTTCAAAAGGAAGCAATGGGACTGGATACAATACAAATGTTGTCGCGGCTCAAGTAGATTTAGGAGCCAGAAAGAACAAAACGAAGCGTTTTGAGGAGAGAGAGAGAGGGGGTACCAAACAGTGCGTTTTACAATCGGAGTCCGTCTTCACCTTCGTAGTTCGTTCTCTAATTACACCATTTTTGTTGTCAAAAACCACAACCTTAAACAAAGTTTCAACTTGCGAGGGTCCGGGACACATTGAATTTACTGGAAAAGAGATAGGCCAACTTCATCTCAATTTGACTGTTGAGGCTAAACTCTCAAGTCAAAATCACAGGTGAGTCAACCTTCTAAGTCTTTGTTTTTCGATCATGTTTAGTTTAGTATATTGTAAAAGAATACTAGTTCCAAACTGTAGATATGTTTTGGATTCGACAACCCATTTGCCTTTTCTTTCAAATATCGTCATTAGATCATTCTCGTCAATTGAAGAGGTACAGCAGAAACGCCATTTTACAGTGTCTTACCTTATAAATTCATGTGGGTTGTCTCAAGAATCTGCTGTTTCTTGTTCCAAGCATGTGACTTTTATGTCCCCAGAAAGACCAGACTCTGTTCTCCGCCTTCTTAGAGACCACGGATTTACTAATACCCTCATCTCCAAAATTGTTAAGAAAAAGCCATCCCTGCTTTTATCCAAAACTGAGGAGACACTCCTGCCCAAGCTTGAATTTTTGTATTCTATTGGAATTTCAAGCTCCGACATTGCAGTGATACTTTCTAGCAACCCAAATTTATTGAGCCGGAGCTTACAGAACACTCTCATTCCTTGTTATGATTTCCTGAAGAGTTTAGTTTTGGTCAATGTGGATGAAAATATTCCCAAAATATTGAAGAGGTTATCATGGAATTTTCTTCATGATCTGCAGAAGAATGTTGTTGCCAATGTATCAATCTTGAGAGGGTATGGAGCGCCTCCATCAGTCATATCTCTATTGATAATGTATCATCCGAATTTACTCACCATTATAGCAAACACATTTAGTGAACATGTCAAGGACATTATTGAGATGGGATTTAAACCATCGGAAAAAAGGTTTGTCCATGCTCTGAAATCAGTTTCAACAATGAGTAAAAAGACTTGGGAAACTAAAATGGAGGTCTATGGGAGGTGGGGTTGGTCTGAAAATGAGATTAAGTTGGCTTTTAGAAAGTTTCCCATATGTATGTCATTATCTGAGAAAAATATTATGAGCACAGTGGATTTTCTTGTAAATAAGATGGGCTGGAAGCCCTCGGCTGTTGTGCAAGTTCCAACTGTTCTGGGTTATAGTTTGGAGAAGAGGATCATACCTCGATGTTCAATTATTAGAGTTTTGGTTTTGAAGGGGTTGATCAATAAAGAAACTCCTTTATCTACCATATTGGTTATCTCTGACCAGAGATTCTTGGATACATTTGTGACCAAGTATCAGGATGAGGCGTCTCAACTGTCGGATATCTTTCAAGGGAAAATGGGTCTTTTGGAACTAGGCTTTGCGTTTGAACAAAAATCCGACACAAAAAACAAGTAGTGCTTTGTGTGGATTGCTTAGTTTGCATGTCTGCAGATCTACCAAGTTTGATTTAATTTTACTTTGATGCTCACTGGATTCATTTAGTTTTG
This sequence comes from Acer saccharum, assembly GCA_030490815.1. NCBI lineage: Eukaryota > Viridiplantae > Streptophyta > Magnoliopsida > Sapindales > Sapindaceae > Acer > Acer saccharum. The sequence continues at coordinate 34,727,867 of CM059870.1, forward strand.
GATTATGCTGACAAACCAGAGCATTGCCAAGGATGTTGGGTTTGCTAATTGGACATGAGATATTTGAAACGGTGGCCTTAGAACAACATGAGGAGTTGCAAGAAACTACCTCTGCTTCAAACTGTTTCTGGTAGCCTCTTTGTTGCTTAAAGCCTTAAACATTTTGTTCGTAATTTTTCCTTATTTCATTTCTCCTTTGCAATTAGATAGGATTTCTACTTTATTTTGTTTTGCAATTACATCTCTATAATCTATTATTTTTGTTTCTGCATGTATTCTCTTTTTGGATTAATTTCAGTTAAGAAAGCTTGATTAAGGTGATACATGAATTGACTTGTCCTAATTATAAGGCTGAATGAAGCTTAAAATATTGATGCTCTTTGTGGTTTGATAAAATCTGTACCCACGATCATGGTAATTATTGATAATTTTAGAATTGAATTGGACTACATTGTGGATTGGCTTTTGTTTGTGTTCATCCTGCCTATCATCTGTAGTTGCACTTTCAACGTTCTTTTAACGAACTGGACTTCTCTAATGGTATTGTTACCTTAATATTTCAAGGGGGTGAGTGGTAACTGGTTTGTATATGGTGAAACGTAGAAGTATAATCTTAATTTCTTTGTTTAAAAGTTGTTATTGCATTGATCCTTTGTATATTTTTTTTCCTTTTTTTTGGTAGAATATTTCTTTTTTTATGAATATCGCATTGGAATCTCGCCTTACCCTTTAGTTCTTTGGATAGGATATTAGCGAATTAGCAAGGCAGTTTCGAAATGCCAAAGATACATCATGTATTTTGACCCATGTGGGCATTTTATGAATCAAAAGAGTGATTTTGTGAAATAGAATGCCTTCATCAGTCTAATTTTGTTAAGCATATATTAGACTGTAGACTTGACTCAAGTGGGAATTGGGAAGATATCTATTTCTGGGAAAAGTATGTGAAGTATATAATGCTTCACCATTCACATAGCAGCACATTTATGGAGGCTTTGGGTATATTTCTTCATTTATCTTAGTATTAATTACCAAATGATTTATTTAGGTTCCTAATTTGATAATTGAATCAACTTGCTAAGTGTAATGTTAGATGAAGCTGAAAATACAAAATAACTATCACCATGACCTTATGGGGTGCATGGGGATCCTTGAGGATTTTAGAATTGAATGGAAGCTATGTTGTATACTCGTATTAATTTAGCCTATTATGTACCCATTGCAGTGACATTGTAACATCAAAGCTGACGTGGTTTACTAAATCTTAGGCTTAGTGTATATTTGGTATGGCTTTTGTAGAGGTCAAAAGCACTTTTTTAATGTCAGAAGCTGTTTTAAGTTTTTTTTTTTTTTATTGTTTGGCAAATTTCAAAAAACCATTTTGTGTCTACTATTTTAGGCTTCTCCCAAGAAGCTCTTTTTAGCTTTTTAATACAGTTGCATTGTCAATACTATCCTCATTGAATTTTAAATATTCCATTAGATACCCTTCTATTACACAACTCTATTATATTTGAATACTTATCTAACATCATTTTTGTCTCCTCATCTTCATTGGCATTCAAATGACAAGCTTTTATTATTATGAAGTTATATATATATATATGTATGTATGTATGTATGTTTGGTTGATTTTTTTTTTTTTTAAATCTCATCTATCTAGGATTTAAAAATTAAAAAAAATCATATACCTGTACTTTTGTATCTGTGATATATATTTTTATTGTGATTTTCTTAAAACTCATTTACCTGTGATTTGTTTTATTTAAAAACAAAAAAACAAAACTCATGTGTCTGTAATTTTTGTTTTTTAAAACTCATGTATTTGTGATTTTAATTTTGGGACAAGTTCATTTCTAACCATTTGAAACATTGAGTAATCGTTTATAACCTACTTTTAAATTTTAATTGTTTATAACCTAATTTTTTTGCTATTACCGTAATGCCCTTATTTTGTCTTCTTCAACCTTTCCTTTTTCTCTCTCCTTGAAACCAAAACCGGATTTCAAGTTTCAACTCCATTAAAGCATAATCATCAAGCCAAGAAAATTCTTTATTGGATTCTCTTACCTTGTCTGGCTTGCTCTTGGATGCTACATATTTACTATGGGATTTGAAATCTTTTTTGTATAACAAACTTTTTCAAACCCAATGAACTTGATAATAGATAAATGTTGTTCCCTAATTATTTTTGCTGTTGCTTTTGTTTGCATGTCATTAAATTTTATTTCTTAAATACAACTCCACATAATGTTATATACTCCGTCGAAAATAAATTCAACAATAGAAGATAGGTCCCAGCCTCAAGATTTATTACAAACAAGAAATAAAATGAACGAGATATTGTTGTTGGGAGAGAGTTTAATTGGATTTGAAATGGGATCTTATGGGTTTTGAAGATGAGATCTGGTTTTTAGCAAAGATCAGAAGATGGGATCTTATTTTTGGAGAAGAAGAGATTTTTTTTTTTTACAGATATTGATATCAGTGTGTGTTTTTCAAAAAAAATTAATATTAGTTTTTAATTAATTTTTTTAATTTAATAAGAAGATGAGATGAAGAAGAGGAAGTTGAAGACTAGAAAGAAGAAAAAAAAGAGCAGGAAAGAAGAGAGGTCGTGGAGGAGAAGAAGAGTGAAGGGAAAAAAAAATAAAAAATTAATTGATTGGGGTATTTTTGTAATTTTGGCTAGGGATTAAAAGAATTTATTACAAAATGGTTATAAACAATTAAAATATGAAATAAGGCTAAAAACAATTGTACCATAATCTATTTGGCTAGATTTGACAATTTTCTCTTTAATTTTTTTAAACTCATATATTTGTGATTTTTTAAACTCATGTACCTGTGATATTTTTATTTATATATAAAAAAAAAAAAAACCTCATGTATCTGTGATTTTTTTTTTTTTTTTTTAAACTCAAGTATGTATGATTTTTTTTTCTTTTTTTGTTGTTGTTGTAAAAGTCCTATATCTATGATATTTTCTTTTTTTAAAACTTACTTTTTTTTAAAAGGCAAATGTTATTAGAAGGCACCAAGCCAGGAAACGAGCAACAAGAGAGTTGCACTGAAACAGGGGAGGCGAACCCCACAAAACACACCATAAAGAAAAAGAACCCAAACAGAAGAAAAAGTAAAACGAGACAACAGCCCATGTGATTTTGTTATGTATCTTTGATTTATTTATTTATTTTTTTAAACTCCTATATATGTGAATTTATTTAAATTCAAGTACTTTTGATTTTGTTATGTACTTGTGTATCTGTGATTGTTATATACTTATGATTTTTTTTATAAAAAAAAACTCATGTATCTGTGATTGTTTTTTAAACTTAAGTAGTTGAGATTTTGTTATGTATTTGAAGAATATTGATGTGTTTGTTATTTTCTTATGATTTTTTTTTTTAACTCATGTATCTGTGATTGTTTTTTCAACTAAAGTACTCGTGTATTGTGATTGTTGATAGACATTAATGTGTTTGTTATTTATTTGTGATTATTTTTTAAACTCAAGTGCTTGTGATTTTGTTATGTACTTGTGTATATGTAATTGCCTATTTATAAAATACCTTTGATTATTTTTGGCTTGTACTAGTTGATTTGGTAATCTTTTTTATTTCCTTATAGTCATAATTTACAAATCCATTGTTTATGCCCTTATTTGTAATTTATCACAACCAATAACACTTTTGGAAATATACTGCCAAACAAGACAGTTATTGAAAAGCACTTCTGTAACTGAATACCAAACAATATATGGTTTTTTGTTAGAAACTCAACTCTAAAAAAATCCACTCTAGAAGCTCAATTTGAAAAACCAAACATACCCTTAGTTTGACATTGCTTCCTAAGGTACTTTTGAGACAAAAAGTGATTCTGAACATAGACTAGGGTGTTTGGTAAAATTCCAAGGAAGTGCGTTTGGTAATTTTTGGCTTCTCCCAAATAAGAAAAAGAATAGTTTCGGGTCAGTTTGGTATTGTTGTAACTTTTATAATAATTACTGTTAGCTGTGCTGAAGGAATAATCAGCTGTGAAGTTAACCAGCAGATGTTTGGTTAATTGTATTTTTAAAACTACTATATAGCTCAAAAATTATATTTTTAAAACTATTATATAGCTCAAAAACAGTATACATATGTTTGATAATTTTATTGTAAAAGTGTTGAGATTAGTTACAATAGTTAAAATATACATGAGTTTAGGACCCTATTTTTTTCATTAATTATATATATTAAATCAATATTTAAGTAGAATATTTAAATTGGAAAAAAAAAGTTCCATAAGAACGATAAAAATATTGTTAAAAGATTTTATAAATCAAATCAATATTTAAATAGAATATTTAAATATTCTGATGAAATAAGGTATATGAATGATTTTAACTTGATTTCATAAGGATAATAATGATATTTTAAAAGATACATTAAATGCTGAAATTGATTATTCTATAATCACTTTCAAAAGTAACCCTCGATCTACTTCTTAAAATCACTGTCAAAATTTGTCAGATTATCAATTAATCACTTTTGGAAGTTTTACCAAATATCATTTTATATCAAAATTATAAAATAATTTGATTTTAAATTTTCAAAAGTAATACCAAACTGACATAGCTTTTAAAAAACTACTTCGCACGGAAGCAATAATGAAAACAAATTATTTTCGAAGGGTTTTCTTGATATATTCGCAATATATGTGGCAATAGATAAAAAAAAAAAAAAAAAAGTAACAATGTGTTATGGTCATACAAAAATAAAATAAATTATTTATTTATTTTATAACATGTATATGGTCACACAAAAAATAAAACAAATTATTTATTTATTTTATAAGATGTTTATGGTCTTACAAAAAAAAATTATTTATTTTATAACATATTATGGTCACACAAAAATAAAACAATTTATTTATTTATTTTATAAGACGTTTATGGTCTTAAAAAAAATATATTTATTTTATAACATATTATGGTTACACAAAAATAAAACAAATTATATATTTTCAATATGCATTAGTGTCATTTCTAGTAATTACTACGGTCACAACACTTTTTATTTATAATTTACCAAACATATTGAAATTGCTTTTAGTGTCTTAGTTGTGGCGTTAACAAATGCAGCATCGAATGAAGCTCCACATTGATACATAATTTTTTTTTTCTCAGAAAACGAGTATAAAAAAAATCCTTAATATTAATTTATTTTAAATTTATTACAATATGTTTTCTTGTTAATAATCAAAAGAAATAGTGGGGCGATTGTCAGTTCGGTCCCTATGTTTTTTCGATTTAAGAGGGTTTTGTTTTTTGTTTAATTATGCTTTATTTTTGTGCCCGTGGTCCCTAAAGTTCTGTAAATACATCAATTAGGTCCTTTGGCCTCCATGGCCTTTTTCTATCATCTGCGACTTCCTCACGTCCTCCTTCCTCCAGATCTCGTCGGAGGAAGTCGTTTTCCTTTTACTGGAGGAAGCTTCCTTCATGGAGGCCACTTTGTTTTTTATTTTTTATTTTTTTTATTATTACTATTTTTTAATTATAGGAAAGTTGGTTTTTGTTTTTAATCTTGTTAGATTGGCCTCCATGGTTAAAGGGTAGTAAATCTAATCATTACTAGCTGATCACATAGCATGTCCCGAAATTCTATTACTTCTTTATAAGTGATGCTTGGATATTGTAATGACCAACTACTTTTAACAAAATTCTATTGACTTTGCTTTGTTTTCATTTTTCTAGGAATAACAATGAAGAATAGATTGAAGACGGCGGAAAGAAGAAAGTGGTTGGAGATATGAAATAGATCATGAGGAAGAGAGGGAGAAAGAAATTAAGAGAGAAGAGAGAATAGAAATTAGTTGAGAAATGTAATTGTCAAACGTAATGTAAAAATTCCCACTGAATTTGTTACATAGCTGAATAACAAAACATAAAAGACAAAATAGAAAACAGAACGAATGGGAAATGATTCCCTACAACGACCCTCACTAACTTACGCTAGACTCTCATGTAACCAAACAATGCCGTTTTAATTGAAATCAAGAAACACTACCATTAAACTAAGCCCATGTCATTTTGAGATAAACAAGACCTTTATATAAACTTTGCTATTTTTGGACAAGAACCCTAGCAGCTCTTCACTTCGAGCAACTCCTTCTCTCTCTTCAAACCTCTCTCAAATGAGTGAATCTAACACTTCTTCTCCTTTCAAAATCCTTGTCCTCAAGGATTGAATCCATAAAGTGTCGAGAGTAGCATCTTCCCAGGTTTCGTCATTAGGACCTGTGTTTTAACCATTGGATTAAAAGCTGAACAACTGCACGATTTTGGCATTTGACTAGTTTCCTAGCAAGGATGGCTTTAGGAAAGACCAAGAACTGATCATTAGGTCCTATTCTAACTAAGCTAGGAACCACAACATCACCAATCTTTTTCTTCAACTGAGAGACATGAAAAAATAGGTGCACCTGAGAGCTTGAAGGTAACTGTAATCAGTAAGCCACTTTTCCAATCCATGGTATAACTTGATAAGGCCCAAAAAATCTTGGAGCTAGTTTTAAATTTCTGCTTGTCTATAGGGTTGCAACCTTAAGTAAACCCAATCACCCACATTAAACTCCCTTTTTGATCTCTTTTTGTTAGCATAAAATTTCATTCTAACTTGTGCTTGTGTCAAAAGCTTCCTTTAGAACAAATTTGAGTCTAGTTCTGTCTCTAATAAAAACCCTGACCTTATTTGTACTTGAACCAAGAGTTGTTAAAAGTGAAAATTGGTGGCTTATAGCCATACAGAGCTTCAAATGGAGTCATTGTCAAGGTAGAGTGATAGTTGGTATTGTACAACCACTCTACCATTGGTAGCTAGACAGCCCACATGATAGGTCTAGAACTGGTCATGCACCTTGGGTAATTCTACAAGCATTGGTTTAACCTTTCACTTTGACCATCTGTTTGTGGATGGTAAGCTGAACCGAGGCAAAGTTTGGTCCCTATCATTTTGAATAGATGATGTCAAAAGGAGCTTGTAAAAATTTTATCCTTATCATTGATAATTGTAGCTGGAAGTCCATGAAGTCTGTAGACTTGGTCAAAAAAAATCTTGGCTACTTGTTGAGCTGTGAATGGGTGGGTTAGAGCTAAGAAATGGGCATATTTGGTAAGCATCTAAATCAGTTAAAGATAAGATAATTAGGAATGGGCATTGGGGAAATGGGGATGGATATAGATCCCCTCATCCCTATCCCCATTTCCCAAACCCTTCCCCATCCCCCCAGCTCCCCATTTAAGGAAAATGAGGATGGGGGAGTTTTAGGAGGAGGTATCCCTATCCTTATCTCAATTTCCATGTTTTCCCATTTTTCCTGTTCCTTTATTTCCCCATTTCACCTGTTTTAATAAAAATTAAATACTAAAAAAAATACAAACAATCCATTACAAATTCAAATATAAATACAAAATAAAATTCGTTACAAATCCAAAGGAAATCTAATATTGTTCTTTTGTTCTTTCATAATATATATATATATATATATATATATATATATATATATATACAGTCTTTCTACTATCAATTCGTCCTGATATAAAATATATCAGGAAGAAGAATATGGACCACAAATTATGGAGAAGTTTTGACAAGTGCATACACTTTGAGTCAAAGTATGTAAATCTAATGGTCCACATTCTTCATCCTGATATAAAATATATCAGGACGAACTGACAATAGAAAAATTGTATATATATATATATTATAAGGTTTGGAGAAAATGGGGAAATATGGATGGGGGGACCGCCCCCATCCCCATCCCAAATTCAATAAATTTGTAGGGAAAATGAAGAAATGAGGATGGGGTATTCGAGGCTAAATACCCATCTCTAAATATAATACATTTAAAGATAATATAAGTGAAAAAAAATATATATAAAAATTATTGATTATAGATATATATATATATATATATATATATATATATTAATAGATAACACATGCCTTTATCTTGTTGGTTTGTCACTTTATTAAGTCATTAACTTAAGTTCAAAATGAAACAAAATCTTTAAGCTGAGTTGAAAAAAGTCTCTCCTTGTTTTCTCTATAAGATAAGTGAGAGTAGTCTGGTGTTCTGTTTTCTCGATACTTTTCTTCAGTAAGGTGCAGATTCTTCTGATTCAGTCATGGACTCTGTGGATATTGCTCTTCTTTGTGCTTCTCTTTCCATCAATAATCGTGATGGTCCGGTTCAAGTTTTAGATGGAAATCTAATGAATGATGCTAAGGATAGGTTATCTTTAAGTTTAGTGGGTAAAATTCTTTCGAGCAAATTGGTTAACAGGGATGCTTTTATGCGTGTTATCGGAAAAATCTAGCAGGTTATCAAGGGTGTGGATATTAAATCTATTTCTGGAAACATTTTCTCTTTTCACTTCAGAGAAGAGTATGATCTAAATAGAGCATTATCAGGAGGGTCGTGGAGCTTCGATAATGCTCTTATCGCCTTGGAGAAACCGGTGGGTAAGGGCTCAATTGATTCGTTGAAATTTAATTAGGCGGATTTTTGGGTTCAAATCCATCAAATCCCACTTCTTTGTATGACTACGGAAATTGGGAGGTTTTTAGGTGGTATGATTGGTGAAGTTTTAGAGGTAGACGGTGGTGCTTCAGGTGACTGTGTAGGAAAATTCTTATGAGTTCGAGTTCGTATCAATATTTCAACCTCTCTTAAACGATGCCTGAGGGTTGATATTCTAGGTGATGGAGCAGAAACGATAATGATTCTCAGGTATGAGAGGCTTCCTAATCATTGCTTTATATGTGGTATGATTAATCATATAACATCTGAATGTAGAAATGAAGATCCAATCCAGATTATTGAGGGAAAAAAGAATTTCCCTTTTGGAATCTGGCTCCGAGCTACTGGTCCTCCAAGTAAATCATTCTTCCATAATAGGAGAAAAGGTATCTCCTTCCCGCTGGTGAATCCGGCATCTTCTTGGAGACACGTCAGAGATAAAGATAAAGAGGTGTTAGGGGAATCGGTCAGAACATGAATAGAGGAAGTAGGTTGTGTGGATAACACCTCAAAAGCTGTTCTTATTTTTGTAACCAAACAGGATCAAGTTGCCGCCGATCAGATGGGATCAGGGAAAGAAGAAGTCAAGTTTGCATCGATTCCTGTCGAAATTGTCATGCTACAGCAGGAAGAAGAGGCTGTTGGACTGACTGATATTGGGACAGAAAGAGAGAACAATAAATGCAAAGTTCAGGCGGGAAATTCGAGTGAGAAGGCGATGGAAGAGAGGTTGATAAACGGTGACTCAATTATTGGGCCTCATATGGATATTGGGCCTCTTTTAACCAACCCAGAAGTTAGTCAACATTCTGGTTTGGAGATCCTGGTGGCCCATGTTACTTCTCCCTCATTTGATAACCCACCTTCTCTTGGGCCGTCTATAACAACTGAAGATTTTGGGCCTCGTATTACCAATTTCTTGCATTCTATATCTGATGAGGAGAGGGGAGGCTCTGCTGGTTCGGACCCAATTCCTATTCGGGTTCAAAGTGGGAGTTCTGATAAGAGAAAATCTAGGTTTGTAAAATTTAGGGATTTTAGGAAGGTTGAGAAATTTCCTAATATTTGTGGTGAGAAACGTAAATCAGAGTCTGAGGAAAGGTTTCCTATTATCGATTTTAAGAAATTGAAGAAGAATTTGACTATTGTTCAGGGGAATTTTGAGAATGAAGAGGAAGGAAGATCTTCTGAGAAGGTTACCAGTGTTCTTCAGGTTTCTTCAGAAGAGGTGGACTAAGTTTTATCGGCTGGCCGATCTTCATCGGCCCGCCGCTCCCAATGAAGATCATATCATGAAATGCTCGGGGGCTAGGGAGCTCTCGGGCATTCAATTCCCTGCTTTCACAAAAGCAGGAGGTCAACCCAGACTTGTTGTTCCTGATAGAAACGAAATCGGGTCAGGCAAGGATGGAATATTTTCGGGTAAAACTGGGTTTCGAAGGGAAGCTTGTGGTTAATTCCTCCGGTAATTCAGGTGGTTTTTGTTTATTTTGGAAAGCTGGTAACCAGGTGGAGCTTTTACGTTTTTCGGTTGCTCATATTGATGTTTGTCTTCTCTCGTCTTGTGTTAATTGGTGGCGGCTTACCAGTTTCTATGGTCATCCAGACGTAAATCATAGAAACCATTCTTGGACTCTCCTGAAAAGACTTGCTGGTATGTCTTCTTTGCCATGGATTTGTCTGGGAGACTTCAACGAAAACTTGGAGGAGGACGAAAAAATGGGAGGGCATTCGAAAAATTGGAATCATCTTACTGAATTCCGTGAAACGCTGGATGACTGTGGATTGGAAGATTTAGGTCATGTTGGCCCTAAATTTACCTGGTGTAATAAAAGGGCTGGGGAGGCTATGATTTTTGGAAGGTTAGACAGATGTACAGGAAATGTAGCTTGGAAACTTTTATTTCCAAATTTTGTGGTGTCTCATTTAGACTTCTGGCGTTCCGATCACCGTCCGATCCTTCTGAAGTTTAAGGACAATTCGAGGATCTCTAGGGAACCCAACATGCCTAGAAGATTCCATTTTGAGGAATGTTGGATTGATAATCCAAAGTGTAGGGAGCTGGTTTATAATACTTGGAAGTTGAACAGAGGTTCTGATGCTGTTGAGGGGGTTCTGGTCAACATTCGGAACTGTGGGTCTCGCCTGGATTCTTGGAATATCCAATGTAGGCGTCGGCTCAAGGAAGAAATTCTCATTAAGAAGAGGGAGCTGCAGAATGCTTATGCCAACCTCGGCCCAGATTCTTGGAAGGCTATCCAGCAACTTGAAAATCAGTTAGACTTGACTCTAGAAACTGAAGAGCGGTACTAGAGGCAGAGATCTAGAATTGATTAGCTAAAATGCGGTGATCGGAATACGCGTTTCTTCCATATGAAAGCTACTATGAGAAGAGTTCGTAACAGAATCAACGGCCTTGTTGGGAATGACAAGCATTGGCATGACTCTAATTCAGGCATTGTTTCTATCGTCTTGGCACATTTTGATGGCATTTATCAGACTACTTCTCCTACTCTAACTGCTTTGGATGAGGTCCTTTCTAGTGTTACTCCTAAACTCTCCTCTCCTATTAGCAGGTTTTTGGATTCTGATTTCACTAAAGAAGAGATTCATTTAGCGGTTTTTGGTTTGGGTGCGATGAAGGCACCTGGTAAGGATGGCCTCCCTGCAGTGTTCTTTCAAAAATTCTGGGAACAAGTGGGGCCAAGTGTGATGGATGCCTGCCTAGAATGTCTTAATAAGGGTGGTTCTCTGGAAAAAATGAATGAAACATTGGTTGTTCTCATTCCTAAAAAAAAATGTCTCGGATAGGATTTCGGATTTCCGTCTGATAAGTCTTTGTTATGTGCTCTATAAAATTATGGCAAAAACAATTGCCAATCGTTTCCGTCACGCTCTCGATAGGGTTATTTCAGAGGTTCAGAGTGCATTTATCCCTGGGAGATTAATCTCAGACAACATACTTATTAGTTTTGAATGTTTGCATAGGCTTAAGAGGAGAAAAAGAAAACAGGGTTCAATGGCAGTCAAATTAGATATGTCTAAAGCCTTTGATCGAGTAGAATGGATCTTTGTTGAAGGTATGATGCGCAAGCTCGGGTTTTCTTCTCGTTGGATCAATCTGATTCTGCACTGCATTTCCTCTGTTTCGTATTCTTTTGTGATCAATGGTGATATTTGTGGTTTGTTAAAGTCTTCTAGGGGATTACGGCAAGGTGACCCCCTTTCTCCCTATCTTTTCATTTTATGCTCGGAAGGTTTTTCTTGTTTAATTAATCAAGCTGTGGGAAATGGAGATATCCAGGGATTTAATTGCATCAGGAATGGACCAACTATTTCGCATCTATTATTTGCAGATGATTGCATGTTATTTGCCAAGGCTTCACCTTCTAATTGCAATGTGTTTAAAAGCATTCTTGATGTTTATGCTAGAGCTTCGGGGCAGCTCATAAATTATGAAAAATCAACTATTTGTTTTAGCCCCTCTATCTCTTCGTTTGATTGTGATCAATTAGCAGAAATTTTTGGTATCAAATCTGTGGATTGCCATGAGAAATATTTAGGTCTACCTTGTTTCATAGGGTGTAAGAAAAAAGATCTCTTCTCTGATATTTCTTCGAGGATTTGGGACAAAATTAAGGGGTGGAGAGATAAATTCCTCTCTATAGGTGGGAAAGAAATTCTTATCAAAACCATAATTCAGTCTATCCCCATCTACTCGATGAACCTTTTTCAGCTCCCAAAAGGTATATTAAACGAGATTTACCGTCTTTGCGCTTGATTTTGGTGGGGGAGTACTGATACATCTAGAAAAATTCATTGGTGTAAGTGGTCTAGGCTCTGTGATAACAAAGAAAAAGGGGGTTTGGGTTTTAGAAATTTAGAGATCCATAACCAATCTCTATTAGCTAGCCAGTGTTGGAGAATTATGGCAAATAGGAATTCCCTGGTTGCTCGTGTGCTTAAAGCCAGTTATTTCCCATATGTTGATTTCATTGATGCGGAATGTAATTCTTCAGCTTCCTATATCTGGAAGAGTTTGATGTGGGGAAAAAATATTATTGTGACTGGTACCAGATGGAGAGTGGGAGACGGAAAAACGATCCGAATTTATAAGGACCGTTGGATTCCGAGACCTACCACTTTCAGGCCTTTTTCTCCTCCTATTTTGGGCGACAATACCACTGTGGATAAGCTCTTCTCAGCCTTTGGTGGTTGGAATGTAGACATGTTAAAAAGTGCATTTTGTGATGAGGATACCACAGCCATTCTAAGCATTCCCATTAGTCATAGCAGTGTTCAAGACTCTCTCCAATGGCACTATGAGCAGAATGGTTCCTACTCCTCCAAGAGTGGCTATCGGGTAGGAACTGCAATTAAATCAGAGATTGGCCCTTCCTTTTCAGGTCCTCTTTCTAGCTCTTTTGTTTCTTTGTGGAAATCTATTTGGAAGATCCATCTCCCCTCAAAGATTAAATTCTTTATTTGGAAGGCATGTAACAACATTCTTCCTTCTAATGAGGTCCTTGAAAGGCGAAAAATTCCTATTAGCAGGTTATGTCCTATTTGTAAGAGCAATTCTGAATCGATCCTTCACTGCCTTTGGAGTTGCAGCAAGCTAAAAGTTGTCCGTACTTTCTGGTATCAGTTGCTGCCTGGTATTCATAAAGATAAAATCAGCTTTTTTGATTTTTTTTCTTGAGTGTCATTTGTGATTGAAAGAAGATGAGCTGCGGCTGCTTTGTGTATGTCTTTGGAAGATTTGGTCATTGCAAAATGCTGTGGTTCATGATTCACCTTCTTCCTGCGTGGTTGATGTTGTGGAATGGGCTAGTGGGTATGTTGCAGATTTTCATAATGCCTGTGATCCAATTATTGTGGCCCCTGCTCTTGCTGTAGTTAGGAGCCCCATTTGGATTCCTCCCGATATAGGTTTGTATAAAATCAACTGTGATGCTGCGTTAAATGTGGCTAGCTGCTTGGTGGGTTTCGGGATTGTTATCCGTAATCGTGACAGTCTAGTAATGGCTTCTAGCTCCCAAAAAATAACTGTCTCCTTTTCTCCTCAAGTGGTGGAAGCAGAAGCAATTAGGCGAGGTCTTCGGTTGGTTTTGGATACATGTCTTTTTCCTTGTGTGCTTGACTCAGATGCTGAAGTGGTTGTTCGTTGGATTAATAGTGGTAAGCTTCTGAATTCAGAGATTGGGGTGATTATCATGGACATTCAAAATCTGTTGTTGCAGGCTCGATGTGTTTTGATTAATTTCTCCCCTAGAAAGGCTAATCAAATAGCCCATGTATTAGCTAAAAACGGTCTCTCCTGTGTTGAGGACATGTTTTGGCTAGAGGAGTTCCCTCCCTGTGTTGGTTACTTGGTTTCGACTGAGTGCAGTTTGTAAGCTTTGTTCCCTTCAAAAAAAAAAAAAAAAAAAAAAAACCAAAAAAAAAGTTCAAAATGAAGCAATAGAACCGAACATTGTTATGAAGTCATTTACTTAAGTTCAAAAGGAAATAATAGAATTGAATGTTGGTTCACAAGGCGAGTCATTTTAGTGATAAGCTCTTCACATCTACTCCCCAATTTCAAATATTGTAATAATTTAAAAAATAAAATAAAAATAAAAATAAAAATAAAAACAAATAAACGCACCCCCATTTCCCTAATCCTCAATCTGGAATTTGAAATTTGGAATTTGGTAATTCCCGGTCTTCATTTCACCATGTTTCACCCTCATTTCTCCTATTTGACCTCATTTGAGTTAAAATTAATAATAATAATACAAATAAAATTAAATAATAATCCAAATTAAATGTTTATATTTATAAAAAAAAATAAAAAATTAGCGATTGATGTTTGGGGGAAATGGGGGTCCCCCCAAACCCCCATGGGACTTGTGGGGAACTGGGCATTAGTCCGGATACAATACAAATGTTCTCGCAGCTCAATTAGAAGACAGTAGGAACAAAACGAAGCGTTTTGAGGAGAGAAAGGAGCGTTTTACCCTCGGAGACTCGGAGTCCGTCATCAGTCATCACCTTCGTTCTCTCATTTCACCATTTTTGTTGTGAAAAATCACAACCCTAAACAAAGTTTCAGCAGGGACACATTGAACTATTGACTAGACTGGAAAAGAGAAAGCCAACTTTGTCTCAAGTTGACTGTTGAGGGCCTGAGGCTCAATTCAAAATCACAGGTGAGTCTACCTTTTCTAAGTATTTGTTTTTCGATCATGTTTAGTTTAGTATATTGTAAAAGGATACAATCAGTACTAGTTCCAAATTGTAAATATGCTTGGGATTCGACAACCCATTTGCCCTGTCTTTCAAACAATGCATCACTTATCGCCATTAGATCATTCTCGTCAATTGAACCAGTGGCTAATGATGGTAAGAAACATGAAGAGGAACGGCAGAAACACAGTTTTACAGTGTCTTACCTCATAAATTCATGTGGGTTGTCCACAGAATCTGCTGTTTCTTGTTCCAAGTACGTGACTTTTATGTCCCCAGAAAAACCAGACTCTGTTCTCCGCCTTCTTAGAGACCATGGGTTTACAAATACCCACATCTCCAAAATTGTTAAGACAAAGCCATCTCTGCTTTTATCCAAACCTGAGGAGACACTTCTGCCCAAGATTGAATTTTTTTATTCTATTGGAATTTCAAGCTCCGATATTGCTGTGATGCTTTCTCGCAACCCAAGTTTATTGACCCGGAGCTTACAGAACAGTCTCATTCGTTGTTATGATTTCTTGAAGAGTTTAGTTTTGGTCGATGCGGATGAAAATATTCCCAAAATATTTAAGAGGTTATCATGGGATTTTCCTCATCATGTGCAGAAGAATGTTGTTGACAATGTATCAATCTTGAGAGGGCATGGAGTGCCACCATCAGTAATCTCTGTATTGATAAGTTATTATCCGAATGTAATCTCTTGTGAAGTCAACATATTTAGTGAACATGTCAAGGAAATTATTAAGATAGGATTTAATCCATCGAAAAAAACATTTGTCTCTGCTTTGAAAGCAGTTTCAACAATGACTAAAAAGACTTGGGAAACTAAAATGGAGGTCTTTAGGAGGTGGGGTTTGTCTGAAAATGAGATTAAGTTGGCTTTTAGAAAGAATCCCATATGGATGACATTATCTGAGAAAAATATTACAAGCACAGTGGATTTTCTTGTAAATAAGATGGGCTGGAAGCCCTCGGCTGTTGCACAAGTTCCAATTGTTCTGAATTTTAGTTTGGAGAAGAGAATCATACCTCGATGTTCAGTTATTAGAGTTTTAGTTTTGAAGGGGTTGATCAATAAAGAAATTCCCTTATCTACTGCATTGGTAAGCTGTGACGAGAGATTCCTGGATGCATTTGTTGCCAAGTATCAGGATGAGGCGCCTCAACTGTTAGATATCTTTCAAGGGAAAATGGGTCTTCTAGAACTAGGCTTTACGTTTTAACAAAAATCCAACACAATAAACAAGTAGTGCTTTGTGTGGATTGCTTAGTTTGCATGTCTGTAGATCTACCAAGTTTGATTTAATTTTGCTTTGATGCTCACTGGATTCATTTAGTTTTGGATTATGCTGACCAACCACAACCGGAGCATTGCCAAAGATGTTGAGTTTGATAATTGGACGTGAGATATTTGAAACGGTGACCTTAGAACAACATGAGGAGTTGCAAGAACTACCTTTGCTTCAGACTGTTTCTGGTAGCCTATTTGTTGCTTAAACATTTTGTTCGTAATTTTTCCTTATTTCATTTCTCCTTTGCAATTGGATAGGGATTCGATCATACTTTGTTTTGCTAGAGTTATCTATTATTTTTTGTTTCTGCACTCATACTCTTTTTGGTTGTATACCAAAAGATTAATTTCAGTTAAGAGAACTTTGATTAAATAATTATTAGGCTGAATGAAGCTTAAAAGACTGATGCTCTATTGCTCTGTGTGGTTAGATAAAATCTGTCCCCATGATCATGGGAATTATTGATAGTTTTAGAATTGAATGAGATTACATTATGGATCGGTGTTTGTTTGTGTTCATTCTGCCTATCATCTGTAGTTGCACTTTTAACTATCGCTGAACCTGACTTCTCTAATGGTACTCTGGTAGTGTTGCCTTAATATTTCAAGGGGATGAGTGGTAACTTGTTCGTCTATATGGTGAAATTCACAATGAATTGTGCACATGGCCACTTCATTTGTTTTCTCCAAAGTGTAGAAGTAGTATTAAGAATAATCTTATTTTCATCTATTAAAAGTCTGTTATTACATTGATAGTTTGTATTTTTCTTGTTCCTGTATTCTGTAGAATATTTCTTCACATTGTAATCTTTGTTCGCAGAGAGAGTGCTACATTACCCTTTGGTTTTTCGGACAGGATATAAGCCAAGTAGCAAAGCAGTTTTTCGGAAATGGTGAAGATACATCTTGTATTTTGACCTATGGTCATTTTATGAATCAAAGAGTGATTTTGTGATATTGAATTCCTTCATTAGGAAGAGGAGTTAGCAACTTAGTAATTATCTATTTCTGGGAAAAGTATGTAAAGTATATAATGCTTCACCGTTCACTTAGCAGCACATTTATGGAGATTCTTTTTTTTTTTTTTTCGATGTATATTTCTTATTTTATCTTAGTATCTATTGAATCAACTTGTTGAATGTAAGGCTAAATGAAACTGAAATCAAATCTCAATCACCATGATCTTATGGGGATTCTTGAGGATTTTAGAATTTAATGGAAGGCAAGTTGTCTTAATTTGACCTATTATGTGGCATTGCAGTAACTTTATAGCTTACATCAAAGCTGACTTGATATTGAATTTTGATAGTGGTTATTCAAAGGGGCGAGTGTGGTTCAGTATTCTTTTAACTAATACAACATCTAGTGAAGTTCCAGATTGTGCACTACATAAATTCTTGGGAAAATTACTATAGTAGTCACCAATTTGGTCAAGCGCTATCAAAATGACTATTATATGGGAAATTCGATTCGAAATGGTTATTTTAGGCGAACATTGTGACGGAAATAGTCATTATGTATGGAATATTGCCCTAGTGGCCACTTGCCACTCATTTAGTCATGCGTTATTTTTAGGGACGACTTTTTCCCTCCAATTTCCTCAAAATACTCAAATCCACATCCTTATTTGGGGAAAAAAAAAATCATCCCCAAATGAGGATAGGGATGGGGATGGGTAGGGATGAGCTTTGGGGAAATGGGGATGGATATTGGTCCCCATCTCCATTCCCAACCCCTTCCCCATCCTCATATTAATATTATAAAATCAAAATAAAATAGATACTAGAATTAGGATTAGGTTAAATCAACTTAAATTTGTGACTTAATTATTTGACTTTAACCAGGGATGGATCCAAGATTATGTTTTAGGGGGCGCCGTAAAATAATGTGTTAAATCGACATATATTTTAAATATAGACATGCCTCCGTCCCTGATGTTGTTTATATTTTAAAACATTACTTTTTTCATTAATTATTTTAAATGAATAATAATATTTTATTGAGATAAATTATCTTAATTTGTGCATTTATGAAAAATAAGATGATGAAATTTCATTGTTAAAAATTATCCTAGTATTTTTTTAATATCTAAAAACTATTTTAATTGTTAAAAATTATAAAAGTTTGCTTGATAAAATTTCTTAATAATTAAACATAAATATATGCCTATTTTTACTTGACATGTTTTAATTATATAAATCAACAAAAAAAATAAAATAAAAAAGAAGCAAAATCTATATAAATAACTTATCAAAAGTATGACATTGTATTAGTGTCCGTTTGGGAGAGTTTGTCTACTGGCTAAAAGAGCTTTTTTAATTAAAAAAGCTCTTTTCAATTTTTTTTAAAAAAGCTCTAAAAAATCTACTTCTAAAAGATCTACTATAAAAAGATCTACTTGAAAAGCTCTCCCAAACGTACTCTTATAGTACTAGGGTGAGATAAGTAAGATTTGGAGAGAGAAAATATTTAAAGGATATAATAAAATTAGTTAAGATAGAATTGAGTAAGTGTAATTTTAATAAGAAAAAATTACAATTAACATAACAAAATATATATGTTGAGATTTGATTTATATTTGAGATATAAAGAAATAATAATAATATGTTTAGAATCAAATATATTTTCTACGTGATTATGAGAAAATTATTAACACTTGATTTATAAAAGAATTAGAAAGTCTAAATGTCAAATAAGGGTAAGAACATAAAAATCTGAAAGTTTAGTTGATTAATTTATAAAACTGTAAAACTTTAAGGAATATGAAACAAGGGTAAAAACATAAAACTCTAAAAACTCAGGGGATATATTTAAAAATTTATAAAACTTCGGGGGGGCAGTGGCCCTGTCTCGTCCTCACATGCCTCCGTCCCTGGTGTTCTAGTGTGATACGAGTCAGTACTATCGTCTCTTTCAAATCTCAAATTTATTTCGTCAAAAAAAAAAAAAAATTCTCAAAGTTGTAATTAATTTTTTTTTTTAGCCAGATGGAATAAAACGAAGCGTTTTGAGGGGGGAGAGAGAGATGGTAGGTACGTTTTACTCTCGGAGTTCGTATTCACCTTCATTCTCACATTTCAACATTTTTGTTGTAAAAAATTACAACCCTAAACAAAGTTTCAGTTGCGAGGGTCCGGGACATTGAAATATTGAATAGACTAGAAAAGAGAAAGCCGACTTTTTGTCTCAAGTTGACTGTTGAGGGCCTGAGGCTCAATTCAAAATCACAGGTGAGTCTACCTTTTCTAAGTCTTTGTTTTTCGATCATGTTTAGTTTAGTATATTGTAAAAGACTACTAGTTCCTAACTGTAAATATGTTTTGGATTCGACAACCCATTTGCCTTGTCTTTCAAACTATGCATCACTTATCGCTATTAGATCATTCTCGTCAGTTGAAGCAGTGGCTAATGATGGTAAGAAACATGAAGAGGAACCGCAGAAACACCATTTTACAGTGTCTTACCTCATAAATTCATGTGGGTTGTCCACAGAATCTGCTGATTTTTGTTCCAAGTACGTGACTTTTATGTCCCCAGAAAAACCAGACTCTGTTCTCCGCCTTCTTAGAGACCATGGGTTTACAAATGACC
Source organism: Acer saccharum (assembly GCA_030490815.1). Lineage (NCBI taxonomy): Eukaryota > Viridiplantae > Streptophyta > Magnoliopsida > Sapindales > Sapindaceae > Acer > Acer saccharum. Next base: position 34,747,551 of record CM059870.1, read on the forward strand.
ACATCTCCAAAATTGTTAAGAAAAAGCCATCTCTGCTTTTATCAGAACCCGAGGAGACACTTCTGCCCAAGCTTGAATTTTTTAATTCTATTGGAATTTCAAGCTCTGACATTGCAGTGATGCTTTCTCGCAACCCCAGTTTATTTACCTGGAGCTTACAGAAAACTCTCATTCCTTGTTATGATTTCCTGAGGAGTTTAGTTTTTTTTAATGTAGATGAAAATATTCCCAAAATATATGAGAGGTTATCATGGCCTTTTCTTCATTATTTGCGGAAGAATGTTGTTGCCAATGTATCAATCTTGAGAGGGCATGGAGTGCCTCCATCAGTCATCTCTCTATTCATAACGTATTATCCGAATGTAATCTCTTGTCAAGTCAACATATTTAGAGAACATGTCAAGGAAATTATTGAGATGGGATTTAATCCATCGAAACAAACATTTGTCTCTGCATTGAGAGTAGTTTCAACAATGACTAAACAGACTTGGGAAACTAAAATGGAGGTCTATAGGAGGTGGGGTTTGTCTGAAAATGAGATTAAGTTGGCTTTTAGAAAGAATCCCAAATGTATGACATTATCTGAGAAAAGTATTACGAGCACAGTGGATTTTCTTGTAAATAAGATGGGCTGGAAGCCCTCAGCTGTCGCGCAAGTTCCAACTGCTCTTAATTATAATTTGGAGAAGAGGATCATACCTCGATGTTCAGTTATTAGAGTTTTAGTTTTGAAGGGGTTGATCAATAAAGAAATTTCTTTATATACTGTATTGACATACTCTGACGAGAGATTCCTGGAGGCATTTGTGACCAAGTATCAAGATGAGGCGCCTCAACTGTTACATATCTTTCACGGGAAAATGGGTCTTCTGGAACTAGGATTTGCGTTTGAACAAAAATCTGACACAAAAACCAAGTAGTGCTTGGTGTGGGTTGCTTAGTTTGCATGGCTGTAGATCTACCAAATTAGATTCAATTGTGCGTTGATGCTCAGTGGATCAATTTAGTTTTGGATTAAGCTGACCAATTTGAGCATTGTCAAGGATGTAGGGTTTGATATATATTTGATACGGTGGCCTTAGAACATGTGGAGTTGCAAGAACTACCTCTGCTTCAGACTATTTCTGGTCACCTATTCGTTGCTTTATCATCTTGTTCTTAAACTTTCTGTGTTTCATTTATTTTTTGCAATTGACTAGTCCTAATGATAAGGCTTAATGTAGCTTAAAAGACTGATGCTTTGTGTGGTTTGATAAAATCTGTCCCCATGAGCCATGATCATGGTAATTATTGATAATTTTAGTATTGAATGGGACTACATTATGGAATTGCATTTGTTTGTGTTCATTCTGCCTATCATCTATAGTTGCATTTTCAACTATCGCTGAACCCGACTTCTCTAATGGTAGTGTTCGGTAGAATACACACACACACATATATATATATATGAATAATATGAATATCGCATTGGAATCTTGGTTTGCAGGGGTGTGCAGGGTGCTGCCTTACCCTTTGGTTTTTGGGACACATCATGCATTCTTCCGACTCATGTATGCATTTTCTGAATCATATAAAAGAGTGATTTTGTGAAATTGCATTTCATTAGGCAGAGGAATTATCAACTTAGGATGAGGAGAGGTATATTATCAAGTGGGAAGATCTTTATTTCTGGCAAAGTATGGTAAAGTGTAATGCTTCACCATTCACTTAGCAGCACATTCATGGAGGTTTTTGGTATATTTCTTATCAAATGATTTATTCAGGTTCCAAATATGTATGGTTAAATGAAGCTGAATACAACAAAATCAGTATCACCATGAATTTATGTGCCTTTGCAGTAACATTATATAACTTCAAAGCTGACTTGAATTTTTCTTAGTGGTTATTCAAAATGGTGATGTAGTTCAGTACTCTTAGGCTCTTAGCTACTATATATGATTTGTATGTTGTAATTTTATTTATTTATTTTAATATTCTAATAGTTTATTTTTGAGTCATTGGATTGGAATCGAATGGCTAGTAGTCACCCTTTTAATTATACAAAATCTGTATAATATCATGACCCCAAAAATTAAAAAAAAGAAAACATATCATTCTCATAGTCGTAACAACCGGTGTAACTATATTCTTCATAGTAATTAATGAAAGCCGTTCTAAATTGTCGAAAAATGGGGAAAACATCATTTTAGAATTTTTAGTTACTAAAAAGTTTGAAAATGTTAATTATTTTTTTATTTATATTTGTATTTTTCATCAAATGAATCCCTAAATTTTGAAAAATGGCTTATTTAGATCCCCTCCTATTAGTCAGACGTCAGTTAAACTTAACAATTCAAAGGGCATTTCGGTCTTATCACAGATAAGAAAGAAAAAAAAATAAAAAAAAAGTTGATAGGATAGATGGATCTCTACCATCCATTTCTAAGAGGATATGGAGATAAAAATAAATAAAAAAATAGATAGATAGATCTCCATCGTACATATCAAAAATTAACGATGGAGATCAAATTTAAAAAATGGGTTGGAGATCTGGTTAAAACAATATATATATATATATATATATATATATTAAAAAGAAGAACTCTTTTTTAATTATGTTCTTTTTTTATCTCCGCTGTCCATCTTAGAGATGGACGATGAAGATCCATTTTTTTTTATTTGTTTATTAAATTTTATTTTTTAAAATACTAATTTTTTTAATGTTCAATTAAAGTCCGAAGGCAAAATAAACTTTAAGTTGATTTTGTGACCCGGTAAAAAATTTGGTTTGAACGATTGAAATGAGCTATTTTTCAAAATGTAGGGACTCATTTGATAAAAAATACAAAGATATGTAAAAACATGACGTTTCCAAATTAGTGGGCAATTAAATGAAGTTTGCCCAAAAACAAAACTTTCTAATTTGAACCAACGATACGGTGCGTTTTGCCCTAAAAGAAAACCAAAGCCCCCATTTGAAAGGGTTTATACTTTATACATCAACTCCCCAAAGAATGAGAACCCTTAAACCCAAGTGGAAATTGCCAAAACTGACCCATCTAATCATGGGATTTTCTTTTTTAACCACATGCATATTTTTAATTGTTTTTAACCATGTTTTTGAGAAATTACTCAAAAGCCCTCATATAAAAACCTCCCCAAAACACTCTCTCTCCTTTTTTTTCTCTCTTTCTCCTTCTCTCTCCTCTGCTCACTCTCTCCCGATCGTCTCTCTCTTTTTCTCCTCTCGGTGTCGTCGCAATCGCCGGACGTCGTCGTCCACGCCGGAAGTCGTCGCCGAGCTAGCAAGACCTCCACGAACCAGCGGCGACATGAACCAGTGACCAGCGACCAGCAACCCTTCACGGCCTCACGAACCAGCGACTTCACTTCCGACGGGCGACTGCACGAACCACGACCGGCGATGGGCGACGACCAGTCGACGACGTCCGGCGGCTCTGTGCTTCACGATCGCTGACGAATTGATCTGCAAAACAAACGAAAAACCTAAACCTAATTTGAATTTGGGGAAGAAGAAGAGGAAGAAGAAAGAGGGGAAAAAAAAAAAAAAAACTTATCCTAATTTCAATTTAGTCCAGATTTCAAGTTTTAATATTTCTATTTTAGGCATGATTGCAATTTTAATATTTCCATTTAGGCATGATTTCAAGTTTGTGTATTTCAATTTAGTCGTGATTTCAAGTTTGTTTCGAGGTTTAAAGAACACTATTTTCAGGGGTACTCTGGTAATTCATGGTACTAAACTGAATTTTTTAAAAAAAAAGTGGTTATTAACAATTAAAAATTCAAAAGTGGTTAAAAACAAAAGTATGATAAGTTGGATGGCTACTTATGGTTTTCTCTCTAAACCCAAAACTCGATAATTTTTTTTTCCTCGGCATATGTTTAAAGGTTTATAGGGAGGTCAAGAATCGATCGAAAACCCAATTCATTAGAAGCAATTGGTGAGTACTTTCTCGCTTTTTTTTATTTTTCATTTTGTCAATTTGGTCATGATTTGCTGCAAAATACTTCAACTACCTTCATTTCCTTCAAATTGGATAGATGTTAGACATTCACAGAAAAATGTGAGTTTTTTTTCTGCACAGTTCATCTTTTATTATTTATTACTATATGTTTCTCATCAGTTAAATTAGTGTCATATGATAGAGAAAAACACAAAAATCAACACTCTTATGCTATATCTTATCTCATAAACACATTTGGGTTGTCTCCAGAAATTGCTACAACTGTGTCAAAGAAAGTTAATTTTGAAACCCTAGAGAAGCCTAACTCTATGCTTGGCCTTCTTCGAGAACATGGATTCACCAATACCCACATAGCCAAATTCATTAAGAAGCAACTTGATCTGCTTGTAGCCAATGTTGAGAAAACCCTTTTGCCCAAATTTGAGTTTTTTTGTTTTGTGGGGATTTCAAGTGCTGACCTTGCTGACATCCCTTTCTTCGAACCCGTCTATTTTGTCACGTAGTTTGAAGAAACAAATCATCCCTAGTTGTAATTTCCTCAAGGATTTGTTTTCCCACAATGCTAAAGTTGTTACTGCTTTGAAGCGAGGGACATTTCTACATGATGTGCAAAAGAATGTTGTTACTAATGTTGCTGCCTTGAGAGCAGTTGGAGTGCAACAATCAGGTATTTCATTATTGATTACCTGTAATCCTTGTGTGTTGTGTGAGGATGCTGAAAAGTTTGATGGAAGTGTCAAAAAGGTTGTCAGTATGGGATTTAAGCATTCAAAATCAGCATCTATCAATGCCATTGTAGCAGTCTATACAACATCTAACAAGTCATGGGAACAAAAACTGAAGATCTATAGGAGTTGGGGTTGGTTTGAAAATGACTTCTCGTTTGCTTTTAGAAAGTATCCTAGATGTATGACTTCATCTATTGACAATATAACTAGTAAAATGGATCTTTTTGTGAACAATATGGGTTGGGAGCCTTCAGCTATTGCCGTAGTCTCGACTACTCTAGCTTATAGTTTGGAGAAGAGAATCATCCCCAGATGGTCAGTCAAGTTTTGTTGTTGAAGGGCTTGATCAAGGAAAAAATCTACTTATCTACTATGGTGTCAACCTCTGACAAGTACTTCATAGATAACTATGTAATCAAGTACGAGAAACAGGTTCCACATCTGTTGAATATCTTTAAAGGGAAAATTGGTCTGTCGGATCCAGGATTTTGATTGGAGTAAAATGGGGCATGACAAATTGTACTTCACTAAATTTTCAGTTTCATATACATGATATTCTCTTTGACGCTTGCCAATTTAAGGGTCCTTGCTGGTTGAAGGTATTCTGCTTCAAATAGAAACTTTATTGCATCATTTTTTTTTTTTCTGCTTTGAAAGATTTCCATCTATTAGTTTCAATTGTTTACGGTGTTGGTAGTCAAATATGAATGACGCCAAGTTGATGACCGCCCTGGAGTGTGATGTTGTGATAAAGTACAGCGATTGGTTTTGTTGTTTGGCCCAAGGACTCAACAGAAAATCGAACCTCCAACTTCCCCCCTTTTTTTTCCCTTCATGGTAAGTGTTATAAGAATTAGATATTTGTTTTGACATATGATCTTGTTTCTCTTTGCTATTTGTTTAATTGAATATGATGGAGTAGTTCATGTCTGAAAGTTATGAGTTCATCATTTTTGCTTTCTGTTTCAATTACAGTTGTTTTTAGTTGAATGTAAAATATGGTGGGCTGATTTGAGAAAATAATTGAAAACCTGTTCACAACATAAAATTTTATTCAGAACATCATATACTTTTTTATTCATTAAAAGGCACATTTTTTTTTTTTTTTTTTTTTGGGGTTGGGGGGTGTTTTAGGATGGGGAAGGACCCGAACCCGTAATCTCATGGTGCAGATGTGAATGGTTTTACCACCAGACCAACCCCATCTCGTTCATTAAAAGACACATTATAAAATAAGAATAATATGAATATATATATATATATATATATATTTGAAATATTAATAATTCGGGGTTTTATGAAGGGAGGAGAGATTCGAACCCACGACCACCTCGCCAACCCCATCAATAAGAATAATGTTAGTTTAACCAAACTATTTACCCAAATAATATGGTACGATGAGGTGGATGATATGTAAATAAATACAAAATTATCTAACTGTTGTTGTAGGTGCTTTGAATGATGCCAGAACACAAAAACTCTGGTCACTAAAGAGCCACTTGACCTGAGCAAGCAAACTAATTTAAGAATAAAGAAGAGTTGAAGAGATAAGAAAATAGTGCGTTTTATCCTGAAGCAATGCCGTTGTTATTGTAGTCAAAAGTCAAAACCCTATAAACAAGTACTGAAGTGTCAAGGTTTAAGGTGACAATACCATTACCATGGAATCGATGACCAGTTGAAGCTGAAGTCAGATTTTCTGATGAGTTGGGTTTTTGCTACGATTATCATTTTTGTTTCTCATTCGTTTCTTGTTTTAGATATGCTTGGTTTATTATATTGCAAAATGCTTCAATCTCTGCTAGCTTTCAAATTGAAACCTAATTATGTCGGAGACTCAATCGTCTTAAGATCATTTTCATGGATTTTTTTTTTTTTTTTTTTTTGATAAGGTTGTTGGGGTCTAGCCCAACATATTATTAAAGAAAAAAGAAAGAGAACAAAAGAGAACAGAAAACAAAAAAGAAAGCAGACTAACAGAACCTAAAAGAAGGTCTGCAACAAAAATCGTTGAAAATAAAAGAATTGCAAAAACTCGGAGCTGTCCACCACCATGTAGGAGAGACGATACTGGGGCTCCTGGAAGCTAAACTATCAGCAACTTGGTTACCCTCCCGATAAATATGAGTGACAGCAAAGTCCATTTGAGAGATTAAACGCAAACACCTATCCCATGCAGGCCGCCAACGCCAAGGAACCTTACGAGACCTAGAACGAAGGATATTCACTACAAAAGTCGAATTGCTCTCCAACCATAACCGATGCCAGCCAAAAGTCCAAGCATAATCAATAGCGTGAATAGCAGCAGCCAATTCAGCCTCAAAAGCAAAGCAGACACCAAGAGGAATAGCAAAACAACCTCTAACGAAACCCCTGCATGTGCGAAAAACCCCTGCACAACCAGCAAGACCAGGACTACCAAAAGCAGCCCCGTCCGTGTTAACCTTAAGACAGCCCGGCGGAGGAGGATGCCAATTAACCTCTAAAATGCGAGGAGCCTTGGGAGGACGACCAGAGACATGAAGCCGGTGAAGAGTCTGAAGCTCAGCCACTGAATTCTTCATAGTGCCAGACTGAAGGGAGTCTGCCTCGCGAACGGAACGCCAAATCATGGAAAGAGCATCGGTAAAAACGGGCTTGCCACCCTCAAAGGTGGCTTGATTCCGGAGGAACCACACCACCCAGAAAACCGTGATGATAGAAACCCGCCAGAGAGCTTGCATTTGAGTGCTAAAGACATCCCTCATAGCCTCTTGCCAAAGGTCCAAACAAGTACCATCCAACTTAAGCTTATGGCCAAAAGTAGAAGAAACAGCATCCCACAACCCACGAACAAAAAAACAATCAAGAAAAAGATGCCTCAAGTCTTCCTCAGCAGCACAGCAAAACCGACAACAAGAAGGAGAAATAAATCCTCTGGCACGCAACGCAATGTCCGTAGGAATCTTACCATGAAACAATCGCCAAGTGAGGACAGAACGAGAAGGAGGAATAAAAGACGCCCAAATCTGCTTACCCCAAAAAACAGAACTCCTAACCTCAGAAAGAGAATCATAAGCAGATTTACAAGAAACAACACCATCCAAGGAACATGTCCAAACTAATGAATCTGGATCAGTACTAACCACCACCCTCTCAATCTCAGAAGCAACAACTGGATAAGAAGCTTTAAATGAAGCAGGAATATCCCAACCCGTGGCATCTGAGTAAACATCACCCACAACAGAATCCAGCGGAGGCTGTAACGAAGACCTATCCTCAACCAGATTAATCAACGGATCTCCCAACCAGTTATCCGTCCAGAAACGAACCTTAGAGTGACGACCAACCAACCACCTGGACTCAATCATCAGGGGAGTATAATGCAATTTTAGGCCTGGCCAAACAGAAGAAACAACATACCATGTTCTAGGTCTGTGATCCTGGGTGAAAAACCTAGCCCGAAGATATGTGAATACGAAGGACTCCTCAGTTAACAACCTCCAAGTGAACTTCTTAAGCATGGCCTTGTTAAGAATACCAAGGTCTTTAACACCAATACCACCACCATCCTTAGGCTTGCAGCAAGATTTCCAGGCAACTTGGACAGATTTACAACCATCGATTGAATCAGTCCAAAAAAATTCCGAATAGCAGCATTTAAATCTTTCAAAAGAGAAGAAGGCCAACGATAAACTTGAAATGAATGCAAGAAGGAACCCGTAATCACAGAATTAATAAGACATAACCGACCTGCCATTGAAAGAGAGAAACCCTTCCACGATTCCAATTTACTTTTAATTTTAGCAGCCCATGGGATCAACCATCGACGTTTAGGCGCACCAATGAAAAGAGGGACCCCTAGATAAGTCATTGAATCACCACCCTTGCGCATCCTAGACATTGAGAGAAAATTAGCAATTCGAGGCCCAGAGATGTCTTTGCCAAAAAATACCAAATCCCTAGCCGCCGCAAGTCATAATCTGTCCCAGATCCAGTCCGACCAAGGCCGGCCGCAGTCATCATTAGCCCGTCGTCGACCTCGATCACCTCCAGATCTGTCGTTGACCTCAATCGCATTCGTCGCACGTTTCGCCGCTCAGATCACATCAGTTTCGCACTTCAATCGCTCTCCGGTCGTCCGGTCGCCGCTGCTCTTCTGTCGTGCGGTTGCTGTTGCTTTTCAATCACCCTTCCGGTTGACCAGTCGCTATTCGGTCGCCACTACTTGCTTCCACGCCTTGCCACCGTCAACTGCAGCTTCTTCTTTTGTTGAGATGAGATCAGATATTACATATTTAATTCTTGAATAAAATATTGTTATTTAATTGTTCTCTCTTATTTGTTTTGTCCTATGGCTTCTATGGAGTTATCGGATCTTTTTCCTGAACTTGAACCACAGGTTAGAGCCCCTTCAATCCAAACTGACTCTCGTATGGATGGACTTTCAAATCCCAAACCAATAATGAAATCTTATGCCCAAGCAATATCCTCCGCCATTGCTCCGATTTCTTCAGCTCCGAAGAAAAAAGGTGATTTTGTTGCAATCAAAGTCAACCCGAAAGCTTACGAAGAACGGTTGAAACTCTGTAGTTACTCTCTTATCGGTCGAGTTATCTTGTTAAAGGGAGAGGAACCATGGAAGATATTGGCTCTCAAAGAAAAACTTCAATCTATTTGGAAATTGAACTCTCAATGGCGCCTCATCTCTCTTGGACGGGGATTCTTCCAGATACTTTTGAATTCCGAGGAAGATAAATCACAAGTTTAGGGCATCGGATCACTTCATTTGAAACCTGGAATTCTAAGGCTTCAGCCATGGACTCAGAACTTTAATCCCAACACACAGCGCACGACGAATGCTCAAATTTGGGCGCGGTTTTATGATTTGCCTTGGGAGTTTTGGCACCCTCAAATCCTTTCAGACATGGCACGTGGGGTCGGTATTCCTTTAAAGTTTGACAGGGCTACCCTGGAGGGTGATTATGGACACTTTGCTCGCATGTTGATTGATGTTGACCTTTCTAAGCCGTTACCTGATTCTATCATGATAGAGGTTGGGGAAGATTGTTTATTTCTGACTCTTTACTTTGAGAATGTTCCAAGTTTCTGCTCGGTTTGTTGCTCAATTGGTCATTCAACTGCCTCATGTCACCATGCGACTCGATTTACAGGGAATATCACCACCGAGTCAAAAGACAAAAATCTGGAAAGGGAAAGATCCAGAATTAGACAAGAGTACAGACCAAAACATCAGTCAAGAGATGTTCCGACCTCTCGTGTCCTGGAGAATATTAAGTCAGGAATTGATGCCATTGCGACTAAGCCCAATGAAGCTGCAACCTCTCTTCCACACAAGACAGCTTTAGACCCAGTTGCCTCTTCTAGTTCCCACAGGCCAATCATTTCCACTGGACAAGGAGAGGCCTTGAAAAACGCTGTTCTTTTAGATGATTCCACAGACCCATTACACACTGAGCATGTAGATGATGTTGTTGCCATGACAGATCCTGTTATTGCTCATCTGGATCCTTTGTTAGATCCTCCCATGGTAGAGCCAATTTTTCATACTCTTGAGGGTGAAGTTAGTTCTGAAACAGACAGCGAAGGCACCGAATCAGACTTCAGCCACCCCGCCGAAGGAGTCTCTTGGGCAGATCAATTGGAAGATTCAGGTTGGAAGGAAGTTACAGCTAAAAAAGGTAAGAAGAATAAAACACAGGTTGCTAGTGTTGTTTCGCCCAAAACTAGGGCTGCTAAGAATAAATTGTTACATAAATGATTGTCCTCTATTGGAATTGTAGAGGTATTGCTAACAGTGATACCCAACGTACTTTGAAAGATTTCTGTTCTCGTCATAAACCGAATTTTGTTTGCATCGTTGATCCGTTGTGTGCTTTTGATTCAATTTCTTCTACCTTTTGGCGCTCTATGGGGTTACATTTTATTGGTTCTAATGCTAGAGGTACTCCTAGTATATGGATTTTTGGGTCTACTGCTTTTCAAGATGCTACTATTATTCTGTCTCACTCTCAACGTGTTACTGTTTCTGCTAATTTTTGTGGGATTGTCCATCGGATCTCTTTTGTTTATGCCAGTGTGAACTACATCTCTCGTAGACTTCTTTGGAACTCTCTTATGGACATTGGTAGTTCAGATGATCCGTGGCTTGTGCTTGAAGATTTCAACTCGGTTCTAGGCGCTCATGAGACTACTGGTAACGTTTCTACTATCTCCTATGATGATTTCCGTGCTGCTTTAACGGTCTGTGATCTTGTTGACATTGAAACGAAAGGTGTTTTTCATACCCGCATCGGCCGGGGTAGGCGGGGTATGGTTCTTTCTCGATTAGACAGAGCTGTATGCTCCCATTCTTTTCTGGCTGCTTGGTCACAGATATCATGTGTTACCTTGCCTAGATCGCATTCAGATCATCACCCTTTATTGGTTTCTTGTGCTGCGGGTATTTCACCGGGTCCACGGCCCTTTAGGTTTCAAGGTATGTGGGTTTCTCATCCCTCCTTTCTTAATTTAGTTAGATCGGTTTGGTCTTCCTCTGTCACTGGGAGTGGTGCTGGGATTGTTGTTCAGAAGTTGAAGCTATTGAAAGTGGCTTTGAGGAGGTGGAATTGGGAGGTGTTTGGGGATATTGCCTTGAATGTCACTAATGCTAATGAGAAGGTGATGCTTATTCAGGGTAGAATTGGTTCTGAAGGTTTTTCAGAAGATCTTTTTCGTCTTGAGACTACCGCTCTTGCAGATTTGGATAGGGTTCTAAAACAACAGGAGATTTTTCTTAAAGAGAAAAGTAGAGTCAGGTGGCTTGCTGAGGGTGACCGGAACTCTAAATTTTTTCATTCTTTGCTGAAGCGTAGAGGGGGAAATAAGCCTCTTTCCTCTATTCAAATTGGTGAGAATATTTCTTATGACCCTACTGAAATTGGTGAGCACGTTTCCTCTTTTTATCAGCATCTTTTTTCGGATCCTGGCAATGATAGTTCAGACTTTTCTTTGATTAGAGCGCATGTGCCTTCATTAGTTACTGTTGATGAGAATGCTTCGATTCTTCGAGTTCCCTCTTTTGATGAAGTGAAGAATACGGTTTTTTCCATGGATCCTCTGAGTGCTCCTGGTCCTGATGGTTTCTCAGGCATATTTTATTCTCATTGTTGGGAAATTGTGGGACATGATGTGGTTTTAGCTGTACAGGATTTTTTTCACACTGGTCGAGTTTTTCCAGGTTTGAATTCTAATTTCTTAGTCCTTATTCCGAAGATTCCAAATGCTCTTTTGATCGATCAGTTTCGCCCGATAGCGGATAATAGTAAGAAAGATGAGGAGGAACAAAAAAAATATCTTTTACAGTGTCTTACCTCATGAATTCATGTGGGCTACCCCATGAATCTACTGTTTCTGGTCATGTGAAATTTATGTCCCCCAGAAAGACCAGATGTTCTTAGGCTTCTCAGAGACCATGGAGTCGCCAATACCCACATCTCCAAACTTGTTAAGAAACTACCATCTGTGCTTCTAGCCAAACCTGAGGAGACCCTTTTGCCCAAGCTTGAGTTTTTACATTCTATTGGGGTTTCAAGCTCAGACATTACCAATACCATTTGTTGGAACCCTAATTTCCTGTCCCGAAGCCTACAGAAACGTATCATTCCATGCTATAATTCCCTCACAAGTTTTCTAGACAATGAAGATAAGAAAACCCTTAAAGTGTTTCGACGGACATCTTGGATAACTATGCATAATTTACAAAAGAATATTGTTGCTAATGCATCAATCTTGAGAGAGCACGGAGTGCCTCCATAAACCATATCTCAGTTGTTAACTTGTTATCCTTCTGTATATAGAATAGGTTAGGTTTTGGTGAAATATTTTCACACTCTTTTCATTGAGTTATGAACAATATATACAACAATAATAAGAGTCCTACCAGACTAAGCAATCCTGAAGAGATAGAATATTTCCTGAACAAGGAATATAATTTAAAACAGGAAAGCTACCTAAAACAATATTTACATAGTTTTAATCTAATTGGAATACATGTCATCTAACATGCCCCCTCAAGATAGGCCACGGCTAGAGAGGCCAATCTTGTACTTCAGCGGTTGAAATGTAGCATGTGGGAGTGGCTTTGTGAGTGCATCCGCAAGCTGATCTTTAGAGGACATATAAGTCACCTGTAGCGAACCACATTGGACTTGATCCATGATGAAGTGAAAGTCTATAGCAACTTGTTTCATTCGTGAGTGAAAGATAGGATTTGAGCATAGCAGAGTTGCACCTACATTATCACAGAAAATGACTGGGGCTGTCGGCAATGTAAGACCAAGATCAGTAAGAAGAAAGCACACCCAATTCAATTTGGCAGCAGTGGAGGCAACCGTGCGATACTCAGCCTCCGTGGATGAGCGAGCAATAGTATTTTGTTTCTTTGAGCTCTAAGAGATAGGATTTCGGCCTAGATATACTATATAAGCACTTATGGAAGAATAGTCATCTTTGTTTCCATCCCAGTCGACATCTGAGAAGGCATGAAGTGTGACCGGAGAGTCACGATATAAGATAATACCTTCATCCAGGATACCACAGAGGTACCCCAGCACTTGTTTTACAAGCTCCCAGTGGTCAGTTGTTGGTTGATGCATGAATTGGGACAGTTTGTTGACCGCAAAGGAAATGTCTGGATGCATGAGTGATAAGTATTGAAGGCTGCCAACTGCATTGTGATAGGGTGTTAGATAGCTAAGAGGGGTGCCCGAGTGAAAGCTGAGTGGAGGACTCGTTGGCAGTGGAGTCTGAACTGGTTTGGCACCTGTCATGTTAGTGTGAGTGAAGAGATCCATGATGTAGCGATTCTGAGAAGCAGTATGCCGTGTTTGTGTAGAACCACCTCCACACTAAGGAAAAACGAGAGGTCACCAAGATCCTTTAGGGAAAATCTCTAAGCAAACGTGTCTACAATTCGTTCAACCTGAGCTGCACTGTTACCTGTAAGAATAATATCATCAACATAAATGAGGAGGTATGTGAGAGTACCACCAGTTTTGAGGATAAATAATGAAGTGGCAGCATAAGAGTTCTTGAATCCTGACGCTAGAAGAAATTGGTGCAGCTCGTGGTACCATGCGCGTGGAGCTTGCTTGAGGCCATAAATTGCTTTACGCAGTTTGCACACATGCGTAGGGTGATTTGAGTCAGTGAAGCCTGGAGGCTGAGCCATGTACACAGTTTCAGCAAACAGGCCTTGTAGGAAGGCATTGTTAATGTCTAGTTGGCTTAGGGACCAGCTATGACTGGTGGCTATACTGAGGACAAGTCTGACCGTAGTGGGTTTAATAACCGAAATGAAGATTTCGAAGTAGTCAACTCTAGGTCTTTGATTGAATCCTTTCGCTACTAAGCGAGCTTTAAATTTGTCAATAAGCCATTAAATTTTCTCTTGCTTCTGAAGATCCACTTGCAGCCAACAACATTAGTGGAAGCACCAGGTGGAACGAGCTCCCAGGTTCCATTTTTCATAAGAGCATCACACTCCTCAGACATGGCATTCGGCCAGTTAGGATCCTTAAGAGCCTAAGTAACAATTGTGGGTTCGAAGTCACTTGAGGATTGTAGTTGTGTGAGGAGATTAAGCTTGTGCGAAGGTTTGTGAATATTGTTCTTGGCATGAGTGATCATGGGATGCCTGACCGGTGTTGTAGGGCCTGTCAATAGTGATGGGAACTGCTGTGACGAACTCACACCTAGGGAAGGGTTTGATTCCAGTGCACGGCTTACAGTGGTTGGTGGGTAAGGTGCAACGATGATTGTTGCTGGGTTGTCCATCGTTATAGGTGCAGTTGATTGTGGAAGTGGTGCAGTAGGTGTAGAAGATTGTGTAGCGACAACAGGTGGAGTCACGGTAGAGATTTGCGATGGTGAGACCTGATCGGCGGCAGCTTGTTAAGGTATATTAGAGTCGACACACGTTGGCAGTTTTGGAGAGAGCACGATAAGGGATGGTGTCGACCGACTTGGGCATGGATGATTGGTGTGAAGGACTGGAAGAGTCCATGAGTCTAATCTGTGTGGGATTGGACGTTGAGATGTGACACTAAGAGACCTATAAGGGAAGACAGAATCAACAAACTAAACATGACGGGAGACATATATTCTGGAGGAGGATAGATCAAAGCACAAGTAAACACTTTACGACAGCGAGTAACCTAGGAAGACACAGGAGGTGGAACAGTGATTTAGCCTGTGGGAAGAGTATGGCCGAAGTCAGAGATAACACAGACAGCCGAAAATTTTGAATTTTGAGTAGTTAGGAGTGTTTCCAAAAATCTTTTCATAAGGTGATGAGAGATCAAGAGTTACAGTTGGCATTCGATTTATCAGGTAGACTGCAGTGGCAAAAGCATGAGGCCAAAAACTTAAAGGTAGGGAGGCATGGATCATTAGTGTGAGGCCAGTTTCAACAATGTGACGATGACGACTTTTTAAGTAGCCGTTGTGTTCAGGTGTGTAAGGTGGAGTTGTGAGGTGAGAGATGCCAGTTGTGGCAAGGTAGTCTTTTAGTGACAAGTATTCCCCTACATTGTCTGTGGAGGCTTGTGGACGCCAGTTGGTGTTTTGTGGGCACCAATTATTGTTTGAGCAGTGTGTCAGATTGGCTGTAACTGGAAAGGGATTTGTTTCTTTCTTGTTGCTGAGAGCTGTTGCTTCAAATGTTAGGAGTTTCTCATGAAGTTCATCAAAAGTGATGGGAGTGTCTTGGGCTTGAACATCTCAAACTAGTTCCTTGTAATCGTCATCAAGCTCATCAAGAATACTTTATGTGAGATCCTCATCGTCCATTGGTGCTCCAAGTAGAGCAAGTTCATCTGCATGAGCTTTTACAGAGTGAAGAAAGTCAGTGATAGACTGTGCACCTTTTGTGGAATTTTTGAGAAGGGTTTTGACTTGTTTTATACGTCTGCAAGATGGTTTAGCATATGTATTGGCAAGTATGTTCCATGCTTCCATTGACGTCTTTGCTCAGGCAACAAAGGATATGATTTTGGGTGAGAGAGAGTCGATTATGGCATTGAGAATGAGTTGATCTTGACGAAACCAGATGTTGTAGGCAGGATTTGGAGAGGTCACTGTATCCACGGTGAGTGTGATTGGTGGACAAGGTTTGGAGCCGTCTATGTATCCAACAAGATTGTACCCATAGAAGAGGGTTTGAAATTGTAGTTTCCAAGACATGTAGTTGGTGGTGGTGAGTTTGAGTGGGGCTTGGGCAGCGATGTTGATGGTGATCAGGTGGAATTCATTCGTGCGGAGGAACGTAGAGCTGACTAGAATAACGTTGATAATGGACTGATCGGTTGAAGTAGCAGCGGTAGTGGTTGGGATTGGTTCGGTGGTCATGGCTATGAGTAGGTTATTGTTTGTAGTGATGGTGGTTGCTTAACTGAGAAGAATTGAAGAGAAAAAAATTATTTGAGGAAGAAAGAAGATCGGATGCTCTGATACCATATAGAATAAGTTAGGTTTTGGTGAAATATTTCCACACTCTTTTCATTGAGTTATGAACAATATATACAGCAATAATAAGAGTCCTACCAGACTAAGCAATCCTAAAGAAATAAAATATTTCCTGAACAAGGAATACAATTTAAAACAGGAAAGCTACCTAAAACAATATTTACAGAGTTTTAATCTAACTGGAATACATGTCATCTAACACTGTAATGGCTCTAAATGTCGACAAGTTTGCTGAATATGTGAAGAAGGCTATCGGAATGGAATTCAACCTTTCGTCATCAACATTTGTGCATGGGCTACAAGCACTTAGTCAAATAAGTAAAACGACATGGGAACATAAAATTAAGGTGTATAGGAGTTTAGGTTGGTCTGATGATGAGTTTTGGTTGGCTTTTAAAAAGCATCCCATATGTATCAAATCATCTGAGAAAAAGATTACGAGTGTGGTGGACTTTCTTGTGAACAAGATGGGTTGGAAGCCTTCAGATGTTGCCAGAACACCATCTGTACTTTGTTATAGTATGGAAAAGAGAATTGTCCCTCGGTGTTCAGTTATTAGAATTTTGCTTTTGAAGGGCTTGGTCAAAAAAGAATTCGCTATATCTTCTGTGCTGTTATCCACTGAGAAGTACTTCTTGGATACATTTATGATCAAATATCAAGATCAAGTACCTTATTTACTAAGTGTCTTTCAAGGAAAAATGGGTCTTCTGGAACTAGGCCTTGAATTTGATCAAAAATCTATTACAAAAGTAGTTTAGCATGTAACGTGTCAGTTTTACATCGATGTAGTTATTAAAGTATGAGCCGGTTGCTTCTCTGCATGACTGTGGATCCAACAAATCTGATTTATGCTTGCCATTTTAGTTTTGAATTGAATTGTTGGAGCTTTGACAACTTGTGTTTGGATATTTGACTCGGTGATGTCAAAACATGAGCTTCAAGAGATAAATTTGTCTGAGACTTTGTTTCGTAATCCTTATTTCATTTTTATTTTGCCAAGGGTGGAGGAATTTTAACCTTAACCCATTTTGTTAGGATGTTTGTTTGTTTTATTAATTGTTCTTCCTATATTCTTTTTAGGATAGAGTACTGGATGGTTAATTTCAATTCAATTTGGAAAGCTTGATTATGAAGTGATAGGTGATTTAACTTGAGAATAATCTTTTGTATTCTTCCACATCATTTGAGTTGGTTTTTAAACTTGTTTTTTTGGGTCGTGTAGCATTATTCTTAACTGACCTTTAGAGAGACACATCATCAAGGGTTTTGTGTGTTGTTTATTCTCTCCAAAACACACAGTTATCTAAATTAACCTAATATTGCTTTATTATAACATATTGAATCCATTGTATGTGTTTCTAAATAACACAAATGTCAATATTGGTATGCAGTGGCTGCCTTATTGTTCCATTGTCAAACACTTAGGCAGTTCTGAAAAGGATGAAAATACCTAGGCAGTGAATATGTAATAGTAAATGGATTGGATCTGTCATTGCAATATGGGTGTTTTCAAAAGTGAGATGGATTTCATTAATGTGAATGCTTTCACCCTAAACTCTTAAGAGTAAATTTTGTTAATTTTGCAGTTAATGTTTTATCTATTTAAATTTTAGTTGATATTTTCAATTTAGTTTCAATAATCTTTCAGTCTTTCACCTCTATTTATATTTTCCTTTTGGATTCTTGAGATATTATTCTTTACATTTTCCCTAAGATATTGAGCATAAATGTTACATTTGGTTCCTTATTGAAAAATAGCAAAACCTGATTATTATTATTATTGTTATTGCAATTGCTCTCCTATTGTCTTTTGTTATAAATTCCATTTTATTTTAGAGTTTGGGATTACATTTGAACTCCCAAATGTGTTGGTGGCTTGGGGTTTTGGTATGAACAGAATGTCCAAGACAAAGCTTTGCTGACAAACAAATAAACAAGTTATGTTTTGAACTACTTTTTATGAAAATATTGTTTCAGATTTTTTAAATGTTGGAGAAGCACCCTTTTATCTGGCCTATATGGAAGAGTGTTAGTCTAGACTACAAAAAATTTATGGAGAGCGAATGTTTGTGGTGTTGACCAGAAATGTATTAACAACCATGGTTTCCTTCACTTTGTAACAGTAGTGCTAATGGATCTTTTATGACACCTTCAAAACATCAATGAATCACTTAATGCCTTGCACAAGATTATGCTGCAAGAGAAAACTGACTATGCTCGTGGCTTGGGGAGTTTTCTTTGTCAAAACCTCTCACTTGACTAATTTAGTACTATGTTTTTATTGTACCTCAATTATCAACCGTGTGAAAGAAAATTTCAGATTTGCAAATTTCAGGTGGGAATTGAGAATTATTCATTTCCAAAGTTGGATAAGAGTTTTACACATGCATATGATTACAGGCACGTTGAAGCATTTTCCCAACCCTAAAATGATAATTATTTTTACTGGTTTGTTCTCACTTATCATACCAAATAATTCTATATGTTCTTTATATTAATATTAATATGGACGAGTCCCATTCTTTAAACATCCCTACGGTTGTTTGATCTTTAGATCCTACGAAAGATCCATTTAAATATAAAGATAATGATGAAACGATACTTGGTCTAGAAGAATCGTATCTTATTGGTGTTGTATTATATTTAGCACAATGCAAGAGTTCTGTATCTCAATATATGAAGATAATGCTACTTGTATTACATAAGCCAAGGGAGGGTACATCAATGGAAACAGAACCAAGCACATATCACTAAAGTTCTTCTACACTCATGAACTCCAATAACATTAGAGAAATTGATCTATGGCATCGGGATGCGTAAACTTAGCAAACTACAAAATTGAGAACAAAGCATTTTTCAGAGGGGGAATCTTCTTCACTTTTGGACATTTGTACACTGCACCCTTTTTTCCATTGATCAGGTTTTGTCCCATTGAGTTTTCCTAGCAAGGTTTTTAATGAGGCAGTATTTAAGCACGTCTAATATCCTTTTGAAAAATCTCAAAAATTATTATCAAGGTGACGTACGTTAAAGGAGGAGTGTTGTGTTAAAATTGATTTTTCACCACCTAGAGAATAATTAGCAATTACCTCTCTTTATCTTATTCCTATTTCATTGTAGAGCAATTACTTCTCTTTATCTTATTTCCTATTTCATTGTAGAGTCATTTCTCCATTTGCCTATATACATGCTTATTGTGTAAGCATTCAAAATACACATAAATAAACTAATATAATTGGTTTTCTCTTATTCTCTCTATTTGGTTAGTATTACTTTCTTTGCTTTTACGCTTTGACTTGTAACAAAAAACTAATATTAAATAACTGTAAACACTAATATTAAAATAATATAGTAATAATAATATTAAAAGACTTTGTTTGGGTGGGTATAGGTTTTATTTTGGAGTTTGAGTGGTTGGGTTTGTGTTTGGTGACTGGAGATCGGTAAGGGTGGTGGAGAGAAAGTGATGTTGTGGAAGCTCTGTCAAGAAAAACCTGCAAGAAACAAATCGAAAACAAGCTACTAAAGTTCCGTTGATTCGTGCACGAATACCGGAATATTAGGCTTCAGATACAATAATCGACTTCGCGCACGAAGGATGTTGTAAATGGATAGTTGAGAAACATTCTCTGTATTTTTTATTAATCAAAAGCTCCCTTTCAAACCCTAATATAATCTACTTAAATATAATTGCAATACTTGACTAACGAGAAAATCCTAAACAATCAGGAAAGAGTCATAAATGAAAAAGATATCAAATCTCCTAAAAATCAAAAGAATCCTAAAACAATAAAAACGTATCTAAAAAGGAAATTGGATTTGATTTAATAAAATCAAATCATAAAATAATTAATAACCTAATTACATATAAATTAAAAGGAAATAAAATAAACGTACAGAATCATGACAACAATTAAAAACCATAAAACTTGAAACAGTTGTCTTGGCGCGCCTGAAACTTAATGGCCGAATTCGGATATGCTGCGGCCGTTATAGAAGATGGAATCTTCATAAAATTTGTAGGGCTCGTCTTGGGCTTTCCGGAAACATATTATAATGTTGATTTTGAGTTCGTTTGCTCTCTGAAAAGGCCTCCCCATTCTGACAGTTTCGACCATTCCGAGTCTTTGCTTCCTTCTTTCCACTCTCTTCGTCTTTGAGTCAATTCCTCTGCTCCATGAAATCCAAACCTTTGTTTGCCATATTATATTTGCTTGCTGCATCATAAAGGTAAAGGTAGGGTGACTGATTGGACTTTTTCATTTTAGACTGTGTTTGGCTGTCGAGAAAAAGTTTGGATTTTAAAATTTTCTTAGCCACCAAACAAAGAATTTATGTTCGCAAAAAAATCAAAAATCACCCTTAGAAATATTAGGGGTTTGTTTTTAACCACGTACGAATATTTAACCGTTTATAGTCATATTTTAAGTAATTATTGAAATACCATATATAAAAATCCCGAAACTCTCTCTTTTTTCCCTCCCCTCCCCTCTGGCCTCTCCCTCATCTCACACCAGCAAACTAGTCTTTCGGATCAAAATGATAACAAAAATTGACGGCAGGGGATAATGGGAAATATGGCAATCTAGCGGGAGATTTTGGTCATTAATGAAACTAGAGAGAGGAAAAACGGGAAATAGGGTAAACTAGAGAGGAAAGTTTGATAATATCCAAAAAAAAAATCCAAAAAATTGAGAATATATTTTGGTGAAAAACAGTGCATTGTAGCATGTAGGCCATTATAGAGAAACAATGGCGGTTGTGGCTTCTGGCCTAATGGATTTAAAAAACCTCGCTCTCTCTTTCTCTGGAAGGAAAAATTTAGATTGACAAAAACCCTAGACGGTATTTAAAAGAAATCAAGCATTGAGAATTGAGAATTATAGACACAATCCAAAATATAAGGTGAGTTCACATTCTGATAGCTTCAATTATGTTTAGCCATTATTTGATTAGAAGACTGCAATTACTTGAAAATGTGAAACTGAAACACTCAAATGCATCTCTTATCATTAGATAATTCTCATTGGCTGATAATTGTTAGCATTCATCTGTAGTGGCTTATCTTGTTAACTCATATAAGCTCTCTTAGGAAATTGATTTCTATGTTGCCCAAAAAGTACAGTTTAAAACCTTAGAAAGACCAAAGTTGGTTCTAAACCTTCTCAGAAACAATGGATTCATTGATTCCCACATCTCCAAACTTGTTAGGACCCGTCCAAGGCTACTTTTAACCGATGTTGAGAAGACCATTTTGCCTAAGTTTCAGCTTTTACGCTCTATTGGGGTTTCAAACTCCGACCTTTCCCTCATTCCTACTAAGGATTAGAAGCTTTTGACACAGAATTTACATAAATATATCATCCCATTGTATACTCTTCTCAGGAGTGTTCTTGTCAATGATAAGAAAGTCCTTAAGGCTTTGCAGCGCGCGTCTTGGGATTTACACAATCGGTCTCCGAAAAATATTGCCACAAATATATCAATCTTGAAAGAACTTGGAGTCCCTCAATCGTCTATCATTGCATTGATTAGGCATCATCATAATGTTATGAGCTCAAACACTGAGAAATTTGTTGGACATGTTAATAAGGTTGTTAAAATGGGATTCAACCCTCTGCGGTTTATATTCATCAATGCTTTTACGGTGTTGTTATGAATTTTTCCAATTAAGGAAAACACATAGAGAATTTAGAAGGAGAGATAGAAAGTAGCAAGAGAGATAGAAAAGATAAACAAGAGAGGAGGATATTTGAAGCAATATTCATTCATAATAATCTCAATCAACTAATGTGGCTATAATTAGGCCAAACATTTCGAAAGAGTTGCACAAACTATTAGAAATAACATTACAAAACATTACAAGGAAATAGGAAATAATGGGTGCACTTCTTGCAACATGATCAGCATGATGGCGTGGAACAAGGCCATTAACAAGACCACTAATTCACCCACTTTATTTTAACAACTATTACTATTGCTGACCAAGTCCTCCACTACTTGCATGAGAGTATCATGTTTGCACCCATGCCATGGCATTCATGGTCACATTACATACATATCATTCCATCCCTCTCAAATTGTCCTTGTCCACAAGGATAAAATCCGAATATCAATAAGAAGTTCTAAATCTAACCCGTTGGACTTGCCCGAATTTGGTTAACCATCTGTGCCATTGGAGAACAATTCCCTATAAATGGAAATATGTCAATTGGACCTATTAGGAGCAAAATTTTTGAAGTCAAAAATTGTTTCCACCTTGTAGATCCATCCAGTGGGATTGTCCCCACCAAGTTTGGGAAATGATAGTTTGTGCTGGGTGTGGTTTCGGTCGAAATTGGGGTTGGGAATGGTGGTTCCGATTGGAGAGGTATGGGTGGTGATGGGAGTGATATGGTGGCTGTGAGCATAGTTGGTGGTGTTTTTTTGAAATGAACTCTCTTTGTGGAAGACACGCAGAGATTGAAGTTCATTCAAAATGATTTTGAGGGTATTATGAATTTGGTTGATACTAGACTCAAGTCGGGCCAGAGTTTTGTAAACATCGTTACAGAACTTGGCATTCATGGATCGAATGCTCTAATACCAATGTTATGGATTTTTCCAATTAAGGAAAATACATAGAGAATTTAGAAGGAGAGATAGAAAGTAGCAAGAGAGATAAAGAAGATAAACAAGAGAGGAGGATATTTGAAGCAATATTCATCCATAATAATCTCAATCAATTAATGTGGCTATAAATAGGTCAGACATTTCGAAAGAGTTGCATAAACTAACCGAAACATCATTACAAAGCATTACAAGGAAATAGGAAATAATGGGAAATAATAGGTGCACTTCTTGCAACATAATCTGCACGATGGCATGAAACAAGGCCATTAACAAAACCATTAATTCACCCACTTTATTTTAACAACTAATACTATTTCTGACCAAGTCCTCCACTACTTGCATATGAGTATCATGTTTGCACCTATGCCATGGAATTCATGGCCACATTACATACATATCAGGTGTTTTATGAAGTACTCTAGAACAAAAGGTTGAGGTTTATAAGAAGTGGGGTTTATCTGAAGATGAGATATGGTTAGGTTTTAGAAGTCATCTGCTATTTCTAAAGTTATCAAAGAAGAAAATTACGGGCACGATGGATTTTCTTATGAACAAGATAGGTTGGCAGCCCAGAGATGTTGTCCAAGCTCCAAATGCTATTTTCTTTAATTTGGAGAAGAGGATCTTCCCAAGGTAATCTGTTATAAAAGTTTTGCACTTTTGCAATTAAAAGGCTTGATCAAGAAAGTCCCTTTGTCTTGTTGATAGTAACCACTGAAAAGTTGTTCTTAGATAGACTTGTGATAAAGTTTTAGGATAAGGTTCCTCAATTGTTAAATATTTACCATGGAAAAACAGATCTTCTAGAACTTGGCTTTGGATTTTAGGAAACAAATGGATATAGAGGACTGCAGTAAACAATGAACTGGTCGGTAGTCTGTGCTATCATTTCCTGTACGTTATGGTAGGAATCTCTATCAAAATTTATCTTGGTTTCATGCATATTGTTATGTTACTTTGTTGTTCAAAGGCTACAATAAATTTATATTTCGGTGGTTCCTAATCACAGCTTTTCGCTGTCTTTATAACAGACAACAGGTTTATAACAATGTCCCGTGTCCTTGAAAATGTGATGTAATTGAACTTGACCAGTAGAACTCGTTTCCAATTGGTTCAGTAATTTAATTCATTTTTGAGTTCTTGCATTCTAATGTAATCCAATCAAGAACTTGGTATTGGTGCTTTGATGCATCTGGTGACATTGTGTTCATATTTTGAGGGGGACAAAATGAAATGAATGATTTTTTGTCAAATTGTTGATTATTGGTTTATTTTTAAAAATAGTTAATTAAGAGTAATCCATGGAATCAAACTGACATTATAATTAATCATTAGCTGGTTTGTATGGTTCTTTGGAGGATTTGGTTCAACAAGAACCGTGTGGTTAATGGTTTACCTGGGCTTAATTTGAAGGAGGTGGTGGATTGGTCTAAATCCTTTATTGCTAATTACCAGAGTGCAAATGAGACCAACAATGGTGATACCGGCAGCTGCCTAGAATGGTCATTGGCTGGGCTCCGCCAATACTAGACACATACAAAATAAATTTAGATGTGGCTATCGATACGGTAGGAAAGGTTGTCGGTGTGGGTATTGTGATTTGGAATTCAGAATGTTTGGTAAGGGTCTCGAGTATACAGGAAATTGTAGCAACCTATTCTCCGTAGGTGGTGAAGGCGATTACTATCTACCGAGGACTCCATTTGGCTCTAGTTACAGGTTTTACAAATGTGATGCGGAGTTAGGTGCCCAGGTAAATGTGAACTGGATAAGGGAGGATAGGAATTTTTATTCTGAGGTGAGTTTGATTTTAGAGGATATTAAATTATTGCTCCCCTGTTTTTCTACTATTTTGCTCCGAGAAAAGCCAATCAAGTAGCTCATTGTTTAGCCAAGATGGCCTTATCCAGTAGTATTGATCAGTTCTAGATGGAGGAATCACCTCCTTGTGTTAGCAAGTTCCTGTTGGCTGATCACCAGGGACTTTTGTAAGCTATGTTCTTTTTTTAAATCTTTGTTTGTTAAAAAAATAAATAAAAAATCACTAGTTGGTTCATTTGTGTGTTTGGATAAGTCCAACTGTGATGAGTTTAATGGTAAGGAAGTAAATATTGGAAATATTGGTTTCGTTGGAAAGATAGGGTCCAATATTTTGAAATTTTAGTGGAAATATCATCAATATTGCAAATATCCTCCAAATATCAAAATATCAGGGATATTTAAGGATATTTTGATATCGATTCCTCCAAAATTTGAAAATTGAGGATATTTCTATCAAAATATTGATTAGTAACAAATAAAGGTTATGCAGAATCAACGTTACAATATAAGTGTAAAACGACATTGTTTTACAGAAATTACTGGAGGGAGAAATTCAAAAAATATTTATAAATAATAGAGTTTGTTTTTTTTTTAAAAAAAGGTGCTTTCTTCCAAAACATAAAGAAACATATTTTTTTATTTATTTAAAAATAATAATAATTGAAATTACACATTTGGCATGCATAGGAGAGAGAAGGTTGATGAGGGAGCACGATCAATAGAACCCAGAAGCCAACGACGAAGATGGTGAGACAAGGCCGGCAAAGTCAAAGGAGTACGACTAGCGGATTGACGACGAGGGACGACCGACAAATTAAAGGTAGTAAAAAAAAATTGACATTAAATATTCATTTTTCGTGTTTTATATTACATTTTTCACTTTAAAATATATATATATATATACTTCACGTCTTTTTAAACATTTGTTACCTTTTATATAGAAATTTTATTATCAGTTCGAACTGATAAAAGTCATATCAGTTCTTTGCATGTGGGCCACTGGATTTAAATACTTTGACTTGGCTGTATGCACTTGTCAGTCAAAGTATTTAAATCCAGTGGCCCACATACAAGGAACTGATATAACTTTTGTCAGTTTGAACTGATAATAGAAAGACTGACCTTTTATATATATATATATATATATATATACAATTTTTCTATTATCAGTTCGAATTAATATAAGATATATTAATTCCTTATATATGGGCATTGGATTTAAATGCTTTGACTTGGCTGTATGCACTTGTTAAAGCATCTTTTAAATCCAATGACCCACATGCAAGGAACTGATAATAGAAAAACTGTATATATATATATATATATATTTTTTTTTCTATTATCAGTTCGTCCTGACAATAAATATATCAGGACGAAGAATGTGGATCACTAGATTTATATACTTTGACTCAAAGTGTATGCACTTGTCAAAACTTCTCCATAATCTGTGATCCACATTCTTCGTCCTGATATATTTGTTGTCATAACGAACTGACAATAGAAAGACTGTATATATATATATATATATATATATATATAGGGTACGGATATTGACACTCATAAATATGATAAGTACACCCATATTTATAAAAACAATCATGCCTAAAATTAAAAATTAAAACATTACTATAAACACCTATCTTAATGTCAATAGTACCCTTATTTAAATGAATGTTTTCATTTCAATACAATTTATTTATAAACTCTCATAAGTTATTAACACACCCAATTTTACAAATGATAAATTTTTAAGTTCTCTAAACTCGAAAACACAATCTCGAGAATTCTTAAATTCTTAAATTTTGAGAATCTGTACTTCAGGCCAATTTCCTGCTATGGAGATGTTGCTCAAGAGGGACACATAATTATCTCTCCCATGGAAATACAAGCATACATTTTGGGATGCCGATGTGTTTCCTTGCACTGATGGTGAAGTCCCATGTGTTGCTTTTGTTCTCTTTCAAAAACATTCAATCGCCATCTCGCCATCTACTTGTAGAAGAACTTTTGTGTGGTATTACAATTTGATTTATCGTATTATCGGAATCTTCCTAAATTTTGTGAGTTCATCTGCGCTGTTGGAACTATTAGCTGTTGAGATTGTTCCTCCCACTAACAACTAGTTGACAGGCATCTTCTCAGACTAAATGATAGCTCTTTACACTATGCCGGCACATTAGTCGATGGTTTTCTTTTCTTCTCCTTAGTGCAACGTTTTCGTAATATGTAAAATTCATATTAAAATACTGAAATTTCACATTCACAAATATGGTGTCGAATTCTACGTCTTAGATTCCTTTTTTTTTAGATAACATTATTTAGACACAGAATACTATTGACTAGAAAAACTTAGCATGTCAGGGTTTGAAGAGACATTCTTGAAGAGTTACATTCAAACTCGATTTCAATGGTGTAAATGATATAGTTTTTTGGGTCCATTATTCTATGGCAGTTGATGGGAAAAAAATGTGGAGACACGGATTTTGGAACCAATCAAAAATCATCACGTAGTAATGAAGAATATGCAGTATGCTGAAAAAAATGGAATTGGGGATCACTTGTATCGCCTTCTAACAGATCAACAACTTATTTATTGATGATGATCAAACTAATGTACTTCATCATATATATATATATATATATAATAATAGAGTTTCACCAGCGCCGCATGTTGTCGTGAGAGAAATTTGATATTAAATATGGTTAATATATAATACATTAATAACAAAGCAAGAATGCCTTAATCATCAACATCATAATTATGAATTGTTAATGATTATGAATTGTTACTGATTCAATGCATTGATCCTTCATTTCCTTATAATTACTATGAGTTTTTAGTAACCAGTTATATTCCTTTACTTATTTCCTTATTAATGAGTTTTTATTGTTTTTATATTTTTTAAATATTATTACTATTTATTTATCTTTTGGAATTCTTTCAATTAAACCTATTTAATAAATGATTAAATATATTTAAGAATATTATTAATAAATATTTATCTTTTGGTATTCTTCCTATTAAATCAATTGAATATATAATTAAATATATTTTTATTAAATATTTAAAATTCTTTTGACATTCCTCCAAAAAATTTACCAACTCTACATCTATATATACATGTAAATATGTAACTCTCGATCCAATCTCTCAGACCGGATTACTGTAAACACTCTTTCTGTTATTTTGTGTGGTCTATCTCTCTAAAAATTTTCCATGTTTAAACATCTCCAGTACAACATTTTTTTTTTCTTTTTAATCTTTTATGTTCATAATCTAGATTTTTTATAATTGTAAACTATTCGTATTTATTTAAATGATTATTTCTTTCATTCGATCATGAATTTCATGTGTTCATACATCTTTTTATATATATACCACTAATTTTGTTTAATTCCCTGTGTTTTTTAGGAGATTTCTATAGTTTTTACTACAACTATTGTTATCACTTAAACGGTACAACATTCAAATCCTAATCATGATTGTAAATTTCTCTCGCTATATATATATATATATATATATATATATAATCTATTAGAATTCATTCATATATTTTTAACCAATTTTTTTTTATCCGCTACTGATTTAGTTAAATTCCTAATTCTTAAGGTGTGTTGTTAAAGTTTTCTTACTTTTTTGTCTCTAGCCATTATTATTATTATTATTTGTGAATTGTCTCCCTCCGTTTATAACCCATATTTTATCTTCTATGTATCTAATATATTATTTAAAATTGAAAAGTTTAAACAAATGTGGAATAAAAAATATAATCACAAAATTAAAATAATTTGTGTAAAAAAAAATAAGTTTTCAGATTTTTTTTGATTAAACAAATCTGGAAAATTAAAAAAGTATTCAAAAAATCAAAACAATCTGAGTAAACAAATAATTATAACAATATGGATTAAAAAGAAAAAGACTAATTTCACTTTTTCCTTTACAACAACAATAATAAATTAAATCAAGTGAATAACGTTTTCAAAAAATTAAAAAAACGTGGAATTAAAGTAATCAAATAATTTTAAAAAACAATCTGCCAAAAACACTATCAGAAAATTTAAAAAGTTAAGGAGTTACAATATTTGTAATTATATTCTTATTAATTACTAATTAATGTGATAATGTTTTTTTCATGGCTAAATAGATAGAGAGCCACGACCTTTATAATTATGTTAAACATAACTATCAAAAACATTTTAGGAAAATTTAAAAAGTTAAAGAGTTACACTATTTGTAATTATATTCTTATTAATTACTAATTAATAAGAACATAATTAAAAAGATATAGAGACACAACCGTTATAATAATATTAATAATGATTATTATGTTCTTATCATTAGATTTGTTTTAAATATTAGTAAACCACTATCTATATTATGAATTTTAATTTAAATAATATCATTTAATATGATTAATTCGAATTTAATATTTGAACTTTGGGTTCAAATTTATATTTGACTTTTACTTTTCCCAATTGACATGTGGCTCTTATTAAATAAAATCACAAATATCGGAGACTTTTGTATTTTTGAAGAGTCTATAGACTATAATTTTTTTTTATTTCACTATAAAACCGACTTTTACATACAAAGATCCTAAATTTTTCTTGGGAGAAATTTGTTGGGTTGCAATTGAGCCACCATTTCAGTAATTATGTTGCTTTACCACGTTATTTAATACACTTGGCACATTAATTTAGTCTAAATAGCTAAATTATATTATAAAATGAAAAATTAAGATAGAAAATAAGAAAAATAAAAGCAAATTTTAAAAATATTTTTTAACAAAGTCCGTGTGATGCACGGGTTGACAAACTAGTAATAATAATAATAATAGCAAGAAAAAACCCTTTGGTATGAAAGATGCAATTTTAGAATAATACAAGCATGCAATTAAAAATAAACAAATTTTAAATATGTTTTTTAACAAAGTCCGTGCATTGCAAGCTTCGTTGGGCTTTTGTTTTTCTTGTTCTTTAAAAAAAAAATAGAATCAATGTTTAATTAGGGTTTCATTTTTTTTTTTTTTTTTTCAATAAAGTGATATAGTTGAAGATATGGGTGTAATTAATGGGTGTAAATAGTATTTTTTTTTATTTTTAATTAAATTAATTTGTCCTTATTGGTAAATTCCTATTGGGATATTTTTATAATTAATTTTTTTATTAAAATATGGGCGTACTTATCATATTTATGGGTGTCAATATCGACTCCCATATATATATTCACTGCTTTTTTAACATTTGTAGTGTTTATATTACATTTTTCACGTTTTTGAAATATTTATCAAAATTTTAACATATATTTCACTTTTTCTTATTTAAAAAAAAAAAAAGAGTAATTGGCACAAATCTCCCCCAGACTATACCAGCTTTTGCATGTTGCCCCCTAAACTATTTTATTAGGCACTAAACCCCTTGAACTATCACTTATTGGCAATCCTTTGGGTTTTTTTCTCCCCTGAGGGGATATCTTTAGTCTTGGTCTGCCAATAAGTGATAGTTCAGGGGGTTTAGTGTCTAATAAAATAGTTTAGGGGGCAACATGCAAAAGCTGGTATAGTCTGGGGGGGATTTGTGCCAATTATTCAAAAAAAAAAAAGTGAATTCTCTAGAAAACGATTTTCTTCACTATTTTCACTTGATTTTTTACCCAAATCCATCGAACAATACAAAACCCATAATATGATAAGTGTTTGAAAGTACAAGTAAAAGTTCCTACTAAAAAAAAACGTAAATATAACAAAATTGGAGGATATTTACACATCATCGTTGCTTGTAAGCGAGGAAACACAAGATTTTATCTCCAACAAACTCCAATTTTTTTTCTCCAACAACACCATATACTTTTTGGGCGAAATGAGTCCATTTGATTGTAATCTTTGGCCTTTCCAACAGCAAATGTGATTTTGTAAGAAGTTTTTGTTAGATTTAAAAGAAAATATAAGCCAAATTTAAGAAGAAAATAATGAAGAAGGAAGAAGAAATTAGTAGTAGTTTTAACGTGTGAGGGTATTTCGGTAATTTTATGTTTAGAGATTGAAATGGAATTTTTCAATGTGGTTATTAACCATCATAATTTTCTATGTGGTCAAAAACAAATTACACATAAATATTGTGGTCCAATTTAACAATTCTCACATGACACAATTAGGTCTAGCACGTCCACCTGAATCTTCACTTAGCGAAAGTGAAAGAAAACTGAAGCTCCCTTATACAGAAAACTCCTTTGTCGCTTCAAATTCATCTCTGTTGACAGCAATTACAAAGGTGTTCTCGTTCTTCTCGGTCCTCTATAAACTGGTGAGTGAAAAAAGTTTCAATACATCGTTATTTACTTGATCAATAGTTATTCAAACATGTATGGTTTTGTCTGTAGAAAGCTAGTATCATCACGAGTTTTTACAAATAGTTGTAGGTCTGTAGCTAAAACCCAACTGGGTTTTTGTTCGAGTTTCGGTTTTGTTATAAATGAAAGGTCATTAGTATTACCCATTAGCATTAGGTCTTTCTCAATTAAATCAGAACAAGTTAGAGGAGAAGAGGCAGAAGAACACTCATTTGCAGAGTCTTACCTCATAAAC
This sequence comes from Acer saccharum, assembly GCA_030490815.1. Taxonomy (NCBI): domain Eukaryota; kingdom Viridiplantae; phylum Streptophyta; class Magnoliopsida; order Sapindales; family Sapindaceae; genus Acer; species Acer saccharum. The sequence continues at coordinate 34,778,772 of CM059870.1, forward strand.
TCATGTGGGTTCTCCACTGAAACTGCAAAATCTGTCTCAGGGAGGATGAATTTTCAGTCTGCTGACCGACCGGATTCGGTCCTTAGGGTTTTAAGAAACCACGGATTCACCGATACCCACATTTCCAAACTTGTTAAGTCGCGTCCACATTTACTTGTAGCCGATTCTGAGAGAACCATTTTGCCTAAACTTGAGTTTTTCAAATCTTTTGGGGTCACAGATGCTGAACTTGCAAGTGTTTGCTCTGCAACCCCAGTGATATTGGCCCAAAGCTTGAAGAATGTGCTCATTCCCAACTATAATTTCCTCAAAAGTTTGCTTCTTTCTGATGAAAATGTTGTTAAAGTTTTTAGGAAAAAATCATGGATGTTTCAACAAGCTTGTCAAAAGAAGGTGCCTCAGAAACTTGCAGTTTTTAGAGAACTTGGGGTTCCTGAATCCTTTTTCCCAATGATTTTAACATGTTACACCCCTATAGTCCTCCAAAGGAATGAAAAGTTTGATGAGAATGTCAAGAAGGTTATCAACATGGGTTTTGATCCTCAGAAATGTGTATTTATCCATGCGATGCATGTCTTTACTTCATTCGGTCAATCAACCTGGGAACACAGATTCGATGTTTTCAGGAGGTGGGGTTGGTCTGATGATGTCACTCTGTCGGCATTTAGAAAGTCTCCCAGTTTTATGAATGCATCTGAGAACAAAATAACAGATGTAATGGATTTTCTTGTAAACAAGATGGGCTGGGAGTCCACAGCTATTTCCGTTTATCCAGGCGTTTTCCTTTTGAATTTGGAGAACAGAATAATTCCAAGGTGCTTAGTCTTTAAGGTTCTACAGTCGAAGGAATTGGTGAAGATAAATATGAGCTTAAGCACATTGCTCTTGCCTAGTGAGGAGCAATTTTTGGATAAGTTTGTGACGAAATATATACACATTGTTCCTCAATTGTTGAATATCTATCAGAGGAAGGAAGGCCTTGAGGTTTTGAATATGAATAACCATATATCTTCCGGCGACAACAGCAAGTCAACTGTTCAAATCTAAATGATACTATGCTCTCTGTTTGATAGTTGTTAAATTTTTTAGAACTACACAGTATTGAACTTGTTCAGAATGTCATATTATGACTACTTGAATATAGTTTTGCAGTATCACTGTTTGCATTGTTCTGGGTTTCATTCTTCAACTGTTAAACAAATTATCTTTATGATTAGTAGATTGAGACATGAACCTCAATGGTTTGGTTTCTATTGCACCAAGTCCCAGAGTATCTAACAAGCTCTTCCTTGCAGAGTTGCAGGCAAATCAGTGTGACAGATGATATTTCTTAAGTGGTACAAATATAGGGGTGTCCTGAATACTTGTGGATGTCGTCGGATTTCAGATCAGATCGGATCAGATCTCGAAAGTATGCAGATCGGATCGGATTAGATTTACAAATGTGAAAGTAAGATCCAATATCGTCCATATATCCGAATCCGTATAATATTGGATTGGATCCGATCCGATCAGACTAGATTGGAGCAATTTTTTATTTTTTATTTAGCTTTGATGTGACCTAGTTTTCAAAAAATAATTCTCCTTTTATAAATTGTTATATATCAATAATGTTGTTTTGTCCAAATCCGGTACCCAAATGATGTGGATCCTTAATTTCCTTGTTGCATGATTGAAATGATTGGACTCCAAATTTGAATAAAGTAGCGTTACTCTTGTCATATTGAAGAATGAAATAAAGTTAGTATTGCGCTATGCTGATGCACTCGAGGTCGAGTGCCCCAGAGAATTGAAATTTCCTATTAAAAAAAATGAGAAATTCAATTCAACGTGCCTAAGTGACACCCGGCGCTTGGAGCTTACAACGGCCAAGTGCGTGCCTCCTTGCATCACTTTTAATAACTATGTTTGTAGGTTTTAAACATCTTTGAAGGCTCTAACCTCAAGTTTAGTTTCAATAGATTCAATTATTAACCAAAATCTCCAAGCCTAATAAAGGTTAGTCCAGTTAAAACCCTAGAATCAGTCCAAACCCAAGGTCACTTGACATAAAGGCATTTCCGTACAAATAATGTTACACATCCAAAAAAAAAAAAAAAAAAAAAGGGAAATGCTAGGCTTTCTAAAAAAAATCCCAAATTTCTTTACAAATTGTGTTGGCACATGAGATGTTAACATCTTGTAAATCATAAAATTATGTGGTGAATAATATGATATTGACATCTTATGTGCTAATACTGTTAGGGAAGGGATTTAGGAAAAAAAAAATTATGAAGCCTAGTAATAAATAAATAAATAAGTTAAAAAAATTAACGTAAATGATGTGACCAGTAATTTTTATTTGCTACCTCACACACCACTTTTACATGATAAAGACAAATCATAGCATCAATTGAAGAGCCTAGAGAAAGAATGACGTCGTTTGTTTGTTTGTTTTTTTTTTTTTTAAGACGAAACGACATCGTTCTAAAATACAGTAACATTATTACATTATAAAATTGTTTGCGAAAAGGAAACCTGATAATAGACGGTTTCGATTTCTTACGGTGTTGACACCAAGTCACCAACGCAGCGGAACTGCGGAAGTGGTCGTCTTCTTCTTCTTATTGCCCTCTGCTAACTGGTGAGTGCAATATCTTAACGTTTTTGCAACCGAATAAAGATTCAATACATTGTGCTATTACTTATTACTAGTTTTCAAACATGTATGGTTTTGTCTATATAAAACTAGTACTAGCACAAGTGTCACCCAGTAGTTACAGGTCCTTTCTGGGTTCGTTTTCGAGTTTGAGTTTTCTTCCAAATGAAAGGTTGTTATCCATTAGCATTATTAGACCTTTCTCAACTGAATCGGAACAAGTTAAAGGAGAAGAACTAAAAGATTACTCTTTTAGAGTTTCATGCCTCGTTAATTCATGTGGGTTGTCCCCAGAATCTGCAAAATCTTTCTCTAAAAAGATAATTTCATTAATATGATAATCTGCAAAATCGGTAATATGATAATTTCATTTAACCAAAATGTGGCTTCGCGTGTTTTTACTTAAGCTCTTTTGAAGGAAGCTGGATGGTGTTTGCTTTGACAGGAAGAGCTTTCAAGAATTAAAAGCCTAGCCAAACAAGGCAACAACAATTGTCTGCAAAATAAATTAGGGTTTCAATATCCCAATTCTCCCCAATCCATCCATCAATAATCAACATCTCTACAATTCCACTCTATTGCCTGCGACGATGAAGCATCGGGACTTGAAAGATGAAGAGAAAGTCGGGAATATCAACACATTTAGCATGAAGAAGAAGAAGAAGAACATGCAGAGATTGGGAGGGACCGGTCTCTCTCTCGAAGCCTTTGCCAATGCCAAATCCGTTAACAATCACCACAATCCTGCCTTTAAAAGTAAAGTCCCCACCTTTCTTGCTTTTCCGGTTGATTATGTGTGCCTCTATTTTATTCTATTTTTCAATTATATGATCAAATGATTATATGGGTATCAGTGATTTTAAGATAGTGAATCTAGGTCTTGACATGATTTTAATTAATTAAAAGGTCTTTATAGTGTAGTGGGTGTCTGATTCTGCTCTAGTTTTGTTTTCTTAAGTAAATTATAGTTGATATCACAGGAGTTGAATGTGATGGATTTTATTGATATATTTATGTCTGTTTTCGATCAGAGAAACAAAGGGAGTTCTATAAGAATGCTAAATGTGTGAACAAGTATAAGAAGTCAGTAAAGCAACTAAGTCATCCGAATGATGTATCCTCAGCGGCTGTAAAGACAAGTAGAGGTTTGTAGCCTTTGTCGACTTTCTTTAATTATCATTCTGTTTTTCAGTTTCTCTTTGAAGCCTAAATACAATAAGTCATACACTAATTTGCTTTTATATCAGTGATTATGTACTGCTTATAGTTGAATCGTGCTCAGTAGATATTTAATTGCTGGGTTATGATAGGATGGCATTAGAAAATTGTGGATTTGGGGAATCTAGTTCCCGGTTGAGTTTACAAAATCCAATTCATTTGTCTATGATGAATCTGCTTATTTTTGTGGATTGTAAGGAAGTTTGTGTTTTGAAATCTTTACCGCCTAGTTTCAGAAACACTAATATCAAATTTCGATTAGGTTCATGCTTATGAATTTGATGTACTGAGTCGTCAATTTCAATGGCTATTTTCTTGATCAGAGCCAAACTGAAGATCGTGGTAAGAAGAATATGAAGAACAAGAAGAAAAAGAAACCAACTATGGAAATATTGTATGAGAAGAAGCGCGAAGAAGAAGAGAAGGCAAGGATTGAGGGGGAGGCCATGATAAAGGCAAAGAAGGAAGGGAGGGAAAAGGCTGAAGCTCAAAGGAAGTCAACCAGAGACAAGATGTTCAAAAGCACACGGTATGGCCAACCTGTAATGAAGTATAGGATTGAACATCTTTTGGAGACAATTCAAGGTTCAGGTAAAAATTCAGTTGATAAAAATGCCTAAAACTAACTCTGAATTAAGCATTCTTTTTGCTGTTGTACCTTATTAGTGAATCATATTAGTTGACAGAATCCGTGAAATGTCGAGTATTGCAAGTACTATAAGGTTTTTCTCGAAATGTAATTGACTAGATCTGCTGCCATATTGTTTCGGATGGTTCAAAGTGTTCTTTAACATAAACAAAGTGTTGGTTTCACATTGCCGATGAATTTGATGGATTAAAGTTGACACGTTCCTTTTTTTATTATACGATATTGGCTTTGATTCATGACTGATAATTTAGATATTTAGGGTTTATGCATCTTTTATTTCTTAAAATGCTTTGTTATGTCTTGCATCACTTTTAATAACTATGTAGCTTTAAACATCTTTGACGGTTCTAACCCCGGTTTCGAATTCTTACGGTCCTGACACCAACCCATCGGAAGTGGTCGTCTTCTTCTTCTTCTTCTTGCCCTCTACGAACTGGTGAGTGAAATATCTTAACTTTTTTGCAACCGAATCAAGATTCAATACATTGTGTTATTACTTATTACTAGTTTTCAAACATGTATGGTTTTGTCTATAGAAAACTAGTACTAGCACAAGTGTCACTCAATAGTTACAGGTCCTTTCTGGGTTCGTTTTCGAGTTTGAGTTTTCTTCCAAATGAAAGGTCGTTATCCATTAGCATTATTAGACCATTCTCAACTGAATCGGAACAAGTTAAAGGAGAAGAGCTAAAAGATTACTCTTTTAGAGTTTCATGTGGGTTGTCCCCAGAATCTGCAAAATCTGTCTCTAAAAAAGTCAAATTTCCATCTCCAGAACAGCCTGACTCGGTCCTTCAAACCCTAAGAGATCATGGATTCACCATTAGCCATATAGCCAAACTTGTTAGGATGCGCCCATCTGTGCTTTTAGCACATCCTGAGAGGACCCTTTTGCCTAAACTTCAGTTTTTTAACTCTATAGGGATCACGGATGCTGAACTTGCTGATGTTTGTTCTTGGATTCCCTCTATTTTGGGTCAAAGTTTGGAGAATATACTCATTCCTAACTATAATTTCCTCAAGAATTTGCTTCTTTCTGATGAAATGGTTGTTAAAGCTTTTAGGAAAAAGTCATGGATCTTTCTGAAAAATTTACAAAAGAATGCGTCTCCAAAACTTGCAGTCTTCAGAGAACTTGGACTGCCTGAATCCTTTGTCCCGTTGATTTTAACCTGTTACGTCCCAATAGTCCTCCAAAGTCAAGATAAATTTGATAAAAATGTCAAGCAGGCTATTGAAATGGTCAAAAATTTGGATTTATCCATGCGATGCAAGTATTTGTTTCAATAACTGAAACAACTTGGGAAAGGAAATTGGATGTTTTCAAGAGATGGGGGTGGTCTGATAGTGATGTTGGAATAAAGAATGGAATGGATTTTCTTGTGAACAAAATGGGTTGGCAGTCCACAGATGTTTTCCTTATGAATTTGGAAAGGCAGGTAATCCCTAGGTGTTTGGTTATCGATGTACTGAAGTCGAAGGGATTGATAAGGAAAGAATTGGGCTTATCTCCATTTCTAAGGTCTGTTGAGAATGCATTCTTGAAAAGGTTTGTAACAAAATATTTATACGGCTGATGTTCCTCGTAGAAAGGAAGGCTTTCAGGTTGTGGAAATCAGAGAACTATTACTGCTCCAGCGACTGTGGCTTGGTAACCATTTTAATTTAAATGATTTTGTAATCTCTGTTTGATGGTAGTCAATCTTGTTTTGCAGAGTAGCATTGTTTGCTTTTCGCCCTTCCCAAGACATTGCATTCTTTTGTTTTGATATATTCAATGGCAATAAAGACATCCATAGGAGATAAACTGTGAACCAAATTTCAGACCTGAATCTCTATTATTTGCTTTTCATATGCCCCAAGTACTTGAGTATCAACAACTCTTTTTTCCTGGTTAGCTCTGAAATTCATTGGAAGAGATTGATAGGTGATATTGCTTCACTTCCAGGGTTTACTTGGGAGGGATGTTGATGTCTACGGTATACCGTCAGGTTCCCCCAATATTTATAACGGCTGTGATATTTGCACAGCACCGAAGTTGATTCCAAGTTATATAGGGATAATAGTAAGTTCCTTTAGGGAGATAATGGGTGTGTGGTTTACAATTATAAAGAAACCGATCAGGAGGGTGTTTTTCCACTGGCAGGAGAAATGAATTTAGATGGGATTATCATGTAGATTTTTACCCTTGTGATTGTTTGAATGAGCCATGAGGTGTGATAATATAGGTCTAGATCTTGACATTCTTGCTAATTAAGATCTTCCCATTTAGCTTTCTTGACCTGATTCTAGTTGAAATCCATGAAATTTTCATTTCTTTATCAGAGTTGTGTACTTATTATAATCGAATTTTAGTGAAAAGTTTTCTTCTCTCTTCGTGAATGTGTCTGGTTTCTGGTAAATGCTTTACAGAAACTGATAGTGCTTGTTTGTATTCTGAATTGCATGAGTTGATTACCAACTTTGTATTCTGGAAAATGGATGGTTAAAGCATTTTGAAGTTTTTGGGCCTTGGTGGCCTGCTGGTGGTATCCATACGAAAGCTGGTCATGTAAAATGTCTTCAATACGAAAGCCGTGTCATCTCGTGATAAATGGAGGTAGATATTCGGATTGTACTAGATACACGAGCTTCGATGTCTCACAAATAAACTAAAATGGAAAACAAAACAATCATACTGCTGTGGTCGAAATAAATATATATTATTATGTGAGATTTGTTATAAAAAAAAAAAAAAAAGAACAATAACCATATAAAATATGCAAAATTTATTTTTAATCAGTACGAAATGTTTAATGATTAATAACCACATTATAAGATTTTATTATAGTCCAAAACCAAAATTACAAAAAATCCATATAATCTTTTCTTTTTTTTTCAAAAAATGTGAAATCTAGAGAAAAACGTAAAATCTTTAAGAAAAACATTAAACTTTGTTTATTTAAAAATAAATAAATAAATTAGTGAAACTTCCTTCCTTAGGCGTGGCGTCGCTCGCGTTGTCTTTGGCAAAGACGCCACCAACGGGAAACGAGAGAGAATTGTCTTTGGGTAATTACTCAAAAATATGATGGTAAAAAGTTAAATTTTTGGTATATGGTCAAAAATAAATTCCTAATGTTTCTAGGGACTGATTTTGATTTTGTTTTCCTATACACAGTCTACTACAGGCTACACTTTCTGAGTTATTATTACCAACACTGCCCTTAGGTTTAGCCGTTGTGGTGGTGAAGAAGAATAGTAAAAGCGGTGCAAAAATTACCAGAGAAGAGAGTTGTGATGTGGTTGCTTGAAGCTTCTCCGGTGGGCATATTCATTTCAATCTGCTTTAGATAACAGTCGGCGGGATTGGGTCTTCTTGTTCCTCTTTACCAACTGGTGAGTGAAATCTATAATATCATTCTCATCAAGGTTTCAATACTTTGTTTGCTACTTATTGATAGTTTCAATTTTCAATGATGTATGGTTTTGTTCATAGAAGACTAGTTTTAACACAGGTGTTAACAAATAATAGTCGTAGGCCTGTTTTGCATGATCTGAATACCACTGTCGCTGGTGTGGGTTTGTTTTTGAATTTGAGATTTTATCTTCGCAATGCTAGGTCATTAGTGGTTGGCATTAAATCTTTCTCGACTGAAACCGATAGTGTTAGCGGAAAACATGGAAAAGAATACTCATTTACGGTGTCTTACCTCATAAACTCATGTGGGTTGTCCCCAGAAATGGCGAAATCTGTCTCCAACAAAGTAAAACTTAAATCTTCAGAACAGCCAGACTCAGTCCTTAGGATTCTTAAAAACCATGGATTCACCAATACCCACATCTCCAAACTTGTAAAACTGCGTCCTAATTTACTTCTAGCGCATCCTGAGAGGTCAATTTTGCCGAAGTTTGAGTTTTTTAAGTCTATTGGGGTCACAGATGCTGAACTTGCAAGTGTTTGCTCTTCAACCCCTGCTATTTTGACACAGAGTTTGGAGAATCAACTTATTCCTAACTATAAGTTCCTCAAAAGCATGTTTCTCTATGATGAAAAGGTTGTCAGAGCTTTTAGGAAAAAGTCGTGGATCTTTCAGCAAGATATGCAAAAAAGAGCGTCTCCCAAATTTGCAATCTTGAGAGAAATTGGAGTTCCTGAATCATTTTTCCCATTGATTTTATCATGTTACAGCTGCATAGTCCTCCAAAGAAGCGATCAGTTTGATGTAAATGTCAAGAAGGCTATTGGAATGGGTTTCAATCCTGAAAGATGGAGATTTATCCAAGCAGTGCACTCATTTGCTGCTATGAGTCGGTCAACTTGGGAAAGCAAATTGGATGTCTTCAAGAGGTGTGGATGGTCTGATGATGAATTTAGCTTGGCATTCAGAAGATGTCCCAGTTTTATGAATGGATCTGAGAACAAATTAGTGACTACAATGAATTTTCTTGTGAATAAGATGGGATGGAAGACTGGAGACATCGTCACATACCCAGACATTTTACTTGTGAATCTCGAAAAGAGGATAATTCCAAGGTGTTTGGTAATTAAAGTTCTGCAGTCAAAGGGGTTGGTTAAGGAGAATATGAGCTTACGCCCCATTACTAAGCTGAATGAGAAGCAATTTTTGGATAAGTTTGTGACAAAATATAATGACATTGTGCCTCAACTGTTGAATAACTACCAAAGGAAGGAAGGCCTTGAGGCTCTGAATATGAATAGCTATAGTTTTCCCAGCAATTGTAGCATGTCAACCGTTCAAATCTAATTGATTCTACGCTCTCTGTTTGATGGTTGTTGAATTTAAGCATTTTATTTTATTGAACTTGGTTAATAATATCAAATTCCAATTACTTCAATATTTTTTTATGATCAAATTATTTGCATTGTTCTCAATTATTGTTAATAGTTAACGTAATTTGTTTGATCATTAGGAGATTCAGACCTAAATTTTTGTTGTTTCGATTCTATTTGTTCTAGACCCTCGAAGAATCTAACAAGCCCTTACTTGCATTTGACTGTGAGGCTTGGAAATCAACAGGAAGAGATGATATATATGTAATCACTTGACTTGTACAATACACTTTGGAATGAGACTGGGGTCTATGGTATTTTGTATCTGAAAATTCTTATTTTTGTTCATGTGTTCTCTCTATAATTATAGCCCTATAGCTATTGATTTGATTTTATCATTTCACCATAAGTGATTTCAAGCTTTATAGTGGTTATAGTTAAGTTCGTTATGGAAGACATTGGTCGTGAACACACCAGCTGTGTGTTTTTGAATTAAATTTAAATGCAATCTAGAGCACTTCCATTATTGCTACCCGGTGCTGCGTTAGATTTGAGTTTTAAGATTCTAAGTCTATGTTATATTGAAGTTTCTCTGATATATCTCATGGCAACGATGTGATGAGAAGGTGATAACAATTGATCACAAATTCTTTGATGATTAGCCAATTCAGGCCTGACTTCAGGTTCTTGAATAGTTGTCAACTTTCCTTGTGAACGTATCTATAAGGTGATTTTAGAATTGGCAAAAGAAATTGATTCTTGCTTGACTTGATGATTGATTAGTGTGAGGTTGGTTAGAAAATCTTCGGTAGTGGCAAATAGGCTCCAAACTGAGGAAATTGTCTACAAGGTATGCATTGTCTGTATCGAACCCTCCTGGAGAAAAATAAATAAAAAAGTTCGTTATGTTAATGGAGATTAGGGTAATATTAAACTTCTCTAATTCATTTTTTTTGTGCACCTTTTATTGACGATCTTCTCTAGGATTTGTGAGATGATATTCACTTGTATGCTATGATATCAAGTGTAAAAAAGTTGTCTATTTGGTTTCTTTATTGAAAGGTAAATGAACCTGAAAACTGGAATGATTTCTCATATTGTTCTCACATGCTATTTTATCGTTATGGACATCATGCATCACCAGATTTAAGAGAGCTTGGAAATCAATTTGTACTCATTTGATACATTTGTGGATTTGGGTTCGGGCAAAGGTGTGTTGATGGCAAACTTTTGGTAGCAAATAATGAAATAATATTCTTATAGATTTACAACTTTAAATTGAATACTATAATTATATTTCAAAATTGTTTATGAAAATAACCCATCAAGCCAAAAAAAAAAAAAAAAAAAAGATTTTGTCATTATATAGAAGTTATATGAAGATTTATCATAAACGGTAGATCACATGCACCATGAGAAATGACGCTTGAAGATCTTGAAGATCATTCGCAAAACACAAATGTCACCAGCATTTTGTAAGTTCGTGGGAAGACTTTTCTCTATGGTGTCATGGATGTAGGTATCTTTCGATTATGGGATTGCATATCCAAACCGTGCATGTAAGGTTTAATCTTGGCAAGTGTATACAGATCCTTGACTTGTTTGATATTAGGTTTTTAAAAGAAAAAAATCAAATTGATGGTATTATTGTTATCTTAATGTATTCAAGGTTGGTGCAATATGTAGTAATTGATCCCGTGATTCTCATCAAATCTCGACAGGCCTCTAATCTATTCGGTGTTAAAAACTAAGGTGTTTTTTTTTTTTTTTTTTTATAAAAGAACAATAGTGAAACTATTGTGTTAGAACTTATCCAGTTGCATTAGGTGACACAGTTCCGGTTCCGGTTCCGCGGTTTGATGGAACCGGCGGTTTTGAACCCTTTTTTTTTTTTTTTTTTTTTTTAAATTTTTTTTTACAAACAAAAAAAGACTTCTCTAATAAAATAAAATATATAAATGACAAATTACAAAATTAAATTAAATTATAAAATAAAATTACAAATGACAATTTATGGGTTCTTATGGATGCTTGAACCATGGTTGCAAAACAAAAATGATAACACCCTAACCAATGAAACCACATTCGATTCTAATATAATGATTGAAACAAAAACTATAAGTAGTATAAAGATTTATTTTAAAACGTGTCCATTTACACGATGCCTGACTTTAAAGTAATTCTCCGGACCAAGACGGGCACGAGTGTGGTGTCGGATCGAGAGGAAAAGGTTTCTTACTAGGTTTAAACGAGGTTCGAAATGGACACGACACTTAAAAACAGTTTTTTTTTTTATGAAAAAGGGGTTTTTGGGGCTCGAAAAGTGGGCACAAGCCCTCCCCATTGGATTCCTTGCATCATTCTATGCGATTTCAAAAAAAAAAATCACCCAATTCGGACATCCAAGCACAAAGTTATGGCCTTTCAAAGTTTAAGGCATATATACAAATTTTTTTACCGCAAATTTTTTTTTTTTTAGGCAAATTTTTTCTATTCTCTCGTTGTCAACGTCAATTTTTCTACTAAGAGTTTGACACTTTGTGTTCTCTATTCCGTTTAATACTCATTGTTTACCAAAGCTGAATACCGTCTTCAAAACAATTACAAAATGAAATAAATATTAAAAACCTTGGAAACTTGGAGACTTGAGAGTGTTGGAGAGAAATTAGAATTAGAGAATTGAGAAAAAATTGGTGTGAGGAAAAATGAAAGGGGGGGGGGGGGTGGTATTTATAGGAAAAATAAAAAATAAAAAAAATTGTGTTAACCGGCGGTTCCAATCCGGTTCGACCAAATCATAGAACCGGAACCGAAACCGGCTCCTCCGGTTCAGGTTCCGGTTCTTGAACCGGGATTGAAAATCCGGTTCCGACCGGTTTCGACGGTTCCAACCAGAACCGTGCCAGGTCTAGTTGCATACATGGACGGCAAAAATCCTCGATCCGCCCCAAACCCATAAGGCCCCGGGTAACGAGACGGGTTTGTGGCACATTTATTGACCCGACCAGGTTATCAGGTCGGGTATGGGGCGGTCCTTTTATATACCGGCTAGAGGGAGACAGTTAACAACGAACTCGAATGGACTCGATTGCTGACGTCGAGACGTGAATAATACACCAGAGTTCCAGACTAAGCAATTCCAAGAAGATTTCATCGATTTGCGCTATAACCGTCACTGTTGAAATAGATTTGTTCTTTTACATGTAGTAATTCATTTAATTAATTAATGTATACGTTGAAGCTATTACTACAATTCAAGCGATTAGGGTTTTGAGTTTTCCAATTTTATTATCAATGGTGGAGAGAAGGAAGCCTCTAGTACTCTCTTCAACTAAAATCCTTATCAATTCCGTACTGAGTTCGTCGCGACGAGTCACTGCAGACGAACCTCCTATCGATGACGTGTCCGCAAGTTTACAGTTGCCGGCGGGAATTCTCCGGTTTTCAAAAGGCGAAATTGATATTTCCGATAATAAATTAGCTACTCTTGATGATTCGGCGCTGCTCGGCCTCTCAACTTCAGTTTTGAAACGGCTCTCTGTAACTTCAGGCTCACCTGTAAGTTTTGCTTGTCTTTCGATTTTAGACTGACTCTGTTTGATTGATGAGAAAAAAAAAAATGAAATGAAGCTTCGAAACGAAGAATGTGAATGTCTATAAGTGGTTTGTGGTTAGTGTGGTGTTTCGAGATTGTGGTTGAATGATTATCAAGCTAAATGAAACTGCAAGGTTTATTTTCCAAACCACCGCCATAATTGATATGTATATTAGATTAAGTTTATCTTATTATTTGTAAAATTCTAATTCTAATAACCTCTTACACGATTTGATGATGTGAATTGCGCACAAATGCTTGATTTGCTTAGAATCCTAAGTAGTTTATTTTGAAGCCAGTGACTTTAATTGATATTTTAAGACTTTTCTTAAGAATCTTTCTGGTTTACCTACACCATAGGTACTTGTCAAGAACGTTGAGACAAACATACAGAGAATCGCGCAGGTTGTTGTTTTAGACCCTCCAAAGGCTGAGAAACAAATGTTTGAGAGTAAAATGGCCACTAATTACTCTCCCCGTACTATGCTTACCTTTCCCTCATATCATATCCCTCAAAATGATCCCATATTGTTGGATCGAGAAGTCGCCTATTTGTCTCCGCTCTTGGCATTTAACCTAGAGTTGCATATATCGTGCTTGAAATCCCTTGTACACCAAGGGAAAGAGACTTTAGCATTGCTTTTTAAAGCGAAAGTTGATGATGAGACTTGTGGTCAAAGCATTGAAGCTCCATTTATCAAATTAGGGTTGGAAACTGTAGGTGGACTACCAAGATATGCCTCACACCTTAGGGTTTCTTTTGTCAAGATACCAGAATGTGGTACCCTTGAGTCTTTGAGAGGAAGTTCAACTATTGAAGCTGAAGATCGTCAAGAAATGATCGATTTGGCATTACACGACTACTTCCAAGTGGATAGGTACCTAGCAAGAGGCGATGTCTTCAATGTTCGCATAAATTGGAATTGCAATTCAATGACTTGCATTCCTTGCAGCCAAAGGTTTCAAGATAGAAGCAATAACATTGTCTACTTCAAGGTAAGCTTCCTCTATATATGCTTAGCGGTAGTATATGCTCAAGGGCTCTCATCAGAAGGTCACGTTATCAGGTTGTGGCTATGGAACCATCAGATGAAGCAGTTCTTCGAGTTAATCGAACTCAAACTGCTCTTGTGCTTGGTGGGAGTGTTCCATCTGCTATTCCCCCAGATTTATTGATTTCTGGAACAAATGATTTTGCACCTTTGCAAGAGGACACAGTGAAGATTTTGGCCTCCATACTTACCCCACCTCTTTGTCCATCTGTGCTTTCTTCAAAATTCAGAGTTGCTGTTCTACTACATGGCTTGCCAGGTCTGTCTACACTTAGTGTTTTGTTGTAAGCACCTAAAGTATACTTTCTTCTTTAATTAGTTGAAAATTTTTTGCAATGAAAATTTAAATCTTTGATTGATGACCCTATGTAATGTTGCGGGGGGTGATTAGTTTTTATGCAAATTTATTTATTTATTTATTTTATTTTATTTTTTTTATATTAGTTTTTCATTTTAACATGTGCCTTGTCTGATCAAATCTTTTGTTAAGGGTCTGGTAAGACAACAGTTGTTAGATATGTTGCTCGTAGGCTGGGGCTGCATGTTGTGGAGTATAGCTGTCATAATCTAATGACTTCTTCTGAAAGAAAGACATCAGTTGCCCTGACTCAAGCTTTCAGAACAGCTCAAAGGTGAATCAGTTAATATGTTGGGTATGCAAGTTGTGTAACTTTTGAGTTATCTGGCACTGTCTTTTGCTTTATAGTTTACAAAGTAGCTTTGAAGTAAGAGGCACATATGGTATGTTCATACTATCGGCTTCAACTCCTTCGTGCTTGGACCCCTTGGTTCTTTCAATTCAATAACTTTCAATGCTTAATCTTGTATTTGCAACTTTTTGTAATCATTTTGTGCTCATTTTAGTACAGAAAAGAAAAGGTTCATATTCCATTATCTATGACATTGTCCAATGGTACTGTCAGGTTGATGAAAAGATTTCTCTTGCTGAGTTACTGATGATTATATGAGATTCAACATCAATTTGCAGGGCTATAACTGCACATATTTTGGCTTTTGATGATGTCCTTACCACTTTGTGTTTCTCATTTTTGACAGATATTCACCAGCAATTCTTCTTCTCCACGATTTTGATACTTTCCGCAATATGGCCTCTAATGAGGGTTCACCTAATGATCAAGTTGGCCTTTCCTCTGAAATTGCATCTGTTATTAGAAAATTCACAGAGCCAGTAGCTGAAGATGAAGATGATTATGGAGAAGAAGAATCAGATGGTGATTTTGTAAGCTGCATCTATTTCTTTATGCTCTGTAAATAAAGTAACTTTTGAATTTTCTTTTATTTTC
The DNA here is from genome assembly GCA_030490815.1 of Acer saccharum. NCBI lineage: Eukaryota > Viridiplantae > Streptophyta > Magnoliopsida > Sapindales > Sapindaceae > Acer > Acer saccharum. Next base: position 34,794,002 of record CM059870.1, read on the forward strand.
TCTCTATATTTCCCTTCCGACCAAGTTCTTGAAACTTCGTTGTTTTCCGTTTTCTCCATTATTTAGTTGAGTTATAGTCCATAAGAAAAATAAATCTTTGCTCGCTATTAACTGTTAAGTCTTATAGGGTTTTATGTAAGGATATTTATTCTAATGCCATGCTGATGCAGCCAGTAAAGGATGTTGGAAAGCTAAGTACGCCCAAGGTGCTATTTGTTGCAGCTTCTGAGAGTTCTGAGGGTTTGCCTCCAACTATCAGGAGATGCTTCAGCCATGAAGTAAGTGTTGGTCCTATAACTGAAGAACAAAGAGCTGAAATGTTGTCCCAGTTGCTGAAAGGTGTTTCCGAGCTACTCGCTGATGTATGTTAAGAGAACACAGTTATTTTATTTTGTTTTATTTTATTTTTATATATAGATGGGAGTAAACAAGGTTATTCTTAACATTAATAGACATAAAGATCCCATCAGTTCGGTTGAAAGTCGATACTGTGCTGTCTTTTTATATGTGGCATACATACATATTGCTGTTCCGGCCAGGATATATGGAGAAATTATTAAAACTTGAGCTTTTCTGTCTGTTTATCAGCAGTTGAACCATATGTTTATTAAAATCCAAAAAATGACATGTACTATGGAATTATCAATCGGCGAAAATAAAAACTGATTACAAATTTCATGTGTGCAAAAAGTATTGTCTTTTAATATTGCTAAAGAAAGGCCTGTGAAGTTTGTGTAAAATAACTACAACATTTTTCATATTGGTTATATTTTTCTTCCAGATGTTATAATGTTGAATTTGATTACCAGATTGCTGCTTGTTGCAGACTGGCTCAGAAGAATCTATTAAGGACATGGTTGGACAGACATCAGGATTCATGCCTAGAGATTTACATGCTTTAATTGCTGATGCTGGTGCAAACTTAATACCAAAGAGCAAGTTTCGAACTAACAAAACAGAGCCTGGGGAACCAGATAGTTCTCCTGAAGTCAAATCACTGCAGGACAATAAGTCGTCTGATGCTGCACCTCAGATAATGGGAAAAGAAGACTTGGCAAATGCATTGGATCGATCAAAGAAACGGAACGCATCAGCTTTAGGTGCTCCAAAGGTAATTAATTGAGAAAAATAAATTTACAGTAAATAATGTTAAGATTGTTCCATCTTCCATATCAAGCATTCTGTCAAATTCCAGGCTGACATTTTTTTTTTTTTTTTTTTTTTTATATAAGAAACTGAAAATTTCTTTACAAGAGACATAAATGTCATTTTCATTTTACTCTTATTTCAGAAACTTCATTTTTCACCTTTAAGAAAATTATTGCTGATTGTTGAAAATCACTTTTGAGCTGGATATATCTGGCTAGGTTCCTAATGTGAAATGGGAAGATGTCGGTGGGCTTGAGGATGTGAAGAAATCAATTTTGGATACTGTTCAGGTACACACTCTTCTTTATCTCAACTTCCCTCTTACATGTATATCAATCTAATGAGTTTAGTATTATAATAAATCTTTCATGTCCTTTCTGTATTTTTAGAAGGTTTATTATAGAAGTAATCACACGTATTACAATCTATTAATACTCAAGTTTTGTATATAATCTGCTTCCTAGAACATCAGCTGAAAAATGAATAAGAAAATACTGAAATGTGAAATAAAAAACTGATTTGCTATTACATACTCATATTCCAGACCATCTCTTTTCCTACTCTTCTTCAGGGATCCATTCTTATGACATCAATAAATTGACATATTCTGCAACCTTTTTGAAGTCTACTGATTTTTAAGCTGATACATTTCAATATTTCAACCCAGGTGGAAGAGCTACTTAGATCTTACCTCTTTTAGCAGGTTTAAATGTTTCTTTGTCAACATATAATTAGGTCTTAATCCATATTAATGGGATTAGCAACTCCTTGCCTGTTGAATAATATATACTAAATGTAATAAATCATACTTTGGTTCACTAATTTTTAGGTTTTCCATGTTAAATTACAAAACGCTATGTAATTTCTGGCGTATCACAGAAAGAATGTCATTATGCCAGCACTCATTTGCTCAAGTAGTAAGGGGCAGGTTGGATGGGGGACGGGGGTGAGTGGGTACTGAGGTTAGGTTTGAATTAAGCTTTAGTTTCAAACTTACTACAAATGGTAAATATGATTTGTTTATTTATTTTGGCTGGCTTATCTTCTATTTGAAATAAAAAAATTGGCAATTTATGCTAGCATCTGCTATTTGAAGAACTATGTGGATCTATTGATGATTTGTTAGCACACACTTACACTCATACATTCAGTTACTTTCTCACAACGAGGGATGCCCAGGTTGGATAATAATGAAATGAATAGGTGAAAGTACTGGATGTCTATAAAAAGGATTAATATGCTTTAGAATCTCCAAGAATGAAATTCACATAAACAGAGACATTTGATTATCAAGTATGCTGACTTGTTTGGTGCCAAGCGCAAGGGTATTCAGCATTATTTACACATTATGTTACTTATCTTGTTCGGTATATGCATACTTGAAGTCTCTTTTGTTGGATATCCTAAAGGATTGAAAGCTAACTGTTAATTTGCACCCTTATTGGTCCTCAATTACTTAATCTTATTTGTCAAATTGCAGTTACCTCTCTTACATAAGGATCTATTTTCTTCTGGGTTGCGCAAGCGCTCTGGTGTTCTTCTATATGGTCCTCCTGGAACAGGGAAAGTAAGTAAGATGTTTATTGAATTATAATAATTTCTTAGAAAAAATCTACTGCATAACCTTTGTTATTGTTCTCATCTCCAATCCCAGACTTTATTGGCAAAGGCTGTAGCCACAGAGTGCTCCCTAAATTTTCTGAGCGTGAAAGGACCTGAACTTATTAACATGTACATTGGAGAGTCAGAGAAAAATGTTCGAGATATTTTCCAAAAGGTTGGATTATTCTTTCTGTTTCAATAAATTCTCCCATATAATGTACAAATGTTTTCTATTGATTTAGGTGAATGTACTTTTGTTTAGAGCATAGTTTGCTGTTATTCATGATTTATGATACAGTACTTGCTTTGCAGGCTAGATCAGCACGCCCATGTGTAATCTTCTTTGATGAACTCGATTCTCTTGCTCCAGCTCGTGGTGCCTCTGGGGATTCTGGAGGTGTTATGGATAGAGTGGTTTCTCAAGTAAGAATATATATTTGCTGTGATTTTGGCTGAAAGGTTTTCTTAATTTATTTGATGATTGATTAACATGGCTAATTTATGTGTTACTAGATGCTTGCTGAGATTGATGGTCTTAATGATTCTACCCAGGTTATTTATAATAACATACTCTCTCTCTTTGCTCGACAATATATTTCTCTTTTTTCTGTTCTTTTTTTCCCCTTTTGCTTCTAATGTGAAAGGTACTGTTGCTCAACAATATATTTCTCTTTTTCCTGTTCTTTTTTTCCCCTTTTGCTTCTAATGTGAAAGGTACTGTTGTCTTTTTCCTTTGTGGTTATTTAGGACCTATTTATTATAGGGGCAAGCAACAGACCAGATCTTATTGATACAGCACTTCTACGGCCTGGTAGATTTGACAAACTCCTATATGTTGGAGTTAACTCTGATGCGTCTTACAGGGAACGGTTAGTATATTTCTTTTTAATCTGATATTCAATTGATGCTTTATTGTGATATATGTTTTTAATAGACACTAATTTGTATGTGTTATCAATTTCCCTCTTTGTTTAGGGTTCTTAAAGCACTTACCAGAAAGTTTAAATTACATGAGAATGTATCCCTTTATTCAATAGCAAAGAAATGCCCCCCAAACTTCACTGGCGCAGACATGTATGCTTTATGTGCAGATGCTTGGTTTCAGGCTGCAAAACGCAAGGTAAGTCAACTATTCACTGGTGTAAACTCTGTGTAGGTGTTCTGGCTGGTAGATAGATAATATTATAAGAAATGCATCTGTAGATTGACGTTGGCTGGTTGCCATTTACATGTAAAAGATTTATCTTGGATTTTGAGCTTAAGACTGATATTTTCGAAATTTTGACCTAACTGCACTTTGGTGATTCTTAGTTTGTGCAATGCATTGAGCTGATGCTTTTACTGGTTATTTTGTCCTAGGTTCTAAATTCAGATTCAGATTCAAATTCAGATTCAAATTCTTCTTGCATAGATCAAGTTGACTCTGTTGTTGTCGAAAATGGTGATTTTGTGAAGGTATGTCATGGTTTCCTCCTTAATTAGGTATTTATTGCTAGAGGGAAATACATATATTTTTTTGTTAAAACATATTTTCCTCACACAATTTTCCCCTGGAACATTTGGTGGTTTGAAATTATAGAGTGACCCAGTAATTTTGAAAAAGTGGACATTTCAATGTAAATCATACATTTGCACGTGACAGATATGTTCAAGTCTGATGTCCCCTCGTAAATCTAAATCCACAAGTATTTCCGGATTACATATGTCCAAAATCTAATTTCTTGACTTTTCAGGTCTTAGGAGAGCTGTCACCCTCCCTTTCCTTGGCAGAGTTGAAGAAGTATGAGCTGCTTCGAGATCAGTTCGAAGGAGCTTCAAAGTGAATAACTAGTCAACGGTTGTAAAATTTTGTAATGTGTCCTTCGTAAGCAAGCTGAACGAGCCTTCAAAATGAGAAAGCCTACAACTATCACACATTGGGGGCCCCTGAACAAGGTTAGTGTAAAATCCTCTCTTCTTCAATTGTATATAATTTGGAGAAACTTGAATATTATGGCATTTCTATGTTTGTTATACAGACATTGATGGACTTTGTAACGTAGGCCACTGTACCAGAGATGGATCGCTTTGAGATTACACATTTTTGTTGAGACATATATCATGCAGTTCTTTTTATTCTTTCTTTTTTTCTCTTTGTAGTTTACAACCTGGTATCTTTTGTCTGTCAAATTGAGTTTAATAGCAATAATAATGTAGTTTATTTCCAAGCTTAACATGCTGAGTTCATATAGATTTGTTGTGGCTTGGTTGTCATTATCCACTGCGATACTAGTCTACCTGCTGCTGTGGGTATCCAATTGGATGATATATGTGCCTTCTAGAATGTTTGATTGTGCTCACATTTGCTTTGTTGATGTATAAAAAATAATTAGTCACTTTCTATAATTAATTTATATAAAATATAAAATATAAAAAATAAAAACTAAAAATAAAAATCTAGTTTTATTTATTTATTTATTTATTAAAGAAAATTAAAATCTAGTCGATATGTGTAACATGCAGGTATTTGTATATGGAGTATTTTATTCATTATGGACATTTATATATTTTTCTATTAGGATAGGATTTGTTGTAACTTGTAAGTGGTTACCATGATTACACTACCCTACAAAAATATATATTTATATATAATTACATGTTGATAGAGAATAAATGTATATAGATATAAATGTCTACATCAAAGAATTTATCTTTGGATATATCTAAAATTTATCTCAATCTTATATTCAAAATGGGATTAAATTCGTACTTGGCAGGAAAAATATCCCAAAATGCATATGATGATGTATATTGGTGTTATATAAGAAGAGCATAAATCGTAGTATATTCTATATTTCTATGTTTCTTTTCACCACAAACACTTGGATAGAAACAATAGTATCCTAAAAAGGCAATTTTGTCAATCATAATATTTTTCCACTTTACCTCCGAAACGAATCATCATGTAGTATACTGATTTCATGAAAGCTAAATCTGTAAATAATGTAAAATCAAGGGGGTTGCATAAAATGGAAAAAGTATATTCTCTGCTTTTGTCTCAAGTTTTTTCCACGTAAGCATAAAACATGACATAACCATGACTTGTTTGTGGATATGGTTTTCTTCTTGCATGAGAATTGAGATTGAGGGGAGGGCCCACTGTCATAATCTCTCTCTAACTACAAGTTAGCTTGTTGCCTTGTTCTCATCCTAATATATAACTTGAATTAAACTTCTCCTTTTCCTGAATGTTATATATGATTAGTTTGTTAATTCTCAAATAATTAAAATGTGTTAAATTCATTTACGAAATCGTCACGAAAGATTTTTAGTTATTATTATATTTAGCCATGTTTACTGCTACAGAATGTTAGCTGGAAAATATAATCTAACTGATTTTTTTTTTATGAATTTCAATATTTATTGAAACTTTAGAAAATTACATTTTTCTTAATTAAAAATAAACAATTGACTGTATTTTTTAAAAACAAATAATTGACTATATTTGTTTTTCTGTCAATTATTTGTTTTAAAATATATATATTCCATTGTTTATTTTTTTGAAATCTTCAATTTAATTTTTTTTTTTTTTTGTAATAAACTTAATTTTAATTTTAATTTATAAAAGTTAATAACCATTAAATAAAGTCTTATTCTAGTTTCATTCTAATTGTTGTTGATGTATTTTCCATGTGAAGTGAAATTCTATTTATAAATGAGTTAGATTGTCACGTGTAGCGAAGTGGGATGATGATCTTTTGTTTGAAGTCAGTATCGGGACGGCTGGTCTACGTACGTGTGCGAAAATTGACGTATGTACACGTAGGAGCATCAACATATTACTCGTGTTGATTACAATTTCAGCAAAGATAGATTCAAAACAATTATTTGTAGTAAAGCAAATAGTTTTTTTTTTTTTTAACTATTAGGATAAACCGAGGTTTCTAGAGGTGGACTCATGCACTCACGATGTAAGTATAATGACATATCACTAGACCAATTTCATCTCGACACAATTAAATAGTTCTAAAAAACAAAACGTGTAATTACGAGATTTTGAGAACAACTTAATGAAAACGCGTTATGTTTTGCATGGGAGTCAGCATGAAACATATGTTGATGTTAAAAATTACTTTAATATGTACTATGGATTTTTGTATAATCTTGTAATAACTAATAACCATGGATTTTTGTAATAACTAATCTAAAAATATACTTTTACGATAAATACTCATTCTAATGTCAACAATAATCTTATAAAAAATTAATTAATTTATTTTACTAAAAGCACCCAATTAGATTATTAGAATGTAAGAAACAATTAGAAAACAATCTACCAATACTCTATTGATCTGCGTATGAATAATATAATACTAGACTTCAAATACGACAATCTTCACAAAGATATTGTAATTGGATAGTTGAGAAACGATTCTCTGTATTTTTATTAAACTGAAAACTCAATAGCAAAAGTGGCTTACAGGTCTATTTAAAGCAAACAAACCATAACCCTAATCTGAAACCTTGTTGATCAATGAAATGGCCTAATTAATCTAATTAACGAAAATTACTAAAAAAGACAAATTTGAGCTAAATGCATAAACAAATAAAATTAAGAATTTTAAGCAAGCCAGAATTGACGGAAGTCAATTCGGACTTGAAAAACTAAACTTATTACGAAAACAAAACTTTCCTAAAACAGCAAAAACAGCATTTTTAGGGTCTAAACGATGGAATTTGGCCAAAAAAGGGCATGCCTCACCGTGAAGATCTCAACGATTCACTTCGACCGTGAAAGTTTCACATCATTTGGCATTCTTGCGATCCCATCCCTCAATGTATTCCAATGTCATGTCTCCTGCTGCATCAAACCTTCTCTTTGTTATTTGTTTTTATGAAAAGTTGAAAAACCTAATTCTAACTAAAGTAAGTTTGGTCCACAATAACTCGTATGGTCAGAATTGATTAGTTGATGCAAAGGCAGATTTGATGTGCTTTTCTATTTCATTGATGACATCAGCAGCATTTTTCATTGATGGCATCAGCAGTATAGCGAAATTACCAAAGTCATAATTGTGTGCTTCTACCGTAGTAATATTTGAAATTAGCTTTTCAAAAAAAAAAAAAAAAAAAAGTGAAATTGGGTTTTAACACTTTAACACACACTTTACTTTCTAATTAAATCATATTATCCTAATTAGTCATTTTTTTTTTTTTTTTTTTTTTTTTTTTTTTTTGTATAAATCAAATTTTCTGGTTGGAACATCGGCACTCAAATAATAAATACATTTTATTTGGTTGTTGGGGAACAAAGTTAGATCATCTTTGATGTATATGCTAATGCCAATGTCAAATTTGGTACAAAAAAGAGTATAATGCTATATTTGGCAGTTGGCACATCAATTTAGCATTGTGCTCCAACGCACAATTCTATTTATAATATTATTTTATTATTTTATTAATTAAAATTATAAAAGTTAACAATTACCATTAATGTATTCATTATTTCTTTTAATGCTCCAATGTAAAATTCCATTAATGCATTCATTATTTTATTTAAAATATATATATAATGGTATTTTTGTAATTAAAAAATGAGCATTTATTGTTGTGCTAAATTTGGCATATGCTATATTGTCAAATTTTGCACATCTTTTGGCACTACATTGGAGGATGGCTTTTGCACCATGTGCTAAATTTTAGCATTGACGTAATAATTTGACACAGTATTGGAGATGCTCTTAGCTTTTAGGTCTTTCTTTTTTGCATGCTAAGAGCATTTTTGAGTTTGTATCGTTGACATGTTAGCATTTATTTTGAATATGGATCCTCCTTAACAAAAAATAGTAATGGAATGCATATATTATCATCTCAAATGCAATTATTTAACGAGAAAAAAAAAAATCATTCACTTTATGATCAATCACTTAAAACATTTATCCCACTCTCGCCACTTTTGTTTTAGAATTAAATGGCTTGTATTTGTATTGATAGGAAATAGTTAGAAATAAGATTTCTAAGACCATCTCCGATGCATATGCCAATGCTAATGCCAAATTTGGCATAAAATATAGTGAAATGTTATATTTGGCACATCATTTTAGCAATGTACTCCAATGCAAAATTCTATTTGATATGCTATTTTTCATTTTTTAATTATTTAAAATTATAAAAGTCAATAAATACAACCAATGCATTCAATGAATGCATTGAATATTTTGTTAAAATTGTTTCAATCTCAATTTTCCCTACCAAATTTGTTAAATTTTTATTATTTAAAATTAAAAAGTCAACAAATACGGCTGCATTTATTGCTGTGTCAAATTTGGCATATGCTATAAACTGTGCCAAATTTGGCATATGCTATCCACTGTGCCAAATTTGGCACAGTTTATAGCATATGCCAAATTTGACACAGCTTTTAGCATTGCATTTAAGCATACTTTTTTTACTTTGTGCTAAATTATAGCATTGGCACAATGATTTAGCAGTGCATTGGAGATGCTCTAAGTCTGTATATTCTCTAAAAATATTTCCGTCACATCTGCTTCATAATGGAGTTAAATAATTGTATCTGAGATGTTTTTTTTATTTTTTTATTTTTTATTTTTTATTTTTTTTTTACCTCATTATCTATTAATCCCATGTGGTATGAATTTTCTACATTTTTAAATTTTTTTTTTTTTTTTTTTTTACATTATATATCTATCCACATGGATGGATTAGATTTTTTTTTTTTTTTTTTTTTGAAGCTTTTTATCATCAGCAGGATTCAAGTCACTGACTTAAGAGTCATTTACTTAAATCTCATACTTATTCATCTACCCGCTAAATTACGTCCCTAGGGACTGAATTTTTCTACAAATACATAATAATAGTTTTGGAGATGTTCTAATGTCTACTAACATGCTTTGATAATGATATTTCAATATCATTAAATACACAAGTCACATGAAAAACCTTTAGATAGAACATACTCCCGTCTTGTCATAAGGAAAAAAAAAAAATCAAAGTATGTATGATTGGATTAGAAAAAGTTAGATTTTAAAATTTTATGAATATGGGACATTTTTCTTGAACTTTGAAATACAAATATTTTTTAGTGAACATAATTAATTAATTAAAAATTTAATCCATTAAAATTGTTGTTGTTTATTAAATCCACAGACATTTCCATCGTGTTTGGAATAAAAATCATTCCCATATACATGATTCAAAAAAATGCTACAATTTAAATTTGAAATTACGCTCTAAATTGAAAAAGAACATTTAATCATTACATTTTTTTATATATTTTTATATTTTTTATTTTTAACTTTTGAATGCCAAGATAGAAACCTTTTATGGAAGCCATTATTGGTATCACATATTCATATCAACATAATAAAATTTCAAATATCTAACTCATGCTAATATTTTTATTTTTATCACAACTACAATAATAAATAATTATTATAGATATTTTAAAGATTTAAATTGACACAAAATTAAATATCAGTCGAAGCTTTTAAGAACACATGCTTTGTATTATTAAATATTCAACATGCCAAAAAATTCCTTACGTATCCGGTTAACGATTTAGAATATGATAAAATCAACTGCTATTATGTGTGTTGCAATATAATAGACAAACATAAAATTCAAAATTTTAATTATAAAAATAAAAAATAAATAATTATTGTCTACATACAAGATATCTTAAAAAATCTATTAATTCGGAATCAGGTATTTTATATTTTTTTTTGAAAGTTTTCGACATTAATGGGTTTTGAGCCGTTGATTTGGAAATCATTTACCTAAATCCCAAACTCGTCCATTTATTGGCTGAGTTATGCCCCTGTTGGCCAAATAAAATTTATTCCGGAGAACATAGAAAATGACAAAAAAAAAAAAAAAAAAAAGTAAAATTGCTGAATTGACCGATACTCAGCATTCAGCAAAGCAAGTGAACCACAGAAACACAGGGGCAATTTGGTCAGATTGGGTACTTTACTGGGTCAACCAAACATGCTTCACCTTACCAAACAGTGGGGTATGTAAACTTCATACTTGTCAAACTATATGATTTTTGGAAATATAAATATAAATATATTTTTTCACATTTATAATTTATTCAACAAATTTATAAATATTATATTTATCCGATTCTCATCAATGTTTGGAGGAAAGAAGGAAGAGCTTTCCTCCTCACGCGCTCGCTCCTCACTCCAGTAGTATTTGCATAAAATATTGAAAGAAATGAAGTGTAATGTTAATGATATTATTTAATTGAATAATTTTCATTAAAATTATTAGAATTTTTAAATTAACAAGAAAGTAAGAAACCCAAGAAAATGAAAGCGTGAATGCACGCGCTAAGATTGCGGCTGGTACGACGGGCTGTTAACTATGACTTATTATCTTCTAACAAGCCTGAAACAGTAAAAAACTAAAAACTATGGGGGTCAAAGTGTAAAATCGAAGAAATGTTTGTCTAAATAAAATGGTTTCTTTTTCTTCTTGTCTCTGGTTGGATCAGTCCGTTTCTTTTTGGGCTTAAAAGGAAAAAAAACAATAATAATAAAAAATTGAAATAATTTTCCTTCAAAGAGAAACAAAAGAAAAGGAAATTAAAAAAATAAAATAAAATAAAAGAAACGCGGCTGTTCTGTACACCAAAACCAGAGAAGAGTCTCTCTCCCTCTCCCTCTCTCTGCTAATTGATTCCAGCTATAGAGATCGCACCAGAACAATCCGAAAAAACTCTAACCCTGATTTTCAATCAAGTTTTCACCAAAGATCCTGGTGTTGGAATACTTCGATTTTTTGAAAGCAGGAACCTTTTTTTTTTTTTTTTTTTTTTGGTGTTGAAAATTGCAGATTCGTGATCGGGTTCGATTCCGATCGAATTAGGGTAAATCCTTGGTGGGCTTTGGGTGTTAAGAAATGGGTCGGGGAGATATTCGGGTGGGTGGAGATGTAGAGATGGATTTGGGGGCTTGATTAGCCGGGTGTTTGTTCTGTAGATGATTAGTGTAGGTAATAGGGATGCTAATAAGGGGTTAGGATTAGGGTTAGGGTTGGTTGGTGGAGGGAGAGAGATGGAGGAGACGGAGCTTGAAGAAGGAGAGGCTTGCTCGTATAACAATGACAACGATGATTATGATGGCAGCGTCGACCCTGATATTTCTCTCTCTTATATTGTAAGAGTTTTTTTCTTCTATAATTTAAAAAATAAAAAATAAAAATCGTTTATCTTTTCTGTGTAACTTTTGCTTTTGAGAGTGTTTATTGTTCTGGGGTTTGACTCTTTGGCTTGTTTTCAGATCCAAGTTGTTTTGGTTGTGAGTTTTTTAAAATTAACTGTTTGCAATGTTAAGTGTAGTGAGTTGTAAATGAATAGTTTGTGCTGGTCTTGTATATGTCTAAGATAATTGAATTGTTGGTCCATTAAAAGGAATAACATTCAGTATTGGCTTTTCTTGGCTATGCTAGTGTAAACATTGATTTCAGTTTGGTATGAAATATGTGAGGAGGAAGTATCTCTTTAGCAGATCAGGGAAAGCATAACTTTTGTTTACATATGTTAAATTCATGTGAACTAGATTATCTTCTGCAAAATATCTTATGGCAATAAATGAGATGGTTTCCAGTTTGTAAACCCTTAATTATGATTCATGATGAAGCTTTTGTGTAGTGTCTTGTTGACTTTTGGGTTTTAAGCCACCTAGTACGAATTGCATTGTGGAAATCGTGTCTTTTCAGTTGAGCCCTTGAAGTTTGCTTATGGAAATTTTGGGCGTGTTATTGTAACTTTTTGAATTTGGAACCTGGGATTTAAGAGTCAAAGAGTATCAGCTCCTCTTATAGTATGATCAAGTGGCTTACAGCTTTATGGAACAAGCCGTGAGTGCAGCATAGTAAAATAACTGTATCTCAACTTTACTAATTTGCTATCCACCATCTTAGAGATTTCATTTTCTGTTCTAATAATCAGTTCACATCTCCTTAAATGTGTTTAGTATTTTGTTATGACATCTTAATCACTATATATTATTCTTGAAGGATGAGAAACTTCAAGATGTTTTGGGACATTTTCAAAAAGATTTTGAAGGTGGAGTTTCAGCAGAGAATTTGGGTAAGTTAGAACACAGTGGAATTAGGGTTTCTTGCAAGCTCAAAGAGCGTCATTAAATTGGATTATTTGCTCCCAAACTGATGATTCGGGTTTGGTTACTTACCCACAGGGTCAAAATTTGGTGGGTATGGTTCATTTTTACCAACCTATCAGCGGTCGCCCGTTTGGTCTCATCCAAGGACTCCACCGAAAGTGCAGAACAATAATGTCCCTAGATCTCCTAATAATATGCAGTCAGAGGTAATCTCTTTTATTTATGGACGTATATTGTTATCATCTTATATATTACTAGATTTTGGTTGATTGAGTACTTACATACTTCAGTACTTTAATTCTGTTGCTCAAACAGGGTGGCCGTCGTAACTCCACGGTTTCTTCAACTGCACCTCAGCCATTGAGACCTGGACCTGCTTCTGGTGTTACATCACTGCCTGCTTCGAAGGCATCGTCAAACTATGATTCAGTTAAGGAAGAAGTATCGATGCCATTCTCACGTACTGAGGAATACACTTCTAGACATGTAACTGTGAATAAGAAAAATTTATCAGACCAAAAAACTCTGAAGGTTCGAATTAAAGTTGGTTCTGATAACTTGTCAACACAAAAGAATGCTGAAATCTACAGTGGTCTTGGCCTTTATGTCTCACCATCATCATCACCTGATGATAGCCCTTCGGAGAGCGAAGGAATGGATCGTGAGCCTCTTGATGCCCCGCTTGAATATCCCATGAATATTCTCAGGGTGAGTATCTTTCTGCAATTTCTTTGATGTTTTTATAATCCTTCTCCAACCGACCTGAAGTGATCAAATGTGTTTGTTTTATGCATGTGCTGGTGCAGGTCATGACTTGCTTTCCAGTTAAAGGGGGTTTATTATTATCGCCACTTCCTGATTTTATGTTTCACTTGACTGAAAAGGAAAAACTTCTAAAAGATGGTAGATCTATGCCTTTCCCTAGAGGTGGCTTAGAAAGGGCTCGGATTTCAGTGAATGGATCTGATGCTGGAAAAGGTGATGGGAAAGTAACAGGAGAAAGGAAATCAAAGTCAGTGGAGAAGAATGATTTTTCTTCTGAATTTAAGAGTGTCAATAACAGGGATGCTCACAATGGTTTTAGTGTTATACCAAAGAAGGAGTCGGATGATGACACACTGGCTTGTGAGGAGCTTGTTGCTGAAACCTTAAAGCTTCCACTTTTATCTAATTCATATTCTCATGTTGACGACTTGACAAAAGGTAAAGGTAGGGCATCCGATCCATCCAGGGAGGCCTCTAAGAGTACAATGAGGGACACTGTTTTCTCTGCAGCAAAAGAGGAGCCATTGGAGCCAATGTATGCCCAAGAGACTGGCTGGGATGACAATCAGAAGGTTGGATCAGCTGGGAAGATTTGGGAGGATAAAAAGGCCAGTTCTATGGATGATGTTTCAGTCTACCCAAGGAAGGACAGTTATAAAAGAGAGAAAAATTCTGACTCTGTCAAAGCTGATTCAGATGTAATTGCCAGAAAAGCTTTAAAAACTGAACTCGCAGATCCTCCCAAGCAGAAGCACAAACACAGAGTGACACCCCACGAACTAGATGGTATGAAGTCAGCTCCTAGGAAGGAGCATCGGTCATCTGGCGGGAAAAAGAAATCAAAGGGAAGTCAAAGTCATGGGGGTGAGACTGCAGAAGTTCCAAAGGATAGCTTGAAAGTTGGTTCTACTTCAGTACCTAAAAGTAAGAAGAATACTCATGCAGACAATTACTCGTCTAAAAGGGAAACTGAAGAAAAATTACATAAGGATATTGTTAAGGCTGAAGATAAGTATAGAGAATTTTTTGGGGACATTGTAGAATCTGAAAAAGAAGAGAACAGAATGAGTTTGTTGGAAATGCATTCTGAGGACAAGCCTAAGGATTATGAAGTGGTTGAGAAAAATACATCCGCCTTAAACAATGCATCAAAGGAAAGATCAAGCAGTAAGAAGATTGAAAAGTTTTTGACACCAGAAGCTTGTCCAAAAGCAGCTCCTCCCCCTGGAGGTGGCCCCACTTCTCAAGCAACTCAAGCGACTACGGCACCGGTGGTGATAAAAGAAAATTGGGTATGTTGTGACAAGTGTCAGAAATGGCGGCTCCTTCCACTTGTTACTAATCCTGACAGCCTACCTGAGAAGTGGTTATGTAGCATGATTACCTGGCTGTAAGTTCTATTCTAGCAGCATTTTAACAAATTATATTTGTGACATAAATGGGATTATGGTTCAGGAGTCTGGATGAATTGATAGATAATATTTTTTTAGAACTGTGTTGACAAATTGTGGATATGCGAAAACTAGAAATTGTATTTTATGTTTAAATTGATAACTGAGAAAGGTAAATTAATATCAATACCTCTTTCATGCTTTTCTGAAGTCTAATATTTCTATCTTGATATGTTTCTAGGCCTGGAATGAACCGGTGCAATGTTGCTGAAGAGGAAACGACAAAAGCTTTTATGGCATTGTACCATGTCCCTGTTCTAGAGAGTCAAAATAACCTGCATGTCAATCCTCCTGGTGTTATATCCAGAGGAAACTTGGCTGATGTTCGACACCCTGAACAAAATAATGAAAATTATGGTTCACGTTTCCTGCCCCATGGTGGAAAGAAGAAACACGGTTTAAAAGAGGTATCTAGTGCAACCAATAAAGATGGATCAGCTCAGTTGTCAAACTCTATGAAGAAGAACATCCAGGCATCAGTGAGAAGTGGAAGCTTAAATGATGTGAGCCAGTCCCCAGTGGTAAGTGAACAAGATTTTCGGCAGCTAAGCAAGTCTAGTGACTTACCTGAGGAGAAACACAAATATAAGCATAAAGAGAAGCATAAAGTTCTGGATCACAATTCCGATGGAGGTACTGATTTAGAAAAGATAAACAGATTTATTGTGTGCTTGTAATTTCCAATATCTTGTTATATGTAATGTTCTCCTTTGATGAAACATGTGCATAGGTGAGACTAAGAGTTCAAAGATGAAAAGCAAAAGGGAATCTGATCAAGAAAGTTTTAGAGCTTCCAAGAAACTGAAGGCTGAAGGTCTGAATTTTGCTGATGAAGATTGGACACCTGACCGTGGTGGGGCCCCAGGGAAGGGGGGTCCAAGTTTGAGTAACGGTTTGCTAACTACATCAGTCGGGAAAGACCGGATTAGGTATAGTGACCATTATTCTAAGGACTCAAAATCTGATACCAAAGACAGGTCGCAAGTTTCTGCTAAAAAACTGAAAGACAAAGTTAAGGTTTCCTCGGATGATGCTGCTGCAAGAAAGAGGAAAATGAAGGACGGTCATGATATTGAATCTCTTCCAGGTACAGGCAACCACCTCCAGGGCAGCAGAAATTTTATGGAGGAGTTCAGTGAGAATGACTACCGGAAGGAGAAGAAAGCTAGGGTATCGAAGTCTGAGGGGAAGGAGTCCAGTGTAAGTAAAGGCAATAGTAAAGGAGACAAAAAAGGTGGTCATGCGAAGAACAAGCAACAAGGGCAAGATCTTGGGAGCACTCTTTCTCAGCGGAGCCTGGATGGTATGGATTCTAAAAGGGATTCAGGACCTGTACAGCCATCTGTGGCGGCCACTTCTAGCTCATCTAAGGTTTCTGGTTCCCATAAAAATAAAGCTAGCTTCCATGAAGCTAAAGGCTCACCAGTGGAATCAGTTTCTTCATCTCCTATGAGAATTTCTAATTCAGATAAAGGGACATCTGCAAGAAGAAATCTAAGTGGGAAAAATGAGTCTCATGACACTGAATTCTTAGCTGTAGGTAGTCCAAGAAGATGCTCATATGGTGAAGATGACGGTGGGAGTGATAGATCCGGGACAGCAAGAAAGGAGAAAACCACCGTGGCTCAGCATGGGTCCCTTGAGTCCTCTGTTCTTGATATTCAGGATAAGAATTTAACGGGTGGTAAAGCTAAAGTACGGATTGTGCCCTCTCCAGATATAACAAATCAGCCTTTTAGTAATGGTATTGCAGATTATTTAGGCCAAGATTCTCAACATCCTAGGAAACAAACAACACTGGATGAATGCCATGATGAGGAAAGACAGAATGACAATTGTTATCATGTTAACGGTGCTCGTCCAAGGAAGTCTGGAAAGGGGTCCTCTTCGCGGTCCAAAGATAAGAACCGTAGTTTGAAATCCGATTCTGTCTTTGAATCACAAGGTAATGTTCCTTCCAGGGATAGTAGAAACAAGTTTCAGGAGAAGTCTGTGGTCAAGTCTGATGACAATGAGAAGAGATATGATGATAAGAAAGACTCTGCTGGAAAATTGTCTAGTGAGAGTTGTAAAAGAGAGAGTCAATCAAATTTGGGGGGTCATGATGGTCCAGAGGCTAAAGTAGATGTTATTTCTAGTCAGGACACCACGTCAATTCCAAAGCAGAATTTGCAAGACTGCAATGGTGAAAGATCTTCAAAGACTTCCGTCTCTGACAGAACAGATCAAGTGGAACTTTTCTCAGGGAGAGGGAAATCACGGTCTTTACCACCTTCTGGAGGTGTTCAAAATGAGACATTAGTTCGCTTCCCTCGAGTAGCTTCTGGGTCCCACAAAGGAAATGCATCGGATGTTTTGGCAGCCGATGGCTCTCAAGTTGATGATGCAACAAAGGTGCCAAAGCATAGTAGGAAGCCTGACCATCAGAATGGATCCCAGCATACTAGTTCAAGACACCCCTCACAGAATGGGCACAAGATCAGGGATCTTGATGCCCCCAGTCCAGCAAGAAAGGACTCCAGTAGTCAAGCTGCTACTAATGCTGTGAAAGAAGCAAAAGATTTAAAACACTTGGCTGATCGTCTTAAGGTTTTAAATTATTTTCTGTTTATTTGGTATTTATTGCTCTTGTTTCTGCACTAGCTCTGAGCAAGAAGGGTTTTTATTTGCAGAACTCTGGATCAAATCATGAGAGTACAGGGTTTTACTTTGAGGCAGCCCTGAAGTTTCTTCATGGGGCCTCCCTATTAGAATCTTCGAGTAGTGAGACTGCCAAACATGGAGAGATGATACAGTCATTGCAAATGTATAGTAGTACTGCAAAACTCTGCGAGTAAGTCCAAAGCTATTTTTTAAACAATCAGTACATGTTTCTGTTTTTGTTCAATAAAAGAGTTGGTCAAAAGTTATAGCCGTATGCCTGTATAAAGTTATAGCTGTAAGTCAATACGTATGTGACAAACTTGTATTGTTTTCTTATTTATTTTTTATGAATAGTTCTGGATATATGAGATATTGCTCCCTTTTTCATCCTAGTGGTTTTGAGGAGATTTTCCGCTTTTTATTTTTATTTTAAGTGAACTTAAAACCTGGTGTTGTTTTCCTATTCAAGTAAAGTATTGTATACAGCAGGAGTATGAATCCTGATACTGGAAATGTATGTACTTTTGTTTGGATATCAAAATCTATATTCTGGTTTGAATTGTAATTGCCACTCCACCTCCTATGGTTTACCTTTCAGTCGTTATCTTGTTATGCCCTTTGTTAAACTGACTTTAGTTTCATTGAAACTTTGAATAAGGAACTTATTTCCTTGTATCTCATGTGTTCTTTTGCTCTTAGTGTTTAATATTCTTTAATTGTGGCTCCAACACATTTATCCTTTCTATTTAGGCATTGAGCTGAAACTTTGTATGATACTGAAAGACAGGTTGAATTTTATGCTGTGAGGCTTTATGGGAATTGTGTGATTATATCCCGAATGATGTTTGGGGAAGAGCGATAATGTTAAATTTTCATCGCGTTTTCATGTTTGCTAAATGTGTGTTTTTGAATGTTGTTTACAGATGTTCTTTGTGAATCATATAACAGGATTCATGATCCCTGTACAATGCCCCTTGATATTTTGATGTGTTATTATCAAATATCTTCCCAATAATGAATTTGAAGTCTAGATAAGATAATTGTTTCTGATGACATTTCTTTGTCTCTGTTAATACAACACTGTGGATGGTTTTGTAGTCAAATTTTATTTGAGCTTTTGTAGTTAACCTTTTGATTTAAATTTTTATTTTTATTTTATTTTTTTGTATTCTCAGGTTTTGTGCCCATGAATTTGAGAAATCCAAAAACATGGCTGGTGCTGCACTGGCCTACAAATTGACGGAGGTGGCATATATGAGAGTAATTTATTCCTCACATAACAGTGCAAGCAGAGATCGACATGAGTTGCAGACAGCCTTACAAATGGTTCCTCCTGGTAATTTGAACAAACCCATAAAAGAATCATATCATATTCATATATACCTATATGCGGATAGAATTCTCCTGCTAGTCACCTCTGTACGTTATAATAAGAAGATATTACTAGATTGCTATTTTCAGAGAACCAATGACTTTTTGGATTTTCATTGGAGCAGATTTTAACCATTAGAAAATAAGTTGATAAACACTTGGTGCTTCAATTTGTAAAGCTTTTGAAATGATCCCAGACTCTTGTTCTCTATTAACAGTCCTTAACATTGTTTTACTGACCATAACAAGTGTAAATTTTATGGAAATAACCACTGTGCTAATGGAGTCCTGGTAATAGTTGTAGAGATGAAATCTATACGAATAAATTAACTTGGAGTGCCCATTAGTCTCTGCCCTTCTGAAGCATGCAGTAGAGTTATATGGTCCTACTGTCCTAGATACAATGTTGTATGGATACTCTGATCTGGTTTTTCTTGCACGCCATAAACTTGGAAATAATATTTTGTGGCCATTGTATTTTTGTGTTCTGTTCACCTAAGTTTGGAATATTGCAAGTTAGAGTGAAATGAATAAAATGGTGTCTTTATAGTGATTTGTGGATTGCCATTTGTCCTTTTTTTTTTCTTGTCAATTGAGAAAATTATTGCTTGATTTGTGGTTGTAAATATTCTTATTAATTACAATATTAGCATTCAATAGTATAGGCATTTCTCCTTATAATAGGGAGGGGGTATTAAAGCCATCGCATAGGGGCTTTCCTGTATAAGCTTCCACAAGGATTGATATAATAAGCATCAATTCGGTCTTCTGCAGAGATAAAAGGAAGAATATATTAATAATATTATCTTTTTTCCCATCTCCGTACAAGGCATTAGCAAGGAGAAGAAATGATTTAGAAAACACAAACTTCACTATCAGAGAGAAGCATTGTGGCTTTGATGACCAACAATTGTTTGCTTTTCTCCTTTTTTTAATGTTTTGTTTTGGAACTTGGGGCAGTGTGAGACTTTGCTACAGTAGAGATTTCAGTTGATTTAATAGAATTTCTTGTCTGAGAGGTCTTCAAATTAGGGTATGATGCTTTCTGATGCCATTGGGCTATTTTCCTGGGTTTTTATCTTCTATCTCAGAAGAATAAAATGATGTTTCCAAATTCAGAAAGACTCTTCAAAAATTTAATTTCTCCTTAATGAATGTAACTGACATTTATTTTCTTGTTAATTTTGGATTACTTAAAAGTTTCCCAAAGTTAGTAGATACATTGTTATCCATTATTTATTCATGAGATGTATCATTACTTTTTGGCTAGTGGATGGGTTTCAAAACATCAAGATGTATTTTGATTCTTGAAATAGCTTTGTCTAAGACAATAGTATTGAGGTAAAATGTGTCCCGGACAAGAGCTCTATAAGCTATAGTCCTCTGATATCGATACTTTGTTAGCGGATACTTTTGCTTCGCATGGACTCCTTAAACCACTTTTTAATTTTTTTTCTTTATACTCCATTTTATATTATAAGTTTTATTTAATTACCCAGCTATAAGTTGTTCTGGTTCTAAATGACACAATGAGTGTGGCAACCTTCTTTGTTCTTGACATAATAGTTTTCCTGTTGTTACGGCTTATCAGGTGAGTCTCCTTCTTCTTCTGCCTCTGATGTTGATAACGTAAACCAACCAACTACTGTGGACAAGGCTGCCTTACCTAAAGGTGTTAGCTCTCCCCAAGTAGCTGGAAATCACGTCATTGCTGCCCGAAACCGTCCCAACTTCATTCGATTGCTCAATTTTGTAAGTATGGTTATGTTTTCTTTGGTTACTTTTAGTTCTACTTTTGCAAGAGTTCAGTCAAAGAAGATGGCCTTTGGAGTGGTAATAGTCTCTGGAATTATGTTTGATACGGTATTTCAGTTGGATAGTTTTTTGTGGGGGAAACCCTGGTGCATTGGATATCTCATAAATAACAAATCTTTCCTTGCATCCTTTACTCAAAAGCATCCTGACAATTACTCTCTTTTTTCTCTGTCTGTTATGTTTCCAATGCATTTCCCACATTTCCAATGTGTCAAGCACATAAAATTTGCTCATGAAATGAAGCTGGTTATATCTTACCGACAGATTCCCATGTGACATTATATCCTCCTTAGCTATCTTTACATAGAATTAAGCAATAATTAACATATTAAACATAATGGGTTACAGGCACAGGATGTAAATTTTGCCATGGAAGCTTCAAGAAAATCACAGAATGCTTTTGCAGCTGCTAATGTAAGCTTGGGAGAGACCCAACACAGAGAAGGTATATCTTCCATCAAAAGGGCTCTTGATTTTAACTTCCAAGACGTAGAGGGGTTACTTCGTCTGGTACGGCTGGCAATGGAGGCTATTAGCCGTTAAAATGGAGCTTGAGTGTTCATGGGGATTATGTAAACCCTTGGAATGGAAGAGTTTTGTTCTGTCGGTGCATCCATGGGTATCAAGCCTGAAGTAGAAGAGGCTACCTTGGTTTCCCTGCTGCTCCACGTAATACTTACATTGAGAAACCAGTTTTCACCAACTCAAGAATGCTGCTGTTTGTAGATGTGTGCAGTATCAGATTGGTTTGGAATTTTCATTAATTATTCTTTGAGGCTTCAGCTGCTTTCTGACACTTAACGAGGACCAACCCTGTGGATTTCCATCTCAGGATTGGTATTCAGGAATTGTGATTGTACCACTAAATTGATTATATGATCGAGCAACTGGCTGATTCATGGTTCCACAAGATTGTGGTTGAAGATATAATGTATATAGAATCAAATTATAGATGGAGTGGGGTGGCATGAGTCTGATAACAGAGGTTGCCTTCTCTTTGGCCTTTTTCTTAGAGGGGTTTTCAGTTTTTCTGTCTTTCTAATTTGTTTTCTATTAACCTGGAGAAATCTTGGGATGGGAATTGCTAAAAAGTACATGAGCATCTTGATCTCACTTTCTCCGCAGAGACTGCATTCTCATCTTGATGCGAACAATGTAAACAGAGCAAAAGAGATGGCAGTCTCAGGTATGATAGTACTACCTTTTCATCGAAAGACCAAGATTTTTTTTTCTGTTATTTGTTTTGTTTATCCATTAATTCAGTTTTCTTATTGTGTTTGTGCAGGTTCTATTTTACAACTTGTGTAACAATTCTTAGTTTGTTGTTGATAGAAAAGTAGGAAGATGTTAGCAAAATTGTATGGTGGAGAATAAAATACAACTATAAGTATGTAGCTTCCTTCAATAAGATCACCTGAGCTTCCTTTCCTTGTAAGGTATGTAGATGATGTTTGTTTTGACTGAGCATCATTTTCTGTATTTAGTTGCCTGAATCTGAATCTAACTGCGCGGCTGTTTTTCTTTTGGTGCAGTGGCTACTTCATGTACATATAAATATATCATTGAATTATGGCAACTGCGCAAGATTTTTATTTGCAGCGTGTCTTTTACTACACCATCAGCAATCAGCATGAATGTATGCTTACAGGTAAAGCTAGTCTTCAACACTTTCAAATTTATAGATGAAATGGCAAACTAAATGAGGATTTTTGGTTCCAGGTTGATGAGCATTTGGGGACAGTTGAACTACGAGATCGACCTCTTGGAGACCAAGCTCCCTTTACTTTTCTCTTACATGCACTATATGTATACAGTTTGTCAATTGGTAGTCAGTAGAATTAGATTTATACCAATTTTATACAAGTCAGTGATGATGATGAAATTTTGATCCCTCTCATTCTAGCTCTCAACTAGTTTGCTAAATGTACAGTAGCAGCAACATTTATTATAATAAATTTTGTATCCCATTGGTTATATAAATTTGCTCTTCAGCAACATTCTTGATGCAGTTAAGTTGATCTGTCTAGAATCTAGATGGGACATTCAAAGTCAATGGAAGGTCAAATCAAGATTTTTTAAATTAAGAATCGAGTAAATCATCATATTTACCAATTATTATATTATTAGATTTTTGCATCGAAAAGGAAAGTCCAAAGCAGAGGCTAGTTTTTTCTCCATGACAAAGTATACAAGTGTTGTACAAAGCCCAAGATCCGTCCTTTTTATGCATAGCTCTTACCACTTACCAGAGTGGCCACATTTGTAGGTAATTGCAATGAAATTTAAAGAAATGACAGTTTTAGGGTGAGTTTAGTATGGCTATTCAAGCAGAGCTTTTAACAAAAAAAAAAAAAAGTTTTTATTTGTATAAATTACAAAAAAGGTGTTGACAATGTATTTTTAAAAATAGCTTTTGGTTGTGTAAATTACAAAAAAGTGTTGATAATGTATTTATAATGAAAGAGTTATGGTGGAATATCTAAAATTTATAAAGAATAGCAGTTTTGATTTTACCAAACACAAAAAAACTTCAAAATAGTTTCTAACATTAAAAAAACGCTTTTAGCATTTACAAAAAGCCATACCAAACAAACATTTAGGGCTTGTTTGGTTGGGCTTTTGAAAAACCTCTATTCGTAAAAGGTCTACATATAATAGAACTAATTGAAATAGAGCTTTTGAGAAATAAATTATAATTGTTTGGTTGGTAATTAAAAAAGCACTTTTATAGCTGTAGACCGTTTGGTTATAAAATTTCAAAAGTCTACTGAGATATTAAATTACTAAAAAAGACATATTATTTATTCACTCTATAAAAAATTGAACTTGAAAGATTTTCTACATGTTAACTACATTTTCTATTGCATAATAATAATAAAATTCAAAATTTTCACCATATAAACTTAAAAGATTAAAAAAATTACTAGAAAATATTAAATTTTCAACAAAGTTAAATAATATTTTACTTGCTTTCAACAGTTGAGATCATGTTTTTAATTAATGCCTGGGAAAATAACTTTTGCGTGTTTAAAATTAGTATGAAAGTCGTCCAATGTAATTTGATGGTAAAGACATTCAACCTGACAGTGTTTCAATTAATAGTTTCAATTAATACTAAAATCGACATTTGTATTTTTGTATGGATGCAATTTCAATTAAGGGACATATATCTCTTATGAACTCTTATCTTCAACGTTCTTCGATGACTGAAATTATAATTGCATTTTCCAACTAAAATACATCAATCTAATTATAATTACATTGTCCGCCTAAAATACATCAATAACATAATATAAAAGATTTCAAGTACAAGAATTTATGTCTGGTTTCATCCATTTGTTCGATGGAAAGGTCATTAGCTTCAATTATCTCCCTCGATGCTTCACATCTTGGACAAGCTAACGCGATATTTCTAACATGCCATGCTAGAAATCGTCTCTCATGTATAACTTCCCGTCGCGTCCCAAATTTATGTGTCTTGATCCCGTGAAGTCTCTACGGCAATTCAGTCATGGCAGAAATTTTTATGTGTCTTACGTGCATGTTGAAGTATATTATTACTGCTAGTGCAATTTATCACAAGGTAAGGAACAACGTAATCAATATCCAATAGCAAATATACGGTGATTGTCGGAGAGTTTGTTTTGATCAAAGAAATAGGCTATCTGTAGAGAGCAAAGAATAAAGAATATAAAAAGGTTTCGGGTACGGATATTGATATCCATAAATATGATAAGCACACTCATATTTATAAGTACACCTATGTCTAAAATTTAAAATTAAAACATTACTATAAACACCCATCTTAATGCCAATAGTACCCTTATTTAAATGAATGTTTTCATTTTAATACAATTTATTTATAAACCCTTTTAAGTTATTAATACGCTAAATTTTATAAATGATAAATTCTTAAACAATTTTTGAACAATTTTTTGCAGTAGAGTAGAAATCTTCACTTCACCATTTTTATCTCTTTGAATTTGTTTCTTTCTTGTCTAGCAATCAGCATTGGCACCAAAAATTTCATAATCCAAGTCTAAAATGACATCAAACCATAGACAGTATATTGGTTGAATGTTTAGTCTCCCTCCTGATTATGTCATATGACTTAAGCAGCTTCTTTGCAGTGTATTTTTTGATATATATATATATATATTTTTTTTTAATTGCTGGTTTGTAAACCGAGCTTCCTTGGTGAACAATGTTATCTATCTCTTTAATCGCTCCTCTTTTCTAAAACAAAAATAATAAATAAATATGTACCTCTATATGATGAGAGTCCTTTGGAAATTCCTTTTCCATTAATTTATAATGGGAGATTTTGATACTTGAAATAGAATTATGGTTTATTTTTTTTTATTTTTTTTAATAAAATGATATAATTGAAGGCATGGGTGTAATTAATGGGTGTACATAGTATTTGGTTTATTTTTAATTAAACTAATGGGATATTTTTGTAATTAAATTTTTTATTAAAATATGAGTGTGCTTATCATATTTATGGTTATCAATATCCGCACCCTTTTTAAAAATGTCTATTTCGAAAAGCTCCTAGGGAGGAGTTTTTGCCAGTAGAGGTTTAAACTCTACTAGCCTCTACTGAATTTAAAATAGATAATTTCAAAAACCCAACTAAACAACTTTAAAAAACTTAAGTAGAGGTTTGTAGACCTTTTGAGCCAGTAGAAAGCCTAACCAAACAAGCACTTAGTGTTAATTATCAAAGTGCTTTCAGTTTCAACTATAAATTGATTTTTTTTTTCAAAAAATAAAAATAAATCACAGGGTGTATTTAAAAAGGGGGTACTCAGTATGAATATAGTAATTCAGTCAAATACTATCCACACTGGTAACCTTGGCAGTAATTAATAGTGTAAAATCCAGTATTGGATTTTTAAGTGAAGCATTGAAATTGCGTTCTCCCTTGAATAATAATAAAAAAAAAAAAACATAATACATTTTATAGTCAGTTTCCTTTTTTATAGTCAGTTTCCTTTCCATACGCATAACCTATTCTTTTAGGCCAGCCAAAGAGGACTGGACTGATTATAAGTTTATAACAAAGTAGAATCAAGGCCTATGAGACATAAGCTTCACTAGTTTAAAAATCAATCATGTTGCTATTAATTTTTAAAAAAAGAGTGATTGACAAAACTGACTGAGAGCCAAAGTTAACAAAAATATCTCCAGTTCTGGTATCGACTTCTTCCTAATGTCATCAGTAAAGAAGACACCAAAACTACACAGCATTTACACCACTTGTCATTTTCCCAAGCTAGCTCTACAACCTTCATTTAGGCCAAATACCTAAACGTGTTTGGGTTCTCCTTGTCCCTCTCCAGATAATCTCGGCTGATTAAATCTTCCATGCGCTTCTTTATTGCTTTTATATCAGGCTGCACAACATCCCAACTCATATCAATTTAATTCAGTAACAATTCAAATAAATACATATACAGAACAAATGACCAGGCAGCATTGAATACCTTGAACATACGGCTCAACTGCTCAACACACTCTGAAACTAACTGTTGATGACCCAAAACTTTGCGACTCTTCATTATGCGCACAATTGCAGCATCAATGGCATATCGTCTATCTTTGTCTACATCTTCAACAATTTTCTTCCTCTCATCAACTGGTGGGAGTGGGATCTACACTCAAATCAACAATGTCATGTATTTATACTCTCTAATATGAAATATTGGTTCAAGTTTGTGTTTACCAAAAGAACATATCAACCCTTAATAACAAAACCAAGCCAACAAGAGATAAATAGTCTTAAGTATCAAAACAATCTCTGACCTTAATCCTCCTCATTCTGTCAGTAAACTTGGAGTTGAACTCAAAGTAGTCATTTTGAGAGATGGTTTTCGTGTTCGGCTCCTTAATAAGGATCTTATACTTTGCACATGATAGGGAATGGAGCAATCTAACCAAGTCATCATGAGTCAAGTTCAGCTGGGTCATGATCTCTGAGTAGCTCAATCTATCCGAAGAATTAAAGAGCAGCAAGGTTGCAGCCTGTAAAATAAATACACCAAAATTTAAATTTAAAATCCAACATTTCATCCAAACCCCCCATAAAAGTAGACTTCTCTATAAAGCATTACCTGATATGTTGACACAATTAACTCAATTGTTTTTTGCTCAAACTTCCCATTGACATTGCACTGGCCCAATGAGTAAATCCATGTAAGTTTTCTGTGTTTTGTTTTTGTTTCATAAAATCCCTTAAATACTTCTACACACTTGACCTGAAACGATAACATTGCAAAATCAGTTGATAGAGACAATTGCCTTCTACTTTTCCAAAAACGAAACAACCAACTGCCTTCTAAACACTAATTTCTATTAATAGAGACAATCTGATATTCCCACTATCTGCAAAGAACAGAAGTGATTACCATCTCCAAGGGAAGATTAAGATCAGATGATTTATAACTTGGCCAGAACCCAGTTGTCAGAACAGTGACTGATAAATCAATCCCAGGGTTTGCATTCGAGTTATTGCTGAGATATTCCTCAAAGCTGGTCTGATTTTCCCTTGCCAAAGTCAAATCTGTAACCTGGAAAAAAAGATGCCACTTGAAACCAAAATACAATAACGGGAAGGATTAAAAAACTTAGCACGGAAACCCAGGCCAACTGACCATCCCCTCCATCTTTGAGGTAAACTGTCCACCACACTGCTGCTTCAGTTTTGTGAGAATACTCCTTTCATGATCATCATTAGCACTCCGATCAAAAAGTAGCCGCCGAGCAAGCTTCTTCCTGCGTTCAGCAACCAAACAATATAAATAAGCACCAATTGTAAAGAAAAAAATGAATTGATAGACACATAATAAATTTAACTTTGTCATAAAATAAACTAAAAAAGGTTACCAAAACAACAGACTATAGGATTTTACCTGTAGAATTCAGCAAAAAGGTCTTTGTCACTGATATAAGCAAGCAGCTTAACTACCTGCAGAAACCAAGCACAGTTCAAAATCAATGTTAGTGATGGTGCACCACAAAATAAAACACAATTTACTAAAAGTACCTTTTCAAGTGTTTCTTCAATAGCTTCATCACCCATTTTGTCACCTCCCCCCTTCTTGAGGATATTATCACAGAATGTTGCTAGTAGTTCTGAACTTGAACTGCCACCAACAGTTTTATTGCAAAATATCTCAAAAGCCTCTTTTAGGGCCTATTGGACAACCAAAGAAAAGACAGTTTTAGATAGAGATACAGTGTGATCTAAATAACCATTAGAGCTATTCTGAGTTCTGGAAAAAGTAATCATTACAACTTGTACACCACAAACCTTGTGAAACAATGTATGGTTCTGAAAACAATTAGTGACATATTCCATATATTTGTCATGCAACTCGATAATTTTTCTGATAAGGACCTGAAAACCAGACAACAAAGTCAATTTTTGACATTTGCAACAAACTTCAAGAGAATCCAAGTGTAAGAGATGAGACATTTACCTGTTCCTGCACTGCATGTCCAGCCTGTGTGAGCAGAAAACTATCAGCACTTAGCACCACAATCGACAGAACATAAGCACAAGTATGTGTGGCATTCAACTAAGCTATATTGATTGGATAAAGTAAAATGATACATGTGCAAACATGTATGTCTGAGATATAAAACCTCCCCCTTATGTTATATTTTCTTCCATTCTTTTTTCCCTTTTCTATATTGTACCATTTGTTTAATCTGTTTTCTCTATTGGTTTCACAGAAGGGGGACCAGCTGGGGCATGTTTTGTTTGTTTCCCTGATGGAAGGAACTTGGTCAGATAAACTACAAACTGCATCAACTCAGGGAATTCCCCGGATTAATCATTTACTGTTGCTGCAACAAATACATCCGGAATAGAGTTCCCTGGTCAAAACAGAATCACAACTAGGTGGCCAAAAGGAAAAAGCCTAATTTTATTTTATTTTATTTTACAAAAATAAAATCAAGAAGCTTACAAAACTTATGTGGCAAATCAAGTATCATCTCCTGCTAAGGATAAAATTTTGTTACAGCAATAAAAATAAAAAATTCTAATAAGAAGCTTACATGGTTCATTGCAGCATCCTCAGCCTGTTGTACCAATACAGTACCTTCAGCAGTAATATGCTGCAACATCAAAATTCTCAGAAAGTATCAGCAATGTGAAAAATATAACAGGTAAGAGAAGACCTATAATAACCAAAATTTGAGTATAAAATAACCAACCTGTTTGAATACATTAGCCACTGGTTCCAAGCCTTTAGGTATTTTATGGTAAAGTCTGTACATCCTAGAAAGATCCTCCACCTAGCACAGCATAAAAAATTATTACTTGCTGATGATAAATGTTTTGCATTACCATTGACACTACAAAACAATGAAAGAGATTAAGTCACCTTATCATCTTTAAGTAAGGCACGGCATCCAGAATTCTCCTTTTCCAATAGTTCAGTAGCAAAGACCACTAACAACTCATGTTGCACTTTCTACATAAAGGTCAACCAGGTCAAAAAGCTTAAATTAGGATGTAACAGTCTTTACAGGAACAATAAAGATAATTGAATACAAAACATATCATATCACCACTTTTAAACTGCCAAAGTTCTCTTTCTAGACAGCTTAATAAAAATAAGAAAGGAACAATAACCCTCACAACAAATAAGAGTGCATCCTATAGTACTGTGTCACAAGCAAATGAAAGCTTTTTGTTCAAATTACCTACATGCGTCAAGATCTTTCCAAAAATTTCACAATGTCTATAAATAATTTCTTATTTCAGAAAACATCTTTATATATTTAAACTAACCTCAACTAACTTCGGCTCGCTGCTTGAATGCAGATAATGTGACACTCTATCCCTTTCTTTCTTCAAGCATTCCTCAGACTGCAATTCATAAGAAATATAAGACGTAGGCTAACCGGAGTTATTTTATAATCTCATAACAAATTATAGACAAAAAGACTTGCCTTTAACATGTAATCTGGACATGTATCTTCCAGAATCCAGTTTGATGCCTTACGAGAATAGTAAGCACCAGTATCCTGAAGCAAGTGTGCTTCAAAATCTTGTTCATAATTATCCATTTGACCCATTCCAATCTCCACATATATATCTAAAACATTCTTCAGCAGTGATCTGTCGATCTGCTCTCCCTCACGTTCTTTATCAATCTGGTAAAAAGCAATAACCAAAACAGGAGCTCAAAAGCACATTGGGTAAGTAGCAATGAGTTTGGTCAAACCGCATTATTGAGGTTAAAAAAGAGGTTCTTTATCAAATTGGTACTAACAATAGTTCAACTTTATCTGGATACAAAGGTCAAATCAGAGTGGGGGAAGTAAATTTACCAGAGTAATAATAGCATCTTTGGCATTGTCCTTTAACTCAATATAAACCTAAAAATAAGAGAATATACAAATGTCATGATAATTCACAAGAATCCAAAAAGCATCAAGAGGAAAAAAAGTCATGTAAAAATCAAGCACTGCTATAACATCTAAGATGCCATCAAAAGGATTCTTGACAAACCAGATCACGGAAACAAGTAAGCCCAACTTCGTTAAGTGGAGGAAGCGACCTCCGAGCAATGAAGTAGCGATCAAGATAATGAAAGAAGCGTGACAGCCACCTGACCATGACTTTATGATTGGCCCACCTTTTCACAAGCTCTCTTAACATAAACTCATCATGCTTTTCTCTCAAAGATGGCAATACCTAATAAAGAAAACAAGAACTGTGTAAATGTATTGAAAAGGAATCTTTTCTTAAAAGAGCATTTAGCAATTGATAAAAATAATAAAAGTACCATAGGAACCCACAACAACAAATCATAAGCTACAAACAATTGCAGAGACATCTATAATCATCTTCTGACAACAAAAACTATCAAACATCATTTACAAACAAAACCCTATGTATGAACAAGCAAACCTGGATCAAAACCAATAAACATATCAACTATATTAAGAGCTGTCGGTCTATTTAAAAAAAATAAAAATCTCTATAGCAATAGTCAGTTCATGTTACTCTTTGACTTCACCATAGAACCCAATAAACCCAATAAAACAAAGGAGGAAAATAATGTATGAATCCAGTTTCCTATAAAAAGAAATTTCATAAGGGGCAAACTAGAAAATATTATTTGCATGTCCTCTAAATAGAGCAATATAACACAGATCAATGCTTATACCATCTAGAGAGATCAATCCAGAATAATAATACCTTAAAAAAAAAAAAAAAAAAAAAAACATATAAACCAGCTGGAGGGATAGGCAATGTTTTAAAAGAGTGAGGCAATTCGTCCTAGTGAGGCGAGGCGGCCTCATCACCCAAAACTCACTGTTTTGAGTCAAATGAATCTTTCTACCACTGCCCAAAATGCACCATTTGAGGAAAACACAGCCCAAAACTTATCCCACTGCCTCATCGCCCCAAGGCAGTATATGTTTAGAAAAGCCTTGAGGCTGGTGCCTCAAGGCGGTGGAGGGCCGAGGCAACATGAGGCACACCACAAGGCGGCTACCTAGGCCAAGTTTTTTAACACTGGAAATAGGTGCATATTGTAACAAAACTAAGAGCAAAAAATAATGGCAATCTTCCTCACCGTTGAAGAGATATATTCTTCAAATGCTTCCTTGTACTTGTCATACAACTGTTGAGAATAATCATGAGGAGGTTTTTGGGTGCACATATTGTAGATGGTTCTGTCAAAGAAAATAGAGCAATAAGTAAATGTATGCTTAATAAACTAGTAGACCAAAAACTGAAATAGTTACGTGTAAAGCATCATATATTCCTCCGAGCTAAATGGTGTCTCAGGTAAGCCTTCCAAGATCCTCTTCAACTTCATGATCCCTTTCTGCATGTAGTCCCATCCTTGATCCAAGTCAATAGTCTTGCGCTCCATTGTTTAAAAACTTATCAGACAACCTGCAAATAAAATTCTATCATTCATCTGTAAATAGTTTCAGCATACGCCACCACCAGAATATTTCTTCTATCAACTCAGATACCAAACCCTAATTTCCCTTCTCTAGGAATTTATTTTTCATGTGCAAAGTTATAGTCGCAGTGAATCAAACAACAAAAAATAAAATAAACTTCGATGACAATAATGCAATTGCCAATAACAGACAGATACCTAAACACACAAACCCTAAAAATCAATTATCAATATCAAAAAGATAAAAAAATCACAACTCAACAATCAGCATCCAGTGCTCGGCAAAGTTAATCATATTAATAAACAACACTCTGCTATATCAAGCTGTCGTTGGCTACAGCTTGTCAACTGTCTATCTCAGCATAAGTAAATCACACGACCACAGAAAACATAATCACGTATAAATAAAACGCTGATTAACGAACGATTCATAACACAACAATTGTATATTATAAGAACCCTAAAAATATTAAATAAAAATAAAAAATCAGAAGAATCGTATAATACCGAATAGCGACCAGAGAAAAAAAAAACGTGAAATTACGATTTAATAAACAAGAAAACAGACAATGCGCAGACAGAATCGACGAGAAACCTAGTAATCGCATCGAAATAGAGAAAAGAAAAAAAGAAAAAACGCACCGCAAAGAGAAACGGACGCTGATCAGAGAGCGTTTGGACGAGACAAGAATCGAGGAGGAACCCTAACGGAGATCGCTAAATTTTGTTTGGTTAGGGCGGTGAAAGATGGCAAGTATTTGGAAAGCCCGTCTTTTTAAATGCTTGAAAATAGAATTACTGAAAAGGGGTCGATTTGTTTCACAATTATAATATCACGCAGCTTTTAGCAGATTTATAGCCTTCGCTCTTTTTTTTTAATTTTTTTTTGTTAATAAAAAAATCCGTAATTTATTTATTTACTGTTTTTTTTAGTATTATAAATAAATTCAGGAGAATGACTCAATTCCGTAACCTCGTGCTCTATGTTACTTTTCTCTTTAGATTTCTTTATTATTATTTTTTTTAATGTGAGTTAATATTGCTGTCTTTGTGTCACATATTATAATACGTTCTAGGGACCCCCCTCACCCACTCACTTCACATGTCTTAATCCGTTCAATGGGAAACAAACTTTTCTGTTTGAGTGATATTTGAGTTTTTTTTTTTAATATCCATAATTAATTTTCATTAAATAAGATAAATAATTCAATTGGGCTATGATTCACTTTCAATGTGATGCAAACAGCATATTTATTTGAAAATTGGGAATTGATTTAAGGATTAATATTAAAAACCTCTCCTCACCTTTGAACTATTATTGGATGTATAATTACAAATGTTTTTATTTTAGAAACCTCCCCTAGAAACTAACACTGTTAGCATTCCGTTTATTTTGACTGAGTTTGACTATCAAAAAGTCTAAAATAACAAAATTACAAATGAACCAAAAGTATTGAAAATGAGTATTTGTTTGAATTTATAAAAAAAAGACAAATAAATACACATTCTCGTTTATTTTCAACGCTTTTGGTTTATTTGTAATTTTGTTATCTTTAGGGATAAAATTATCCACAAAATAACTTCTCCTTTGCAAGTTAACATTCCCGTATTTTGTATCATTTTATTAATTTATTTAGTAAATGTATGAGGGTATAATGGTCAAATCATACAATTGAAGTTTAAATAGAGACATTTTAGATTTTTTAACGTTCAAACTTAATCAACACAAATGAAATGTTAACGGTGTAGTCCATAGGGGAGGTTTCTAAAATAAAAACATTTGTAATTCTACATCCAATAATAGTTCAAAGGTGAGGGAAGATTTTTAATATTAAACCTTGATTTAATGAAGAAAAAGAGAGAGATGATAATGGAATCAAACTAGTAAATATTTTTTGGGAAAAATGCAAACGCCCCCGAGTTTAGTTAATATTGCATCCAGCGGCAATTTTTGTCATAATTGCAAAAACATCCCCTCAAATCCATTCTTTTTTTTTTTTTTCTTTTTTTTTGACAATATCTATTAATCCGGGACTAGGTATTTTTTTTTTGAAAGATTTCATTATTGATAGAATTCGAATCACTGACATGAGAGTCATTTGCTCAAACCCCAAGCTCATCTATCTACCAGTTGAGCTACGCCCATGTTGGCCCGTTTGAATCCATTCACCAATGTTAGATTGACCAAGAGAAATCAAGAGAAAGAGAAGCTTAAAAGTTTTCTTTCAATGCTGCATCAAACAATTGGTTGTTCCATAAGAATCATTTTATCAAACAATTAGTAAACACATAAACTAATATTGACATATACTATGGAAATCTAAGAATAAACAACTATAAATCATGAAATAATAATAATGGGTTTCTTAAAAAAATTGAAAACAAATTAAAGTTAAAAAAACATCTCTAAATAGATATATAAAATTCTATATATATATATATATATATATATATATATATATATATAAAGCATACCTTATACAAAGACACATTCAATAAATGAAACTCGAATTTGAGATTCCGACCTTGAAAAACAAGTATAAGAAAACAAGCTCTAAAAAAATAAAATCAAGAGAAGCTTACATTTTTATCGGGGCAAAAGTTTCTCTATAATCTTGGTACTTCTTCGGATGAAATACTGTTTCAATCTTGAAAAGTATTTTTAAGGTAAAGAAAAAATAAAAATAAAAAAGGGAAAAAAAAAAAATACAGTATGATTGTGGCATTTTTTTAGTGTGATTTTTTTTTTTTTCTGAAGGAAATATTAATTGATTTTTTTAATGTAAATATTAATCGATTCTGATGCCTTTTAAAAACCTAATTATTTATAAAATAAAATCTTTCCTTTTAAAAGGGTAATTTTGTGACTAATTATATGTATTATGTCACAAATTATCAAGTTTTGTAACTAATTATGACAATTATTTTAAAAAAAGTTTCAATTAAACAAAACATAATGACAAATAGTAAAATTTGTCACAAAATAATGCCAACAGTGATACAATCAAAATTTATCATAAAGAAATGTGTCATTATATGTCACTTTTTTTTGTAGTGCTATTTCAAGTTGGTAAACCTGGTTTATGACATAGTGGAAATGGTGGAAAATGTCACTTTTTAAAAGTGGTTTTGTAAGAAAGTGAGCACTTTAATAACTTAAGTTTAAAAGGCACCTATTATGGTGAACGGACAAAAATGCCCTTACTTTACACACATTCTCTTACTTTGAAGTTTTACTTTTAATTTTTATTATTCTTTCATCCTCTTCATATTAACAGACCTCAAATGGAGGTTAAACATCATTGGATAATTAGATTTTTTTGGTTTTGGTTTGATTTGTCGATGTGAGTATGGTTAGGGTTTTAATTTATGAAAATTTGTCGACGATGAAGATCTGGGAATTTTGAACTGATTGAAAAGGCTCGGAGACAAATTGAAAATGCTCGGAGACTATTTACAAAGTCTCGAAGCCAATGTTAAAAGGCTCGGAGACTATTTACAAAGGCTCGAAGCCAATGTTAAAAGGCTCGAAAAGGCTCGAAGACTATTTACAAAGTCTCGGAGATACAAAATTAAAAGGCTTGGAGACTATTTACAAAGTCTCGGAGCCAGTGTTAAAAGGCTCGAAAAAGGCTCGAAGATACAAAATTAACAAAAAAGTTGATGATTAAAAAGGCTCGGAAAAGGCTCGAAAAGTGTATGAAAAGTATTGGAGAACTGTTGAAAAGGCTCGAATACAATGTTAAAAGTCTTTATTCGAGACTTTATTGACAAAGTCTTAGAGCCAGTGTTAAAAGGCTCGGAAACTATTTACAAAGTCTCGAAGCCAGTGTTAAAAGGCTCGGAGATACAAAATTAACAAAAAAAGCTGATAGTTAAAAAGTCTCGGAAAAGGCTCGGAAAAGTCTCGAACAGTGTATGAAAAGGCTTGAATACTTTTAACATTGTATTCGAGCCTTTTCAACAGTTCTCCGATACTTTTCATACACTATCCGAGACTTTTCCGAGTCTTTTCCGAGCCTTTTTAACTATCAGCTTTTTTTGTTAATTTTGTATCTCCGAGCCTTTTAACACTGTCTTTGAGACTTTGTAAATAGTTTCCGAGCCTTTTAACACTGGCTCTAAGACTTTGTCAATAGTCTCCGAGCCTTTTCAATTTGTCTTCGAGCCTTTTCAATTAGATTCAAAATTCACACAACCAGCTTAAGGTTGTTGTTTTGATGTGGTTTTTGTTGTTCGCCATGAGTTTGTCGTGAAGTTTTCAGACGTATTTCTTACAGCCGATGTTTTCTCTCACTCTGTCAATTGTTTTCTCTCTAGGTTTGAAAAGACACAAACTGACAAAATAATGGTATTTTTGTCTGGTCAATCAAATAGATGCCTTTTAAACTTGAATTAGTAATGTGGTGCATGTCTTACAAAAAGCGCCCCAAATAATGCTATTTAATTTTTGAACCCTTATGACATGAGAGGTGTTCTGCAGAGCTTAGTTGGCCTATCTCTTTGCTTCAAGCCAAGGGGTTCGAATTCTTTTGTGGATAGTTTGGCGAAAGGTGGTTCGAGTAGAAGTGGAGACAGACTTGAATGGAGTGATGTTTGAGTTGGTGTTTCATTCGTGTTTTTATTTGATTTGTATTCCTGTTGGTGTTTTGTGTTCTTTATTGGCCTTCAGTTGTGCTCTATTTCCTTTTCGTGGTACTGTTGTATTCTGTGTTTAGCCTTTATTTTGGTGTGGTTAGGTTGGCTTGCTGTCTTTGGTTGGGCTTGATTGGATTGTTTGTATCCTCGCCTCTTGAGGCTCTTTCTTTCTAATAAACTTGCTGTTTAAAAAAAAAAATACAATTTAATTAAATCCTGCAACTTACTAGATTCTTACCAATATATCAAGCTTATGAAAGTGAATTTTGATGAAATTAGCTAATTAACCGATACTGGATGGATCCATTAAATCAAGTTGGTGAAAAACTACGTATGAGAATCCAGAATCATTGAGAGTTTTAATGGCTTCTCGGCCCCTCTTGTCATCTTGTTGTTAAAATCACAATGACATGGCCATTAGATGATAGTTGCCTGCATATCTCTAATCCAATTCCTTCATTGGCTCCTGTTATGACAACTGCAATCCTGAAATAAAACTGGGTGTTAATTGCTTAATTTTAGCAATTTTAATTTATTTTAGAATAAGTTACGAAGCATATATAATATCAAAGAAAAAAAAGTACCCTTTTTGTTATAGAAATTATAAAATGCAACTGCTTTTTTTCCATTTTTAATGTTTAATTAGATTAAATATATGATGTTCAGATGATATATATATATATATTTATATATATACATATATATGTGTGTGTGTTGTGGAGAATATATATTTGTAGCTCAATTATCTGATGGAAGAAATGAAAAACGGTATGGAGTTTTTGATGACGTATGACATGAGGTATTTCCGCGAATAACATGACAAGTTCTTGGGCAAGTTTTTATATGCAGTTGCTAAGACCTTGACTCAAGAAAAGAAAAGTCTAGCTAGATTAGTACTTTGTTTTAGCAGCCACTGTTGACATGATTGGTAAAATTAATTTGGCTAAAAATTAAAATCCACAACTTAGTCATTAAATTTGTTCTATGTTCACGAAACTGTCACTCTTCATGATTGACATTAAACCAAATTCTTATAATTGACCCATGTTAATTTATATTAGTAAATCGCCTTTATTCTTTAACTAAAAAATTTATAAATTAAAGGGTCAGTATATGTTTAACTTGAATTTGTAATTCAAATTTCCTGAATGTTGCCCTAGATAAAGAATTTTGTTTTTTAATTTGAGGAAGAGGAGAAATTGTTTGTGAAAATCTTAAATGTTTGGAGGTATTCATCATGTAGTAAAAAGAAATGCAGATCTCGTGAAGATGAAATAAAACTTCAAGTAATTTCTTATATGTATTGAATTTTCAACGGTTAAGTACAAAGAAGATTTATTTGATTGGGCTAATAGCTAAAGAATTATAACCGAATTGAACAAGAAAATTGAACAACAAATTAAAGGAACTCCATCTGATTGAAAAACAAGCCGGACGGCCCACCATCAGGTGCCAAAGTAAGCATCACAGGTCCTCTGGCACCTTCTTCAACAGTTAACTCTCCATTATTGAAATTAAGGTCTGTCTTGAGTCTTGACCAAACCAGGACTAACTGCATTTATGCTGATCTTGGGAATTTTCTTGGCCAAAATTCTGGTGTAGGCATTGAGTGCTGCTTTAGAGACTACATAAGCCGAGAAGTTAACAGGCCACCCATTGTTTTCCAGCAAACCCTCCTTAGCATCCTCTAAAAAGGCTAAAAACCTCTTCACCACTTGATCTATTTTCTCTTCTGTCTGGTCATCAACATTGCTCAGTACCTCTCTAGCCTTTTCATTGGACAGGAATTGCATTCATAGACGACACAATGAGACTCCTATATATAATTTGGTAACACTAACATATATGATACAACAGGTTTCAGGTGCGGAACATGCAGGATCCCAATTAGCACCATCGGTGTACATCGGTCACCTGATAATTATCATACTAACATGGATATCAAACAAGAAAGACAATTAATGCAATATTATTAAGAGGTAATTACACCAAACTCCCTTGAGGTTTGCTCTTTTACACACGGAAACAACTTTACCGTTAATTGACACTCACCTCCCATACCGTTAGTGTTGACCGTTATATTTAACTGTTGACTTTTTCAAAATGCTGGAAAGACAAA
The DNA here is from genome assembly GCA_030490815.1 of Acer saccharum. Classification (NCBI taxonomy): domain Eukaryota; kingdom Viridiplantae; phylum Streptophyta; class Magnoliopsida; order Sapindales; family Sapindaceae; genus Acer; species Acer saccharum. The sequence continues at coordinate 34,832,628 of CM059870.1, forward strand.
ACTACCCTTGACAACTATAATTAAAAAAGGGTAATTTAATAAATAAAAATTTAGTAAAAATGAAAAAAGTAATAAAATTAAAAATCTTTAAAAAGATTTATCACAAAAAAAATGAAATTTTTTTAACCATCATCAAAAATTCCCCAGTTCTTTTTTTTCATCATCATCATCATCAATCTCAAACAACATCTTCATCATCAATCTCAAGCAACCATTTAATCTTACAAATATTCCACCCTTTACAAACCCAGATCGTCCATCACTTCTTCTTCACAAACCCAAACCCAAATCAATAAACCTTCACAAACCCATCTTCAACACTCAAACCCACCACCACCATTCAAACAAATTCAACCAAACCCATCATTATCATCAAAACTACCACCACCAAGATCAAACCCACCAAACCACCATCTCTCTCACACAACTGGACCCGAAAAATCAAAAACCCGAAAAAATCAAAATCCTCAAATCGGCACCACCAAAGAACTGAACCAGAAGAGATGACAAAAGGAAGACTTATTCGAAAATTTTCCAACTTTATTATCATTAGTCAAGTCCGAGCACGCATCAAGAGGCTCCGCTAAATACAGTGTCCCATATTCACCGGACCCTTTTACCTCCGGAGTTGAAAACCATCAATTTCAACCAAAAGCGAAAAACCCAAAACACAAAAAATAAATAAATAAATCAGATCATAAACAAGCAAAAATACACAGCTTGACGAATTAATTATTACTTCAATCATCTAATTTAAAGTCAGATTAACAAAACTTCACCCATCTACTAATTTTCCCGACACACTCATATACCAAATAGAAAAATTAAAAATTTAACCAATAAATAAAAAATAAAAATAAAAAATAAAAAATAAAAACTGACCGAAATTAGTTTCGATGTCGTCGAAGGAGCGAGAGACGTTTTTGTCGATGAAGACGACGTTGGCTGACGTAAGTAAAGAAATAGATAAAAGAGAGAGCAAATAAACCTCCAGAAAAATCCTCATGGTTTCCATTAAAATCACATAACCCTAATTTTTGTTGAAAATTTTGAGAAAACATGGAGAGAAGAGAGACAATTAAGGTTTAAAGATTTTGAATAGAAACATCGGCTTCCATTTCAGAAAGAGAGACTGTGTATAATTCGACTTCAATTGGGAGATTGATAGAGTTATTTCTTATTTATATTAATATGATATTTTGTTTTTTTAATTTTTTTTTAATTTGATCTCCACCGTCCATCATGGTGATGGACGGTGGAAACCAATCTTTTTTAGAATTATATTTATTAAAAATAAATTTTATAGTATCCAGATTTTATTTTTTCTTTTTGTTTTTTGATTTACTTTTTGATTTTGTTTTATTTTTTGAGATATTTTTAATTTTGTTAATATTTAATTTTAAATTACAAAATATTCTGACATGCATTAATTGAGTCTTATATGTACTGTACATAAAGTGTAAAAGGACCAAATTACCCTTCCTCATAAGTTCAACAGTTAGATTAGACGTCCGTTGACTAATGATAGAAGAGGTAAAGTTGTTTCCATGTGTAAAAGAGCATACCTTAGGGGAGTTTGATGTAATTACCTCTATTATTAATGTATACCTGGAGCTGCCCCAAAGTGGAGGAAACATTAACAATTCTTGGTGAATGAGATTGCAGAAGAAGTGGATTCACTTGCTTGGTTCCATAGTAGTTTGTTCTTAAGCATACTCATGATCTGTCTCGCAAGTTGTTTGCTTCAAAACCTGTTTCGCCATGTCAGCTTTTGCACCTAAAATCTTTAATTATGAATTTAAAGGATGGTTTAATTAATCCATATAACTATAAATTTTAATTATCATGTCAATTTATCAAATATGGATGGAAGGATAACAAACAACTTTATATAGATGAATCTATTGGCCAATTAAAACATAACCACTGCAATTTGGCAAAATCAAAATATATGGACGTACTGTACTATAAACAGAGGTTTGTCTAAAATACATATATTTTTTTTATAATAAAAAAATAGATCTTAGAGGTATGAATGAATTTCATTAATAAGAATAAAAATATATACACTACTACTTGAGAAGAGACGATAAATCATTACGCAATAAATTTTGACATAATTAAGAGTTGAGGTCACTACTTACAAATGTAAAACTTAAATGTAAATTGTTTACTATTTATTTAGAATGGTAACAATTATTAATAAAATTCAGGAATGACAGAATATATTTACTCTTAATACTGTAGTTAGTTTCTACTCCATAATCTAATAATTATCTAGTAATAACTAGACTAAGAAAAAACAAGTGTGGTTGAGAAGATAGGCTTAGATAATCAGGAATCCTAACGGGGAAAGAAAACTTAGGTGGTGTTTGGATCTGTTTTTAAAAATTGTTTTTTGTTTTTAAAAATAAAAACAACTAGAATGTTGTTTGGTTGAATATTTTATAAAACTGTTTTTAAAAACAAAAAACAACTTTTTAAAAGTTATAACTAAAAAGTTAAAAACAATTTTTTATTGTTTTCTATTGTTTTCAAAACAGGTTTTCAAAATAAACCTTGACTTTTACTTCCAAACAACTATTTCACTCATTTAAAAAAGGGTGAAATCTATTTTAGTCCCTCTAGTTTGACCTATTACACAAACTGGTCTCCCGGTTTTTAGTATTATCTTGTTATGTCTTTCTGTTAAGATTTCCGTTAGAAAAGTGAAATCTTACAGGGTCAGAGGGTCAAATGACCCTATTGCCCCTTATAACTGTTGAAATTATAATTAAATTAAATAATAAAAATAAAAAACAATTTAAAAATAAAATAAATAATTAAAAATATAAACAAAACCTAATCTCCACACTCTCTCTCTCTCTCTCTCTCTCTCTCTCTCTCTCTCTCTCTCTCTCTCTCTCTCTCTCTCTCTGTCTCTATCTCCCACTGCTATCTCTCTATCTCTTCTTCTTCATCTCCTTCATCCTTTTCACCACACCACAACTCACCAAACCCTAACCCTAGCCGCCGCCATCATCGCCGCCCAAACACCACACCCTTGCCTGCCCAAACACCACCCACACCATTCTTTCTCCTTTCTCGATCCCTCTATTCTCTCTCTCTCTCGATTTCTCGAAACCATCGCCACCGATCCAGTCATCAGTTGTTCCGCCGTCGTTCGCTTCTTGCCGTCACAGATTTGGGTTATGCGTGGGTTGTCTTACGTGAATCTCTTGCTTGATTTCAAACCACCGTTGCTAGGGGTGGGCAAAAATCCATTGAACCGAACCGAATCGGTCCAATCGGTTTTTTTTTTTTTTTTCTGATTTTTCACTGTTGACCGGTTTGGTTCGGTTCAATTTTAAAAAAACCAGATTTCTCGGTTCAGTTTCTGGTTCTAGGGTTCGAATCGGCAAACCGAACCGAGAACCAGTGTATATACTGTATATAAAAAATCCCTATCTGTCAGCAGACTCAGCTGCTCTGTGCTCTCTCTCTCTCTCTCTCTCGTCTCGTCCTATCCTAAATTCTCTCAACTCCAAATCACAAACCCTAGATCTCTCAACTCACCGTCTCTTTCTTGTCCGATGTTTCTCTCATATCCTCTGCTGGCCGACGTCGTGGCGCCCCATCGCTTTTGTCTTCTCTGCTTTCGATATCTTGGTAAGGCTTTTCTCTTCTTCGTTATTTTAATTTCTGCTTATTTTCATCATATGTGTTTCCAGTTTCCAGATCTTCTTTGTTTCTCATGACTTTTACTTTTGATTTCTTGATTTTTAAAGTTTAAATATTGAAGGAAAAATCGTTTTTAGAGAGAGAGAGTTAGATCTTTAATTTTTAATTGATAGTTGTGGTTGAAATCTGAAATTTTCATTCCAGATGTTACTATTGAAATTTTCATTTTGAATTTGAAACTTGCAGTTGGATTGTTAAGAAATTAAAAAAGAGAGAGATGGGTATGTGAAGGTAGAGTATATTACCTTAAGACATTGAGAGAGAGTTGTAAGCGGTCAAGTTTGGGTGAGAAGAAGAGTTGTTATTTTAGTGAATGAGTCTTGAGTTTTGAAGTGAGGGTGTAGCAAGAAGGAGATAAGATTTTATTTTTATTTTTATTTTTTTACGAGCAGAAAGAATAAAAACGCAGAGAAAAACTAGTCAGGCAGAACAATCCTGGAAGCTCTGTTAACACAGGAAGAGTTTTGTTTGGTATTGATAGGAAAAATTGGATAGAATTCAGCTGCTTAATGAAATAAGCAATAATTGCAACACCTATTCAGATGCTTATAAGCAATAATTGCAACACACCAACACCTACTCAATAAAGGTTCTTTCTTTTAACAATTCTTCGTATTATATTATTCATCATTTGCAACATTGTAGTGTACCAATGTATTGTCACGACTTTTTGTTTTGTTTTTGTTTGAATTATTTTTTAATTCTATTATAGTTTTTTATAGCATCGTGGGTGTGAATTCAAGCATGATTGTTTTTAGTTTACTTTTGCCGATATTATTATTTTCAAAACCAATTGGATATATTATGTTCTTGGTCTAATTAGTTGCTATTTTCTTATTATTTCAAGTTATGTTTAGATTGATTTGGAACTTCATAGTGGGTTTGGAGCAATCAAGGGCTGCTGTGCATTATGGAGTAATGAAGAATTTCTAGATTTTATTTGTGTTATGGACTTATTGTGTTATTCTAAACTTGTTTATGGATTGTTTATGTACTCTTATTAGACACTGGATTGTGTTTTCCAATTTTTCAAACCATAGCAGATTTTAGTGTGTTTTGTAATGAAGTCAAATTTGGCCCTAGGGGTGGGCACGGGTCGCTTCGGCTCGGTTTTGGCCAAAATCGAATTGAACCGATATTTATTTGGTTTTGAAATTTTGAATCGGTTTGAACCGAATTAAACTGTTAAACCGAACCGAACCGAACACCTTTATCCCGGTTCGGTTCGGTTCGGTTCGGTTCAATTCGGTTTTGGGCTTATTGGGCTTTGAGGTTTTTTTATTTTATTTTTTTCATTTTTTGTACCCATTAACATTTATTTTTGTATTTGGGCCTTTGGCCAACCAATTTTCGAGCTGCTTTTTTAACAATCCATTACATATTTACATTCTTTCAACTTAAAATACAATCAATAATAAAATTAAACTTAAAATACAATCCATAACCGTATAATAAAACATAACAAAATAATTCAAATGTTATTGATTTATCATGTCTTTCTCTCTTTCAAATCTGATTTCTCCTCCAATGAGTAGGTTTTAGAGTCGATCTCCATCCTTCAAAATCAAAGTAAATAATAAAATTATATAAATTACACAAAAAGGCATGAACACAATAAATTAAACAACATAAACAGCGAACAAAACAATAAACAAATTACAAAACATGAACAGAAGAAAGAAAATTTGTTTTACCAACAATTTCAGTAAATCTGAAATTGTAAATCTGTAAACCCATCAATTAACCCAACAATTTGTAGATCTGTAAATTTGTAATAGAGTAAACCCAACAAATTGTAGATCTGTAAACCCAACAATTTCAATAAACCAATCAGTAAATCTGTTTCACCAACAATTTCAATTTGAATAGGCACTATAAATATTAAATAGAAAGAAAATAAATAGTGGACAAAAACAAGCATTAATAATTATTTTCACAGTTTCCCGTTTGGTTTCCAAGAAAATGATGAAACCAGACCAAAAAGGAACCATTCTCTCATCTAATCGCATGCAGATCCATCAAATTAAACATCAAACACCCATAAAATAAAGAAATCAAAACAGAATACTAAGAAGAAGAAGAAAAAAAAAACCTTGACAATGATGAATATTAACGACTGACGAGTGTAGGCAGAGCCGCAGAAGAGAGATGAGTGCAGCGGTGTTGGGGAAAAGAGACGAGAGATGCTGCTATGTATGGATCTGCGGTGGAAAAGACAAGAGAGATGGTCTGTTGAGAAAACAGAGAGAAGAAGATGCGGCGGAAGAGAAAATAGAGATATGGTCTTATGAGAAAAGTAAAAATAGGTTTTTTTTTTTTTTTTTGTATTTATAATTCGGTTCATCGGGTCGGGTCGGTTCGGTTTTGGGAGTATAGAACCAAAACCGACCCATATTATATACGGTTCATTCGGTTCGAACCGAATTGAACCGAACTCACCTTTAAAACCGAACCGAACACCCTATTTTGACTCAGTTCGGGTCAATTCGGTTCGGTTCAATGAACTGTGCCCACCCCTATTTGGCCCGATATGCCTAAAATATAGAAAGCCCAGTATTTTGGCCCAAAACCGAAAAAACTGAACTGAATCGAACCGGTCCAATTCAATCGTTTTTTGATCAGTTCACAATTTTAATTTTATCGGATCGGTTCACTTTTTAAAGAACCGAACATTATCGGTTTTTTATTGGTTCACTCGAAATGTGAACCGATCCATTAAATGCCCACCCCTAACCGCTGCCGTCAGCTCCGATCGTCGCCTGGTCATCGTCTCCGTTCACACAACTGCCACTCGTGGCTCTTGATATGGTGGGTTTGATAATAGATGAGGATGGTGAGTTTACTGTTTTTAGAAAAAGAGATAGGAGAGAGAGATAAGAGATTAGGATTTGGGGAGAAAGAAGAGGGAAGATAGCAGTGGATGAGTGGTGAAGTGGTAGTGGTCCGGGTAGTGGGGTTTTGATGGTGGTCTGGTGGTGGTGATGAAAAAAACCCATAAATCTACATAATACTGTCCACAGTGGGGTTTTCGATTTGTTTTTATTTTTTATTTTTGGTTTGGTGGTGTTGATTTTGTTTGTGATTGAATGAGTTTAGTTGATGATGATTTTGATGAGTTTGGTTTTTGATTTTTTTTTTTTCTTGTTGTAAGATTTTGATCTGGTGTTGATCTGGTATTCTGGTGTGGACGTGTGGTTTTGGACTTTTGGTAGATGGTTTTGACTTTTGATTTATTTAATATTATTTTCTTAAATCAATTTCTTCATTGTTTTTAATTGAAATTATTAATTGTAACCATGCTTTTACCATTATACCCTTAATGATTTGACGGAACCCTAACAGAATTGGACGGTAGGGACTGAAATACGAATATTTGGAAACTAATGGGACATGTCAAGATAAAACTGAAAACCGGGGGACCAGTTTATGTAATAGGTCAAACTAGAAGGACTAATATGGATTTCACCCTTTTAAAAACAACAATCAAACACTTTTACATCGTTTTCCGTTTCAAAAAACTACTTTTAAAAAACACTACCAAACATATTACATTTTTAAAACATGATTTCCATTTTTAAAAAAAGTTTTCAAAAACACCATTTTAAAAATGATACCAAACGCGCCCTTAACTTCTGATTTATGATTGCAGTTTACTAAAGTCAGTGTTTCATTTAGCCAAAACTTTTGCAAATTGTTTTGGTTTGGGAGTTGGGAGACCATGATTTCAAAGAGAAATTTACCTCATTATTTGAAAGATTAAGTAAGCTAGTAAACGCTTCAGCATCAGCTATGATTCCAGAGACTCCAACATTATTTACCTGCTCAAATTTGAATATCAGAAATCATGCACCCATGTATATTCCTTTCCCTATGTAACAAGCATTTAACAAATCCTACCAACTTAGTAGCTTAGTTCTTACCAATATATCAAGCTTGTGAAACTGAGTATTGATGAAATTAGCTAATGAACCAATACTGGATGGGTCCATTAAATCAAGTTGGTGAAAAACTACGTCGGAGAATCCTGATTCATGGAGAGTTTTAACAGCTTCTCGACCTCTGTTATCATCTCTAGCTATTAAAATCACCGTGACACCATTGGAAGATAGCTACCTGCATATCTCTAGTCCAATCCTTTTATTGGCTCCTGTCACCATTGCAATCTTGAATAGTAAAACTTGGTGTTACATTCAATTCAATTCTGGATCATAAGCTACGAAGCATATATAACAAAGAAAGAAGTACCTTTTAGTAGGAGAAAATGCAACTGCTTTTTCCATTTTTTTTAAATAGCTGATGCGGAAGATGATATGTTATATTGTTATGGTACTTGTGGAGAATATTTATAGCTTTATTATAGTGAAAATAGCTACTTAGAAAATGGAAAACAGTATGGACATAACGTATGGCATGACCCCATTGTAAGAAGTGCAAAATAAAAAGAAAACGAGAAGAACAGAGAAGTGAAAAAGAATTGCACAAGGTGTTTGTTAAACGGCCACACAGAGAAGATACTTTGAAGATGCCATTAATGAGGCTCTCAAAATGATTTTTCTATATTTCACATTCTGATTTTCTCAACAGAGAAGGTATATATATATTACAGCAATACAAGAACGTTGACTAAATAATTCACTTGTAACAAACTCCTGATTAATAAAGGAGGGAAATGATTAATGGTGCCACATCAGTTACCTAATGATAACAGAATGTGCCACATCAGATTTCCTAACTTCCTCCCTAACTAACTTTGTCACCAACTCTGCGTTTTCTAGTTTTGAGCTCATCAATGCTTGCACATAATGCAAGTTCAGTTTGATAGCATGTACCTCCTCTTGCTGGAACATTACTCCCATCTCCCATCTGCATTGCAAGCTATGTGAGCACATGATGGACTGGTATCATCTCTTACATTCCCCCGCAAGCTGAACCGAGGTGAGACAACCAAGTTCAGCTTGGAACAAAAATAGTGAAACTTGTCTTTCGGTAAAGCCTTTGTGAAGACATCAGCAATCTGAGAATCAGAGGGCACATACCTAGGTTCAACCACACCAGCACTAACCTTTTCTCGAATAAAATGTGTGTCAATATCAATGTGTTTCGTTCTTGCATGAAACATAGGATTTTGTGCTAGAGAATTCGCCCTAACATTATCACACCATATCACAGCAGGTAGAGGAACTTGAACATGGAGCTTCTTGAATAAAGATTGTAGCCAGATAATTTCAGTAGTTATCTGAGACATGGACCTATATTCAGCCTCTGTGCTGGACCTGGCCACAACTTGCTGCTTCTTGGCACTCCACGAAATCAAGTTTCCTCCTAGAAAGATGCAGTTGCCACTGGTTAATCTGCTATCATCCAAGCAGCTTGCCCAATCGACATCAGCATAGGCAACAAGACTAAGAGCTGAAGAGGAAGACATAAAAGATAAGCCTTTGTGAATGGAACCTCTTAGGTATCGAAGTACCCTCTTGCATGCTTGCCAATGAGCTTGAGTGGGAGCAACAAGAAATTGGCTTAGCTTGTTGACACTGAAACAAATGTCAGGTCGTGTATAACAGAGGTACTGCAATGCTCCAATTGTGCTGCGATATAATGTAGGATTCTCAAGCAACTTACCATCTTTTAGCATCAATTTGGAGCCAGAACTGGGATTGTCACATGGTTTGGAATCAAACATGTTGGTGCGCTTTAGGAGATCCACAATGTATTTAGCTTGAGTCAGGTATAATCCAGATGAATTTCTGAAGGCTTCAAAGCCTAGAAAATAGCTTACAGAACTTAATGTTTTTAAAGTAAAGGTAGACTTGAGATGGTGAATAGCTTGATGAATAAGGGAGTTGTTTGTACCTGATATCAAAATATCATCAACATATACAAGTAAGTATATGATATCAGTACTAGATTTCTTGATGAAGAGGGAAGAATCAGATGTGCTATTGAGGAATCCCCACGCAAGAAGAGCTGTTCGAAGTTTGTGAAACCAAGATCGTGGGCTTGCTTTAGGCCATATAAGGCTTTGTTGAGCTGACACACGAAGGATGGATGAGCAGAATCCTCAAAGCCTTCTGGCTGCTTCATAAACACCCTCTCATGCAGATCACCGTTAAGAAAAGCATTATTTATATCAATCTGCTGAATGTCCAAGTTGAAGTGAACAGCTAGAGCGAAAAGAACACGAATGGTTAAAGGTTTAACAACATGGCTGAATGTGTCGAAGTAGTCAAGCCCAGCAGTCTGATGAAAACCTTTGGCAACGAGTCTTGCCTTATGTTTCAAAACCGAGCCATCTGGATTGAATTTGGTGCGAAACACCCATTTACTTCCCACTATATTCATATCACTTGTAGCTGGTACAAAAAGTCCATGTATTGTTTTGGTGTAGAGCCTGAAACTCATCCTTCATCGCATCAAGCCATTTATGGTCTTGCATTGCAGATTTCATAGACTTTGGTTCTAGTTCAGTAAGGAAGCCAGAAGGAAAGACACACTCTGAGAGAAAAATACAAGGCTTGTAAATTCCATTTCTGGTTCTGGTAATCATAGGATGTTGTGCAACAGATTGTGCAACAGGTGGAACTATATCAACAGTAGTAATATGCATAACACCAGAACTAGAAGAGGCTGCAGCAGAGTGATCTTGAAAACTGTTGACAGCAAATTCGGAATTACATTCTAATTGATTCCCAGATGATTGAAGACTGTTGGTAGCTGGAAGAGGATCTTGAAATGTGGAAGCAATTGGTTAAAACATTTGAAACAACCTTGGAACAGCATCAGATGTGGACTCCCTGGAAGCCAAAACATGATCTTTTGGAGAGCAAAACAAGCTTTGGTAAGGGAATTCAAGCTCATTAAAAACAACATGCCTGGAGATAAAAACCTTTCCTGACGGATGAAGACAACGATACCCTTTATGAGATAGTCTATAACCAATAAAAACACATTTACTTGAGTGGAAATCCAACTTGTGTTTGGAGTAGTCCCGTAGATAGGGAAAACAAGAGCAGCCAAACACTTTGAAGAAATTATAATTTGGTTTCCTGCCATATATCTTCTCAAATGGAGAGACAAATTGTAGAATAGGTGTAGGAAGATTGTTGATCAAAAAAGTGGCAGTGGAGAAGGATTCAAACCAAAACTTCAATGGAAGACCACTATGAGCTAACAAGGTTAAACCCATCTCCACTATACTCCTATGTTTCCTCTCAGGTATCCCATTCTGCTCATGAGTGTAGGGACATGAAAATCGAACTTGAACACCATTGTTCGATAGGTAAGATGCAATTGGAAGAAACTCACCACCCATGTTAGCTTGAAAAAGCTTAATTTTCCTCTCAAACAGCAACTCTACCATCTTTTGAAATTTTACAAAAACAGAAAAGGCATCTGACTTGAGTTTTAGAGGAAATATCCAAGTAAATCGGGTAAATGCATCCACAAAAGCAATGTAGTATCTAAAGCCATCAGTAGAAATCAAAGGGGCAGGTCCCTAAACATCACTGTATATTATCTCAAGAGGTGCTTTAGCAGTTATACAGGATTTTGCAAAGGGCAGCTTGTGAAGCTTGCCTTGCTTACAAGAGTCACAAAATGGAAGACTAGATACATTGAAGGGAAAACACAAGGTGGCTAACACTTTCTGAACAATTAAGGGTGTAGGATGTTGATGTGTAAAATCGTGTTATAAAAACCTAACTCGCAAGTGCACGAATCGTGAGATAAGTACAGCGACAAGTAGGGATCGTTCCCACGAGGAAAAGTGATTTACTAGTCATAACTAATTCTAATTAAAGTTAAGCAATTAAAAGTAACCAAGAGAGTTTGTTTGATGATTGATTTGATTAAAACTAAATTAAACTAAGAAAGCAATTAACAAGAATATGTGAATGTGATCAAGAGGTGAAAGGACTAGGACATCAATGCTCCCCAACTATGTTTACTTAATGCTTCGAACTGACTTTGATAAAAGATGTAACTCAAGTTAAGGGTTCGTTCTTATCTTATTTATGATTGTTACCGTATGATCCTGGGATGAATCAAGTGTTCTCAATTATAATTTACCCATAGATCAATAGCGCAAACTACAACCGAGAACCCATTAAGTGCAAGAACTAATGAACCAAAACCTACTTGCATAGATCAATGCTAAGATCAGTTTTACCCATTCAATTGAATATTAATTAAGGTTACGTGTAGATCAACACTCCAAACTTAATTGTTAAATTATCAAAACCCTAAATTCATGCCAACGTATGATCATGCATCAACACAAACAAAGAATTGAGACGTAAAATGAATTGAATGAATCAAAACTTAAATTAAGAAAATATAGTCAATTCTAACAAAGAGTATTCATAGAGGTTCACATTGATTCCCTAGTATGGATTAGTTACACATCATGAAAATAACAAGACAAGAGATAGAGGAGATAAAACCCATTGAGGCCTTCAACGACTTCTTCCCATCTTCCATGGTGAGTCTTCTTCGTCTTGCAAACCCTCGATGTGTAAAGATGGATGATGGTGATGGGGGATGGCCCCCTTGGTGGCTTGGGACCTCCCTTGGCTAGCTCTCTAGATGGTCTCCTCAGATTCTCCCGAAATTAGGTTTCAAAGGGGTTTAAATAGGTGTAGATGCAAGGCCATGACCTAAAACAACAAGGAAATCTATTCCCTTTGAGAATACAAGCCTATTTGGAATTCTATTTCTTTCCTAATCCATCCAAATTGATTACTTATTGAAGGAAGATAAGGATTAGATGTCTACTTGCTTCCCAAGACTCTCACACATGTCCAAGAAGGTAATATTTCCCGTTCCGACAACTTGGGAAACAAATCCCGAAAGTATTCGCGGATTTTATGACTGACTGATCTGACCTTCGGGCACTAAAACGGACATAACTTCTTCTAGAAAATTCGGATCGACAAGCCGTAAATTGGGTTGGAAACTAGACTTCCGGGGCTTCAAATCCATAGGTAGCAGGACACACAGTTCAATTGGAGCTGAGAGATATGGGCCCCGCAATATTGATGATCTGCACTGTGACGGGCTACCGCTGCGCTACCGCTGCGAGAGCCAGAGCGGTTTTGGCAGCGGTTTACACTGTTTTGCACCGCTTTCATGCCGCTGTGTGGAAATTGACAGCGGTCTTTCATGATGGTTGATGGCCATTTGCATAAAAGTCCCTCAAATCTACCAAAATCACCTTTTTTCTCTAAAATACTTCAAACATATCACTTGAATCCAACAACCTGAAAAATGCTCAAACACACAAATTAAATCCCAAAAAGACTCGAGAAACAAGCAATTGATTGGAGGAATGGGGATAAAAAACATATACAATAAATGATCGATCAGATGTCCTAGTTTTGCATGCCAAATAGCTGAATTGGCTTTAGCAGCAACCGAAACTCTAAAGGTTGATTGATTATTCCTACCAAGCATTGCTTGATTACAAACTTTATTCACACAGTGAGTACAATCATTCTTATTCACATCTGAAGACACTAGGGGCACAGACTTTAGTAGGTTTAGGCTCCGAGGAGAGGCTTCCACCAGTCTTATTTCACATGATTTGTAGCTCCGCTATCAATATACCAAGTCGGATCAGAAATTGTTTCTGGAGTAGCAAAATATGCAGAGTTTTGAGGTGCAGCAAAGCCATTCTCTAAGACAGGATTTCCTCCTTGATCACACATATTGTTCTGAAATGGTTGTTGAATGTAGGTGTTCTGAAATGGTTGTTGAATGTAGGGAGCTTGATTTCCTATGTAGAAAGCTTGACTTCCTTGACCATGAATGACCTGATTTCCTTGACCATAACGACTTCCTTGATTTGGTCCTTGATATTGTTGATCAAAACGCCTATAGCATTGAAGAACAACATGTCCAGATTTTCCACAGAGTTGACAAAAAACTTTCTAATTTCCTCTTCCTCCAGCTCTTCAACCACCTCTATTTCTTCCTCTATAACCTCGTGAGTTGTTGTTAAAGCCTCCTCTATTACCAAAATTTCCTCTATTGTTTATATTATGATCATTATATGCAAACTGAGCTGAGATAGGAGAGCTTAAAGCAAGATTTGCACTGCTATTCAAGTGTTCAATTCTTTGTTCGTGCATTAGAAACAAAAATTGAGCATCTTCAAGCAGCATAGTATTTTGTTGTGAGGAAATCAAAGTGACAACCGAATCATATTCATGACCAACTCCATGTAGTAGACTCATTATTAAATCTCTATCACTAACAACTTCACCTGCAGCAACTAGAGCATCACTAATAGCTCTTATTTTAACCACAAACTCACTAATCGAGTCTGATCCTTTCTTGACAGACTGAAGCTGTTGCTTTAATTGCATAATTCTGGCTAAAGATTGTTGAGAGAAGGTTCGTTCTATCTTAGACCAAACTTCAAAGGAGGATTTCAAGTTTGTTACCTGATCGAGCACACCAGGAGTCAGAGTAGAGAAAATCCAACTCATTAGAAGTTTATCAGACTTCTTCCAATTGACAAAATCTGGATTTTCTCGTTGTTCTTCAACATCGCCAGACCGAGTTGTAATGAACTTTGGTGGAGGAGACTTCTCGCCATTGATGAAACCTTCAAGATCCAGAGCCTCTATTGTTGTCAAGACCTGAGTTTTCCAGTAAACGAAGTTACTGTGATCAAGCTTCAAAGTGAGATTGAGACTTATAGTTTTAGCAAGCGAAGAAAATTCCATAGTCTTGTGTATAGTGGTTTGATCGTGAGATTCAGTGGAGGAAGAGTTGTTGGATCGAACTTCTACCATTGACGCTAGTCAGTGGAGCTCTGATACCATGTAAGAAGTGCAAACTAAAAAGAAAATGAGAATAACAGAGAAGTGAAAAAGAATTGCACAAGGTGTTTGTTAAAAGGCCACACAGAGAAGATACTTTGAAGATGCCATTAATGAGGCTCTCAAAATGATTTTTCTATATTTCACATTCTGATTTTCTCAACAGAGAATGTATATATATGTTACATCAATACAAGAACGTTGACTAAATAATTCACTTGTAACAAACTCCTGATTAATAAAGGAGGGAAATGATTAATGGTGCCACATCAGATTTCCTAACTTCCTCCCTAACTAACTTTGTCACCAACTCTGCGTTTTCTAGTTTTGAGCTCATCAATGCTTGCACATAATGCAAGTCCAGTTTGATAGACCGTACCTCCTCTTGCTGGAACATTACTCCCATCTGCATTGCAAGCTATGTGAGCACATGATGGACTGGTATCATCTCTTACACCCATACTATTTCCATTCCACGTATAGGTTGATGACTCTGTTAAAGTAGTAACCTGCAATTAGTCAACATAGTCCTAGAAATATTTAGAATTATTTAGAAAACTTATATCGGTAAAATAAAGAAAAAATCTATGTTGTAAGTCGAGTAAAGAAGTGAAAAGAAGTTTATAAAAGAAATAATTTACACCAAATATTTAAATCGGTTCTGTAATACACCGACTCATGAAATTAGTATAAATAGACTAGAGTAATTGATGTAAAAAAAAAAAAAGTTACAGAAAAATAATAATTAAACCCTTCTTGTCTTTCTTTACAAAAATCATCCCTCGTGAAGACCTTTCTTCATTGACTCATCATATTGAAGTGTTCTTAGTCAATCAAAAATGGGAAAATTGCACTAATATCCCCTAACTTTAGGTGAAATTGGACCTATAGACAAAAGATCGATTTATTGCACAAACCTCCCCTGAATTTCGTTGACCAAACGTTGACCACAGTTAAGATTAATAGTTGACAGGATTGACTCTTGAAAAGTCACATTTACCCCTAGCCTTCCATCTGAATAGTCAGATTTACCCCTACCTAATAATAAATGAAAGAAAAAAAGAAATTGAAATATATTTTCATTTTATTTATAAATTAATTAATTTTAAAAATAAAACTAATTAAACTATTAAACAAAAATGAAAAATAACCTAAATTAAAACAACCAAATCGTATTTTCCCTAACCTAAATTAAACAACCATGTTTCCCATCATTTTCTCCACTCTCCACTCTCCACTCTCCACCATCATATCTTCCACACCCAAACCCTAGCCACCTCTCATCAATCATCATCTTATACTAAAATAATGAATAATTAAAGCTAAAAAAATTAAAATTAAATAATAAAACCTAGCCACATCTCACATCTCACATCTCACATCATCATCTTCATATCCTGTCATGAGGCAAGCACTCCTGCTGCTGAAATTGATGAAAATGGTTCCTATTCGCATTGGATGTTTGCTCTGTTTTTCTGAAACTGACTTCTCTTCTACTACTTTTCTATCTGGCTCTCATTTTCTTCCCCTGTTTCTTGGTCTTGACCGATATAGGTCACTATAGGAGAAGAGGGTTCTGGGTTTTCAAATCACTAACACGAAACTTGGATGTCTGGAACCTAAAACTTAGCCACCTCCAAACCACCACCACCAAACGACCATCACACCAGATTCACATACAATCAAACAAAAAATCACCATCTCTCACACACTCATTGCAAATCACACAAAACCCCCAAGATTAGGTTTCGAATTGGTTTCGATCTGGGTCAATTAGCACCGATCTCCTCCGCTGAAAAGAGATCAACAGTCTCTTCTTTCTCTTTTGCTGAGTGGTGGTGGTTAGAGAATATCGAAGGACGGTCGCTATGTTGATGGTGGGATTTCAGGGTGTTATCGGCGAGGATTCGAGAAGAAAATGAATTTGATCCGGTTTGGTTCTGGTTGATGTGGTGGTGGCAGTAATGGTGGTCCGACTCTGGGTCTGGTGGTGGTCATGGTTATGGGTCTGGTTTGGCGATGATGATGATGATGATTATGGTGGTTTAGGGTTGGGTTGGGTTGATTCTTTTTCTAGAAGCACATCTGAATTTATTTTAAATTAATATTTGTTTTAGTTTTTTAATTGTTAATTTAAATTATAGAGAGCTGATGTGTTCGATTATGATTGGACAAGAGCTATTTTCCTTTAATTTATTTAAATCACTCTTGAAAGTCCATTTTGCCCTTCCAACCGTTAACTTGTAGTTAGTCAAATGTTTGGTCAACGAAATCCAGGGGAGGTTTGTGCAATAAATCGATTTTTTATCTATACTTCCAATTTCACCTAAAGTTAGGGGATATTAGTGCAATTTTCCCATCAAAAATTCAAAACTTTCTTTTTTTCCACCTACTCCCAACAATTTCTTCTCTGGCCAACTTTTTATGGGGTATTATTTATTTAGTCCCTATATTTTTTTGAAATGTCTATTTTTTACTCATTTATTCATTTTTCACTAGATTGGTCCCTATGTTTTCAAAAACCACTTGATTTCGTCCTTCTGTGAGTCAACTGTTAGTCAAATTAAACGGTTCTAAGGGTGTTTTTGTCTTTAAACATTTATATTCCACATGTCAACACACAAATAAATAGAAAAAAAAAAATAAATTTGATTAAAAAATATTAAATTTAATTAAAAAAATTAAATGTGGAGATCCAATCTCCACCTAATAAAAGAGAATTTAAAAACAAAAAATAAAAAAAATCAAATTGATACATAATCGGTCAAATCTGGATCATCATCATCAACCTTTAATCTTCCATCATCTTCAACCTTCAACCTTCAACCTTCAATATCATAATTAAATCAACTATAACAGTTGCATTCAGCCTCCCACTTGATCACAATTAAATCAACTTAAACTTCATTTCGAAACCAAAACTAAAAAAAAAATAAAAAAATAAAAAATAAAAAAAAAAATGAAAAGGAAGAAATCAAATAAATTTTTCTTGGGGATTAAATGCAGAAATCTGCCGTTCCTCCTAGTAACTCATACAAATTTAGATACATCATCAACACCAAACCATCTCAAATCATCGTCTAATCATCATCAACAATAAACCATCTCAAATCAACACCAAAACCATCCCAAATTTACAGAAGTCTAGGTTTAGTCATCAACACCATCATAAACAAACTCCACCACCGTCGAACCATCTCCTGATTCTCCTCCTCACGGGATCTGGAATCCGCTCCTCAGCGAGCAGCAGACCTCCTCGTCGGACCATCTCCTCCTTTGTAAGGTTGATAATTAGTGTTGACATTAATTCCATATCAAAACGTGTTTAACTTGTAATGTTTAGTGGTTAGTAATTGAAGAATTTCGAAGACGAAGGACGTCTCAACCACAATTCGTTCAAGTAGCCGGCTTTTAAGAGATTCGTGCATTATTGGTCAACAAAGGTATTAAAGATCCTCTTATCTCTTACAAGGCTAGGCACACACTCACACATATCATTCTTGTGTGTTCCTTCATGATTTAATTTCATTTACATATCACTTTCACACACTTGGCAAAATATGCTCATGCATTCATATTAAGTTAATAAACTTTGTGTTTTGCATTTTGTAGGACTATGTCCGGAAACTAGCATATGTGTGTGTCTTTGTGTTTGTATGTTTCCGTATTTTGTGTTTAGGACTTGAACATGTTCTTATTTAATGCCTTATTGAGTTCCGGTCATTTCGGTTACTCATTCATAAGGTTTCGAGTCCAAACAAGTTGACTATGCTATTTTTCGTTCTCATTCGTTGAGTTGACTTCATTGATGATTTCCGAGATGATTTCTCAACCGTTTTTCAAAGTTGTGTATTCTTTGTTGTGCGTGAAAGAGTCACGATTCGTAATCCAAAAACGGATTCAAAATCGGAGTTCGGACACCCAAGATACGGGCCGAAGAACCGAGGGAGTGCACGAGAGGATAGCCCAGGCCGTGGGCCACGTGGGCTGGCCGTTGGTGAGGCCGTGGGCCCCACGGCTTGGAGCACTCTCTGCTCCCGTGTGGGCCACGCGCCCCCCACGGCCAGGGGGTGACGTGGCACCACGTGATTGGCTCCCTTGGCCCTTCTCTCTCCTCCTATTTCTTCCCTCTCTCTCTCCATTTTGAAAATTAAGAAGAAACATTTCAGAAATCCCGTAAGCTCTCTCTCCAGCTTTTTCAGATTTTTGAAACACCATATCTTCCTCATCCGGAGTCGGATTTGAGTGATTCAAGTTGAAGAGTGTTCGTATTTGAGTCCTCTAACATCTCCAAGTGGTTTGGTGGCTGTTTGATCGTGATTTCCAGTGGTTGAACACTGATTTCCGAACCAGTTGTAGAATCCGAGGTAATGGTCTCAACTTTGGGATTTCTTGTTTTTTGACCTTCCATTTGCTTGGGGTTTCTTCTTCTATATCTATGTTTATGTTTGGTAAAAGCTATTTGGAAAGATAGCTTGATTATCATTCTAATTGAAACTCAATTTGTGGACTAATGTTGACTAGATTCTATGATTCTAGGTTTTACATATGTTTGTGAGTTGTATTGTGATTAGAATGGCATCTTAGGTTGTTTGGAACTTAATTGAATTAATTTTGTGATAAATGACCTTGAGATTTGATTTGATCCTTTGATTGATAAAATCTAGGATTTGTGTATTTGTTTGTGATTTAGAGAATATAGGTTTTGATTGATGTAAATCTCAAAACCTTGCTCTATATTTTTGACTAGTATATTGATTGATTTTAATCTCATATATCTAGCATTTAATTGTGTATTGATAGCATCTTGAATTTGTACATCATGAACATTTTATGATTCAAGTGTTATATATGTGAATGAGACTTTGAGTGTATGTGTTAGGTGTTTCACATGCTTAGGTTTCCATTCTTGTATTTTTGCATCTAGACTTGATTACTTGTGATATCACATGTTTAGGTCTATTTATGCCATAGAATGTATTGATCACATGTTCTATGTTGTATTGATTGTTTGCATCATTTGCATTCACATGATCGCACTGGGAAGTCCTTGTAAAAGGCATGGAGTCTTGGTTAGAGTCGGGGTGACTCGGATAGCCAAGCAAGAAGTCTTGCCTAGAGTCGGGATAACTCGGATAGGTAAGCAAGAAGTCATGGCTAGAGTCGGGAGGACTCGGATAGTCATGCATGGGAGGCTCCCTAGAGGCAAGAGTGCCTTGGATAGGGAGTTGGCTATTGTATTGGTAGGCCTAGGCGTATGGTTAGACATAGACTCCGATAAAGCGGGGTACACGGGAGGTGTATGCACTCTTGAAGAATTTCTAATCTACCATCGATGTTAGTTGTGTGTGATGTCCAATATATGGTGGTTGCGCATCATTGAGGGATTTCACACTTTCCAATAGGGTTGGGTAGGCTTAGACTTCACTAGGTTGGGTGAGCTAAAGATTGGTCACTTTGTGAATGTTCTATGTTTACTTTCCAATAATATAGTACCCAATGGTTGTAGTTCAACTCGTGGATGTTTCCTCCTTGGAGGTTTTACCACGTTAAAAAATCTCTTGTGTTAATTCTTCCTATCTTTTTCTCTTATATTTTAATTGTATATTTTATTGTCTTGATTCATAATATTCACATGTAATGTATTGTGAAGCAAGACATTGTATAGTGTGATTAGTGAATTCATTCCTTAGATCAATTTTGTATCTTTGATTCTTTTATATATTGTAATTTTTGTATAGTGACATTTTGATCACTCTTGTAATTCATTGAACACTTATTGAAATACAAGCTTACTTTGTTGTTGTGTTTATTTGTCCTTCTACCTCACATAACTTGTTGATATACTTAGACGTTGCTCTTATGATTGTATTATCGTATTGTCTATGTATGTCTTCCTTGGCTTATTGTGTTGTGTGTAAGGCTACCTTGAGGGACAAACGAATGTTTGTTTAAGGGTTTGAAAAAGGTGTAAAAAACCTATTCATCCCCCTCTCTAGGTATGCTTTAAGCAATTTAACTTCGTTTGTATACTTTCATCCTTGTCTCTAAATCCGCTTCAAGTTCAAATCAACCTGTTGTTTTGACTTCAACTCATGTCTGGAAATTGGTTATTTTTGTAAGTTATGATCTCCATCTGGATTCAAGATCTGAAACTAGCATGAGACGCGTAGAACCGATGAGACAATCCATAATGGTTCTAAAACCCCCAAGCTCTGCAAACACAAAAACAATTGGCTATCAGCTATGCTAAGCAAATAATCAAGAACAATGAATCAGCAGGAAAACATGTGACGAGTAGCAAAGGGAAGACAAAGAATCAACAAATTTCAAGAAATGGAAGAACTCTCTTTTCCAGAAAGTGGACTCCATCAATTAAATAGAATACAAGCTAGGAATATAGGGATTAACAACAATTTACGCTCATAGATGAAAGAATCAAGTACCAATCCAATGTGATTGATTCCCACAAAAATGCAAAAATCTCAACTTACAAAAACGCCTTTTAAATTTTACAAAATGTTTTTGTTTTGCAATTTGTTTTATTTTCTTTTAAAAAAATTAGATTGAATGTTAAATAACATTTTTTTATTTTCTTTATAAAAAAATTCATTAGTTTACATTAGACCTAGCAATGGATCATGTTATTACGAATTCATGTTGTTTCGTGTTGAATTAACGGTTTTTTTAAGGGTGAACCCAAAACCAACCCATTATATTTCGTGTCTTAATGGGTTGACCCATTAACAACCCGATCCGATAAATTTGACCCACCAACCGCTATTTTTGAATGGGTTTGGCTCATGTAAAGTTTTGCCAGGTCTAGTTTACATTTAGTGTATAAGAAAAAAAATCAGATCCGTTACTTTATTTTTAAATTTTTATTTTTAAAATTTAGTGAAACGTGTCAAATTTTGATTGGATTACAACCCAAGTTAATTTGTAAAATTTTATAAAGTTAGAGGGTAAAATCGTACTTTTAAACCTTTTAATTTAAATGAAATGTAATATAGTCAATTTACATTTTCTATGACCATTGACCGTCAAAAATCTGGTCAAAGGGACCAAATTGAGTGGTTTTTGAAAATATAAGGTCCGATCCAGTGAAAAATGGATAAGTGAGTAAAAAATAGATATTTAAAAAAAAAAAAAACATAGGGACTAAATGAATAATACCCCATTTTTTATCTCCAACTTATTGGGATTTTTTCCTCTACAAAAGGAGAAAAACTTGGTTTCACCCTGAGTGTTGCACCGAACCAATTAAATTTTGACACATCATCCAACAACCTATCCAACTCAGCCATCCAACTCAACAACCCATCCAACTCAGTCATCCAACTTAACAACCCATCCAACTCAGTCATCCAACTCAACAACCCATCCAAGAGAAGATTGGCAGCCGGAGGAGGAGCAACGATTGACTTTCCCTTTTACCCAAGGGCACTATTGACTTTCCATACCCCAAACACATTCTAATTGGGATGTTTGTGTTTGAATATGACATTTGTTTGAAAATTTATTTTGTTAGATAAATAGAGGGTATGTTTGTGCAATTAACCCTTTATTTTATTTTATTTTCGACTTACCCAATCAACTTCATTTACAATTTCACATCATTACATGTCTAATGTAGGTGGTCGAAATACGCGTTATATGAATTAGGTCGGGTTGTGTTAGGTCCAAGGCAACTCGCTTGAACTTGTAGGATGGACGAAGTCGTCTCTTTGTTTGAACCTGCAAGATTATGTTTGTCGACCTAGGTCGGGTGCTTTGTTGAACCTGCAAATATGATTAGAACAGTAGTAATACAAATAAAATGAAGAAGTTGGGTTAAGTTATTTAGCCTTAGGTGTGCTTGAGCTGAGCAATACTCTGTGGTGATCGTGATATAGGATCCGGCCAAATTCCAGTTGTTGGAATATATATTTCTGTAGAGTTTCAGTACGCCTTAAAGAGCTTTAGTTCAGAGAGATTTCAGAGAGTTTTTTAGTGAAGGGGCCTTCTTATTTATAGTAGAAGAAGTAGCTTCAACATCCACTGATCATGTTGTGATCATGTGCGAGATACTTGGGGAATCAGGTGTGATATTGGGAGAGATTCTCTCTTCCAGTTATCCACCAAGCTCAACTGATGTTTTAACTTGGTCATTCAAAGACTAAGTCATGCTGCTGCTGACATGTGTTGGTGTAAGTGCATACTTATTGATTGGCTAATTTCATGACAAACCACATTGGGATTGGTATGTAATGGGTAGCTTAGGTTATTGTGGTTGACAAGCTTCCGGACTTCCCAAGTTGACTTCAAGATCAAGAGCTTCAAAAGGTATATCACTTGACTTTGATTCTTGAAGAGATTAGGTGCACACACATACTTGCATGCATCTTTATATATCATGCATTTGTTACCATGCATGTGTGCTTCATTGATTAGTGCATCTATGTCTTTTAGCACACTCACTTGTTCATTGCATTTATATGATTGCATTTGTGTTCTCTTAATTGTGTGCTTATATGATTAATCATCACACTTATGCATTTTTATATATTGCATATCTTTTGTGTGTCATATGCTTGGTGATTTCTCATGTTGTTATTCTTTCCCATGCATGTTCATTTGATTGCATCTAGCTTATTGAAATGCCATGACTTGTTAGGCATTAGGATGCATTCACATCCCACACTTGCACTTCATGATAGTTAGTCTTAGTGTGGTGTAATTCGTTTCCAAGATGGTTCGAAAATGTCCGCGCATGCACGATGGTGTGCTTTGTTTAGCGCGAGGACCGCATTTGGAGAATGACATGGCTTCTCCATTGATTTCACCAATAGTGGTGAATCGGCAGTTAGTTTGGTGGCTAGACCGCCAAATGAAACCGTCAAATTGAGTTGGTGCCTTCTGGTCCAATTCTGCGGTTAGATCGGCGCCCATAATTTGACCGTCGAATGATTCTAGAAAGTTGTCTGGAAATCTACGGTTTCAAACAGCGGCCTGACCACCGAATGAAACCGTTGATCTGAGTTGGTGTTCACTGCCTCTGTTCTACGGTTTGCATTGACGGCCATAATTCGACCGCCGAATCATTCCAGTGTTCATCACTTTAATTTGGCGGTTATGATCGGCGGCCAGACCACTGAATCAAACCGCCATCTAGTTTTAGTGTCGGGACGTTTGGTATTCTGCGGCCTGACCGCCAATTGAAACCGCCGATGTGTGTTTTTCAGGTAAATTTTTTAAAACGATGTCACTTCACTTTGGCTCTCTATATATATGTCTCTATGCTCTCTAGGTCGTTTTTAACTCTCAAAATTCCATTTTTATGATTGAGAGCTTTTAGAGAGAGACAAGAGAATCAAAGAATCCATCTTTTATCATCTTTGATTCTCCAAACACTCAAAACCCTTGTTCATGTGCATCATATCTTCATCTAGCATTTTCTAGCATAGTTAGAATGCTTGCTTGCATGGGTTTTGGTCAACACACACTCCTTGGTATGTTCTTCACTATTATCTTACATAATTAGTGTTTTATTTATCATTGACATCTCTTTTATTATTTGTATGCTCTTAGAATATATTCTAGATACAAAATAGAGATTGTTGTGTTGACATGATTGAGTGTTGTATTGTGATAGCTATCTAGGTTTTGCTTAATCTTGATTAGCTAAGCTTTATGCCATGTCATTTAGCTTTTGATATCTAGGATTGTATTTATTATTATATCCTCATCCTAGATAAGCATATAGGGTTGCCTAACTCTTGTTGCATGTTTGAATATTCATACATATTCACTTAGGCATATTATCTCTTCATTGAGAATTGTAAGTCTTGTGTGGTTGACCGGGATTAGGTTGTTCACCGGGATTAGGTGGTTACATGAGTAAATTGGACTAGATCCACTTTTACAGTCCTGCGGGTAGTGGTAACGGGTTATTGATCGAGATTAGATCGTAAACCGGGGTTAGGTTGTAAACGTTATCACAATTAGTGGATTCGAGGTTCGTGTGTATCGCACATAACAGCCCGTGGTTTTTCCCTTGAGGGTTTCCACTTAAATATCTTGTGTCATTTATATTTCCACACTTTTACACTTGATATTTTGTATTGACTAGATAGGGGCATTTTCGGAATATTGACTAATCGTGAAAATTGGGTAATATCATTTAAAATCTATTCACCCCCCTCTAGATTATTAGAACACACCGTGCATTATTTTGTTTCAGTTGGGTCGACCCAACACAGTGGGCCTGGGTAGGATCTTGTATTGCAAAGTCTAGGCTTTAACACATTGGGCCAATGTGCCATTTTTGGCTACCACAGTTTGTCCCCCACTCTCTAAAGAAGGATTCAATGAGTTAGAGAGTGATTTACATTAAGTCGATTGTTGGATTCGTCGAGTACGTTCTGTCGAGTCGAATCGATAACTCGTGCATGCCATTTGGTTGACAACCCTTGTCGACGGATTGAAGAAGTTGGGCGTCAGAGATGACCTGTAGCTCGATAAATATTTAGAATATGATTTGGAAGTCAAATCGATGGGATCGTAGCGTTACGGTTTCCTATGCTGACATCAGGTGCATTTAATTCACGCACCTTTTTTGAGATAAAATTTTTGAAATTTAAATAGGGTGGTTTACCTTGGTTAACCGGCAATTGAAGGGGGATTGACATGTGTCAACTAGGGTTACAATGTTGGTTTATAAATAAACCCGTTCCACATACTGGAACCATTTTCGCACGACTTGAACTCTTCAACTTCTTGAGGTTTTTCTCTATGAAGTGCTGGTATTACTGGTTCCGCTGATTCCTTCGCGAATTTCTTCATGTTTTCTTCTCAAATCTCTTAAGGTTAGTAAAAAGTTAACCTCCTTTTTTTTTTTTTTTCTTTGTTTTGCATGAACTTACTTTTATGAATTTGTAGGAAATAGAGTGAGTTTTCTGATATTACCTGAGAAATGCATGTTCTTCACTCTTTGATATCCTTGAATGTGTTCTTGATCATTTTTTATGCTTTTGATTTATTGCTATATTGATTTTGTTCATGACGCGTTGCTTCTGGTTAATTTGTATGTCGTTACATTGAAAGTAATCGCTTAGATTCCAATAATCGCTCAACTGTAGGCAGACAGCTTTTTTAGGGGTTAGGTTGAACTTTAGAAGGACTTTCCATGTTGTAAAAAACCCTAGGTTTTGATTGAGAATCCCTAGGTTGTGATTGTAGCATTTAGTTTTTGTCTGACTTGTGCATTTTTTGCATTTGTCAGCTTTTGGAGATATCATGTCAGGCAACGATACAGTCTCAAACCCGTCTTACAGTTGGACTTCTAGTGATATAGGAGGTGAGGCTAACAGAGGAGTCGACAGTGGACCACGAGATGTCGATCGACTAGTCACAATTCAGGATCCGTTGAAGGTCGTCAATGTAAATATTAGGGGTATATTAGAGCAGGATGGCATTCGTGACATAGCGAAGCCGGTTGATTTTCTGGAGTATAGGGACGATGTAGAGGTATCTACTTCAGGTCGTCTGCTAGGTGTTTTGGATAGTAGCCCGGCAAGTTTGATTACGAAGGATAGTTTTCATTACTTGCGGATGATATATAGCATTCCAAACTCGGTTGAGCTGTGTGCTCCGTTGGAACATGAATGAGCGGACTGGGATATACCTGACTGGACATGTTTTTACGAGTATACTCTACGTCTAGGGTTTAGATTCTTGGTTCCTTCGTTGGTCTGACGATTGTTGAAACATTTCGACATAGCTCCTGGCCAACTGATGCCAAATAGTTGGAGAATATTACTGAGTCTGACCGTTTTGCGCGAGAGATATAGAATTGACTTTGGGTTAGGATGTGTCCTGCATAACTATTATTTAAAGGAGCATGTGGGCAACCAAGGTCGTTACATACTGATACCCAGAGACAAGAATAATCGACTTATTATTGATACTACTACAAATGATTGTCATTGGAAGGATATCTTCTTCTTTGCTAAAGGTCCGCCAATTGACGGTCCTTGGGGGCAATCACAATTTGTCCTGCAGAGGGTATAAAATCGAAAAGGTGAGTGTCGACCAACTCTTTTGTCGCTTTGGAATATTCGTAACCCAAAAACTCATAATATTAATTAGTAAATGTTTTATGTAGACATCAAACGTGCAGATAACGATATGTCGTGCGACAACGCATTTGAGCTTATTGAAGAGATATTACGCATCCTTGCTAAAGATAGAAGTTATAGAACATTGTTTGTGGATGGTAAGCTTAGGCCTAGCAGTTTGTGGCGATGGTCGACTTTGAATAGATCACGAGAACCGTATCCTCTAGTGAAGGATTTCGTGTCATATGTCTAGATTAGGAAGAGTCTTGAAATACTTGGGTGTAATATGATTTTTCTGTCACCTATTACTGATATTGAATGTCGTTTTGCAGTGACGTCAATGTCGAATGCTAAGATGAACTTGCCGGATAAGGCTGACGCTATGAAGCGTTTAAGGGATGATCTCGCAAAGAAGAGGGCGGCTGCAGCAAAAAAGAATCAAGCAATCGACAAGTCGAAGGAGGATGCTCCTGCTGCACCTGAGCATACTTACACTTCATCTCCTGAGCGCAATCTGGCGCGAAAGAGGCAGAGAAAGGATTCGACTACCGACTCAGGGAAGAGAGTCGAATCAAGCTCAAAGCAGAAATCTACTGAAGTTTTTGAGCCTGATTCGTCGATGATGCTTCTTTCTTGCAGAATATCATCGTTCAATGAGCCGACTGGCTTTATCGGGAGGTAGAACAAATTTCTTCTCTCTGTTGATGAAGTTTTTTGAAGAAAAAGAAGACGGAGGATGTATTCAACACAAACATTCTTTTAGCGTTCCAAGTGAATTTGTTTATTTCAATTTTTCTTTTCAATTCAATAGTATTGTCATTAGTTTCCTTTTGATCTATATGATATTTCTTTTGTAGGCTTTGCAGGTGCAGTTGCATCTTCATGACAGGTATAATTTGGTTAGTGACAAGTGCGTGAAGTTTAAGAAGGTGAACGACATCCTCAAGGCAAATAAGACCAAAGTTGATATTTCTTTGAAGGAACTAGAGCATAAAATTTTCGCTCTAGAAAAAGATTTGAAAGGCATGGAGGATGTGAGAGATCGACACCACGAGGAGTCGACAAAGGCCAAAGCAGTTGTCTTTGAGTAGGAGCGCCTTGTCACAGATTTGAAAGAGCAACTGACGTCGATTGCAGTTGCAGCGATGTGCAAAGCGAGGGTGGAAATTTTTAAAGAATACTTGTCTAGTGAGCATGTCAATTGGAGCCGTGAGGAGATGTAGGAGGTGGTCGATACCTGCGAGGAAATGCTTGGGCTTAAAGGATCCTCATATGAAGAGGAAGCAGGTGAAGAGGAGGATGCTGAAAGAAATGTCGATAAGAGCCTCGACAAATGACTCAACGAAACCACAAGCCCAAATGACAACGTTTCTGATCCACCGGTGAATTGATGCCTAAAATTTTTCATCTTACTTTTTCTTCAACTTTTATTTGGTTTATGTAATTGTGGATGATTTGGTCGACTCGACCTATATTTTTGCTTTATTTTGACGCCTTAAAGTCATTTTGAATGGAAGTTTTATTTTGACTTTATATTGTGAAAACGATACGACCATCATATAATGGGGTTTACACAATGATAAATTTTAATTGAATGAGATAAGCATGTAAACTCATGCTCATACGTAAGTTGATCGACATAATATATTTGATATGATTTTATCGTAAAATGGAAATCGCATACATGCGTTATATATGAAATTCATAGTCGACGACTTTTATTAAGAATCGCGTGTATGCGTATTATATATATCAAAGGATATTTTCGCGTATATGCGTTATTTGGTCGACAAGACCTTTTACATAGAAATAATCACGTACATGCGTCATTTGGTCGAAAAGACCTTTTACATCGAAATAATCGTGTACATGCGTTTTTTGGTCAACATTTGTCATTTGAGTCGACGTTTGTCCCCATTGCTATTGCTATTCCCCCACTGTCAATATGCATTTGTCGAATGAGGATATTGAGAGTTGATTGTAGATGTTGATTCATAATGGACGTTGAGTCAGATATCTGAATTAGAAAGATTGCTTGTCGAAGTCGACAGCTTGTATGTAGCAAGATGTGATGAAAAATAATTTTTGTGAGCTCAGTTTTGCACTTAATTGTACTAAGTTTTCATCATTGCTCCTTGTTGGTCGATTCATTAGTTTTGAAATGTCAATAAAAGTTAACAAGTAATAATGCAAAATACATTAAAATAGTAAGTTTAGAAATGGTACTGTTTTAGATGTTGTTGACGATGATTTTTCGTAGTCACTCAGTCAACGATTTAATATCGATTTTATAAATGAAGATGATTGAAAATAACACAACTAAATACTAGCAACGATAAACAAAGATATGTGGTAAAACTTTGATGGCCGGAGAAACATCCACGGGTTATTGCCTAAGCAACGAAGTAAAATCCACTATAAAAACTGTTACAGAATACACACTCTGATCTCTCTTGCTAATCCTCACGTACCCCCTTATTTATGTTTTACAGGGGTATTTATACATAATGCTATTAGGGTTTGCGGGTATCACTAGGGTTTGGTGTCGTGGTACCCAAGCTTGAAAGGATTCGCTTTCCTATTTGGGTGTAACTCGTTTTCCGGTTTAGCTGAGTCCGAATCTAAACAGGACTCTTACTCCTTTATTTACAGGACGCTTGCTGGCTTCCTTGTTGGACCCTGAGTAGCTGCACCGTAGTTTATTATAGGGGTGTTAGTTGTTGATTCTACCCGCGTGTTCGGGGAGTGAGTGTTTGTGGCTATCTTCTTTGTTGAATCCCGAGTATGCCCGAGCAAGCTTTATTGCCCGAGTCGATTCGCTTGGTTATGGTCGGGTTGGCCTTAGTTGATGCCAAGTAAGTTGCTTTATAGGAGATTCTGTTCCCCAAGTTGACTTCTCTTGACTTTCTGCTTACGTGGCTCCTTACTATGATAACGTGTCCTTTATGACGATTTTTACCTATAACAATACCCCCTTAAATATTTGAGCCGAATGTGTCGAGTCAGGCCTTCTCGGAACAAATATTTAACCTTCGTTTACTCTTCTTCTTAAAACTTGTCTTTGTTCGTCGTTTTCTGCATTAATGTTGGGTTTCAACATCCTCGTTTGATTCGAAGAATTAAATGACGTGTCTTAATTGTGTTCGCATGCATCCGATTCACCACTTTTTCAGAAATCTCTTGATGGTGACGTCTTGGCTTTCTGACGACTCAGGGCTCTCTTTGATTGCCACCTGTCTTCTTCTGCTTGGTCATGGTATAAGGCATTTATGGGACACGACCCTTCTGCTCGTCTGTGCGTAGCCCACGTCACGACCCACGTCTCTCCGGTTTCCCGCTTCTTTGCATACCCCCTCTAGGGTTTTGGTTTTTGAACCCGATACTTTGCCTATATAAACATTGTGCCTGGGAAGATCTCCCACCTATTTTTCTTCCGTCATTTTCTTCTCCCTTGAGAGAAAAAATTCGTCTGCGTCTATTCCTATTTCTGGGGAAGTCCATCGAAACTGCACTCAGTTCTTCAATCTGTCTTGAGTTTGAACGTTTCTTGGTCTTGCTTTGCCGGGATACTCAGCTTCAACTCCTGGATCCTCACTTGAAGGCCCTTCTTCTGTAATTCGTGTATCTCCAATTTTCTCCAGTTTTCTGATATATCAAGGTTAGTTCTATGGATTTTGCAGCTAGGCACCGTCTTTTTACTGTTGGTATGATTGCCATTGAGCGAAATGATACTCTTACTGCTGCGCATGTTCACAGGTTATTGGGGGATCCTCCTCTTGACCAACCTTGCTTTCTAGACACTAACGTTTCGGGGATTTTTCGCGAAGCTTCTGCTACTTCCGGAGTTCCTCCTACTTTTAAAGTTCCTTCTGTTTCTTCTGATTCCTCAAGCCCATAATCTTATCAACCCGAGGTTCAATCAGATTCTTCCACTTATGTTCCTAGCCTTGCTCGGCCGTAGTGGAGACGAATGGGTAAGCGAGCCAGCAAGTGCAAGGTGTACAAGGGTTCCCATTCCCGAGAGATCGTATCGGCCCTCAAAGATTGCGTGAGAGTGACGTGGAAGAAGAACATAGGGCAGCCCGCCTCATTTTTTATCCCGATCAGCCATGTGCTTACGATGTAGAGCCGAATGTGGTCGGTCCCGATGAAATTGACAAGTACAAACGTCGGTTTGATCTTGACGACGACCTTGTTACGCTAAGTCCTGCTGGAGATCGTGCGGCGTGGAACCCCCCACAGGGTAAGGTGGCGATTTACGAAGCAATGATTTCTTGCGGCATCACACTTCCACTTCAACCATTTATTGCCTTGTTCCTGGCAGAAGCTCAACTCGCCCCGGCTCAACCGACCCCGAACAGCTATAGGATCTTAATGTGCATGCGGCATATGTGGCATCGAATGAAGCGGCCGGCCCCTACTCCCTATGAGATTAGACACTTCTATTCCTTGAGGCTGCTGAGGAAGACATGGATCTATTTTCTCCTCTTGACCCAGCCCGAGTATTGGATTCCAAAGGATGTAGAAGTTAAGAGGCAGGTCGATCTGGCCACTGATGAGAAGATGAAGGGATTCGTCTGGGGCTTCCCTACATCAAATAAGTTCTGGAAGAACAGTTGGTTCTTTGTTGGTGAACGCTGGGGCCAGTCGATTTCTTTCGATCTTGATGGCGCTTAGGTGACCCGCAAGGTTCCCCGATACTTCTGTTCGCCCGATCGTTGGAACCATGTGACGCCAGTTTACACTGATGGTGAGCTTGTGGCTCTGGCCCGAGCTGCAGTGAGGCCCCTGGAGAAAAGAGTCAAGCTCTACCTATTTAGTGAGAGCAAAATGATTAAAGCTCGCCTTTTCCCCCAGATTTCTTCCTGCTGGCGACATCGTAAGTTCCTTCTTTTACTATCTTTTATATTCTTCCTTTTTTTTTTTTTTTTTTTTTTTTTGTAAGGAACTTTTCGTCTGGTCGGCTTATTAATCTCGAGTTTGTTTTTCTTCAGTGTTCGATGTAGATATTGTTTGTGAAGTCTAGGCGCGCCGGATGAAGTCTATAGTTGAGGCGAGCCGAAGAGAGGCTGTGCGCCAAGAAGAGGCCGGGGTAGCTCCCCCGTAGGGCGATTCTGACGGGAGTTTCCTCGGAGACCTCTCTGAGGATGAACAAGATGAGGGTGTTCCCGAGTATGTGCCTCAGGAGACTCGGGACCTTGATGATGAGCCAAACTCGTTGGGGGATACTAGAAATTCGGGTGGGCTCGAGGCAGCTTCCCAAGTGGGTGACCCTGCTAGCTAAAGGCTTAAGGGAAAAGAAAAGCTTGGGGAGCATTCCGAGCCGGTTGCCTCTCCTCGCGGTACTTCTCCATCCCGCTCCACTACAGATAAGACAGGTGCTACACCTCATGGTGTTGAAACGGCTAGGAAGCCTCCGCTCCACTACAGATAAGACAGGTGCTACACCTCATGGTGTTGAAATGGCTAGGGAGCCTTTTGATATGATGACTCTCGAAATTTTGGCCCTTGTCGAATCAATCCTTGTCCCTTCTCTTGCCGGTAATGGCATCAAACTGACTCGTCCCGACCCTCCTTTTGAAGGCTCTACTGCCGATGAAGATCCTGCTGCCGATTTGAACACACGTGGGAGGTAGTCTGGAAAAAGGAGAGCTTCATTTTCATCAGGCCGACCTGCCTCAAAGATCCCCCGAGTGGTTGTGTATGTGGATTCGTCCTCAGACGGTGAAGGCGATGCGGGGATTGAAAAAACAGCGACTCGAACTCCCTCGCAGGATCAGGTCAGGACCGATGCTAGGGGTTCTGTTGACTCTCTTTGAGCAACATCGACTACAGAACCTCTTAGAGCTGGTGCCGATGGCCTGGGTCCGACAGTCCCACTTGGCGAGGCTACCCCCGAGACTATGTTGAAAGCTATGGCCTTAGGCCGGGCCTATATTGGGGAGGATAGCTGGAGTCACTTCAGGATCGACCCTATAACGAGACATCTGCACAACTTCTTTAACAGCGCCTCTTATGTAAGTTGCTTATTTAATCGGCTTCCTTATTTTGTGACCACGCATCTTATTCACCTTATACCTTACTGGGTAACCCGTTTGTAGATGGTGGCTGAGATGTCGGAGGTCTGCCAAGCTAGTCAGGCTCAAACAGATAGAATAAAGCGCTTGGAGGCCCAACTGAAGGAAAGTGAGGATGGCCGTGCTCGGGCGGAGTCGATCTGCCGGGAGAAGATTTGGGCTAATCAAGAATTCATGGACAGGTGTTTGGCAAGTCAGATGGAGGCCGAGCAAAGAGCTTCTATGGCCATTGATGAAGCCACTCACTTGAAGGACTTGCTGTCTTCTACCCAAGAGGTAATGCTCCGGGCTGAGGAGGCTGAGCGCAAGACCTAGGACTTGGAGCACCAGGCTTTGACCATTAGATCCCTATCCAAGGAAGCCAGGCTAGAATTGGAAATATAGGTCGTAGACCGCTTCAAAAGGTCTCCGACCTACGATGCCTTGCTTCTTCGGGAATTTAAGCGCGGGAAGGTCTCAGCCGGGGAGTTCTTCAAGTTGAAAAATAGGGCAACTAACCATGCTAGAGCCAACTGGGATCTTTCCATCAAGAAGCACGTAGACACATCCCTGGAATCTCTTCGGGTTCAAATGAAGGAGTGGCATGCATACTGCTGAAGCAAAGGAAAGATGCCACACCCTATGCATCTGGAGGTCCCGACTGCTAGTGCCTTTTCCACTTTTCATGCTTGTCAGAAGGCTGGAATTGATGGCGAGGATCCTGATGTTGGGCCCGTGCCTGGAAAGGACTACAGTGACTGGATGGGTGATGAGGAGGATGTGATTGTATGGCCCTCCAATGAAAGCCTCTTGGATGAGTACGTGATGGAGCCCGATCCGAGTGTTGGCAGAAGTAGCTCACAGTCTCCGGGGCAATCCTCTTAGTTAAATCGACTTATGTATATACCTGCAATTTGTATAACATCTTGTCTATGCATTCTTTACTTTGATATTTTTCACTATCTTCATCCAGATTGCCTGCATAACACTGTTTGATAAACATACAAATAGGGTGGAATCCCTTTATTCGGTATTTTGGATTTTAAGAATTTGCTGATAACTTATTAGAAATCCTCGTAGCTTCATCCTTTGTTTTGGCCGAGTATCTTATTAACTGGCGATTGTGATAATTACTTTAGCCGAGTATCTTATTAACTGACAATCATAGTTAATTCAACCAAGTATCTTATTAACTGGCATTTGGATTTCAGCCTTATTTTAAGGTTACTTTACCCTGACGTTATGTCGAGGCTCACCATGACCATACGCTAAGGTCCTTGCACATGTCACCTAGGACGTCTCCCGGTTTTATCTGTGTAAGGTTTCACCGAATCGTTGGGGTAGCCTGTACCGGCCAACACGGCTGCGTATCTTACCAGCCTTTATGGCGACGCTCCGAGCAGTTTTCCAGTTATCCTGGTGTCTCGGTTTTACCTATTTGCTAAGAAGTGCGTTTGTACCGTCTTAATTAGGCGGGCACGCTACTTCAGCTTTTTCGCCTTCTGAGCACTATTCACCCGCTCTCTAGCGGTTTTATAGCGCCCGAATTTTATTCTCTTTTCAGCGTTTATTTGGTCGGCCTGAGTGACCGCTATTATCCTCTAATCATGGATTTTGTTGAAGTCAGCGAATAATCTTTTTATTAGCAACTGAACTTTCAAATAATCAAAACGACAGTCCGAATATATTTAAAAACATGCAAAAAATGCGAATTTAAAACAAATTAACACAAAAGTAGGGATAGGTCCCTTAAGGATAGAAAATCTTGAGGTACCGTGCGTTGATGGTCGGGGAACTAGGCTGCCTTCTGGTCGGGCTATCATGTAGGCTCCATACCCTGCGATTCCTTTAATGATGTATAGCCCCTCCCATTTGTCGGCGAGTGATCCTGCTGATTTGTCCTTGGTGTTTGGGGATACTCTTCTCAGTACCAAATCTCCAACCTGGAATCTATGCACGCGGACATGAGAATTATAATACCTTGCAGCCCTTTGCTGGTATGCTGCATTCCTTACTTGTGATGCATCTCTGACTTCTTCCAGTTCATCTAAGTTCTGCTGCAACATGTTGACATTGTGCTCTAGGCTATATAGCTGGACCCTAGGAGAGGTGAAAGTTATTTCTGCTCGGATAACGGCCTTTGTTCCAAATGCTAGCGTGAAAGGAGTCTCCCCTTTGGACGACCTCACAGTTGTTCGGTATGCCCATAGTACCTTTGGCAGCTTGTCTGCCCAGCTGCCCTTCCTTGCCTCAAACTTTGCTTTCAGTGTGTGCTTGATCACCTTGTTCACTGCCTCAGTCTGGCCATTGGTTTAAGGATGAGAGGGCGATGCATAGTAGTTTGCGATTTTGTACACTTCGCACATCTCCCTGAACTTGGCGTTGTCGAACTGGGTTCCGTTATCCGTTATGATGACACTCGGGATTCCGAACCTGTATATTATGTTTTTGTTGACAAAGTTGGTGGTGTTTGCCTCGGTGATATGCACGAGTGCTTCCGCCTCTGCCTATTTAGTAAAGTAGTCCACTGCCACAATAGCGTGCTTCACTCCTCCTTTCGTTCTTGTGGGCATTGGTCCTATTAAGTTGAGGCCCCACATAGCAAAGGGCCAGGGTAAGGTTAAGCTTCTGAGCAACTTTGGGGGTTGCCGAATGTCATTTGCTATTTTTTGGCAAGTCTCACAGCTTTTAGCGAATCGATGTGCATCTGCAAACAAGGTCGGCCAGTAGAATCCCTGCCTGAGTATCTTATGCGCCAGACTCTTACCCCCGGTATGGTTCCCGCACACCCCACTGTAAACATCTTTTAAGATTTTGTTGGTCTTTTCACCAGCAACACACCTTTGCAGTACTTTCGAGAACTCTCTTCTGTATAACTCACCTCTTAGAATTGTGTACCGGGTTAACCTATATTTGATGCGCCTAGCTTCTACAGTATCTTCTGGTAGTATGTTTTCCTCCAGGTATCTCCTGAGTTGGATTGTCCAGTCACCTGGGCTTGGTCGGATCTCCGCTATCATGACTTCCGCAGCTTCTGCTGTACTTGGCCTAGTCAAGTGTGCCACCGGTATTGCTTTGGACCTGATACAAGTGGTGGCTGAGGTTAACTTGGATAAGGCATTTGCTTTTTCGTTCTTTTCCCGAGGGATCTGAAAGACTTTGTACTTCTTGAAT
The DNA here is from genome assembly GCA_030490815.1 of Acer saccharum. Classification (NCBI taxonomy): domain Eukaryota; kingdom Viridiplantae; phylum Streptophyta; class Magnoliopsida; order Sapindales; family Sapindaceae; genus Acer; species Acer saccharum. Next base: position 34,868,499 of record CM059870.1, read on the forward strand.
CTTCTGAGCAACCTTTTTGCAATGTCTAAGTAACTTATCATATGTTCGTCTCTCGCCTGGTACTCGTCCATTACCTGATTAACCACAACTTGTGAATCACTGAAAATCTCCAGCTCATCTGCTCCCAATGCTATACAGACCCTTAAGCCAGCTACAAAACTTCATACTCTGCTTGATTGTTGGTTGCTTTGAAATCAAACCTCATGGCACATTCCACGGTGTCTCCCTCTAGGGTTGTTATGACTATTCCTGCCCCGCTGCTATGGGTGTTTAACGATCCGTCTACATGCAACTTCCATTGGAACTTATCGTCCTGTTCGCCTTCCATCATCCTTCTTACCTGGGTATCCAGCTCAGTGAATTCCGCTATAAAATCTAACACTACTTGCCCTTTGATTGCTGCTTTTGGGGTGTACCTAATGTCGAATTCGCTTAACTCCACTGCCCACTTGGTCAGCCTTCCTGACAGTTCTGGCTTTTGTAGGATGAGTTTCAACGGGCAGTCTGTGTATACCTCTATTGTATGTGCTTGAAAGTAAGGCCTCAGCTTTCTGGCTGCTGTGATCAGGGCGAGTGCTATTTTCTCAGCTGGCGAATACCTAGTTTCTGCTGGTAGCAACGCCTTGCTTGTGTAATACACTGGTCTTTGTACTCCTTCCTCTAACCGAATCAGTACCGAACTTGTTGCCACTTCTGTGACTGAGAGATATAGGTACAAGGTTTCTCCGACCACCGGTTTTGACAAAATAGGTGCTCGCCCTAAATACTCTTTCAACTTCTGAAAGGCTGTTTCACACTCTTCGCTCCATTCGAGCCATTTACCCTTTTTTTATTGCTCTAAAGAATGGGGTGCACTTATCTGTTGACTTAGCTATGAACTGGTTGAGTGATGCAAGACACCCTGTCAGCCTCTGTACATCTTTCAATGTTTTTGGCGAAGTCATTTCTTCCAATGTTTTAATCTTCTCGGGGTTTACCTCAATTCCTCTTTGATGTACTTGAAAGCCCAAGAATCTTCCTGATGGTACCCCGAACACACACTTATTCGGGTTGAGCTTCATCTTATATCTTCTCAGGACATCAAAGGTTTCCTTCAAATCTTCTAAGTGTTTCTCCGCCGTGACACTTTTGGTCAGCATATCGTCCACATAGACCTCCATGTTTCTCCCAATTTACTGAGCAAATATTCTATTCACCAACCTCTGGTACGTTGCCCTAACGTTCTTTAGTCCGAATGGCATCACCTTGTAGCAATACAACCCTTGATCCGTGGTGAAGGCTGTCTTTTCTTCATTTGCCTTGTTCATCTGGATCTGATTGTATCCCGAGTAAGCATCTATGAAACTCAACAACTCATGCCCTGCTGTTGCATCCACCAATTGGTCAATCCTTGGCAGCGAGAAGTTGTCTTTTGGGCAAGCCTTGTTCAAATCCGCGAAGTCTATACACATCCTTCACTGATTGTTCTTCTTCTTGACTAGCACTACATCGGCCATTGATCGCCACAAATGTGGTACGCGATAGTTCTATAAACTACCGGTAAATGATATGGCGTGCGAGTGTTTCTACCCTTCGCAAGTATACGAGTCGAACGAGTCGTATAGCGAATACAAGTAAGGGTATCGTTCCCACGAAGGAAGTGTTTACCTTAAGCTAGTTCTTGGTCTTAGATAATATATATATATATACACAATATATTTGCACTATAAACATGCAATAAAAGTAAAGGGAGATGGTCACAAGCAATTTAACTAACTAATCTAAGATTACACTAAGAAAGCCTTAATCTAATTACCACTAAGTTAACTAAATCTAAATACAACTAAGGGTTGTCAATCCCTTATTTAATTAACTAATCTAATCACTAACTTAATTACCAATAACAATTAACTAAATTAACTAATTAATTAGCTAAACTAATTACCACTAATGCAAAGTTATGCAAAGAGTGATAATGAGATATATTAGGGAACTAATGAATCATGTAAATTACCTAATTACTAGTTGATAACAATTAAGCACTTCAATTATAGGTTAACTAAATTAAGCAAGGTTTGCATTAATCAAGTAAATCCTATTTTGCAAGTTAACAATTGGATTAATCAATTAACAAGCATATATCAATTAAAGCTCAATATCAAATATAGATACAACTAGTTCATAGATATAATACATAAATACACCAAATCGTTAACATAAATATTTAATTACACATTAACAACAAACTAAGGAAATAAGAGAGACAATAGAGACAACCTAATAATCTTGGAGAAGTCTTCAAGGTAGCTCAACTCCTCTTGCTTTCCCTAGCTCGAAATCAAGGTGTGGAAGCTTTGGATCACTATTGGTGGCTGGAAAACCACCTTACACAAGCTAAGTGAAGTGGTGTGAGTTTATTCTAAGCTATTCTAGGTTGGTAGAGTAATTTGGGCGATTATTTGGATATTAGGGATGTGTTTAGGTATAGGGAAAGGTGAATATATATAGTAGGGAAGGTTTGGGCAAGTTTGGACGTGCAAATCTCCAAGGTTGGTCAAGTTCGTGGGTTCAATCCACCAAGTTCGTGGGTTCTTACCCGCCTTCGGAAGTCACCGGGCATTTTTAGACGTTGGCGGCGAGCTTGGACCTTTTGGACTACGGGAAAGAAGCCGCTGCATGAAGTCGCGGTATTCCGACGAGTTTGGAATGAGTTTGGGCGTGAAACAACCCGCTGGAAGTGAGCTCGCGAGGTTGCATTTCCATGGAGTTTTGGAGACTTGGATGGCATGGAAAATGTTTGCATGGGATGCCAAAAATGGGTCCATCATGACCGCCGGGAAGAGGACTGCCGATCTGGGCAGAGATCGCTGAAAAAACTGGTCAAAAAACGGCTAAAATCGATCGTTGAAGATCCGGGTCTGAACCGGGTGTCGTCGGGTCGTCGTGCCCGGCTAGAGGTAGAAGAAGGGGTGACGTTAGCGATGCGTCATGCTGATGCGTGTGATGCCCAAAACGGCGTCGTTTGGTTGCTGACGTGGCGTGCTGACCCTTCTTCTACTGGCAAATTACACTCTGTACCCCTGAACTCTGCTCAAATCACAGAATGGTCAATATATTCCCAAATATTGCACTTTTGCCCCTAATTTCTCCACAATTACACAATTGCCCCTGAACTTCCCTAATTCCTTGAAACACTTATTAACACCCTATTAAATATACAAAAATGCTCGGAAACGAATACAAAAGATATGAAAAGGGAGAGCTAAATGTGAACATTTGAAGCGCGATCAGCCACCCATTCTGGGTACTTGACTTCCCTTATCGATCCTGCAGAAAGCAACTTCTCCACTTCATTCTTAATAGCTATGCTCCTCTCCAGGTTAAACAGCCGCCTCTTTTGCACCACCGGGCGGAACTTTGGATTGATGGAGAGGTAATGTGATATCACCTTTGTGTCTATCCCGGGCATATTTTCATGACTCCAAGCGAACACATCCTTGTAATCTCTCAACAGTGTGATAAGTTTGGCTTTGATGTGTTCATTTAGATTTGCCCCTATCCTCACCGTTCTATGACGACACGTCGTTGCGGTGTCGGTCAAAAGATGAACATTTAAGTTCGACCTCGCTAGCGCGCGAGTCACAGAGACTAGCACAGCGGTAAGTGAGGGTATCGTTCCACAGGGAGGTGGGATCCACCGACCATCACCGGTTCTAGCTATTATTACAACACTCCGAGAGAACTCGTGTGTTGCGTTTGTGGAAAAGTAAATAATAATATAAATAAATAAACTAACTAACATAATATATACATGGATATAATGGAATGGAGAGATGCATGAAATGTGGTGTACACTAGAGAAACGATTCAACCGTAACAATCTACTAATTAAGCTCTAGACTCACTTAGTCCCTCAATATGCAAGTATATCATTTGCTCGTATCCCCTTAATTGATCTCTAATCTCTCTCGAGTCTTAGAAATCACATCCACACATACAAAGTACACATGAATTCATTGAGTGCCATGGCACATGCACAAGAGCCCTGTATGCCAGCCTAGTGTATCTCTCACTGTCTAGTCATATACAGTGGTTATTTCGTTGGGCATGTAATGCGCAACCGCGTGAGCCATACTACAGCCAATAATTCATTCACAATAGCTAACCAAATACGGGATGGCAACCAAGTGAAAGCATTAAGAATACGCGATACCCATACAACACGTATGTTATATGCTCGTGTCCCCTTAATTAATCTCTAATCTCTCTCGATGTCTTAGAGATTACATCCATGCATAAATGCTTGGATTCATTAAGGACCGTGGGACACACACACGAGCTCTACATGCCAGCCTAGTGTATCTCTCACTGTCTGGTCAAATGTAGAGGATATCATGCTAGACATGTTAATGTGAACCACACAATATATAACACACAACCTAAATATCATCCACAAGGTGGCTAATCGAGTGAAAGCATTAAGCAATGAAATATCCATATAACTACACAAGCACAAAAGGAATTCAATTTGTCTTTACTCTAGATGCAGATTCGGTTTTATCAATCTTCCTAGGATGACTATGTTAGGATTATGCTCAATAGCAAGAGTATAATATTGTAATTAACAATCTTTTTCATATTAATAAAGTGATTTCTGATTTAACAAATCTTATAGCATTTATAGTTTAATATTATAATTGTCAAAGTAAATAATCATATGGTCTAAAGACTATGAGAAAAGAAGAATTGTTCGTACATCTGGATATGTATGAGGTAGACACAATTCTTTAGTTAGTCTTGAATAATATTCACAACTTAAGTTAAAGGTTGGGCACCTTTATCTTGTTAAAGTTGTAGAATTCTTTTGCTAGCATTTGAGTAGGATCAAATGAGATATGATGAGTCTAAAATCATCGGAGTGTCTTCGAGTAAAAGAATCTAGTGCACTGGGTGTATTGAACTGGATCACAATGAAAAGCTTTATCTAGAACCATCAATAGATAATAGTCTTTTCATTATCAGGATAATCGGAGAGTCTATCTTAATCCTGAGATAAATGATGGACTTATGGTTGCAATTGATATCATTTGAGTTATCAATGAGTACGATTATATAGCATAGTCTATCCTCGATAGTTTGGTGATATTCATTTGTTAATTGATAGAGGATTTCATTTATAGATATGGATATCGTGGCTCCATTTATTAAATGAGAGTATAATATCATCATATGGATGTTTTGAGATAATTGGATATTAAATCTCAACGTTGAGTTTTCGATAGTGACTATTGAAAACATGGCTTCTGGACAAGTCAAAATATCCAAGTTCAAAACGTGGTCATATGAGTAAATATGGTAACTTGGAGAGTAATAGGCAGTCTATGAACTCTTGGCTATTACTGATATTAATCACGAGGATACACTATCTCCAACATGATTGTCTAGGGTATGAATGAGGAACATCTTCTTATTCTATCTTTATTTAAGAGTTCAATTTTAGCTCTTTAGTGGAATGAGTTAAAATTAATGGATCGGACCTAAATGAATCATTTGTTGATTGCGATTAGGTTATGTCTATTGAAGCTTAAATTTAGATAGCCTGCCAAGGTCCCCAATCCACACGGACTTGCATGGATCACTTGATATATTCTACCGGACCAATTTATGGGTCCATCTAGAATTGCATTTATTATATTAAGAATATAATTTGCACATTATTTATTTAATGGGCTGCTCAATTATATTAATATATTAATGAAAGACATGTGGGCTTGTTTCTTTTAATAAGAATGGGTCTGGTTCACATGTGGGCTTTTTATTTAAAGTCCAATGGATTAAATGAAATAAGAAAATAATATATGGCCCATTTTATTCAAGTTGGGCGGCAAGGTTAAAATATTAGCCTAATATATTATTTTGTTTCATTGTTTGATTAAATGAGAATTAATTAATTTATTAATTAATTATTTAATTAAGAAACAAAATTTTTTTCTGATTAGGAAATATGTTTCCTAGAGGTATACTATATGTATATTAAAAATAAAAGACTTGTTTGGTAAGAAAATAAATAATTAAGTTTATTTATTTAATCAAATAAGAAGTCCTTTTATTTTAGTCAATAATAGAATAAAAAAACTTATGAGTTGGATTAGGGTTAGAAGTCTAATGTTGATGTGTATTAGGATGCAACACAAATCCTTTTTTGTAAAGGAATTGCGGCAACCCTAATTAGACCACATGAAGATTTCAGCCAACCCTAAAGGAAAAGGAGAAGAAATTTCGGCCACCCTATATAACACATGTTATAGAATTCGGCCACCCTACTTGTTCACTTGAATCAATTTTTCTTCTTCTTCTCAACTCAAAGAAAGTGTTTCATTATTCTACCAAGACATAAAAGAGAGAAGAGATTATTCTTTTGATGGTACACTAATTGCTTGTTCATCAATAAGCTTGTGTGTACAACATCGAATTAGGTTCACGCGAGTTTCGATCATTAGATTGAGAACTCAAAAGTGACCGGAATAATCTTTGTATTCTTTTGATTGTTTTGTGACTAACAAAAGAAAAAGAAAAGTTTGTTTGTCCATTCTCAGGAAAAGGGAGACCACGCTCCTAGGTGATTCACGTTTGTGCTAGGATTGAAGATCTTGCGGATTACCATCGACGTAAGTCAATCGGATCACGCGACAAAAGGTATTCTACTTTTGTTACTTGATATGTATAGTTAATTAATTAAAGGGTTAAGGTTCATAAAAAGGAAAAATTTTAAAACATACTAAATCTATTTTTTTAGTCTCGCTTCCGCTGCGTGTACTACGGTATTTTTCCCTACAGACTAGACATGGGAAACAAGTTTACCAAACAACAATGTGCAAATAAGTTGGTTGTTATTCATTAAGACCATTCAATATAGGTTAAGGGTTCATTCTCTTGATTTTAGAATTTTCCTAAATCAATTTATTACCCAATCCGGCCAAGGATGAGCAATTGTGCCTTGATAAGAAGACCCATTAAGTACAAGAATTGGAACCCAGGCCAATTTAGCAAATAAATGCCTGAACTGAAACCTTTCCCACTCTTTGGAGCTAAATCTCTAACACTCCAATTACTCTAAACATGGCATTTTGGTCATCCATCAATCAATCAACAATCATGGGAAGTTAAATTACATTACTCCTATATTAAATTACTCTACTCCTAATCCTAATCATGGACACATATCAATTTCGGACCTCTACACACATGGATATTGCAATTAGAGCTTAAAACATGCAATTAACAAAGAGTAAAACAAAACCCACAAGAATTTAAGAACAAACAACACATATAACACAAGTGTAGGGTTTACAATATTCCCCAAATCGGGGTTACACATCAAAGAAGCAAGAAATACAAAGAAATGGGTAAAAAGGAGACAACCTTGGAAGACAAACCCTCCAAAGAAGCTCCTAGCTTTCCTAGCTCGAAATTGGTCCAAAGACCACTGCTAATTCCTTGCAAACTGCCCTAAGATGGATGGAAGAGGTGTGAAAATGGTGGTGGAGGTGTGTGGTGAGCTCCTATGGAGGAAAAACCTCCATGGGAGCTTGGAACTCTCTTTATTTGGTGAAGAAGGTGAAGAAGGTGAAAAAGATGAAGAAAATGGAAGAGAGAGAGAGTTGGGCGGAGGAGAGAGAGAGAGGGAGTGAAGGGATTCTGAAAAACTGATGAGAAAAGGGGATATTTATAGTGGGGAGGGGGCTAGGGCAGAATTGAAAGTGAAAGGACGAGAATGCCCTTGCATAAGTGGCTGATTTTAGGGGCTTCACGGGGTGACTTTCCAACAGCGCGCACTGTTACGGAAACGGGCATAACTTTCTCCACAAATATCAGAATTACATTCTTGAAGAACCGTTGGAAAGAAGACTTTTGGGGTTTTCTAAAAATATGTATCACGAAACCCGGTTCGATTGGAGGAGAGAGATATGCCCCCTGTAAGTTGAGTGTTCTGTAGGAAACTTTCGTCAAAAATTTCGCCTTGATTTTGCGCCCTATTCTGCGGCCATGGACCGCAGAATTGCAAAAAAAATGACATTCTGGTCCCTTTCTGCAGCCCCTAATCGCAGAACAAGGGAGCATAATTTTAACTTTCAAAAATTACACTTTTGCTCTAAAATTCCTACATTTTTGCACTTTAGCCCCTGTGATTAAAAATACCCTGAAACACTTATTTAAAACGTTAAATACCCGGTTTTACCAGGGAAACAAGCATAAAAGATAAAAGTAAGGGGCTACACAACGTGTAGAAATAAAAGTTATCACACCCCCAAACTTATCTTTTGCTCGTCCCCGAGCAAAACAAAACAAAACAAAACAAAAAAAATGAAAATAAAACAAAACAAGCAAGACAAACTAAAATAAATAAAAAGTAAAAACTAAGCTAGCTGTAGGAAACACGGTGGCACTTAGCATGTGCCACAAGCCTTTAAACCGCTAGGCGATCCCTAGAGGAGGAGTTATAGTCTCCTAAGGGTTTACAGTTACGACACCCACAAACGTATACTCTGCAAGAAAAGTTGAGATGCAATCCAAACATACCAAGCAAAGACTACATGCATGCTAGTATCTCAAATATACCAATTAATAGCAACGCATCACGCAATGCAAGTATGCCAAAACTTAGGATGTTTTCGGTTTACAAAACAACTACGCTCGAATTGCCTAAGATGAAATTCGCCTTGACTCTAATCCTCCCTGGATTTTAGTTATATTTTTCCGCTCAGAACCTAGGCGATCACTCTCTAGCAAACATATGCAAATGAGTTTATGTACTGGAATCTAATATATCGCGTATGAGTATTTCAATAAAAGCACATTTATAGTGATAGATCTCATGGAAGGAATTGAAATGCTATGAACGTGGAAAGAGCATGCATTGACTCGCATTCCCAATATAGACTTCCTAAGAGATCAAATGGGCTTTCCCTCACTTTATATTGTGGCCAAGGTGTTTTGTGAAGGTGTATGGGATGGAATATATAGTAGGAGTTGTAGGGAAAAATAATAACAAAAGTGGTAAACGCAGCGGAAGCGATACTAAAATTAGATTTAGTGACTTTTAAAATTTTTTCCTTTATGAACCTTAAACCCTTTTAATCAATAAACATGCATATATATTAACAAAAGTAAATTACCTTTTGTCACGTGATCCGATTGACTTACGTCGATGGTAATCCGCAAGACCTTCAATCCGAGCACGAACGTGGATCACCTAGGAGCGTGGTCTCCCTTTTCTTTGAATTGCAAACCTGTGAATGGACCAAACAAAAACTTTCTTTTCTTTGTTAGTCACAAAACAATCAAAAGAATGTCTAAGATTATTCCGGTCACTTTTGAGTTCTCAATCTAATGATCGAAACTCGCGTGAACCTAGATCGATATCGTATACACAAGCTTATTGATGATTAAGCAATAGTATACTATCAAAGAATAATCTCACACTCCTTTTTGTCTTTTTAGAATAAAAACTCTCTTTGAATTAAGAAGAAGAAGAAAGAAATAAAAACTCAAGCACCATTCATTGTGGTGGCCGAATTCTATAAGTATGCTTATATAGGTGGCCAAAATTTCTTCCTTCTTTCCTTATAGGGTGGCCGAATTCTCTATGTGCTTTTGCCTAGGGTTGCCGCAATTTTCCTCTACAAAAGAGGAGTTGTATTGCACCCAAAAAACACATGTCTTTTAAGACTTCAAACCCTAATCCAACTCTTTTATTTTTATTCTTTTATTTTGACTAAATAAAAAGACTCTTTATTTGATTAAATAAATAAAACTAATTTATTTATTTACTTATCAAACAAGTCTTTTACTTTTAGGAAAGATTTGTTTCTTTAATTAAACAATTAATCAATAAATTAATTCTTATTTAATTAAAACAAATGAAACAAAATAATATTTTTAGGTTAAAACATTAACCTAGCCGCCCCACTTATATAAGATTGGGCCTAATATTATTTTCCTATTCCATTTAATCCATTGGACTTTAAATAAAAAGCCCACATGTGAACCAGACCCATTCTTACTAAAAGAAACAAGCCCACATGTCTTTCATTAATATATTAATATAATTGAGCAGCCCATTACTTAAATAATGTGCAAATTATATTCTTAATATATTAAATGCAATTCTAGATGGACCCTTAAATTGGTCCGGTAGAATATATCAAGTGATCCATGCAAGCCCGTGTGGATTGGGGATCTTGGCGGGCCATCTAAATTTAAGCTTCAATAGACATAACCTAATCACAATCAACAAATGATTCACTTAGGTCCGATCCATTAATTTTAACTCATTCCACTAAAGAGCTAAAACTGAACTCTTAAATAAAGATAGAAAAGGAAGATGCTCCTCATTCATACCCTAGACAATCATATTGGAGATAGTGTATCCTCGTGATTAATATCAGTAATCGCCAAGAGTTCATAGACCGCCTATAACTCTCCAAGTTACCATATTTACTCATATGACCACGTTTTGAACTTGGATATTTTGACTTGTCCAGAAGCCATGTTTTCAATAGACACTATCGAAAACTCAACGTTGAGATTTAATATCCAATTACCTCAAAACATCCATATGATAATATTATACACTCATTTTATTAAATGGAGCCACGATGTCCATATCTATAAATGAAGTCCTCTATCGATTAACAAATGAATATCACCAAACTATCGAGGATAGACTATGCGATATAATCGTACTCATTGATAACTCAAATGATATCACTTGCAACCATAAGTCCATCATTTATCTCAGGATTAAGATAGACTCTCCGATTGTCCTGATAATGAAAAGACTATTATCTACTGACGGTTCTAGATAAAGCTTTTCATTGTGATCCAGTTCAATGCACCCAGTGCACTAGATCCTTTTGCTCGAAGACCCTCCGATGATTTTAGACTCATCATATCTCATTTGATCCCACTCAAATGCTAGCAAAAGAATTCTACAACTTTAACAAGATAAAGGTGCCCAACCTTTAACTTAAGTTGTGAACATTATTCAAGACTAACTAAAGAATTGTGTCTACCACATACATATCCAGATGTACGAACAATTCTTCTTTTCCCATAGTCTTTAGACCTTATGATTATTTACTTTGACAATTATAATATAAACTATAAATGCTATACGATTTGTTAAACCAGAAATCACTTTATTAATATGAAAAAGATTGTTAATTACAACATTACACTCTTGCTATTGAGCATAATCCTAACAGGAGTGGGAAGGATAAAGTTACTAACCATATCAAGGTGTGTATACACATTACAATTTACACAAAATTAGCTCTATTACATATTACATCACAAGCGTCTAGGCTATAAAATTTACATTGCACATTTGTGCTACATTTGTACTCATATTAAAAGTAACTTTACAATTGAAGAACTTGAGGCTTAAGTGTTTTATAGTTCAATACTTATTCTTTTTTTTTCTTTTTTTCTTTTTTTTTTTTTCTTTCTTTCTTTCTTTTTCTTTTTATAAGCCTTTACCTAGCACAATTACATACATTGCCTAACTACACGCTTTTACAAAAATTAGAGCTTTACAATACATAACTTCTATTAAGCTATACACCTCGACATGAACAATAACTAGGGAATGGTTGGGGGTGTAGTGTTTGGCCTCAATTTGCAATGAATATAGGGGTGTGGGAGTGTTTAGGCTATTTTAGTAGTGTCGCACACACTCAAGCCCAAAATCATTTCTAACAGTCCATCTAACAAAGGAATACAAATCTCAACAAGCAGTCCACATTATTGTAGTTCTATGGCAATCAATGCAAAATGTATGTACAATGAGATCACAATTAAGAACAAAATCGAAGAGTGTTTAAAGAGTAGAAACAAAATATACCCTCTAAATTTGGCGCCAATAGGCTCGAAACCTCACTAGGGTAGTCTCCACTATTTTCCTAGGCTAAACAAACATAGAGGTCTCATCCACCTCAACATCAAAAGATTGGCACTGTACAAGCAAATTTAAGCGATGTACGGAGCTAAAAGCATACAATGCATGTCTCTACCGGCACACAAAGAAAAACAACTCAACATGGAGGCCAAAGATTTCAAAAACTGTCGAAATTAAAGTTGTCCAATGTCCACTTTCTGGTGCATATCTTTAAAAGAACTTAAAATAATTTCTCAAAAATTTTACACCATAGAGTAGACATATAAATACACACTTTTCATTTATAAAGTATTTCAAAATTCGAATTGGAAAAGTGTGAAAATGGACGATGAAAACAGTGAAAGCGCAATTTCGAAAAACAGGGCATCGCCATGACCTTTGGTCGAAGAAATGCTCATAAATTTTGATCCACAACCTAGAATTTTACGTTCTTTATATATTCGGAATCAGCACGAGAAATAAAAGAACGCAAAGCGGGCAAAAAAATTAATTTCCTCACCAATGAGTATAGTTTTAATGAAACATTTGCCTCAAAAATATTCAAAACAGGGCATTTTTGCAGAGATTTGAAAATTTTCTAAAACAAACACCCTAAAAATCCTAATATCTAAGCACAACACATAACCACTCTTAGATCTAAACATAAATAAAAAAACACAAAAATAAGCAAAGCATTGTACCCTTGAAGCGCAAGCCCTCGCGAGTGGTTATTCGAACCAACCAAGCCTCCGCGAAGCTCTCTTGAGTTGTGTGGTCCATCCGACCTGAGATTGTCTTTCCTTGCACAAAACAACTCAAAGAAAATCGAATGCATATGCTTTAAACAAAAATAAGAAAAATAACATGACTTACACCCCCAAACCTAACCTAAACATTGCATGCATTCAATGAAAGACAAGATTAAAAGAGATGTTTATTTTCAACATAACAAACTACTCCGCAAAGCAATAAAAAGCAATAAATCTAAGATATTTACAAAACCTAAGCTAAAACTAGTAACTATCAACAAATAAGCCACCTTCCCGGCAACGGCGCCACTTTGATGACACGTCGTTGCGATGTCTGTCAAAAGATGAACATTTAAGTTCGACCTCGCTAGTGCGCGAGTCACAGAGACTAGCACAGCGGCAAGTGAGGGTATCGTTCCGCAGGGAGGTGGGATTCACTGATTGTCACTGGTTTTAGCTATTATTACAATACTCTGAGAGAACTCGTGTGTTGCGTTTGTAGAAAAGTAAGTAATAATATAAATAAATAAATTACATAACATAATAAATACATGGATAGGATGGAATGGAGAGATGGCATGAAATGTGATTACACTAAGGAAATGATTCAACCGTAACAATCCTCCTACTTAAGCGCTAGACTCACTTAGTCCTTCAATGTGCAAGTATATCATAGGCTCGTGTCCCCTTAATTGATCTCTAATATCTCTCGAGTCTTAGAAATCACATCCACACAATGCATGGATTCATTAAGTGTCGTGGCACACACACAAGAGCCCTGTATGCCAGCCTAGTGTATCTCTCACTGTCTGGTCATATACAGTGGTTATTTCGTTGGGCATGTAATGCACAACCGCGTGGGCCATACTACAACTGTTGTATGTATAATTTCGCCATGCAAACACGTCATCAAAGGATGCAATAAATGCGGAGGAAAAGGTTGCCACGTCACTCGTTGGCCAGGTCAAAGGAGAAAACGTGGACCAGTCAGTATGTCAACGTCTCAAGTCAATAAGTCAGAGGTGTGGTCGCCAGATTTGGATATGTACTCGCCAAGGACAAAAGTGTGGTCGCCAAAGGATGATACCCAGAAGTGAAGATGTTCGCCGTGCCAGTTTACTCATTGTAAATCGACTCAGCCGAAGCACAGAGATAAAACCCTAATTTACGGAAGACTCCTAATAATAGGAGGTTGCAGAAAGAAAAGATAGGAAATAAATCCTAATCCGTTGCAACATAGGACTCCCAATACAAATCCAAGAGGAAGTCCTACTACCAACACGACAAGAATTAAAAGAGAAACCCTAATTGCCATGTATAAATAGAACCACCTATCCCACGAGGAAGGGGTTCGAAAACCAAAAGAGAGAAAAGGAAGAACTCGAGAGATTTGAGTGTGTAACCAGAACAAGCAAAGTATAGTGATATTCTCTTATCCTCCGGGACGTCGTGGTTTTTTCCCATTCAAGGGTTTTTCCACGTAAATCTGTCTCTTGCATGTGCTGATTTTCTTTCTTGTTTAACGATTGTTTTGATTTAATTGTTGGCCACGTGGTAATCTAAATTTCACCGTCAATAATTGGTGCTAGAAGGAGGGGGTTCTGAACAGAAACTTTGAAGAACCCTTTACGAACTGAAAACATGAACAACGACAGCGACAAGGATGGCAACTCTAGCGGAGATCAAATTGTTGAAGCAACTGCGCCAACGAGAGATGGGGCAGTGATGATCGGAGAACTAAAAGGGTCGCAGGAGATGGCTCGTCGCGCTAACCTGTCAATCTTCAAAGATAAGGCAGAGGTAGAAACCTTAAGCGTATTCGAGGTAGATAAGGAAGTACAAGAAGAAAATCTGGAAACATTCGAATTTGACCCAAGGGACAAAGCGAGCAGAGAGAAAGAAGAGCCAACTGAGTCGATCGTTCTAAACGAAGCAGAACCAGACAAAACAGTTAAAATTGGAGCAAGATTGGCTGAGCGAGTTAAGAGAGATGTAGTAAACTTGCTGAAGGAGTATAAAGAGATTTTCGCTTGGAGCCATGAAGACATGCTGGGGATTGATAGAAGCGTGATTTCACACAACCTGGCTGTAAACAAAAAATGCAAACCGGTGGTGCAAAAAAGGAGAAGCTTTAACCAGGAGAGAAGCACAGCAATAAAAGAGAAGGTGTCCAAGTTGCTCGCCGCAGGGTCAATCAGAGAAGTTAAATACCCAGAATGGGTGGCGAATGTAGTTTTAGTGAAAAAGAAGAACAGTCAATGGATGATGTGCATCGACTTCACCGATCTGAACAAGGCCTGCCCCAAGGATAGCTTCCCGCTACCAAGAATTGACCAGTTGGTCAATGCAACAGCCGGACATGAAACGTTGAGCTTCATGGATGCATACTCAGGTTATAACCAGATAAAAATGCACAAGCCAGATGAGGAGAAGACAACATTCACCACAGATCAAGGGTTATACTGTTGCACCGTCATGCCGATCGGTTTAAAAAATGCTAGAGCAACTTATTAGCGTTTAGTTAACAAGATGTTCGCTAGACAAATAGGGAGAAATATGGAGGTTTATATTGATGACATGTTAACAAAAAGCATCACAGCCGATAAGCATGTGGATGACCTGAGGGAAACATTTGATGTGTTAACCAGGTACGGAATGAAGTTGAATCATGCTAAATATGTGTTCGGCGTACCGTCTGGAAGGTTTCTCGGATATCAAGTGCATCAAAGAGGAATTGAGGTGAACCCTGAAAAAATCCAAGCATTGGCAAAAATGGTTTCGCCGAGAGCTTTGAAGGACGTCCAAAGACTCACGGGGTGCCTGGCATCACTGAGCAGGTTCATAGCTAAATCAACAGATCGATGCCTACCGTTCTTCAGAGCTCTCAAGAAGGGCAAAAGAGTCGAGTGGAATGAAGATTGCGAGAAGGCTTTCCAAGCCTTGAAAGAATACCTCGGGCAAGCGCTGCTGCTATCAAAACCAGAGACGGGAGAAACACTATATATATACTTATCCATCTCCGAAGCAACCACAAGTTCCGTGTTGCTGAGACATGAGGATGGAGTCCAGAAACCAATATACTACACCAGTAAAGCACTGTTACCAGCTGAGACGAGGTACTCGCCTGCTGAAAAAATGGCACTCGCCCTCATTACAGCAGCAAGGAAACTAAGACCATATTTCCAGGCTCATAAAATCAGAGTATTCACCAACTGCCCACTAAAATTAATTCTGCAAAAGCTAGAAGTATCCGGCAGATTAACAAAGTGGGCAATCGATTTAAGTGAGTTCGATGTAGAATATCTTCCAAGGACAGCAATTAGAGCCCAAGTGGTGGCAGATTTTGTGGCAGAGTTCACCAAGCCGAGCATAAAGGTGGCAAGGATGATGGTGGAGCAAAATAAGAAAATATTCAAGTGGCAACTCCACGTTGACGGGTCATCAAACACGCACGGCAGCGGGGCAAGAGTAGTGGTGTCAACCCTGGAAGGAGATTCAGTCGAGTGTGCCTTGCGTTTTGACTTCAAAGCTACTAATAACCAAGCCGAGTACGAAGCACTCATAGCAGGACTAAAGGTTTGCGCAGTCCTAGGGGCAGATGAAATAGAAATCTTCAATGACTCCTAAGTCATTGTCAATCAGGTGCTGGATGAGTACCAGGCGAGAGACGAAAACATGGCAGCTTACCTAGAATTAGCTAAGGGACTGCTGGGAAGATTCAAAGAATACAGAATTATTCAGATTCCTAGGGAGGAGAACGAGCAGACAGATGAGCTGGCCAAGTTGGCATCCGCCACAATCAACATCTGGCCAAAAACCATTCCCATGATCCACTTGCTGCAGCCGAGTATAATCAAACAAATAGAAGTCGGAGCAGTTTTTGGAGAGATAGAAAGCTGGATAACACCAATCAAGGAATACCTCATCAGTGACGTACTCCCAGGTGACCCATTGGAGGCAAAACGGCTAAAGTACAAGGCCATAAGATACTCGGTCCTCAATGGGGAACTATACAAGAGAGGATACTTAAGGGCATTGCAAAGATGTGTCGGACCCGAAGAAGCAGAAGGAATTCTGAAGAGCATAATAGTGGAAACTGTGGGAACCATGCTGGGGGTATCAGTTTAGCCCACAAAACACTGAGACAAGGTTTTTACTGGCCGACGCTATTCGCCGATGCGAAAAGGATAGCAGCAAGGTGCGAGGCATGTCAAAAAATTACAAACAACATTCTCCAACCACCCGAACTCCTGCAGAGTATTACTTCACTGTGGCCATTCGCCATGTGGGGAATTGACTTGATCGGCCCAATGCCAACAGCACCCGGAGGAGCAAAACATGCCATCGTGGCCGTGGATTATTTCACAAAGTGGGTAGAAGCCGAACCATTGGTGTATATAACAGAAGCAAACACTATAAGCTTTGTGAAGAAAAACATCCTATACAGATTTGGGATACCAAACACCATCATCACTGACAATGGAACCCAGTTTGATGGTAAGAAATTCAGGGAGCTATGTGACAAATATGGCATCAACAACTACTATGCATCTCCAGCACATACACAGACAAATGGCCAAACTGAAGCGGTGAATAAGATCATAAAGCACAACCTGAAAGCCAAATTGGCCGTGAAGAAGGGTAGCTGGGCAGAGAAATTTCCACAAGTACTGTGGGCGTATCGAACCACAGAAAGAAGCTCAACAGGTGAGACCCCGTATTCTATGGCTTACGGAGTTGAAGCTGTCATCCTCGTGGAAACATCCTTCTCTTCACCAAGAGTAGAACTCTTTCAGCCAGAGTTCAATATTGATATGTTAAAATGTGGACTGGATGAGTTAGAAGAGAAAAGAGAGCGCGCACAAATAAGGAACGCCGCCTATTAGCAAAGAGCAACTAGATACTACAATTCCCACGTGCGTGAAAGAAGATTCGCACTCGGCGACCTGGTGCTAAAAAGGGTGAACCCAGGAACCAAAGACAAGGCTGCAGGATCACTCGCAGACAAATGGGAAGGGCCCTATCAAATTACAGGCATAGCTGGTCACGAAGCATATCGCATTACTTGAGAGGGTTTTGGCGAATTACCTCGGCCGTGCAATGCACAGTACCTGAAGATATACTACCCTTGACTCATTCATTCTTTCTAGGATTTATTTCAATATTTTCTTCTTAGGCAGTTTGTCGTTTTAGTATTTTTTTCTCTACCTTTATTTTGACAAAAGTTGCAGGAAGCATTCAATAAAGAGCAGTTCATTACTGAGAATTCGTGACTTGACTCGCCACTAAAAGTAACCAGTTATAAAGGGTACTCGCCGTCGTAAGTCACTCACCATTGCGTAAAGACGAGTTTCATACTCGCAGCAACGAAAGCGAGTGGGCTAGCCCCCAAAATTAAAGCGAGCCAAAGGCGACTACATCACCATAGCCTGAAGCTATCCTAAAAATCGGTGGTCGCCGCTGTGGGAAGAATAAGATCCCTAGACAGAAGTGAGAAACACCCAATCAAAAGCGTACATGAGGAATCTCAAGCGCAAGGAGTCGAGAAAGCTAGCCGAAAACAAAAAAGACAAGCAAAAAGCAAAATAGGGAGACGTCCCAATAGTATGCTTAAATAAAATTTGGTGTATGGTCAGATATGTCCTGACAAACACTAAATACGCCAAAAACTCAGCAATGGCAGCTGAACAAAGTAATAGAGTTAAAAACTCAGCAATGACAGCTGAATAATAACAAGAGTATGCTTAAATAAAATTTGATGTATGATCAGATACGTCCTAACAAACACTGAATACGCCAAAAACTCAGCAATGGCAGTTGAACAAAGTAATAAAGCCGAAAACTCAGCAATGGCAGCTAAATAAAAGATAAGTTGCTAAAACTTGGTGTATGGTCGGATACGTCTTGACAAACACTAAGTACGCTAAAAACTCAGCAATGGCAGCAAAATAAAATAAAGCCGAAAACTCAACAATGGCAGCTAAACAAAGTAACGGAGCCAAAAAACTCAACAAATAGCAACAGAATTAAAATCACAAAGAAGAAAAGTTATAAATTTTATAGAAGACATTCACAACTGTGGCTACAAAAAGGTATGGAAAGCTATTTACAAATAAAATATGGCATAATCTCAACTAGTTGCAGGAGGATCATCGCTGTCTTCATCATCTTCAATCTCATCTTCAGAAGGCCAAGCTATTTTTTCATCCCCATCTGGCATGAAAGGCTGAAGGGGAAGGGTTACCCCACAGCTGAGCATGGCACCATAAATGGCGACCGCGTTTTCGGGAGGATTCCATGCTGCTCGGCCACCAGGTAGCATCAAAGTCAATGAGTTTGGAATTTCAAAGTGACTCTTATATTTGCGGAGTTCATCCTCACCAACCACATTGACCTCGGTGTCAAAGGAACACGGACGATCAAACGAGAAATGCAGTCTATCCCTTTGATGGTCATCAACGTCCAAGTCAACAGTTGTCTGAGCATCCAGTAGGGACCCACGAGGAACCTTAGAAGCTCGTCGTCTACTACCACCCGGTTTAGAAGATCTCGTCATCACTGGAGAATCACTATCGAAGGATGAGGGAGGAGAAATGTTAGGAACAGAATTATCTTCAGAAGAAGGAATGTAAATAGAAATTGGGACCGGAGAATCTGGGTGGAAGTTACGAATCAAAATTCAATTTGGTCCGCAGTACGCTTGTCACCAAGCTCTAAAGCTTGCATCATTTGATTAAAAAGAGAAGAACGCAAGGAGGGATCCATGAAAACTCACCAGAAAACCCTAGATTCAAGGAATGTGCAGAAGATTTGGGGAGGCCAAGGAACAGGTGCGGTCAAATTTAGTAAATCGTCCGGTAACGGAGGGTAGAGGAAGAAGGCTGTAGCAGACGTTCAAAGCGAGGGGAAAGTAAGGTAAATAAAAATGGCAAAAACAATTTCTGTTCTAAGAAGATAAGGAAAGAGATGGAGATATGAAAAGATTGGAATGAGGAAGAAGAAGCGATCGGGCATTAAAGGAGGGAGTTTTAAAATTCAAAAAAATAAAATCAGAGAAAAAGATATTTAGTTAAAGTAAGCGACAGTCATGGTAACTAGCCGCAACAGTCACCACCGAATAATGGACATGTGGCACCTCGGGGATCACCAAGCAGTCAAAACGTATCTTCACCTGTCAAGTAAGTGGAAGCGCCAGAGGTTGCGTGGCTAAGAATAAAGGCTTGCACCAAAAGAATCAACTAACAAATTCAACACATGGTGAAAATGAAAAAGAGGGGAATTATTTACGAAACGCGCCAAAATCTTAAAAGCATGGATATAAATACTGCTCGCGGAGGCAAACAAATTGGAAGGCCAAATCATTCGCTCGGCTCGAAGTATTTATGGGGGTATTGTTGTATGTATAATTTCGCAAAGCAGACACGTCATCAAAGGAGTCAATAAATGCGGAGGAAAATGTTGCCACGTCACTCGTTGACCAGGCCAAAGGAGAAAACGTGGACCAGTCAGTATGTCAACGTCTTAAGTCAATAAGTCAAAGGTGTGGTCGCCAGATTTGGATATGTACTCCCCATGGACAAAAGTGTTGTCGCCGAAAGATAATACCCAGAAGTGAAGATGTTCGCCGCGCCAGTTTACTCATTGTAAACCGACTCGGCCAAAGCATAGAGATAAAACCCTAATTTACGGAAGACTCCTAATAATAGGAGGTTGCAGAAAGAAAAGATAGGAAACAAATCCTAATCCGTTGCAACATAGGACTCCCAATACAAATCCAAGAGGAAGTCCTACTACCAACACGACAAGAATTAAAAGAGAAACCCTAATTGCCATGTATAAATAGAACCACCTATCCCACGATGAAGGGGTTCGAAAACCAAAAGAGAGAAAAGGAAGAACTCGAGAGATTTGAGTGTGTAACCGAAACAAGCAAAGTATAGTGATATTCTTTTATCCTCCGGGACGACGTGGTTTTTTCCCATTCAAGGGTTTTTCCACGTAAATCTGTCTCTTGCATGTGCTGATTTTCTTTCTTGTTTAACGATTGTTTTGATTTAATTGTTGGCCACGTGGTAATCCAAATTTCACCGTCAACAACAGCCAATAATTCATTCACAATGGCTAACCAAATACGGGATGGCAACCAAGTGAAAGCATTAAGAATACGAGATACCCATACAACATGTATGTTATATGCTCGTGTCCACTTAATTAATCTCTAATCTCTCTCGATGTCTTAAAGATTACATCCATGCATAAATGCTTGGATTCATTAAGGACGGTGGGACACACACACGAGCTCTACACGCCAGCCTAGTGATCTCTCAACTTACTGGTCAAATGTAGAGGATATCACGCTGGACATGTTAATGTGAACCATGCGATATATAACACACAGCCTAAATATCATCCACAAGGTGGCCAACCGAGTGAAAGCATTAAGTAATGAAATACCCATATAACTACATAAGCACAAAAGGAATTCAGTTTGTCTTTACTCTAGATGCAGATTCGGTTTTATCAATCTTCCTAGGATGACTAGATGATCGAGCCATTACATATATAGAATTTCGACCCCGATTTTCGATAATTTTGATTGACTTTCGAGTAAATTCATGAAATTTATGGCTCGATGTTGATTGTACAGGTACCTTTTGTATTCTGGGTGGAAGAATGAAGAAATCCGGTGATTTTGGGCTAAAAGCGGCGAAAGGAGAGCATTTGGGGGCAAAACGGACAATTGGCAAGAAAAGAAGCATTCGGCGGTCTCTTTCGACGGTCTGGCCGCCGTTTGAAACCGTCGTTTCATTCCAGGCGCGTCAGGTGCAATTCGGCGGCCAAGATCCAACCGCCGTTCCAACCGCCGATCAATTCCAGTAGGTTCATTTTCCATTCGGCGGTCTACAAACGGCGGCCTGGCCGCCGTTTACGGCCGTCGATCACGGGCCACGTCAGCAGCACCTGGATTTCAAGCCCTACTTCATGGGTCCCCATATAAATACCCCCTTTTCTCTTTCCCTAGGGCATTCTCCACCATTTTGCAAGAAACCCTAGTCTCTCTCTACAACTCTCTAACATCTCTCTAGCTCCCACCAATCCAAAGCCTCATTAACTCATTTCAACTACATTCTTTCCATCACACTTTGGAAATTAATTGAAGAGAGAAGAAGGGAATCACCAAGGTCAAGGAGATTTCAAGCTCATCAAGGGACAAGGAGACTCATGAAGATTTTTGTGGGTTTTTTCTACAACCTTCCTCTTTTCATGTCTATTTTCATTATGTGTAACTAAACCCTTTTATTGGGGAATTGATGAGACAACTTATTTGATAATCCTATGTATTTGAACTAGTTATCTATTTATACAAATCCTCTCTTGGTACGTTTTCATTTCATTGTCTTGAAGTTGCCATTTTTACTTACTTGTTAATATTGGGGTTCAATTTAGCTTGTGATAGAAATGGTTCACATATGAAGGTTGTGGTTTAGGGTTTGAATGGTTTTCAACCCATTCTCCAATCTTTAGCTTATATGAAGTGAAAATTGGTAAATGCATGTGTTAATTGGTAAAAGACCTTTGATTTGTTCTTAAGAATATTATTTGGGCAATTACTCATAGTGGGGTTCACTTGAGTAAGAGTTTGAATCTATTTCCACCAAGACTCATAGTAGGGTTTACTTGAGTCAAGGTGTGAATTTGCACATTAATGAGTAAAATCAATTAAAAGAACAACCCTTGAGTAGGATGAAAATGCTTAATTGGACTAGTTCATTACATTAGGAAATCTTTTAGTTGTCAACTCAATTCCCCAATATCCATCATCATATATCACACATTTCATTTCGATTACTTGTTTTAGATTGGTTAATTTTATTTAATTTAGTTGTTAAAACAAATTCCAAAACCAAAAATGAATTTTACTTTTCCGCACGTAGTTTAGATTAGTGTACATAAATTAGTTATAGCCAAATATCCTCCCTTTCCCTGAGGAACGATCTCACTTGCCATTATACATCTCAGTGATTTGTGTATTCCGAGTGTGGAATTTTGGTACTTGCAAAAGTCCGATCAAAATTTGGCGCCGTTGCCGGGGATCGGCAGCGTTATATTTGGCTATTTTAGTTTAGGACATAGTTTAGTAGTTTAATTGTGTTATTTTTATCTTTTTACTTCTTGGTAGTTTTTGTTTTTGGTGTTTCAGGTTGCTAGTGTATGCACGGACGTCGTTCTAGGGGAGGTGTTCTGTTTCCCTTCAACGATCGTATTAATCAAGTTGGAAGACTAGCAAGAGCCACTGAAAGGGCACGGGTGAATATGGAAGACGGAAGAGAAAACCAAAACCCACCCAATGATCCACCCCCACCAATGAATATCCCACTAAATATGCAACCCCCACACATGGAAAACCCTCCAAGACAACTCACCATGGGACAATATTCAAGACCTATCATTGGAAATGAACCACCGGCCATTGTTCTTGATGAGCTCACTAAGTCATATGAGCTCAAGACCATGCACATTAGCCAACTACCATCCTTCTATTGCAAGACACATGAAGATTGCTTACAATTCATGAAGGATCTTAGTGGGGTGGTGGAAACCTTCCCCTTTACATCAAGGATGGGTACACTCTCAAAGGAACAATTACTAATGAGGTGTTTCTCAACTTGTTTGAAGGACAATGCAAAAAAATGGCTCAATACCCAAAAGCCCGGATCTCTTGTATCATGGGAGGCGGTGTGTGAAGCATTCTTCAACCGGTTCTTTCCATCAAACAAGAAGAGAGAGTTGCGGATGCAAATTACGGGATTTCAAGAAGAGATGGGTGATTCGTTTCATGAGACATGGGAGAGATTCCAATCCTTGCTTGCACAACTTCCTCCCCATATGCTCCCCGATGAATACAAGGTATCCTCATTTCAAGAAGGACTTTCTCCTCATACACAACTTTTGATTACTAATGCTTGTGGAGGCTCAACCGCGGACAAGACGGCAGCTTTTGTGATGGACGTATGTGAGAGGCTTGCTCTTATGTCCCAACAATGTAATTTTAGCACAAGAGCAAATGGTAGGCATGATATAGAAGGAGGAACCGAGACGGCAATTGAAGTTTCAAAGTTGGCCAAGCAAATGCAATCCATGCAAGCCACGATGTTGTCTATGCAATCATTCATAACCAACAAAGGGAATGCAAGCCATGTTCAAGGAAGGGATGGAAGTGGGGATATGTTTTTCAATGGAGAAGGTTGTGATGGATTCCAAGAGGAAGTCCAAGCGATGGGATATCAACAAAGAGATAGAGGAGGTGTGTACTCTCAAACCTACAATCCAAAATGGCGGCAACATCCGAACCTTTCTTACTCAAACAACAATGCATTGAACTCGGACATGCTTAGCCAAGAGGTGAATCAAGGGTTCAACAATAATCAAGGGTTCAACAACCGAGGGTTCTACCAAGGTCAAGGGTCGGGGAGTGGCCAAGCTAACCAATGGAACCGGCAAGAGAACTTCAACAACCAAGCAAGGCAACAACAAAGGGAAGCCGTTTTGTCGGATGGGCAAAGGCTAAGTTCTCTTGAAGCTCTAGTTACTAATATGGGGGCATCAATGAAGAACATGGAAACTCAAATGGGCCAAATTGCCGAAGCACTACAAAAGCAAGACAAAGGGAAATTCCCTAGCCAACCCGAGCAAGCCAAAGCCATGACGGTTCTTAGAAGTGGGCGGATCCTTGACAATGATGAAGTTGTAGAAGATGCAAGTGAGCCTAGAATACAAGAGAATGATGTGGTGGTAGAAGACACAAGACAAGAAGAAGATGTAGTGGTGCCCACCTCAAAAGAAACTCCTCGTCTACACAAGCCATCAAATCCGTACATACCTCCCATACCTTATCCCGGAAGATTGAAGAATACGAAGTTGGAACAATCCTTTCAAGACATCTATGACATTCTTTCCAAGGTAAATGTGAATCTTCCACTTCTAGATGCAATTCAAAAGATGCCTTCCTATGCAAAGTTCTTCAAGGAGTTGAACAAAGACAAGATCAAGTTCAAGCCTAGGCAACAAGAGAGACTCGGGGAGAATGTTAGTGTGGTAATCCAAAAGAAGTTGCCTCAAAAGATGAAAGATCCCGGAAGCTTCATCATCAACATTTCTATTGGTGGAGGAAAGCAAGAGAAAGCCATGCTAGACTTGGGGGCAAGTATTAATTTAATGCCCTACACAATCTACAAGAGATTGGGACTTAATGACCTCAAGACCACTTCCATGTCACTTCTATTGGCGGACCAATCATCAAGACACCCCATGGGAATAATAGAAGATGTGTTGATTCAAGTAGAGAAGCTCATTATTCCGGCCGATTTTATGGTGTTAGACATGGAGGGGCACAAGGAAGAAGACCAAATGTTACTCTTGGGAAGACCATTCATGGCGACCGCTAGAGCAATTGTGGATGTGCATGAGGGGAAGCTCACTATGAAGGTTTTAGATGAGGTAATTGAGTTCAAGCTTTTTGAGTCGGGAGCATATCCTATTGGGGCACATGATAGTTTTAATGTAAATTCGGTGGACACAATTATTGAAGAGGAAAGTGAAGAATTTTTGAAGGAGAAGTTGGAGGCTCTAATGGCAAGTGCAATGGAGTTTCTAGATGAACAAGATGGTGAAGAAGAGAGACTTGAGTTGATGGAAGAATTTGTGGATGAAGAAAGAATTAATGAGATTGAAGAAGTGGGAAGTGGAGAGTTAGAGACACAATTGCCTACACCACCAAGGTTAGAGTTGAAGGAACTTCCAACAACACTCAAGTATGCCTACTTAGATGAAGAAGAAAGAAGACCGGTTATTGTCTCTTCGGAATTGAATCAAGATGAAGAAGCAAGACTCCTTGAAGTCCTTAAAGTGCACAAGGCGGCAATTGGGTGGTCCATAGAAGACATCAAAGGGATAAGTCCCACAATTTGTATGCACAAGATCAATCTAGAAGAAGGTTCCAAGCCATTAAGAGAGGCTCAAAGGCGACTCAACCCCATCATGCAAGAAGTAGTAAAAAATGAAGTGTTGAAGTTGTTGAAGGTGGGCATTATCTATCCAATTGCGGATAGTAAATGGGTGAGCCCAATCCATGTGGTACCTAAGAAGTCGGGGATTACGGTAGTGAGGAATGAAAAAGATGAACTTATCCCTCAAAGGTTGCAAACCGGATGGAGAGTATGCATTGACTACCGGAAATTGAATGCATCAACAAGGAAAGATCATTTCCCCCTTCCATTCATTGATCAAATGTTGGAGAGACTAGCGGGGCATAGCCATTATTGCTTCTTGGATGGCTACTCGGGGTATAACCAAATTACAATTGCACCGGAGGATCAAGAGAAGACAACTTTCACTTGTCCCTTTGGCACTTATGCATACCGGAAGATGCCCTTTGGTTTATGCAATGTTCCCGGCACTTTCCAACGGTGTATGATGTCCATTTTCTCGGATATGGTGGGAAAAATCATTGAAGTGTTCATGGATGATTTTTCGGTGTTTGGAGGATCCTTTGATATTTGCCTTGACAATTTGACTCAAGTATTGAAGAGAGGTGAAGAGAAGAACCTAACCTTGAATTGGGAGAAGTGTCATTTTATGGTGACACAAGGCATTGTTCTTGGGCATGTGGTGTCAAGCCGGGGAATAGAGGTAGACAAGGCGAAAATTGAAGTTATGAAGAGTTTGCCTTCGCCAAAGACTCCCAAAGACATAAGGTCATTCTTGGGCCATGCGGGTTTTTACCGACGATTTATCAAAGACTTTTCCAAGATTTCTAGACCTTTGTGTAATCTTCTTCAAAAAGAAGTGGAGTTTGTGTTTAATGAAGAATGCATGAAAGCCTTCAATACTCTCAAGGAGGCCCTCACATCAACACCTATCATTGTACCACCAAATTGGAGTCTCCCTTTTGAAATCATGTGTGATGCATCGGATTATGCGGTTGGGGCCGTTCTTGGGCAACGAATGGACAAGCTTCCACATGCAATTTACTATGCTTCAAGGACTCTAAATGATGCTCAATTGAACTACTCTACAACCGAAAAAGAATTGTTGGCGGTTGTGTTTGCATTGGAGAAATTTCGGCAATATTTGGTGGGAGCAAAGGTAATTGTCTATACCGATCACGTGGCTATCCGGTATTTAATGCAAAAGAAAGATGCCAAGCCAAGACTCATCCGTTGGATTCTTCTCTTACAAGAATTCGACTTGGAAATCAAGGACAAGAAAGGCAAGGAAAATGTGGTAGCCGACCATCTAAGCCGGTTGATACATGGGTCCAATGAAGAAGAAGACATGCTTCCTTTGAAAGAAAGCTTTCCGGATGAGCAATTGTGGGTGGTTGGTGGAAAAGAACCATGGTATGCCGATATTGTGAATTATCTTGTGAGGGATATAGTGCCCAAGGACTTATCTTATCAAGCCAAGAAAAGATTCAAGTTTGTGGCTAGACAATACTTTTGGGATGAACCCTATCTCTTCAAGCATGGGCCCGATCAAGTGATTAGAAGGTGTGTACCGGAAGAAGAGCAAGAAGGTGTGATCAAATTTTGCCATGAAATGCATTGTGGAGGTCACTTTAGTCACAAGAAGACCGCTCTCAAGATCCTTCATTCCGGATTCTTTTGGCCAACACTAAGCAAAGACACCTATGAGTTTTGCAAGAATTGTGATAGGTGTCAACGGATGGGTAGTATCGAAAAGAGAAATGAGATGCCCCTAAAAGGAGAATTGGTAGTGGAGCTTTTTGATATATGGGGTATAGACTTCATGGGTCCCTTTCCATCTTCAAATGGCAACAATTACATTTTGGTGGCGGTTGACTATGTCTCCAAGTGGATTGAAGCGGTGGCAACTAAGACGAATGATAGTCATGTGGTAGTGAAGTTTTTGAAAGAAGTTGTGTTCTCAAGATTTGGTGCTCCTCGTGCAATCATAAGCGATTGAGGCACCCATTTTTGCAACAAAATCTTTGCCACCTTGATGAAAAAGTATGGAGTAACTCATAGGGTTGCCACACCCTACCATCCGTAAACTTCCGGGCAAGTTGAAGTGAGCAATCGGGAAATCAAGAGAATTCTAGAGAAGACGGTCAAGCCTAATCGGAAGGATTGGTCAATGAAGCTTAATGATGCACTTTGGGCTTACCGAACGGCATACAAGACCCCTCTTGGCACCACACCTTACCGATTGGTATTTGGGAAAGCTTGTCACTTGCTGGTTGAGTTAGAGTTTGATGCTTATTGGGCAATCAAGAAGTTGAATGTTGATTTGGAATTGGCGGGAGAAGAAAGGAAGCTTCAACTAAATGAATTGGAAGAACTCCGGTATGAGGCCTATGAGAATGCAAAATTGTACAAGGAAAAGACCAAGAAGATCCATGACCAAGTGATCCTAAGGAAAGACCTCCATCCCGGGATGCTCGTTCTTGTGTTTGATTCAAGGTTGAAGTTATTTCCAGGGAAATTCAAATCAAGGTGGACCGGTCCATTTCGAGTGAAGGAGGTATTCCCACATGGTGCAATTGAAGTGCAAAGCTTGAGAACCGGAGACACTTTCAAGGTCAATGGACAACGAGTGAAGCCATATTATGGAGGAGCACGGAGTGCATTCATGATCGAACAAGTCAAACTTGGCGAGCCTTAGTGCTCATCACCACGTCTTGCCTAGACGTTAAATCAAGCGCTTAGTGGGAGGCAACCCACTTAGGTAGTTTTAACTTAATGCATTTTCTTTTTGTTCAAATAAGAGGTTTTTGGTATATATGGAGTGTTTCCCCAAACTTGTATTGGATTTTGAGTCAAGAAATTTGTTGAGCAAAATGTGTTGAGTACCATATCCAAGACAGGTTTGGGGGTGTGTTTTTTTTGCTTGATGGGTATTGTGAAGTGTGCAGTTGAAATGAAGGAGTGCAGAATGAAGATTGCCAAATTTTTAGACATCGGCGGTCCAAATCGGCGGCCTGGCCGCCGAATTAGAGACCGCCGATCAAAAACAGAAGTTCTGCCAACAAAACGGCGGTTATAACGGCGGGCATAAATAGACCGCCGAATCAATCAGGTCTCCAACAATACAAAACGGCGGTCCAAACGGCGGTTGAAACTAGACCGCCGAATTCAGTCCAGAATGTCACTCAACAAAACGGCGGTTAAATCGGCGGTCTGGCCGCATAACATGAGACCGCCGAATTAACGAAACTACTGCGTTTTGACCCAAAAGACGCATTCGGCGGCCTAATTCGGCGGCCTGGCCGCCGAATTCGCGATAACAGGTCTTAAAAGGGTCGTCTCTTTCACGACCCCCACACACTTTTTCTCTCTCAAAACCCTCCAAAAACACTTCCAAGGTGCATTTCTCTCCCTCTCTTCCCTCTCAAGGCTTCAAGGTATGTAATTCTCCCCTCTAAACTTGTTGTTACAAGAATTTAACTTAGCCTATCTCTCAATTGACCGAAAATTTGCATGACAATGTTAGGGTTAGGTTTTGTTCGAAAAATTTGGGGATTTTGTGATTAGAGGCCGAATTAATGGTAATGCATGCTTGGGTTTTGTTTGTGGTAGTCATCAAATGCTTCTAGGTGTTTAATTGTTGCTTGAATATGCTTTGAATTGAAAATTTTTGTTTTGGTGCAAATTTGGCCGAAAATTCTTGGTTGCGTGAGTGTCAATCCATTGGCAAGGGAAATATTGTTGCTTGAATGCTTTGCGAATGCCGTAGATTGCCAAAATCTTGTTAGATAACATGCCTATTTTGCTGAAGATTATTGTTGTGAATAAATGTGGGCATGAAATTGGTTTTTTTTGTTGGATGAAAGATTGGCCATTTGCTATGTGGGTGTGTAATTATTTTGATGACTAAATGTGCCTATGTTATGGATTAATTGAAAATGTGGCATGATGTGGTTTGAAGTATGTGGTTGTTTTTTTTATTTGTGCTATGTAGAGTTATTTTTGCTTCCCGAATGGCACCGAAAAAGGGAAAGGGCAAGGCTTCGGGATCCCGTAACCGACGAATTGATGAGCATAGCCTTCGCAATGCATTATATGCGGGTCGTCTCAGGAACATTCTCACTAGAACTGTACACCATGACAGGGCCATAGATTTGGAGGACGTAGGCGGAACCGATATTGTGCGTCAAGTGGAAGGAATGGGGTGGCGCCAATTTGTCACTAAACCTCGCAACAGGGCCAATGTGAGCATTGTTCGGGAGTTCTATGCCTCCATGATCCCTGATGAATTCCTGGAGGGGAAGTCTGTGAGGGTTCGAGATGTAGATGTGTTCATTCGCCCCCAGGACATAAACGACTACTATGGGACCACTTCGCTTGATGACCTACAGAATGGGCTCCCGAGGGAAGGCACCTTCTGATTATATGATTCTACACTTGCTGCGTCTCTCAGGAGAGAAATGAATGACAGTGGTTTGTGGGATGCGGACCATCATCTTCGTCAATCCGAACTACAGAGAGACATAGCTTTTTGGTCTGTTTTTGTGTCTCACTCTTTGAAGCCGACACAGCAGAGGAAAAAGATTGTTCTGGAGATCGCTCAGATTTTGTATTGCATCAAGAACCAGTTGCAGATTGATGTGGGGCAGCTGATCAGCTCGGCCATATGCAGAGCCGGAAAGACGGAAAAGTCGGTCATCCCTTTTCCATGCTTGATTGCTGATTTATACAGGGATGCAGGTGTTCCAGAGCGACGAGGAGATGACCTGCTCACTATGGGGGATCCTTGCAACTCCAGAACATTTCACGACTTGACAGAGCCTCAGGATGTGGAGCGCCTCCTACCGCTGGGATCGAGGAAGAGACAGAGGTTGCTGCAGCAGCAAGGAGGAGATGAGGACAGTCATGATGAGGAGGATCCTAGGGCAGTGCCAGCTGACATAGAGGCACCTCCAGAGCAGAGGCCAGCATGGTTTCAGACTTGGGTGACAGAGTACAATCAACAGGCGCCCCCATGGGCAAACACATTCATCCAGGCTCAGAAGGACCAACAGAAACAGATAGATGAGCTGATTAAGATCCTGAGGGAGAGCACAGTCACAGCTTCAGAGCGCTGTGGTGGAGCAGGCCCTAGCTCAGAGCACCAGGAGCAGCACCAGCAGGAGGATGAGTAGGCACATCCAGAGCACGACAGGGATGCACATTTGGGCATTACTTACTTATTTCAGTTTACATTACTTAATTCAGTTTTAGTTTCGCACTTATTTTTGGAGCATTTTAGCACTTTACTTTCAGTCGGATTTTAGTTTTACTTTTCAGACTTAGCTTTAGTTGCTTATGCATATTTTCTTGTCTACTTTTGGGAACTTTATGGTGCTTTATTGGATATTTTGCACATGGTTTTATGCATGACCTTTTGTTTATAGAATTTTTTGAGCGCCTTCCTTGCCGGGTCCTCATTGTCAACATTGGGGACAATGTTGGATTTAGGTTTGGGGGTGTGGATGTGAATGACTTAACCTTACTTGACTTTTTTTCGTTTGAAAAAAATAAAATTTTTTGGAACAAAATTTTTGCCAAGCTTGTGCGATATAGGCCATGAATGAGCATATTTTGCTTGATTTGATACCTTTGTTATGTGCTCATTGGCAATCTAAGATTGCGTGCATGTCATGAGTTAGTCCCATACTTTCTTGATTTGAGTAGAGGTGGCCATTTGTGTGGGTGTGTAGGTCTATTAGTGGAGACTACCCTAAGTTCATGTGCCTTAAAAAGCGAATCCATGAGGGTTATGTTTCTCTTTTTGTATTCCTAAACACATCTCACATTTTATTGTGCATCATTGAAGTCTCATCACATCATTTGCACCACTAGCCATAGAACATTCATCAATAGTGGATATCATGTCTTTAGCTTGCAATTTCTTGTGGTTTGCCTACTTGAAAGGATGATATGACTTTTATAGGAAACACCGAAACACTTTCACTCAATTCCTACCCAATTGTGCTCAAGGGTCTAATAAAGGTGGCCGAGCACCAAGCTAAACATTTTCCCAAACACCATTAAACCCAAACACAAACCATACCTAAACTTTCCGATCTTGCGTACTCAAGCTTTTGTAATGTGTATGTTCTCATTTTCAAAAAAAAAAAAAAAAAAAAAAAAAAAAAAAAGAGAGAGAAAAAGAGAAAAAGAATAAAGAAATAAATACAAATAAATGGAGCCTTGTATGAGCCCAAATTGGTGTTGCTCTCATTGAGTGGCAAATGTTGTTACAAGTTGCTCAAAATGAGCTTAGTTGGAATTTTTGTAGTTTTTGAGCTCAAACTTAGCTCATTGCTCTAGAGTTGTAAGCTTGATCGGAAATTCCCCACACTTCCCGTATCCACCATTCACCATACAACACCCTTGGCCTCATCAATTGGTAGGAAAAGTCAATTTGATCTTGTAGGTTTTCCATTTGAGAATGCAAGCTCTTGTCATGCTCTACCGCGTTCATGGTTTTTGGTTCCTTTCATGAGACTTATTCACTTAAAGAGCGTTCAGTATTTGAAACTCATGTATGCGTCTTAATTTGCTCCCATTGCATAAACTCATTCGCATACGCTTGTATGAGTGTAAACTTAGGTTCTGAGAGGAAAAATAAGAGTGAATCTTGTAAGGACCTAGAGTCGAGGCGAAATATGGCCGAAGCGCTTGCATGGGTGGTCGCCAAAGCAAGGACAATTTAGTGTGGGATTCATGACTAGCATTGCACCCATTGGATTGATTTTGTGTTCTTTCAACTTTAGCACATTTCTCATGGTATCTCATCATATTTGGCATGCGCACTCTGGTTGATTGTTTTCATAGTTGTGTATATCGGCGGCTTTAGTACTAGTTCTTAGGTAGGATTATTTTGGTTTATCGGATTTCCCTAGTTTTGTTTTTGAATTTGCTCGGGGACGAGCAAAAGCTAGGTTTGGGGGTATTTGATCGAGCCATTACATATATAGAATTTCGCCCCCGATTTCCGATAATTTTGATTGACTTTCGAGTAAATTCATGAAATTTATGGCTCGATGTTGATTGTACAGGTACCTTTTGTATTCTGGGTGGAAGAATGAAGAAATCCGGTGATTTTGGGCTAAAAGCGGCGAAAGGAGAGCATTTGGGGGCAAAACGGACAATTGGCAAGAAAAGAAGCATTCGGCGGTCTCTTTCGGCGGTCTGGCCGCCGTTTGAAACCGCCATTTCATTCCAGGCGCGTCAGGTGCAATTCGGCGACCAAGATCCAACCGCCGTTCCAACCGCCGATCAATTCCAGTAGGTTCATTTTCCATTCGGCGGTCTACAAACGGCGGTCTGGCCACCGTTTACGGCCGTCGATCACGGGCCACGTCAGCAGCACCGGGATTTCAAGCCCTACTTCATGGGTCCCCATATAAATACCCCCTTTTCTCTTTCCCTAGGGCATTCTCCACCATTTTGCAAGAAACCCTAGTCTCTCTCTACAACTCTCTAACATCTCTCTAGCTCCCACCAATCCAAAGCATCATTAACTCATTTCAACTACATTCTTTCCATCACACTTTGGAAATTAATTGAAGAGAGAAGAAGGGAATCACCAAGGTCAATGAGATTTCAAGCTCATCAAGGGACAAGGAGACTCATGAAGATTTTTGTGGGTTTTTTCTACAACCTTCCTCTTTTCATGTCTATTTTCATTATGTGTAACTAAACCCTTTTATTGGGGAATTGATGAGACAACTTATTTGATAATCCTATGTATTTGAACTAGTTATCTATTTATACAAATCCTCTCTTGGTACATTTTCATTTCATTGTCTTGAAGTTGCCATTTTTACTTACTTGTTAATATTGGGGTTCAATTTAGCTTGTGATAGAAATGGTTCACATATGAAGGTTGTGGTTTAGGGTTTGAATGGTTTTCAACCCATTCTCCAATCTTTAGCTTATATGAAGTGAAAATTGGTACATGCATGTGTTAATTGGTAAAAGACCTTTGATTTGTTCTTAAGAATATTATTTGGGCAATTACTCATAGTGGGGTTCACTTGAGTAAGAGTTTGAATCTATTTCCACCAAGATTCATAGTAGGGCTTACTTGAGTCAAGGTGTGAATTTGCACATTAATGAGTAAAATCAATTAAAAGAACAACCCTTGAGTAGGATGAAAATGCTTAATTGGACTAGTTCATTACATTAGGAAATCTTTTAGTTGTCAACTCAATTCCCCAATATCCATCATCATATATCACACATTTCATTTCAATTACTTGTTTTAGATTGGTTAATTTTATTTAATTTAGTTGTTAAAACAAATTCCAAAACCAAAAATGAATTTTACTTTTCCGCACGTAGTTTAGATTAGTGTACATAAATTAGTTATAGCCAAATATCCTCCCTTTCCCTGAGGAACGATCCCACTTGCCATTATACATCTCAGTGATTTGTGTATTCCAAGTGTGGAATTTTGGTACTTGCAAAAGTCCGATCACTAGACATGAGAAACAAGTTTACCAAACAACAATGTGCAAATAAGTTGGTTGTTATTCATTAAGACCATTCAATATAGGTTAAGGGTTCATTCTTTTGATTTGAGAATTTTCCCTAAATCAATTTGTTACCCAATCCGGCCAAGGATGAGCAAGTGTACCTTGATAAGAAGACCCATTAAGTACAAGAATTGGAACCCAGGCCAATTTAGCAAATAAATACCTAAACTGAAACCTTTCCCACTCTTTGGAGCTAAATCTCTAACACTCCAATTACTCTAAACATGGCATTTTGGTCATCCATCAATCAATCAACAATCATGGGAAATTAAATTACACTACTCCTATATTAAATTACTCTACTCCTAATCCCAATCATGGACACATATCAATTTCGGACCTCTACACACATGGATATTGCAATTAGAGCTTAAAACATGCAATTAACAAAGAGTAAAACAAAACCCACAAGAATTTAAGAACAAACAACATATATAACACAAGTGTAGGGTTTACAATATTCCCCAAATCGGGGTTACACATCAAAGAAGCAAGAAATACAAAGAAATGAGTAAAAAGGAGACAACCTTTGAAGACAAACCCTCCAAAGAAGCTCCTAGCTTTCCTAGCTCGAAATTGGTCCAAAGACCACTCCTAATTCCTTGCAAACTGCCCTAAGATGGATGGAAGAGGTGTGAAAATGGTGGTGGAGGTGTGTGGTGAGCTCCCATGGAGGAAACACCTCCATGGGAGCTTGGATCTCTCCTTATTTGGTGGAGAAGGTGAAGAAGATGAAGAAAATGGAAGAGAGAGAGAGAGAGAAAGTTAGGTGGAGGAGAGAGAGAAGGAGTGAAGGGATTCTGAAAAACTGATGAGAAAAGGGGATATTTATAGTGGGGAGAGTCTTAGGGCAAAAATGATGGTGAAAGGACGAGAATGCTCTTGCATAATTGGCTGATTTTGGGGGCTTCGCGGGTGACTTTCCAGCAGCGTGCACCGTTACGGAAATGGACATAACGTTCTCCACAAATATTGGAATCGCATTCTTGAAGAACCGTTGGAAAGAAGACTTCTGAAGCTTTCCAACCATATATAGCACGAAACCCAGTTCGATCGAAGGAGAGAGATATTCCCCTCGCAAGTTGAGTGTTCTGTAGGAAACTTTCGTCAAAAATCCCACCTTGATTTTACGCCCTATTCTACGGCCATGGACCACCGAATTGTAAAAAAATGACATTTTAGTCCCTTTCTGCGGCCCCTAATCGTAGAACAAGGGAGCATAATTTTAACTTTCAAAAATTACACTTTTGCTCCAAAATTCCTACATTTTTGCACTTTAGCCCTGTGATTAAAAATACCCTGAAACACTTATTTAAAACGTTAAATACTCGATTTTACCTGGGAAACAAGCATAAAAGATAAAAGGGCTACACAACGTGTAGAAATAAGAGTTATCATTCTACTCGGCTCATCTGGGTCTAACATCACCTCTTCGGTCAACTCATCTTTTTTGGCTTCGGGTTACTCTCTGGGGTCTAGTTTGAATTCCTTTGGTATCTCTGCTTGCTCCTCAGATTCATTGGTGGCTTGCTCGGTTGATACTGTGTATACTTGGTGTACTTCTTTATCCTTGTAGACTGACAGATTCGCCTTTCACGTCATCTCTTGTGATCCTTTGACCACCTCTACTCCATACTTTGTTGGGAACTTCATCATGAGGGCATATGTCACCGTCACCACCTTAGCTTTATTTAGGAAAGGCCGACCCAGCAAGGCGTTGTACGGCCAATTCTCTGTGTCCATAACCACAAAGTCGAGTAGCATTGTTTTCTGGCAAGGGGCTTTCCCGATCTTTACTGGTAGTTTCACCGTGCCAAGTAACCTCACTTCTACCCCGCCAAACCCTCTGAGTATGGTATGGAAGGGCTGCAGGTCTTTTCTATCCAGTCTCAACTGATTATACACCTCTGCACTTAAAATATCCGCTGGGCTTCCATTATCATTCAAAATCCGGTGAACCTCCCTGTGACCAATCCGAGCACTAATGACCAAAGCGTCGTTTGGCCTTACATCTACTCCATGAGAATCAGCCTCTGTGAATATGATTGGATCCCAGCCTTCCCTGATCCTTTTTGGGTCAAGTTCAATAGAGTTGACATCGAGGTCTCTTCGGGCTTCCATGGCTTCTCGAATTTCCTGAGTCCTTTCTCTATTACTTTTGCCAGTTGCTAGATGGTGTTGATTGCTCCTTCATCTTCAGCTCTCTTGGGACTCGGCTTCCTCCCTCGTCCATCTGGTCGGCTATCCTTTTGCCAATCTGTCTTATCGACTTTCTTTAGGACAATAGCCTTCAAGTGCCCTTCTCTGATGAGGGTTTCGATGTGTTCCCTTAGCTGGAAGCACTTAGACGTCTCATGTTCATTCTCTTTGTGGAATCTGCAATACTTGATTGTGTCCCTCCGAGCATAAGACGACTGCTTAGGCGGCTCTTTGGACATCTCCTCCTGATCTTTCCTCAATGAGGTGTAATTGGTGTATCTGCCCTGGAATTTTTGGCGCGGCTGATCGACTTTTGGATCATATGCCCGACGGCCTTCCCAACCATCCCGTGTTTTATTCTTCTGCTTGTCGCCTTTTGTATCTTGTGCCTTGGCTTGTTCTTTTGCCTTAAATCCTTCCAGGCGGCCACCATGCACAAAGTAACCCTAATTTCTTCCTCCTCGGCTAAGGTATAACCCCCAGCCATGTCTATCATGTCTGCATAACTGGTTAAGCGAGCTCTTCTCAAGTCGAAAGATAGTTGGCCGTTCTGAAGGTTGTTGATGAACGCTACAATAATGGCTTCATCATTTACACTCCCAATCTCTGACACTTCCTGGCCAAACCTCCCCAAGTACTTCTTTAGTGACTTGTCTTTTCCTTGCTTGAGTTGAGACAAGTGAGCCACTGACATCTTCTTATGTACGTTCCCGAGGAACTGCCTTGAGAAGGCTTTGTTCAGCTCACTGAAACTGCTTATACTCGCCGCTGGTAACCTACCGAACCACCTAGAACCCAGATCTCCGAGTGTCTAGGGAAAATTCAAGCATATCAGGGCATCATTATGGATGTACTGGGGCCATGGCACTCTTATACCTCCTAACGTGCTCCTTTGGATCGGTGTCTTTTTTGAACTACTCCACGTGCGGCATCCTGAACCTCTCCAGGAAGGGCATCCTTAAAACTCCATTGGTGAAAGGGCTACCGGATTCATCGTCCTACAATTCGTTACGCCCATATCTTCTGACTAAAGCATCCATCTATCAACGATTATTTTGAACCTCCAGGGTTAGACTCTGTATGAGTATGTGCCTATCTCCTTCCGGTTCCCTCATTGCATTAAAATTCTGGCTGATGGTCAACCTTTGGCCCCTTTCTTCCGGCTTTTGATCCTTGTGTTCTCGGTTCAAGCCGTGTAATCAGACTGTGCCCTTTTGGCGCTTGTGACGGTAATACTACTCACTTTCCCTTGAGGACGATGATCGATCTCTCCGGTGATTATGCCTCTTGGGTTGATACCGATTCTACCCCGTTCGATCCGAATCATACCTTCTGTCGGAATAATCCTCCTCTCGATGCTCTCTGCTACCTGGGCCTATCTTTCGGACAAAGTTTCTGGCCTGTCTGTAGGATCTCGGCCCATCTTTAGGGGTGCATCAGGTGTTGGCACCACCACCGTAGAGCGCAACCTTGTTGTTTACTGATTTGGAGTGGGCAGATTCGAAGTTAAACCGTCTGTAATGGAAAGGTCAACTCCCTGCCTCGCCGCATCGGATATGAGTTGCTGTAGGGAGGCTCCAAAATCATTGTACGATTTCTTCATTAGTTGGAGGGAAACGCTGGATACCAACCAAGGCAGTTGATTGATCGCGGTTGTTAAAGTAACGTCTACAGCATTGAGAGTAGCGTCATCCTCCAACTTGTTATCTGGAATTCCTTGACTATACCTAGAATCGCTGCCATCTCCTTTGCCAGCCATTGTTTCACAAGAGTTCAGATTAGTTTACCCTCTCCTTCTAGCGCCAATTGTTAGCAGTGATTTTTCGTAGTCACTCAGTCAACGATTTAATATCGATTTTATAAATGAAGATGATTGAAAATAACACAACTAAATACTACCAATGATAAACAAAGATACATGGTAAAACTCCGATAGCCGGAGAAACATCCACGGGTTGTTGCCTAAGCAATGAAGTCAAATCCACTATAAAAACTGTTACAGAATACACACTCTGATCTCTCTTGCTAATCCTCTCGTACCCCCTTATTTATGTTTTACAGGGGTATTTATACATAATGCTATTAGGGTTTGCGGGTATCACTAGGGTTTGGTGTCATGGTACCCAAGCTTGAAAGGATTCGCTTTCCTATTTGGGTGTAACTCGTTTTCCGGTTTAGCTGAGTCCAAATCTAGACAGGACTCTTACTCCTTTATTTGCGGGACGCCTGCTGGCTTCCTTGTTGGACCCTGAGTAGCTGCACCGTAGTTTATTTTAGGGTTGCTGGTCGTTGATTCTACCCGCGTGTTCGGGGAGTGAGTGTTTGTGGCTATCTTCTTTGTTGAATCCCGAGTATGCCCGAGCAAGCTTTATTGCCCGAGTCGATTCACTTGGTTATGGTCGGGTTGGCCTTAGTTGATGCCGAGTAAGTTGCTTTATAGGAGATTCTGTTCCCCAAGTTGACTTCTCTTAACTTTCTACGTACGTGGCTCCTTACTATGATGACGTGTCCTTTATGACGATTTTTACCTATAACAGATGTAAAGCATTCTAACTATTGTGCAGTTCCTGACCGTAAAGTCCTCGTAATTTGCATGCTCCTCATTCGACTACATCTGTTATTTGACATGGGTCTTCCCATGGCGGCCCCAATTTTCTAGCACATACTTTTTTGTTGTAGTGTCGTAGTACCCAGTCGTTGACTTTGAAAACTCTAGCACGTACTTTTTATTGTAGTGTCGTGTGACTTGCTGCTGATATGACTGAATCCTTAATGCGTCACGGTCTCGACATTCGTCTAGGTGATCAAGTTTGAAATTGAGTTCCAAGCTAGTCTGTTCCTCATTTGGGTTTTCATTTCGAGCGGCGCAAGTTGTGTCTCTATTAGGATCACTGCTTCAGAACCGTAGACAAGTGAGAAAGGAGTTTCTCTAGTTAACCGACGTGGAGTAGTCTTATATGACCATAGTATTTCTGGGAGTTTTTTCGCCCACTCGCCTTTCTCTGCCTCCAGTCGTTTCTTTAGTGTGTTTACAATTGTTTTGTTGGTCGACTCCGTTTGTCCATTGGCTTAAGGATAACGTGGAGTTGAGAAGTTCAACTTTATCCCATACTTGTCGCATAAATTTTTGAAGTCGTACGAAATGAATTGGGATCCATTGTCGGTCATTATCTCCCATGGTACTCCAAACCTGTAAATTATATTATTCCATACAAAGTCGCGTACCTCAATATCATGTACTTATTGATATGCTCAGACCTCGACCCACTTGGTGAAATAGTCTATTAAGACCAGCATGTAGACGACACCTCCGGGTGCTACAGGAAGTTTACCTACAATATCCATTCCCCATTTCATAAAAGGCCAATGGGCTGAAATTGAATTTAACATACCTGGGGGAAGATGCGACATGGGTGCAAATCGTTGACACTTGTCGCACGACTTCACATGATTTTGAGAATCATACCGCATTGTTGGCCAGTAGTATCCCGCTGTGATAGCTCTGTTCGACAAACTACAAGCGCCAGAATGGTTTCCGCATTCCTCATAATGAAGTCTTTTCATGACGTCATACGCCTTTCGAGGGGTGACGCATCTCAAGTAAGGTCCTGTAAACGATTTTTTATAAAGCTTACCGTATATGATGCAGAATTTTACGGCTTTTGTTTTGATCTTCCTTGCTTCCGATCTGTCTCCTGGTAGAATGTCGACTTGAAGATAATTGAATACGGGTTCCATCCAATTTCTTCCATGGTCAACGGGTGCCAATAATTCAGTTTCTTGAATTGTTGGCGACATTAGATGTACGACAAGTATTGATTTCAAGCCATTGATCGTTGTCGATCCCCGATTTGCCAATGCGTCTGCTCAAGCATTCTCAGATCTGGGTATCTGTTGGATTGTAAATTCATCAAAGGTCGACTGAAGTTGCTTGGCTTTAGTCAAATAGGCTGACATTCTTTGGTCCCTTGCCTCGTATGAGCCGTTCATTCGTCGAACGACTAGTTGGGAATCACGCAATACTTGTACGTTTTTTACATCTAAGCTTTTTACGAGGTCGAGTCCAGCAATCAAGGCTTCATATTCAGCTTCGTTGTTTGTCGGACGAAAATCACAATGGATCGACTGTTCCAATATGTTCCCCTGTGGGGATTTGAGCACCAGACCTAGTCCGCTTCCTTTGATATTGCTGGATTCGTCGACCAACAATGTCCCTTTTCCGGAGGAGGATTTTTCTGTGAGTGCTACTAGTTCCTGTTCGACCTGCACACTTTCACAAGGGGTAAAGTCTGCAATAAAGTTAGCTAGTACCCGTGATTTCATTGCCAGTCGTGGGTGGAAACTGATGTCGTACTTACTAAGCTCCATGGCCCATTTCGTCAGTCGACCTAAAAGTTCAGGTTTATGCAAAATATTTTTGAGAGGGTAGTAGTTAATACCTTAATGGAGTGCCATTGGAAGTGCGGCCTTAGTTTTCGTGCTGCAACGACAAGGGCTAAGGCGAGTTTCTCCAGTCGACTATATCTTGTCTCCGCGTCAAGCAAAGCATTACTAACGTAATACACCGGGTGTTATACGTTATCTTCTTCTCTAACTAGTACGTCACTTACGGCTGTGTCAGATACTGCTAAGTATATGAATAGCGTTTCGTTGTCCTTTGGTTTTGACAATAATGGGGGTGAGGTTAAGTAGGCTTTTAAGTCTTGTAACGCTTTTTCGCAATCGGTGTTCCACTCGAATGCTTTATTCTTCTTTAATTTATTGAAAAATGGTTGACAACGTTCGGACGACTTTGATATGAACATGTTCAAGGCTGCTACTCGACCATTGAGTTTTTATACGTCTTTGATGCATCTAGGCAATTCGATACCTTCGATCGACCGTATTTGGTCTAGGTTGGCTTCGATACCTCTTTGGGTGACCAGATTGCCTAGAAACTTCCCTGAAGACACACCAAAGGAACATTTAGTAGGGTTAAGTTTCATACCGTATTGGTCAAGTACGTCGAACGACTGTTTTAGATGGTCAATATGTTGTTGAGCAATCAAGGATTTGACCAGCATGTCATCGATGTAGACCTCCATTGTCAATCCAAGCATCTTAGCGAACATTTTGTTGACTAGTCGTTGATAGGTCACACCTGCATTTTTTAAACCAAAAGGCATTACTTTATAACAAAAAATACCTCGCTTGGTGACGAAGGCCATTTTCTCTTGGTCGTCAGGATGCATCAAGATTTGGTTTAGCCAGAATAAGCATCCATGAAGCTTAGCAGTTCATGCCCTGCAGTTGCGTCGACCAGCATGTCGATGTGTGGGAGAATGAATGAATCCTTGGGACACACTTTGTTGAGGTCTTTGAAATCGATGTAGACTCGCCATTTCTCGTTTTTCTTCTTCACTACCACGACGTTTGCTAACCAGTCAGGGTATTTTACTTCCCTCACAGAACCGATATCGAACAACTTCTAGATCTCGTCGTTGATCACTTTATTCCTTTCTGGAACGAACTTTCTACGTTTTTGTTTTACTGGTTGGTAATCTGGTTCGACCATCAGTCGGTGAACTATTACCTTTGGGTCTATACCGACCATGTCTAAGTGTGACCAAGCAAAGCTGCTGCGTCGTTCCTTCAGGAATTCAATTAATTGTTTGCGGATGTCTTTCAGTAATCTGGACCCAATGAAGACTTTGTGGCCTGGCTGATCATGGTCGATTGAAACCTCGTTGGGTTCTTCCATGTTTGGCTTGTTTGGTGTCGACTCGACTTTGGCATCCTATAATTGCTATAATTCCTGTTTTTTCTTCTTCATGGCATTCTGACAACAATCTCTAGCTGCTATTTGTTCCCCTTTAATCTTTTTCACTCCCCATTTGGTTGGGAATTTTATCATTAGGTGGTACGTCGAGGGGATAGCCTTCAACTAATGTATCTAGGGTCTGCCAAGGATCGCATTATAAAGAGACTAACAGTTGAGTACTAGGAAATTGATATATAAGTTGACTCCTTCAACGTAGATAGGTTGTACGATTTCGCCTAGAGTGTTTTTCTGTTCTCCAATGAAACCTGTCAACATGGTTGTTCGATGACTAAGTTTGGATTCATCGACCTGCATTTCTCTCAGAACACTGTTGAATAAAATTTTACATGAACTACCATTGTTGATTAAAATGCGTTTAGTTAAACAATTAGCAATATGTAAAGAAATAACTAATGCATCATGGTGAGGAGAAAAAAAATCTGATTTATCTATCGACTTGAAGATGACAGTCTCGTTGACTTTCGATGGATGCTCCCGATTTGGTTGAATTTCGGCGTTTGATACTTGTCGTGTATGCCTTTTTGCTGCGGAATAGCTCACGCCACTGACTTCAGATCCACCTGCAATGTAATTAATCACCCTATCCTGTCTGGGAGGTTCTGAAGGACTGTCGTTTGCACTGGTTTGCCTATGGTCGTCGTGTCTTCCGAGAGTTTGTTTCCCCTTGTCAATTAGGAATTCTCATAGATGTCCCTGCTTTAAGAGCTCTGCGACTTCATATTTAAGGGCAACGTGATCTTCCGTATGATGACCGTGATCATCATGAAACTCGCATCGGAGTCTTGCATCTTGATGTTCTAGGAGTGTGTTCATCTTTCGTGGCCATTTTACCATTTTTCCCATTTCCCTCATTACTGCCACGAGGTCGACTGGTTCGATCCTAAGGTTATACTCTGGTGCTTCCACTCGTGGTCAATTCGACCTTGAGTTGCCACGACCGTAGGAATTTCTTTAACTATAACCCTCGTGTCACGACTGAGTATTCCTTCTATCGCTCGTTGGGTAGGGTTCTGACCTTCTGCCGTTAGACCTTATGTTGACTTGATCATTTCGTCGACTCTCATAACTGTTGTTGCCTTTACCAATGAAATTTGCTTCATCTTCCTCCCATTTGATTTATGCCCATGCTTTTGCCAATACGTATTCCATTGTCCTGTATGGATACTTAGTGAGTTCTTTATATAAGTCGGAATCAAACCTAAGTCCTTTCCTGAAAGCGTAGATGGCGGTCGCTTGATTGCAATATGGGATCTGTACTTTCTCTCTGTTGAAGCGTCCGACATAAGTTCTCAAATTTTCACCAAGTCTTTACGTAACTGTATATAGGTCGTCCGACTGCTTCTCTAGCTTGCGGTTGCTTGCAAATTGCTTCACGAATGTATCTGTCAACTACGCAAAAGAACTGATAGAATTGTTAGGTAAATTAGTATACCATTGTAAAGCAGGACCATTGAGGTTAGACCCAAAGGCTTTGCACATGCACGCTTCTCTCAGGTCGGGTGGGATTGCGGCAGTGAACATCCTCTGTTTGTACTGCGTTATATGGTCATCCGGATATGTCGTTCCTTCGTATTGCTTCATGTTCAGGAAATTGAATTTCTTGGGCATTTCGGTGAGAGCATTCGCGTCGATAAAAAGTGAGTCGGTAAAACTGTTAGCTGTACTTTTCTTTATTGGAGCTGGAACTCCAGGAATTCTTTGAATTAGAGCTTCCATTTCTGAAACCTACGAGAAAATTCCAAATTAGTAGACACAGATAAATCAGCTCCAGGTTTTACCAATCTAGGTGTCGACTGGAGTGATGCGGTCATCCTGAGGACGTTCTCAAGCAATGGATCCATTGCTGGATCTTGCTCATTCAGTATCTCATTTCGGACTGGCATATTGTTAAGGTCGATCTCGACTCGAGCTGTTTGAGGTGTCGGCTGATTCTGATGGTCGCCCGGATTCATATCTGGCCTGATGGGGTTGTCTAGTGCTCTTGGAGCTGTTCGATCGACAACCTGTTCGCAGTTTGGAGCTAAAGTTGGCCGCTCTGACGTCGCTGAATCAGGTGCCACTTCGTCGACCAAGGCCCGCAATTCTTCATTCGTTGCTCAGATCGTTGCATTTTCTACTTTGAGTGCCTGCAATTTCTCAGCGTTCGTGATCATCTGAGCAGTCAATGTAGCAATCTGTTTTTCGACTGTTGGGACAGATTCACCTCTAGACATGTTGATTGGTCGCTCAAGTGATTTGATTAAGTTCAAAATTAGTTGCAATGGGCCACACGGTGGGCGCAAACTGTAGATGGTTGAACTACTCGTTATATGAATCGTGTTGAGTTGTGTTAGGCCCAAGGCAACTCGCTTGAACTTGTAGGATGGATGAAGTCGTCTCCTCGTTTGAACCTGTAAGATTATATCTGTCGACCTAGGTCGGGTGCTTTATTGAACCTGCAAATATGATTAGAACAGTAGTAATACAACTAAAATGAAGAAGTTGGGTTAAGTTATTTAGCCTTAGGTGTGCTTGGGCTAAGCAATATTCAGTGGTG
Source organism: Acer saccharum (assembly GCA_030490815.1). Taxonomy (NCBI): domain Eukaryota; kingdom Viridiplantae; phylum Streptophyta; class Magnoliopsida; order Sapindales; family Sapindaceae; genus Acer; species Acer saccharum. The sequence continues at coordinate 34,913,265 of CM059870.1, forward strand.
ATCGTGATATAGGATCCGGCCAAATTCCGATTGCTGGAATATATATTTCTATAGAGTTTCAGTACGCCTTAAAGAGCTTTAGTTCAGAGAGATTTCAGAGAGTTTTCTAGTGAAAGGGCCTTCTTATTTATAGTAGAAGAAGTAGCTCCAACGTCCACTGATCATGTTGTGATCGTGGGCGAGATACTTGGGGAATCATGTGTGATATTGGGAGAGATTCTCTCTTCCAGTTATCCACCAAGCTCAACTTATGTTTTGACTTGGTCATTCAAAGACTAAGTCATGCTGCTGCTGACATGTGTAAGGTCGACCCAACACAGTGGGCCTGGGTAGGATCTTGTATTGCAAAGTCTGGGCTTTAATACATTGGGCCAATGATCCATTTTTGGCTACCACTTCTAATAATTTTTTTTAGTTAGTATATAATATTATAAAAAAAATAAGAAAAAGTGGAATTGCACAAACATCCCCCGAGGTTTGATAAAATTGCACGAATCTGGTAGTTTTGACTATATATACACAAACTTCCCTAAACATTTGAAAATTGTTGCACAAACATCCCTTACTGTTAGATGGATCCGTTAGTCAATTGTCAAACGTGTAAAAAGTCTAAAATACCCTATATTATTATTTTAACTGAAATAAAAAAAAATTAAAAAATAAGAAAAAAAAATATTAGAAAATATGAATGTATTTTAAATCTGAAGCTGGAAAAAAATAAAAATCATCTTCAAAAAAAAAATAAATTAAAAATAGGTTGTGCAATTCTCCCTTGATTTTAAATAAATTTAAAATTTAAAATTTATTTATTATTAATAAAATGTATAAAAAAAGAATTATTTTTTATTTGTAAAGATCATTTTTTTCCAAGTTTCAGATTTAAGATACATTCATGCTATCTAAAGTAATTTTTTTAATATTTTTTATCTTATTTTTTTAAGAAAATTAGTTTATTTAAAATAAAAATAAAGGGTATTATAGACTTTTACACTTTTGACCATTAACTAACAGATCCATCTATCAGCATGAGAGGTTTGTGCAACAATCTTCAAATGTTGAGGGAAGTTTGTGTGTATATGACCAAAACTGGCATATCTGTGTAATTTCATTAAACATCAAAGGATGTTTGTGAAATTCCCCCTAAAAAAAAATGGAATTGGAACCGCCGCAACCGGAACCGAACCGCGGTCATCTCTATACATTAGTATAAGTCTATATGCTCTATAATTTATTTATTTTTACAATATCTATTAATTCGGTGCCAGGTATTTTTTTGAAAGTTTTCGCCTTTGGTAGGATTTGAGCCGCTGATAATATTCTCTATAATAATAATAATAATAATAGGTGCATAATGAATTATAGTTTGGTTTTAAATTCTAGAATTTGGTGAATTTTCTGATGATGATTGTCAATAAACTGGTGAACTTGATTAGTTATATGAATAAACTATGAATTCTAGAACTGGTGAATTTTCTGATGATGAATTTTGTGAAGATGAGAGAAAAAAAAAATGATAAACGATGGTGTGGGGACTAGATGAAGATTAATTTTTTGGTCTAAAAGAAACAAACGATGTTGTTTGGTAGATGGAGAGAGAAAAAAAAATATAGTAAACTAATCTCAACCATTGTTTTGCTTGTTTGCCACATGTCAGCGGATGCTTGAAAGATGAGCAAAAAAAAGATGGGTAGGGGATCTTGATCCGAAATAGCCATAGACTAAACCCCAGAAGCATGCAACCACTGTTCGGGTTCCAACTCAATCATCCTCACTTACGACCACCGCGGAGGAGCAAGGTGGCGCTCCACCACCCGCTTCCTGTACGGCACATTCAGCTCCCTTATACAGTGCCCAAAAGGCAACACGAGTGGTCTCAACTTCAATATTTATCTTTCCTCTTTAGAAGGTGACAAATCCCAGGACAAGATCGATTTTGAATTTCTCGGCAAAGACAAGACCATTGTTCAAACCAATTATTACACCACAGGTATATAAACCAATTGAACTTCTTATGATTTGAGTTCTTGATTTTGGTGATAACTGATTACATATTGTTGTGCAAGGAAATTGAGATTGAACGAATATTTGTGCTGTATTTTCTCTTCATGATTTGATTTTTACCCTGTCAATTGCAGTCAATGATTTGCATGGTCTTATTAGCCCAGTTCCTCAAGGAACTCCTCTTCCACTCGTTTTGCTGGGAAAGGTACAAATTGTGTACCTAAACGACTTTTGCATTACATTTTATTTTTTCTCTCTAACTTTTTTATTTCCTTGCTTCTTTCAGTCCAAGAATATGTTATTGTCAACTTTCTTGTTTGTTGATCAAATTGTTTGGCTTGTCAGATCAAGCATCTATAAGGTAAGGAGTGTTCCTTCTATTTTTCTTCAGTTTCATTTGTTCTTCACCAGTTTCTGTCAGAAATGTTAGCAAGGATCTAAGATACTTTCTTTCAGCAGAACAAGAAACGTGCTTAGCTTCTCAGTCGGATATCTCTTTTTTGTTGGATGGGTTCCTCAGTTTGCACCACCTTGGTTGAGGTAGATTGCTTTCCATTTCATTTAACAATTGAATTTTATATCTATAAGCTGGTCTTCCCCATTTTATAGTTTTTTTGATCCCGTCCACCTCGTCATTTCAGGTCGGGGACCTTGGGAGGCTTTCTGCATCAATGAAAAAGTTGGAGAAGGAACTTAAGAATAGTGACAAGCATAAAGTATGTTAATTGTATCTTTTCACAATAAATCGGAACTTACATTTTTTTTTTTTTTACCTCATAATATAGTACTCTTTACTATGCTCCACCCCTCCCTCCTTTTTTGTTTTCTTATTCTTTCTTCTGCATCTGGTAATACAGAACGAGCAGTACCGTGCTAAACTTAAAAAATCAAATGAGAGGTCTCTAGCTTTGGTTAAAGCAGCCATGGACATTGTGGTAGCATTCGGGCTGCTTCAGTTGGCACCCAAGAAAGTCACTCCTCATGTGACAGGAGGATTCAGATTTGTTTCCTCTCTCATCTCTTGTTATCAGTATATTCCATTCTATGCAGTGAATCTGTTTGTTGATTACTTGAACACCATGTTAAACCGGATTTCGTCGTGTAAACCGTTAAATACTCAAAAAAGTAAATCTTCAACCTAGGGGGAAAATAATCGTCTCATGAATTTGCATATTCACTGTAAAAAAGAGTGTGTGATATGAACAAAGATATATGACAAGTATTAAGAAACTTTAATCGTCTCATGAATTTGCATATTCACTGTAAATTAATTGCATATCCATATATGTATTATGATAAACTTTCTAATACATCAAGTGAAATTGGTTTCGACTTGCTCAGTTGGAAGTTTAATATCCCTAAATCGGGTTTATTACACTTTACACCACCATGGCCAGATTTAGGCTTGCTAACATTCATGATTCAAAACCCCAGTCGGTTTCCTGATAAGATTTGTATCATTTGTATGATGCAGTTGCTTCCAGCTCCAGCCAAGTCAAAGGTAACCTGAAAGGAGAAGGCCTGTCTTGATGAAGAAGGGTTCAATGTCATTTAAATAATTATTTGAACTTGTGAGATAAATGAAATGTTGGTGTTAGCAGTTTGCCACCTCGTAGGGTGACTACGTAAAAATTATCAATTCAGCACCTTTGTTGTCATAGTTCCATCTTCTGTTGCTTTAAGATAATAATAATAATATATGTTGTTTTTGTCTTTTATCATTTGTTATTAAGATATATCTAGCTCAGTTAATCAGCAAATTTTACGCTTTGTTGAATTTCCAACTCAATGGCATTGCACACATTCGGTTGAAATTTGTGGAGATGAGAAAATGGATGCGGGTGAGAGAACTTCTAATTATGGATTAAACTACTGACCCACCAAATTTTGGGGTTTGGCTACTATAAAGTATTTGTATCGTGTGATAGTCGTTACATTTCAATCAATCAAATGGTCTACAAAAATCAAAGATTACCTCTCATAACTATAGAGTTGGGATAATTTTCTGTATATTATTTATTAGACTTAATGCTACATTTATACAAGAGGTATTACATGAGGACTTCGTATCCTAAGTATACTAGAAGACTTAGAGACAGCTTATCAAACAAATACAAATACAAGATTCAAATATAATCAAACAAGATTATCCTTAATACGCCCCTGCGAGATGGTGGGCATGTCAGAGACACCAATCTTGGACCGTAGGAGAGTGAAATGAGGTTTTAACAGTGGTTTAGTGAGCGAATCAACTAGCTGTCTAGCTGATCCGATGAAGCAACATGGGACACACGAATCTGACCCCGTTGAACTCTTTCACGGACGAAGTGGAAGTCAATAGCTATGTGTTTCATTCTTGAGTGGAAAACTAGATTCGAGTTGAGATATGTTGCAATAACATTGTCACAGTAGATCGTTGGCGAATTGGTGGACGGAATTGACAGTTCACACATCAGAGAAAAGAGCCAGAGCACTTCAGATGCAGCTAGAGCAACAGCTCGGTATTCCACCTCAGTCAAGGACCGAGCAATAGATAGCTGTTTACGAGAGCACCACGAGACAGCGTTGGACCCAAGGAACATCACATATGCACTTGTCGAAGTGCGATCATCTAGGTTACCAACCCAATCCGCATCGGAAAAGGCATGTAATGACACCGGTTGTTGACGGTGCATGAACTGAGCAAGTTTGTTGATGGCAAACACAATGTCTGGCCTGGTGAATGACAGGTATTGTAGCGCACCAACCACTCGGTGATACTCAGTTGCATCAGTTAGAGACGTGTCGTCAAGAAGTTTCAAAGTTTGATCCATTGGTAGTGGCATTTGAACTGGTTTGGATTCATACATTTTGGTGCGGACTAGGAGATCAGTTACATACTTCTGTTGAGATAGAAATAGACCATGCGAAGAGACAAGAACTTCAACCCCCAAAAAGTAGGACAAGCAGTTGAGATCCTTGATTGAGAAACGGTGAGATAGTGAGGCAACAAACTTGTCCACAAGCACCCCATCACTTACAGTTATAATTATGTCGTTAACATATACTAAAAGAAAAAGTGTACATCCATTCTCATTAAAAATGAATAAAAGAGGAGTCAGATAAGGAATTGACAAACCCAGTTTAGAGAAGGTGTTGAAGAAGCTCATTATACCATGCACGAGGAGCTTGTTTGAGACTGTAAATTGCCTTCTTAAAACGACACACATGAGATGGGTAGGCAAGGTCAATGAAACCCGACGGTTGTGCCATGAAGACATCTTCAGTCAAGTGCCCTTATAAAAGGCATTGTTTACGTCCAGTTGACAAAGAGGCTAGCCACGAGAGACAATGAGCCTTTTATCTAGAGATAGAACCATATGGGGATTGTTTGATACGAAACACTCACTTGCAACCTACAGTATTATGAGATGAGTGAGAGGGAACAAAGTCCCATGTGCCATTCCGAACTAGTGCATAAAATTTATCTGACATTGCCCATCGCTATTTAGGTAACTTTAAAGCTTGAGAGGCGTAAGTCGGCTCAACTTGTATAGGTAATGTCAACACATCGGTAAGGGAGAATTTTGTGAGAGGTTTGTGGATGTTGTTTTTCGACCTGGTAACCATGGAGTGGCTAGAATGATTTACGGTTTCCATATGATGCTGGCTTGATGTTGCAGTTTCTGCTGGAGGTCGAATTGGTATGGGTTCTGGTGGCGAAAGAGTGGGTTCTGCTGGTAGCTAATTTGGTGCGGGTTCAGATGGTAAGGGTGCAGTGCAGGTCAGCGTAAAAGCCAGGGTTGCAGCTCGGGCTCGAGAACTTGATGGTACCGTCGAGTATGGAGCCTCATGCACAGCCGGAACAGTGGATGAGTGAGCATGATGACTAGCTATAATGTCCGACAATGAAGAATCTGGTAGCCAAAACATATAAGACTCATTGTTGGAGCGAGGAGATGGACTAGGACTTGTAGTGTATGGAAAGACAGACTCAACAAACGTGACGTGACGTGAGACAAATATACGATCATTCTCCAAGTCTAAATAGTGATATGCACTTTGAGACAGAGAGTATCCAATAAAAAAAAATGCACGATTTAGACTGAGGTTCTAACTTGTGGTGATTGTATGGTTTGATCCATGGATAACATAAGCACCCAAATACACGTAATTTCGCATAAGAAGGACGCATAGAGAACATTTTCTCAAAGGGTGACAGCATGTCTAGTAATGGAGTTGGCATCCTATTGATTAGGTAAATGCATAAGACCAAAAAGTGAGAGGTAGTGATGCATTAGTGAAAAGTGAGAGACCCATTTCGACAATGTGACGATGACGACACTCGGAAACACCATTGTATTTCGGTGTGTGTGGTGGTATGGTGTAATGTGAGATGCCATGAGTAGAAAAGGTATGTTTTAATGCAATGTATTCACCACCATTATCACTATGAAAGAGACAATGGAGTGACCAAAATAATTTTCAACTAGTGTTTTAAAACTTGTGAATACATCGTGAACATTAGAATTATTCTTTAAAGGATACAACCACATGTATTTCGTAAAGTGATCAACAAATAACACATAATATTTATAGCAATCTTTAGAAATAATTGGAGAACTCCAAACATCCAAATAAATTACTTCAAGAGAACTATAGACAGTTGAAACCGAAAACGGTAACTTATGAGTCTTATTACATTTGCATGCATCACAATGAAAACTAAACCTAGTAAATGACGAAACAGATAACTCCTGGGAAGACACTAACTAATGAATTATTTTTTATGATGGATGACTTAGATGGTGATGCCAATCCGGAATCGAAGCTTTGACACTGGAAAAGGCAATGACGGGAAAGGACTGAGGCTTAGCATGAGACGGCCATTCGTAGACACCATTTTTATTCCGTTCTTGCAGGAGTTGCGCCCCCGTATGAAGATCCTTCACAGCAAATAAATAGGGTGAGAATTCAACAGAAACTTGATTAGCAATACAAAATTGAGATACATAGATTAGGTTTTGCTTTATATTTGGGACACATAAAACATCAGATAATAGGAAAGCTTTAGATTTAGAGGGTAAGTGAAGGGAACCAGTATACGTGATGTGCAAGCCTGAATCATCACCAATCATAATGTCATAAGAGCCACTGTATGGAGAATGAAGCGACAAGTTGTTAAAATCAGTGGTGACATGATGGGAAGCACCGGAGTCAAGAAGCCACTCAGGAGAAGTGGTGTAGTTTGGAGCGGCATAGTTAGCCCGCGGCTGCCACGGTCTGGTGGACTAACCGGTTTGAGGCTTGGAGTTTACAGGACCTGTTGTGAACATTGAGCATTGCTTTGCCATGTGACTCTGCTCACTGCAAAGTTGACAAAAATCGCGGTACGAGCGAGACTTGTTTGATTGACTCAAAGGATACCTATGATGTTGGTTTTGAACATGAGGTTCAGCCTGCTTGGTGTGGTTATAGGTCTGATTGTGAGTCTGAGTATGATTCTGGTTGTAGGTTCGGCGAGCAGAGGTGTGTTGATGAATGCTAAAGGACAACCTAGCAGCATAATTTACGGTGATAGGAAGTTTTTGATGTTTCGCAGCCTCTTGTTTCATCACTGCCTCACAATTGATGAGTTTCTCATGGAGTTCCTCAAAGGATATTGCAATGTTATAGGCACAAACAACAAAGGAGATGTCTTTGAACTCATCACCCAGTCCATTCAAGATCTTAACAGTTAGGTCTTCAGGGTTCTCCGGAGCATCGAGCATGGCTAGTTCATCGGCAATGCACTTAATGTGCTACATGCATTCAGTGATGGTTTGAGTTCCCTTTGTAACATTGGTAAGAACACTTTTGAGATGCATGATGTGGCCTTTGAAAGGTTTTGCATATGTGTTGGCAAGCGTAGTCCATGCATCACAAGTGGTTTGAGCGGAAGCAATGAATGGAATAATGGATGGAGATATGGATCCAAGGATTGCATTCAAGAGCAAATTGATCTTGCCTGGTCCGTAAATGGTGCGCTGAATTTGATGTGGTGACATTGCTAGCCGTGATTGTTGTTGGTGGACATGGATTTCGACCATCAATGAAACCCATGAGATCGAATCCCATAATAAGTGTGTGAAATTGTAGTTTACATGACCTATAATTGGTTGCTGTGAGCTTTAGAGGGGCTTGAGCAACGACGTTAATGGAGATTATTGTGTTTGAAGAAGTGGTGATGTTGTGCGAGGGGGAAGACGATGAGATGGTGGTGGTGGTCTCATTTGAGTTGGTGTTGGCCATGGCTGGATCAAAGGACTCGTTTGAGTTTAGGGTTGCTCTAATACCATATAGAATTGGGATAATTTTCTGTATATTATTTATCAGACATAATGCTACATTTATACAAGAGGTATTACATGAGGACTTCGTATCCTAAGTATACTGGAAGACATAGAGATAAGCTTATCAAACAAATACAAATACAAGATTCAAATATAATCAAACTGGATTATCCTTAATAATAGCAACTCCACTATCCTGGCATTTTTTCTGAGAATTAAAAACTTATCACTTTATTTATTTTATTTTTTAAAGTGCCACTTTCATGATGATAATGGGACATCTACCAAATATGCCACATCAGCGAAAAATGTAATTTTGTTCAAACATTATATTTGGGCATCATTATGTTTCCATCATTCGCGTACAAATGCTTAGTAAGGAAAAAAAAAATCCGGCCCAAAGATGCAGAATAATGAAAAACAATAAGATGATTTAATCTAGGAAACTTTCGAAATACCCCCCACAATTAAATTAAAATCAAATGGTTACACAAAAAAGGCCCTTCGTCAAGTGGAGTAACGGAGTTCTCATCAACCAAACAAAACGCGATTATAAAGCTGAAGCTAAAGTGTACAAATAGAAAACATACTCTTCCATCTCCATTAAAACAGTAGTTGAGACATATTTGTCCCATATTAAGCAAAAAAAAAAAAAAAAAACTATAACAAGCGAGAGACAACTATAGATAAGGAAAATAGATTACTGCCGTAACGTTAACGTTACGATAGGTCTGTCTTTTAATTAAAATATATATCAAATACAGATGAATTATTACACGAAACCTGGAACCAAATGATAAAAGACATTATCTCTACTTACAGAAAATACCGCTAGCAGGGCCGGTCCTGAGATTTTGAGGGCCCAAGGTGAACTAAAAAATTGAGACCCCCAAATCTCGACTTTTGGGTTCCTGACTTTCGGGTTCCATATACATAATACATGCAAAATTCTAACAAAACTAAAATAGAAAAACAAAATTCTAATATAATACATACAAAATTCAAGAACAATTCTAGCAATGCATATATAAAAATTCAAGAACAATTTTTTCTATTGGGTAGTTGGGTTCCTGAATCCTTACCTCAGGGTTCCATAATACATAATACATAAAAAAAATTCTAACAAAACTTAAAATAGAAAAACGAAAAAAAGGTTTTTCGGATTAAAAGAAGAAGAAAAAGGAAAAGATGTGTTAAATTATCTTATAAAGCAACTACGATTGATTTCAAGAAGAGAGCTTCCAAATTTCAATCCAAGAAAAAGGTTTTTCGGATTAAAAGAAGAAGAAAAAGGAAAATATGTGTTAAATTATCTTCTAAAACAACTGCGATTGATTTCAAGAAGAGAGCTTCCAAATTTCAATCCAAGAACAATTACTTTCCCATTAATTCTCAATTTCGTAAGAAGCCAAGAACTGAGCTAAGAGCTGCCAAGGGCCAAAGCAGTAAAGAACCCTAAAAAATTTCGAATGTATGATACAATGAATTGCAATTTGTAATTTGATATGTTGTGATTGGATAAGCATAATGATTTTGTCTATTAAAAAATATATATATAATGGTTTTGTTTCTTTAATGGGCATTTATTTTAACAATAAAAACATATGGGCTTTATATAAATATTTCTTTGGTGGGCCTTTTAAATATAAAAAAAGAGTGGCGATATTTGCCCCCTTTAAAAACCGTATGTACACCCTAAATTAATATATTTTTAAAATTTCAATATTACCCTTGATTAAAATGACTAAAAAATTAATTAGTTTGTAAGTATACCCACAAATCATTAATCATTTTCCTTTTTTTAATTATATTAATTAGTTTCCTATTAATTATTTGATTTCATATATATCATAAAACGCTTTATATTTTCTCAAACCCTTTTTTAAATGCTATTTTGATATTTTCAAATACAAATTGAAATCGTCTGTAGCTTATAGCATTGGTCAGAAGACAATCACTAATTCGAAAAGTCTCGTAAAAAAAACCCACACTATTCTTATAGAGAGGAGAGAGAAATTCTATAACTCTACCCCTCTATTTTTGTTGTATCTGTGTATTACACACGCACTGTTAACACATACATGGCAATGACATTGAATTTGTTCTCTTTCAAACAAAACAAACATTCGATATTTTTCTTTGTATTGGCCTTTTACACTGCACCCTGTATATGTGTGTTCTCTAGGCATTAATTTACCGCCGATCTCCCCTTTTGCAGCAAAAGCAATTTGCATTTTTTTTATAGTTGTATTATCTTCTTTTTTGTTATTTTAATATACCACTTGTAAATAAAATTACTTTAAAATCTAATTCATTTTGGTAAAATTTGTGTATTTAAGAGTTATATATTTTTTTCTTCAGAAAAACAAGAAATAAAATAACAAAATTTAAATAATAATAAAATTGGTGTAAGTGGGTGTAGTTTTAAAAATACAATGCAATAAATATAAAGAAAGAATATTTTTGTCATTAAGTGGGGTTTAATTACAAAATAGATATTTTTAAATTATTTAATGGGGTGTACTTACGAGAAGGGTATACATACAGTTTTTAAGGGGTGCAAATATCGTTACTCATAAAAAAAAACAAAAAAAACTCTACGTAGGCCCAACATAAAATACATACTAAATGAATTTTGGGGCCCTTAGGAAATGGAGGCCCGAGGTGGCCGCCTCATCTGCCTATGACAGGGCCGGCTCTGACCGCTAGGAATCTAGAGATCAAACTCCTCATCACTTGATTCATCATCTTCCTCTACCCAGTAATAGTCTCTTACATGCCTCTGATCAAAAAAACTTGAGTTCGTGGAGGGTATGTCAGGTGGACTGGGTTGGTTGTAACTCGGAACCTTCAACGTTAATTTAGCGTGTTCATCAATATCAACACTGAATGCAGGAGCTAACGATCGTCCCACAATCTGAACAAGAGCTACACTGCAACATGCCAATAAAAGTAGGAAAAACTTGGGAGATATATAGGTAACTAGTCAAGATTGTATATAGTCTCTATAAGTTGCTTTTGTTTTCTTCATCCACCTTTACAAATTTTGAAACTTTTATCTTTTTTAAAAAGTAAACAATAATACTAATAATTATATCTAAATTAGTTGATAAGAAAACTGAAACAATGGATTCAAAGAAAAATCAAAAGTAGCATAACATCTAATCAAAGAAAAGTACATAAAACAGATAAATCTACACTGTTCAAGCAATATGCATCACTAGTGACCGATTGTTATGTGAAAGATTGTGTAGGAATAACTTGGTGATGGACAGAGATATACAAACATTTACGTGACAAATATCCAATTAAGGCAACTAGCAAATGTATGCTGAACAACTTTTACATAGCAATACTAAGATGAGAATCAAAACAAACCAATTAGAAAAAAAGTGAAAGGGACAGACCATATATAGAACAAGCTATCCATTTCTTGTTTCTGAACTCTGCCCAGCAGCTCAACCTGCATAATTCCACCAATGCACAGAACAGGTTCTGGAAGCTTGAAGTTCTGCAAGCGATTTTCCTGCTCATGGAAAAGTCACTTCAGTGATTAACTCTTTCTAAATAGAGTTACCATGTGTTGAGGGTGAAAAAGCCCAAAAATGAAAAAAACAATTTAAGATGATAGAAGTCTAACTTATGAAAATTAGTGCAATAAGAATTAAGAGATAAAAGTAGTAAAGTTCCTTTCTTTTACAGACTGAGTTTGTAAACCTGGAACACCTTTATCCAGTTGCATAAAGCTAGCTTTTAAGATTATATTTTGTAAGTCATTCTCCTCAAAATCTAGGCTTTCACAATATACAGATAGAATTATTTATTATTCCACAGTTTTTGTAGAAACTTTTTGCCACCTTTGTATAACAGTTATGTCGTCACTTAAGTGTATACCAGCTATGTCGTCACAAAATTTGTTCTTCAGGGTTCTTTTGAGCACACATACCCGTGTTTTTGAGCAAAATTTACAGTCTGTAATGAAGTTTTTATAAGCCAACATACTATTGTAATGGACAGGATAATAGGATGTCATACGATGTACCGGCAAAGTTTTGTAAAGAGTAAGGAGGTCTTTCAATGGTTTTGTATTATTTCCCAATAGCAGCATGAAAGTCAACTTTAAAGTAAACAACATGCTACAATCGCAATAGATAGAACAAGATCATTAATGAAATTGTTGGAAAAATATGCCTTCAAAAGAATGCACATAATTCTATCATAATCTCCTCAAAAGGTTGAGGGGACAAAGTTAAAGCACAGTCAGAAAGGAAGCACAGGTATGCCAGCTTACCTGAGCCATTGGGAACTCTTCTGAAGTGTAAGTCCATACAAAACAGTCGTGGATAGAATGGAGGACATCCAAGGGAGGGCCCACTGGGGGTTTGGGTTGCTTGACATGACCCATCCGAAATCGCACTGCTTTGGCTGAATATATAGGTCGACCCCGCTGAAAAAAAACTGGACACAAGTAATACTTATGATCACTCATTCAAACCAAGAGGTCAATATGAATCAGAAGAAAATATATTTTCTAAAAGTTCATAACAATAACCTTGGAAAGGTTGTATGTTGATTTCATTGATAAGACACAGATCGCCATCTAACTTGTATGTCAATGTCTCAGGCACTGCAGGATTTCTTTGCCCCTCACTTGACCAGTATGTAATTCTCCGTGCCCTTTTGCTAGGATTCAGAGTATGGTAAATGTTTTCCGTTGGAAAATTATCAGTGCTGGAAGCAGCGATTGGCTCTACAATCAACTGTTTAACAGCAAACGATGTAAAACCTCGAGCTAGAAAGGCGTAAGCTCTATGCTCCTTCTTCAAACTTTCCCATTCCGTAAAGTTGCTAGATCCAACTTCCGCAGGATTCTTAGTACTGCTCATCAATTCAATTACATTATCGACTTTAGATAGCTGAGGAAACAGTCTCAAGCACAGCTGCTTGCAGAGACCATTAGCAATCACTGCAAAACATTGAAAATCATACGCATCTTTCAATGTGACCAAAATCTCAAAATCCCAAGACATTCTATTAAACTAATATAAAAAAGCACCGCTTACTTAGTCCTTTTCATCAAGACAAATTAAATCAGGGACTAAGCAAGTAACTAGCACCTCATTTGCAAAATATTACGACCAATGAAGTTAGTAGAGACTCGCAGATAACAAGAGCAAACAAAATCCTATAAACAATCATTATGTATACTAGGTAACTTCACTTACCATGCTGTTGCCAGAAAGGGGAGACAGTGCTAACACGGACAAGATCAGATGGATCTTCCAAACACATAAAAATCTTACTTGACATGTCGGGATCAAGTACGTGCAGAAAATCAATACCATTCTCCATTTTAATCTGAAATTACGAGCAAGCCAGTGGACTCTCCGAAAACCAAAACCTGATTTGGCATTGCAAAACATTATTCATATAAGTCCCAAATAGAATGCACATATACATTGAACTCAACAATCAACCACAACGCATAAAACAGTCTCAAAAAGAAAATTAAGACAAATAGCAGGAAAAATTCAAAGGAAAGAACTTACAACCCCAAATCGAGTAATGGAATTGGAACGAACCACTCTGATGAAATAAGAAAATCCCATTTAAAAATAAATAAATAAATGGTTTTTGAACTTTGAACACATTCTATAACACAAACAAGTATAATTGAACTCATCATACGACGTACAAAAGATCAATTTCTATCAAATAAACTTGTATATATAACAAATTCACAGAATTATATTTTGTTAACATGAAAAGAAGTCTGGTACACACAAATCTCAATGGTCTACGCGATTCTAACCCTAAATTTGCGACAATCATATCAATATACCGCACAAATTACAGGGCTCAAATAGAACCAACATAAATCAGGATACCAATAATCAAAATCAAAATTTTATGCTATAAAATCTCAAAATAAATAAATAAACGGTTTAAAAGAGAGTGCAAGCGTACAGAGAAAAAGGATCATAGATTAATGAAAAGGTATAAAATTGTTCACCTTTATTGACGAACAAAAGTTGATATTTCGAAAGGAAAAAAAAAAAGCCCAAATCCAAGGAGGTTCAAAGTGAGAATTTTTGGAGACAGAGAATTGTTGTTGGTGATTATCGTCACAGTAAAAGAGGGAGAGAGAGGGAGAGAGAGAGAGTGCTGGTTAGGGTTAATAGTACCAGTTTCCCCTGAACATATAGGGTGCGTTTGTTGCACCGGATTGGACTGGGATTGGACTAAAAATAATCCAATCCCATGTTTGGTGCGTCCAGGCAACCGGACTATTTTTATCCCATCTTCAATTTTATCCCGTTGGAGGGGGATAAAATTATCCTCTCCAAATCAATGGGATTATTTTTATCCCACCATCACCGATTCAACTCCTTCACCAACCAGATTCAAACAAATTCACAATCACTTCACAAATCAACTTAGATCACAAATCCAATCAAATACAAATATGATTTCACAACACAAATTAGATCACAAATTCACAATGACTGAGTTTCGAAACAAACCGAAACAAAATTAATTGAAAAATTAAAACCCAACAATCGGTCCACCACAGCTTTCTCTCTCAAACAGTGAAAACGAAGGAGGGAAGAGATGAGAGAAAGAGATGGAGAGAAAGAGACGAGTGAATGTAACAGAGGAGAGGAAGAGATGAGTTACCACGACAAGATTTTTTTTTTTCCACCGCCGTTGTAACAGAGGAGAGGAAGAGATGAGTTACCACGACAAGATTTTTTTTTTTCCACCGCCGTTGTAACAGAGAAAGAGAGAAAGAGATGGGAGGAGAGATGTTGAAGAGTTCAAATTTGAGATGAAGAAGATATTGCTTGCTATTTGTTACGTGTGAGTTGCTTTGTGTCTATTTTTTAGGATTAGTTGATTCCAATAAGCTGAGTTGTCATGTTGAATGGGACTCAGTCAAGTCAGAATGGTGTTCTACTGGCTTGTACGGGTTTGTAGGGATTGCAGTAGTAGTTGTAGCAGATATTGCAGCAGTAGTTGCCTTCTTTTCAGGAAATAAGTTGTATTTTGAATCCTATTTAAATGGGAATGAATAAAAGAAAAGGCATCTGATTATTATTTGACAGAAACTAATATTTGGAGGCTGGGTTTCCTCGAATTAACCCTTTTATCATAAAACTTTCTCATTCTTCTCTGTGTTACTACTACTTCTTGTTCCAACAGCTAAGATAGGTAAGGGAAAGGAGACATCTACAAGCCAGTTCATACCAAAGTGGTATCAGAGCCTGGCAATGGATCAGCGTGTAGAGCAATTGGAGAAAACAATGGAGTTCCTCTCAACTGGGTAGAAGGAGATTATCAGTCACATGACAGAATTGTTCAGTAAACTTAATGCTAGAATGGATCAGATCTCGAGTCAATCGGTCCAGGAAGCCGCTGAAAATTCGGTAGGTCCGTCGAAGGTGCAAGGAGAATATCATAAGGACGGGGGAAATTCACAAAATAGTAACATCTCTTCCGGTCCATATTTTCCAAAAACTATGAAATTGGATTTTCCTCGTTTTAACGGAGCAGAAGATCCAACAAGTTGGTGGTGTAGGGCTGAGCAATTTTTCCAACTTCATGGTACTTCGATCGCTGATTATGTTTCCTTAGCGTCCTTCCACTTGGAGGGTGACGCTCAGTTGTGGTATCAGTTGCTGAAACAAGAGAAAGAAAGTATCACCTGGGCAGAATTTAAAGAGGGGTTGTTCGCACGATTTGGGCCAAATCAGTTTGTCGACTTCTTTGGTGAACTTACTAAATTGCGACAAATAGGAACTGTAAAAGATTATCAAACAACCTTTGAGAAGCTGCTAGCCAAGGTGGGGACTTTACCACAAGATCGACAAGTGAGTTGTTTCGTCAGCGGGTTGCACGACAACATACGCACTGATGTTCAAGCCAATCGACCAACCACCTTGACATCGGCCATTAGCTTGGCTCGTCTGTTTGAAGCAAGGGAGCTTTCTCTTCGAAAACCGACTTCAACGGCCTCTCGAATCAACCATCAATCTCGTAATACAGTGGTTGCAGAAAATTCTCACATTCGGGGTACAAGCTCTAATGGGTCGTCTTTTGCACCAGTTAGAAAAATGACTACGGAGGAGTTGAATGAGCGAAGAAGGAAAGGTCTCTGTTTTAGATGCAATGAGAAATTCGGGCCAGGACATCAATGTAAAAAGCTGTTTTTAATTCAAGCATGCCTTGAGGAAAGCGATGATGATGTGGAGATGGATTTAGATGGTGGAACTGAGGAGCAGCCGATGGAGACACCAGAGATATCATTACATGCTATGGCTGGAACATTTACCACTCAAACGATGCGAGTTAGGGGGCGTTTACACAATGCCATGGCTATTATATTAGTAGACTCAGGAAGCACCCACAATTTTGTTAGTGAAAGCTTAGCAAAAGAGGTGGGATTACAAGCTACTGGCAGTAACAAATTTGGAGTATTGGTGGCTTCAGGAGAAAAGCTTACTAGTTCTGGTAAGTGTTCCAAAGTTCCTTTAAAGGTACAAGGGCTCTCCTTATTTGTGGATTTTTTTTTGCTGCCATTGGAGGGTTATGATATTGTTTTAGGGACCCAATGGTTGAGTACCTTGGGACCTATTGTATGGGATTTTTCGAAGTTACAGATGAAGTTCAATATGGGGAACAAGAAAGTGATTTTGCAGGGGCTGTCAACACCAGAAAATAGAGTAGTTAGTGACCTCCAGTTTAAACACTCATCTCAAAAAAGAAATACCGGTGCTTACCTACAATTCTGCTCAATCAAAGAACCTCAAACACAACCATTTCAATCTTGTATTTCGGAAGAAGTACAACAACTCCTTCACAAATATAAGAGAATTTTAGAGCAGCCCAAACACCTCCCACCCTGTCGCACGCATGACCATAAAATTCCATTACTACCAAACCAAGGACCTGTTTCGACAAAGCCATATCGTTACCCTTATTTTCAAAAGACAGCAATAGAGCAATTAGTGGCTGAGATGCTAACTTCTGGAGTGATACGACCCAGTAATAGCCCATACTCTTCTCCGGTCATTTTAGTTAAGAAAAGTGATGGCTCTTGGCGGATGTGTGTAGACTATAGAGCTCTGAATCAAATCACCATCAAAGACAAGTTCCCGATTCCTGTCATTGATGAGTTGTTAGATGAACTACATGGTGCACAGTTTTTTTCAAAATTAGACCTGCGTTCAGGTTATCATCAAATCCGGGTACATTCGAGTGATATCGAAAAAACAGCCTTCCGGACTCATCAGGGTCACTACGAATTCCTGGTCATGCCATTCGGTCTCACCAATGCTCCATCAACCTTTCAATCGCTCATGAACGAGGTATTTCAAGATTGTTTGAGAAAATTTGTTTTAGTTTTTTTTGATGACATTTTAGTATATAGCAAGACTTGGGTTGATCATATAAGGCATTTGGAAATTGTATTCTCTATTCTGTATTCTCACCAACTGTATGTAAGGTTAGAGAAATGTCAGTTTGGCCAAAGGGAAGTCAAGTACCTAGGCCATGTAATTTCAAGTGCAGGTGTGGCTGTAGATCCGGATAAAATTGAGGCAATGATGAGCTGGCCTAAGCCTTACTCTCCAAAGGCACTTCGGGGGTTTCTTGGGCTTACCGGTTACTACCGGAAATTTGTGCAAAACTATGGAAAAATTGCTGGTCCTCTGACAAAGATGTTAAAGAAGGATTCCTTCCATTGGAGCTTCCAAGCCGAGGAAGCATTTACAAGTCTCAAGGCAGCCATGACTCAAGCACCAGTATTGGCACTTCCAGATTTCACCAAGGATTTCATTGTCGAGTGTGACGCTTCTGGTTCCGGAATTGGAGCTGTCTTAATGCAAGAAAGGCCAATAGCATTTTTCAGCCAAGCACTTCATGGAAGAAACCTTCTCCTGTCAACCTACGAGAAGGAGATTTTAGCACTGGTTGTGGCGGTACAAAAATGGCGACCATACTTACTTGGTAGAAAATTCATTGTGCGAATAGATCATCAAAGCCTCAAGCATCTTTGGAGTCAAAGAATCACCACAACGGCTCAACAAAGGTGGTTGTATAAGCTTATGGGTTTTGATTTTACTGTTGAATATAAGAAAGGAAAAGAAAATCTGGTGGCCGATGCCTTGTCCCGAAGAGAAGAATTCAATGATCGTGTTGGAGAAGCTTGTGCTTTTTCTCTACCTCTCCCAAACTGGTTAGAGACCATCAAGGAAGAAACTCGGTCAAATTCTGTTCTTCAAAACTTAGTGCAGAATGTTAAGAAAGGGGAAGCAGTGGGGCCTTGGAAAGTTTGTGATGATGTTTTATTTTTCAAGGATAAGATTTATTTGGCAGCAGATTCAGCTCTTATCTTCGACATCATGCAACAGTTTCATGATAGCACACATGAAGGCTATCATAAAACGATTCACCGAGTTCGGTCCAATTTTTATTGGAAGGGAATGAGCAAGAAAATTAAGGAATTTATCAAGAATTGTGATGTATGCCAACGACATAAGGTGGAGCAACTTGCGCCAGCTGGACTTCTACAGCCTCTCCCTATACCGAATCAAATATGGGAAGACATCGCCATGGATTTCATCAACGGTTTACCACCTTCAAATGGTAAATCAACAATTATGGTTGTGGTTGATCGCCTGTCAAAATATGCTCATTTCATGGCACTTTCTCATCCTTATACAGCTGTGGGAGTGGCTCAAATATTCTTCGATCACATTTTTAAATTGCATGGGATGCCACGTTCTATCGTATGTGACAGAGACCCAACTTTCACGGGCACATTTTGGAAGGAGCTTTTTCGCTTGAATGGTACGTCGTTCAATTTCAGTTCTGCATACCACCCGCAAACGGATGGACAAAGTGAGGTTGTCAATCGCACGTTGGAAATGTATCTCAGGTGTTTCACAAGTTCACAACCAAAAAATTGGTGCAAATGGTTGTCATGGGCAGAATACTGCTATAATACTAGTTGGCATTCTGCAACTCGTCGGACTCCTTGTGAGGTGGTTTATGGGCGTCCTCCGCCCACTCTCTTAACTTACATTCCAGAGACAACCAAGGTCGCTGCTGTAGAACAAGAGATGGTTAATAGAGATGCAATGCTTGGAGAGCTCAAGGGAAGAATAAAAGAAGCGCAGGCAAGGATGAAACAAGTTTATGATTCTAAGCACAGAGAAAGGGAATTTTTTGTTGGTGATATGGTTTATTTAAAGTTGCAGCCGTATAGACAAATTTCTGTGTCAAAACGACAGAATTACAAATTGTCTGCTCAATACTATGGCCCTTTTCGGGTGCTGCAGAAGGTGGGATCCGTGGCTTACAAACTTGACTTACCTGCGAGCTCAAGAATTCATCCTGTATTTCATGTTTCTCTACTTAAGAAGCATGTTGGAGACTCAGTTTGTGTGCAATCAGAACTTCCATCATTAGGTGCTGAAGAACAGATAATTGCTACCCCTCAAGCTATTCTTGATCGTAGAATCCGAAGGAGGAAAGATGAAGTCCTCATTCATTGGCAAGGCCTTTCACCTGCTGAGGCCACTTGGGAAGAGTTAGATGTCATTCAAGGCCAATTCCCAAACTTAACCCTTGAGGACAAGGGTAGTCTTTAAAGGGGGAGGGAATGTTACGTGTGAGTTGCTTTGTGTCTATTTTTTAGGATTAGTTGATTCCAATAAGCTGAGTTGTCATGTTGAATGGGACTCAGTCAAGTCAGAATGGTGTTCTACTGGCTTGTACGGGTTTGTAGGGATTGCAGTAGTAGTTGTAGCAGATATTGCAGCAGTAGTTGCCTTCTTTTCAGGAAATAAGTTGTATTTTGAATCCTATTTAAATGGGAATGAATAAAAGAAAAGGCATCTGATTATTATTTGACAGAAACTAATATTTGGAGGCTGGGTTTCCTCGAATTAACCCTTTTATCATAAAACTTTCTCATTCTTCTCTGTGTTACTACTACTTCTTGTTCCAACAGCTAAGATAGGTAAGGGAAAGGAGACATCTACAAGCCAGTTCATACCACTATTGCTGATGGCTTGGGATCTTTCCCCATCCAGATGGTACTTGAGGACGGAAGACCACAATTTTCTCAAGCTGGCTGCTGATCATGAGGCTTCCAAGCTTCCTCACCCTTCCACTTGATTCCACTCTACCACACCATCACTTCAGTTTCAATAAATGTTATCTTTAAAAAAAAACGCAGAGAAAGAGTCAAAGAGGGGAGAGAGAAATATCCTTGATAATGGCTGGATGTGGATTTGTTTAAAAATTAGATAATTTTTTTATTTTGTCCAATCCCATTACTTACCCAAACACTGGATTGGACTATTTTTAATCCAATCTCATGTTCCACCAAACACGAGAAACACTATAATTAATCTAGTCCAATCTAATCCAGTCAAATCCAATTTCATCTCTTAAAAATAGTCCAATTCTATCCCGCGCACCAAACGCAACCATAGGAAAATTACAGAGTGCCGGTGAATTTTTTTTCCGGGGTAAAATTGAAATTAAAAAAAAATAATTAAATTATAAAAGAAAAATAGTTACATTAAAAAATATTACATATCTATAGACTCTATATAAAAAGAGTGGGTTGAGCCAGATTTTTAACCCCTTTATTTTGTTGTGATTTTTTTTAATTATAAAAAGATTTATATACCCTTACTCTTTTCAATATTTCCTAACTAATTATAAATAGTTTATTTATTAGAAGGGTGAAGAAGTAATTTACAAATTTAAAATTATTTAACTGATTTTTCAACAGTAAAAAGACAAAAGAAGCCTTAATATGTTCGAAAATTACATGAAACGTATACAGTATAAGTGTATAACCGATTATAGAGGATAACAATGTCATTTTATGTTTACGGTTAGGGTTGTTTTAGAAATTAAGTAGAGGACCTATAACAAAATGTACATGGGGTCCACGTTATTAAACAAATTAAAAGAAATTAAAACAAGATACAGAAGCAAGAGAACTCTGGAATGTACGCTTCTTATCTGAGTTTTAGGAGAGAGAAAGAGGATTGAGTCGAGAAAACGTTCTTATCTTCAGTACGATTGCTGAGTATTTGCATAGCCTTGCCTGGATATCTAGCTTATTGCCACACACATGCTCTACCTATTGTATAGGTGCATCAGTGATGACACTGTGAACACAAATAAGTTAACTCTCAGAAATTAGAATCTCACCAAAATCTGAAAAGCTCTTTTGGAATCCTTCCAAGTAATGAACAAGAATTTTTAAAAAACTAATCTACCTTTATTAATCAGAATGAGGCTTTAAATAGCCAAATTACAAACAACTGAATTCGAAAATTAAGCGACTAACTATCCATTACATAAAGCAATATCCACGTTCCACCATTTGTTCACAAAACAGGGGAAAGTGGGCAGTTATTGATCCACCACTTGTTTACAAGAAATAGGGGTAGTGGACAGTTATTGACAAATAAAAGAAATAACAAAAACAGATGCAAATATACTTAGTCAAACTGACTATCTGGTGACTATCTGGTTTAGCCACGTAGTCATGCAAATGCATCATTGCTGCCCTCCCAAAGAACTTGCCTCCGGCAAGCATCGCTGGAGATAGTCGTGATATATGTCAGGAGCGAGACGGTGTACCTCATCTCCCTGGAGCCAAACGGAATCCGAAAGAGGCTTGTGCACCCACTGAACCAAAAATTTATAATAACCACCCCTACGAGTAGAGACAAACTGATGGTCTAACACAGCAAGCACAATATCGGATGGACGAGGAGTCGATGGAACTCGGATTGGGGTGTCGTCCAAGGGGGCTGGAAGGTCATTTTGACTGGTGAATTCAGTCAGATCTTCAATATTGAAAACCGGACTAATAGCATAAGTAGGAGGTAGGTCAATAACATAAGCATTAGGACCCATTTTCTTCAAAACCTTGAAGGGTCCTGCTCGACGAGCATGTAGCTTGCTGTAGCTTCCAGGAGGAAAATGTTCCGAACGTAATCGAATCAGCACATGATCACCAACCTCGAATTGCTTATCTCGTTTCCATAAATTGGCACGTTGAGCATAAACCTCTATTTGTAGGGCGATTTTCTGTCGAACCTCATCATGGACGGACATCATATGAGCAGGAAAATCTAGGCCTGCCTTACTCGTCCACTGTGGTAACGGTAATGAAATAGTATCCAAAGGTGTACGCGGATCCATACCGTAAACAAGCTGGAATGGAGAGCTACCCGTGGTGCGATTAACCGAATTATTGTAAGCAAATTCAGCTTGCGGGAGGATCATATCCCAACTTGTTGTATGATCATTGATTAGGCAACGCAACAAATTTCCTAAACTTCGGTTGACAACCTCAGTTTGTCCATCAGTTTGCGGGTGGAATGCACTAGAGAAAGCCAGTTTAGTGCCTAATTTCGCCCATAATGTTTTCCAGAAATAACTAATGAACTTTACATCACGATCGGAGACAATAGTAGTAGGGAGGCCGTGCAACCTTACAATTTCTTTTAAAAATAAGGAAGCAACGTTAGAGGCATCATACGTTTTATGGCATGGGACAAAATGGGCCATTTTAGAGAAACGGTCTACCACCACCATTACAGAGTCGTTGTGACGTTGAGTACGAGGTAGACCAAGAACAAAATCCATGCTGATATCAACCCAAGGGTGATGAGGAATCGGCAAAGGAGTGTAGAGCCCAGTGTTTTGTTTTGTACCTTTGTTAACTTGGCAGGTTCGACACCTGGAGACTATCGTATGCACATCACGTCGCATATGTGGCCAAAAGAAACGGTCAGCCACCAATAGGTATGTTTTATCAAACCCGAAATGGCCAGCTAATCCTCCTCCATGTAATTTCATAATGATGAAATCACGTATTGAACCTCCTGGAACACAAATACGGCCATTTTTTGTGAGGAATCCACCTGATAAGGAAAAGTCGGTGTTGGTAGATGTGTTGGTCTGCAATGTTGCCCAGATATCCTTGAAATATTTGTTTGATGCATAGTCATTCTTCATGGCTTCGAAACCAGCGGCATTGACAGTGAATGTGGTCAGGATATGCGGTCGTCGACTGAGTGCGTCTGCTACCTTATTTTCGCGGCCAGCAGTGTGTCGAATAGTGAAGTTAAATTGTTGAAGGTAATTGAACCACCTTGCATGTTTTGCATTTAACCTGTTTTGAGAATTGAGATGTCTCAAGGAGTCATGGTCAGTAAATAAAATGAATTCACGATGCACTAAATAAGGTCGCCAATGTTTCAAGGTCTGAACCAAAGCATAAAACTCCACATCGTAGGCTGAGTATTTTCATTGAGACTCGTTGAGTTTTTCACTGAAGAAAGCAATAGGATGTCCTTCTTGGCTTAATACTCCACCGATACCAACATTAGAGGCATCACATGCAATTTCGAATACTTTTGAAAAGTCAGGAAGCTTTAAAACTGGGGCGGAAGACATCCTTTTTTTTATCTCATCAAATGCCTTGGCAGCTGCGGGAGTCCACTTGAAGATTTTGGACTTCAGACACTCGGTAATGGGAGCTGTAATGGTGCTAAACCCTTGGACAAATCTGCGATAAAATGTTGCCAAACCCAAGAAGCTATGTATATCAAAAAAGATTGAGGTTCAGGCCATTCACGGATTGCTTGGACCTTTGAGGAGTCGACTTCAACCCCTTTGTGTGATACAATGAACCCCAAAAAATTGGTCTTTTCTTCAAGGAATGAGCATTTACCTTTGTTGATGTAGAGATGTTCTTTTTTGAGTGTCTCCAAAACTTGGCGTAGGTGTTCTATATGTGCTGCAACAGACTTGCTAAAGATAAGTATATCGTCAAAATATACTACAACAAACTTACCAAGGAAAGGTCGAAGTGCTTGTGTCATGACACGCATAAAAGTGCTTGGAGCATTAGTGAGGCCGAATGGCATGACTAACCATTCATACAACCCTTCTTTTATCTTGAAAGCGGTTTTCCACTCATCCCCAGGCCTTACTCAGATTTGGTGGTAACCACTTCGCAAATCAATTTTAGTGAAAATCATTGCACCACCCAGTTGGTCCAACATGTCATCCAGGCGTGGGATTGGAAACCTGTACTTAACTGTGATTTTGTTCACCGCTCGGCTGTCGATACACATTCGCTAGCTACCATCTTTTTTTGGGGTAAGTAATGCAGGTACAGCGCAGGGGCTCAAACTTTCACGAATGAATCCTTTATTCAATAATTCTTGTACCTGCCTTTGGAGTTCAGCATGTTCAGTTGGGCTCATTCTATAATGAGGCAAATTAGGTAGGGCCGAACCTGGAACCAGATCGATGGCGTGTTGGATGTCTCGTAATGGTGGTAACTGTTGGGGAAGGTCTTCTGGCATCAGGTCTTCAAACTCTTGGAGTAGAAATTTAACACTTTCAGGGACTTTACCATTTAGTTGTTTGGATTCACGTCCAACTAAAAAAAGAAGAATGTTCCCATTCTGCACGACCTCTTCAACTTGTCGCATAGTCAGCATTGGGTTGGATTTCTTAGGATCTTCAAACGCAGAGATGTGGAGAGGTTCTAATACCACCTTTCAATCTTGAATTTTGAACGAATATGTATTCTCCAAACCATCATAATTGACCCGCCTATCATACATCCATGGCCTTCCCAATAACAGATGACATACGGTCATAGGCAATACATCACACCAAACTTGATCCACGTACTTCTTTCCCAATGAAAATTTCACAAGACAGCGACTTTGAACCAAAATTGAATTGTTATCATTAATCCAACTCACCCGATATGGCGTGGGATGTGTCTCTTGAGAAAGACCAAGACGCTCGACTATTTCCTTGGCCATAACATTCATGCTACTACCGTTGTCGATGATAACATTCAGAGCTTTGTCTCCGTGTGCAACTCTTGTGTGGAAGATATTGGTTCTCTTCCAGTCATGGTTCACGTCCTCTTTGGTTTTGTGCCCTGTCAAAACATGTTGAATCACACAAATGGGTAGGTCAGTGGCTTGTAATCGTTCTTCCTCAGAATCGATTTCTTCTTGGATATGGCCTTCGTCATGATCAATTTTATCATCGTCGAACACCAGGTCCTTCTCACATACATAAGCCACTCTTTGATCTCGAGCGGGACACACCCTTTGCATTTGTAACATTGGGGTCCCTCTCCGAAAGCCCTTTCCTTGCCTTTAACATCACCATTTACGTTTCCTCTTGTTGTTTCGACTGTTGGCTTTGCACTGGTAGAGGTTGGAAAACGAAAGTTCCCAGAGTCAACAGAATAAAAGCGACGTGTGTTACCTGAGGTTTGTCTCTCTAATTGTAAAGCCAGCTGGTAAGCTTCTTCAACATTATATAGTCGGGCTGTTAACATGTCTTTGCGAATATCAGGTTTCAATCCCTTCAAATATCGAGCTAATACTTGAGGCTCAGTTTCGTTGGTCTTGATCCTCACTGTCAGTTCATGAAATCGCTCTATATACTGGTCCACTGTGGCTCTGTTGTTTTGGCTCCATTGTAGCATATCTTCATAGATAAGTTGTTCATAGTTTATGGGTAAGTATTTTGCTTCTAACCGTTCCTTCATGTCTTCCCATTCTGTAATAAGGGCCTGACGGGTTCGCTTGAGTCTCTCTTCCACGCTGCCCCACCAAGCACGGGCTGGACCTTTAAGCTTCAATTTGACAAACCGAACCTTGCGTTCTTCAGGTACTGAAAACCAGTCGAAATAATCTTCAAGTGAAGTAACCCAATCAAAAAATGCGTCCGGATTGAGTTTGCCACAAAAATCTGCTACCTCCACCTTCATACGTCTGGTAAATTCATCCAAGACGTTTCTTCGAACATCTGTATTGCGTGGTTGTCTTGGTACAGCCCTATGTCTGACCCCGCCCAGCTGCACTTCCTCATTTTCGTCTCCGCTGTCCCCAATCCCTTCTCGCCTTCTTGGAACACGCCTGGCTTCCCTAGGTGGTCGTCCCACTTCTCGGTTGCTGCATTCATCGATCACGTCCAAACGATGCATCACCATGTTCAAAGTTTGGGAAAATTGGTCAAGTTGTTGTTGAAAACTGGATGAAGCTTGGGAAGTATTGGTGTTTGGGTTTGGATTTGATGGGTTGGGAATGGTGGAACCTTGATCCATGATGTTGTAGGAATGACCACTTCTGGTTTCCGGCAAAAGGAAGTATTGGAAGTCGAAACCAGGCTCTGATACCAATTTGATGACACTGTGAACACAAATAAGTTAACTCTCAGAAATTAGAATCTCACCAAAATCTGAAAAGCTCTTTTGGAATCCTTCCAAGTAATGAACAAGAATTTTTAAAAAACTAATCTACCTTTATTAATCAGAATGAGGCTTTAAATAGCCAAATTACAAACAACTGAATTCGAAAATTAAGCGACTAACTATCCATTACAGAAAGCAATATCCACGTTCCACCATTTGTTCACAAAACAGGGGAAAGTGGGCAGTTATTGATCCACCACTTGTTTACAAGAAACAGGGGTAGTGGACAGTTATTGACAAATAAAAGAAATAACAAAAACAGATGCAAATATACTTAGTCAAACTGACTATCTGGTGACTATCTGGTTTAGCCATATAGTCATGCAAATGCATCAATTAGTGGCTGAATTTGAGAGCCCAAGCGCTTCTCAGTTAGACCAGACAAGATTTTCGAAGCTTGAAGGACGAAGAGGTAAGGCTACTACCATGTTTTTTCGTCTATTTCTCAGTTTGGTTCTCTCCTTCTTCCCTATTTCTTTTCTCTCTGTAGAATTAGTGTATAGATTTTATTTTTCATCTGAAACTAGGTTTTTGAAGATACAATCATTTTATAATAATGAAAAGTTCAATTTTTTGGGTGTTTGGTGATGTAATATGTTTTGTCAGGAATCAAAGAGAACATAAATGCTATTAGGTACTCTGGTTTATTAACTCTGAATACAATTTCTTGATTTTTCTTCTTATTTAGTGTTGTGGTTTTGGCTTGTTGAACCGAGTCCAGATGGGGATGTTATAGATTGTGTTCACATTCTCACCAGCTAGCTTTTGATCATCCTTATCTCAAAGACCGCAAAATTTAGGTTCACTTTTTTCCTCACTCACTCCAAACTTTCATTTTTATTTTTAGTGTTATTGATTTTGTATTGTTGGGTTGATTTATCAGATGAGGCCTAATTACCACCCAGAAGGGCTTTTTTATGACAACAGGGTGTCTGCAAAAGCAAGCAAGGAAATAACAAATCCAATCTCTTAGTTGTGGCACACGAATGGAAAATGCCCAGAAGATACCATACCCATAAGGACCACCAAAAAAGATGATGTTTTGAGAGCCAGTTCCGTCAAAAGATATGGTAGGAAGAAGCACAGAACCCTCCCAATGCCAAAATCTGCTAATCCTGACCTTGTCAATGAAAGTAGTCATCAGGTATAAATAAATAAATTCACAAGTTTTTTTAATTATTTTTTCTTTCTTCATTCTGGTTGTTATAATTTGTAAATGTTTGTGTTTTTGGTGTTGTTTAGCATGCAATAGCATATATTGAAGGGGATAAGTATTAGGGAGCAAAGGCCACCATTAATGTATGGGAACTAAAATACAACAGCCTAATGAGTTCAGCTTGTCTCAGCTCTGGATTCTGGGTGGTTCTTTTGGTCAAGATCTTAACAGCATTGAAGCTGGATGGCAGGTATTATTATAGCTACTAATTAATCTAATAAATTGACCAATAATTGAACTGAATATAGAACCTTGAAAATATTAATTTTAATACTTGGAGATGTGCATGCAAACAGGTCAGTCTTGATATGTATGGTGATAACAACACAAGGCTGCTTTTACCATACTGAACTGTAAGCTCCCCAAAATTTTGTCATTTCTTTTTTGGCCTTGTTTATTTTAATCAACTACCAATTAGGGGCAAAGGAGGAATAGAAAAATAATTGGTGAGGAAAATTGAAGTTCCAAAAATGCATCTTTAAATTGTATAATGTCTTCGAGTATCTTCCGAATGTTTTGACAAATATCAAGACTGTAGTTAGTTAACTACTTGACACTTCCTTTGAAATTTTTAATGGACTGTGATTAGCACAATTCTACAGCAGCTTATTTTTTATTTTTTGAAGTTCTTTTGTCAAATGATATATTATTCTTCATGCATAAACCTTCATGTTTGTGTGGTTAAAATTTTGTTGAAGAATATTATAAGTTTAGTGGTGTTTGAATTGCCATAAGAGGTTTGCCTAGCATAATCATAAATCTTGGGGTTCAATTGCTAAACCTGTCTTCATTCTAATGGATGGGATTGAGTTTTAGACCAGGCTTTAAAAACAGTTTTAATGTGTACCTTTCTTTTTTTATCACATAATAGTTATGGGAAGTTATGAAAACTTTTTGTATATGTGCACAGTGGTTGGAGGTTTTTTCTTTTTTGGATGGTGGGTGGATTTCTGATACTACTTTTTTTCTTGGCAGACATGGATATAACCTTTAAAGCTCTCAAGCTAATTTTGGGAACTTGTTTTTGTTAAAAAAAAATATGTTTGTGTTTTTACTAAATTATCAATTCATGACTTGTTAATTTTTTTTTCCTGATTTTGATTTTAGGAAACTCATATTAGGAGACATGTGAATCGATTGAGGAAGCATTCATCAAATGATGTCAGGAGATTAGTGAAGCATCTTGTCAGGTATTGAAGAGCCTATTATGTAAATATTTTCTTTGTTTAACTTGAATGAGTAGTTTTTCAACAACTGTTTGATTGATTTTTGCAGGAAATGGAAAGATATTGTGGATGAATTGGTGAAGTTGAATCCACCTGCAGGACATGAAGCCTCTGCACTTATGGGTAATAACATAAATCATCTAAAAAAACAAAAAAAAGAGTTGGATTGGGAACTTGTGACTACTTACACACATTGTGTCAGCAATCTTTTCCTGGGCCATTGGTTGGTGGGAATTTTGGAAATAAAGAGTTGAACAAGTGGATTGATGAGAGGATTGCAAACTGTGAATCTCCAAATGACTATGAAAATGGGGAAGTCATGAGTTTGCTCTTCTCTTTGTTAAAAATAGCTTATCAGTATTATGGAAAACTTCGATCTCCTTTTGGCACTGACCCAGTATTGAAGGTCAGTTACTCCCCAATCTTTGTAGTAATTCCTTTTGCAATAATTGCTTCGTCCTCCTCTTAAAAATCTTCTGAAGCTGTTCATAATGAGATTAATGTGAAAGACATTAGTCATGAACTTGGTTTGCTTTCGTTATTGCTTTTTACACATTAAAATTATCTTCCATATACAATTATTGTGCTCTCCATTAGTCTTCTGCATTAATGTCATGCCTTAATATTGTTTTATATGCCATCCAATGTAGAACATGATAATCTTTGACAATTCAGTAATCTTGTTTGCTGATTTATGTCTACCATATCTTGTATAAAAAAGGCTTTTACTTTGGCCTCAATGCTTTGGTGATTAATATGCATACAACGTAAGTTCAGATCTCATTGTTCTCACTGCTTGTCTGCTACTCTTATATAGCAGCTTTCACATGGATGCATTAGTGAGTTTTGACCTTTTACATTTTCATCTCTCTCCTTCTACTACCTTTTGAAATCAGGAAAGTGATTGTGCTGAGTCCGCTGTTGCCAAGCTATTTGGGTCTGCAAAGAGAAATGATTTCCAAATGAGCTATTATGGTCCTCAGACATATTGCTTGCAGAACTTGCCCGCTGAAGCACAGATTCAGGTATGCACATTTTGTCACTCTGGTTTCTTACAACAATTTGATATGTTGTACTTTCCTTTTGATTCAATTTCACAAGTACTTTCTTTAATAAACAGTTATCATTTGTTCAGGCAACTACTCTTGAGGTACAAAAGCTTCTCGTCTCTGGTAGAAAAAAGGAAGCTTTAGAATGTGCACGAGAAGGTCAATTGTGGGGACCAGCGCTTGTTCTTGCATCCCAGCTTGGTGATCAGGTGCTTGCTATTACATTTTACATTTCCTTAGCAGCACACGCTTGGATTGTTTTATGGTTGATCCTTATAATATTATAATGGCATTTGTTTGGAATGATGTACGACCTGATTTCTGTTTGTGCTGATATCTCTGTCTCTTTTATGAGTACATACAGCTTTATGGTGATACCTTGAAGCAAATGGCAATTAAGCAGTTAGTAGTAGGGTCACCATTGCGGACATTGTGCCTGCTAATTGCAGGGCAACCTGCAGATGTATTTTCCAATGATGCAGCTTATAGCATTATCCCGGCTTCTGTAAATACATTTCAACAGCCTGTACAGGTACATTAATTTGAGTACTTCTGTTAGAAAGTATCACTTTATGTTTGCTGTACGCCTGTATTGGTTTTTCTTTTTATCCTATGCTGCATCAAATAAATATTGAGCATGTATCATTTCTAAAACCTTATGTTATTTAGTGCTTTAAGTTTTGAATACTCCTGAATTTTGGGGTGAGGAAGAGAACAATGCTTTGCATATTTCTACTTTCAATTCGAATGTTACACGATGTCCTTGAAATATTTTTTCCAAAGCTCCTTCTGTAATGTATCTTTTTAAAATTTTGGACTATAGAGTGGGGCAAATTTTATGCTAGATAACTGGGAAGAGAACTTGGCCATCATAACTGCAAACAGAACAAAAGGTGATGAGCTTGTTATTGTTCATCTTGGAGATTGCTTATGGAAGGAGAGGGGTGAGGTAGGTTGTATGTACTTTCTTCCTTTTCACCTGTGTTTTTTTTATTATTTATTTTTTCTTGGCATTTTCCTTACCAGAAAGAATTTTCACAGGTTGCTGCTGCACATGCGTGTTATTTAGTTGCTAATTCCAACTTTGAGCCTTATTCAGACAATGCAAGACTATGTCATATTGGTGCAGATCATTGGAAATTCCCACGAACATATGCTAGTCCCCAGGCCATTCAGGTGTTAACACTTCCCTTTTGTCTCATGTTAATTTTAAAATGGGAACCTCTAAATTGCAGTTATGAAAAGAAGATCCTTCTCCTTCCCTTTTTTTGGAAGAAAAGGAGGATCCGGATGAGAATCAAGAAAATTCGAAGTTAGAAATATTTAAAGAAAAAGAAGAGTAATATTTATTATGGTTTGAGAAACCTCTCGCGACTCTTCTTTTCAACTATAAACAATGGAATCGCCCATTTCGATATAAAAAAAAGAAAAGAAATAATCGATTTATTAATGTTGTAAGAAATGAAATGTCACACTTTTTTTTTTTGTACATGTCAAAGTGATGGAAAAGAAAGGATCTCTTTTACGTATCCAGCAAATTTGTCAACTTTTTTGGAAATGATACAACAAAAGATGTCTTTTTTAACAAAAGAAAAACTATCCTCTGATGAATAGATTTTCTTTTGGGCTATTTAAAAGTAATCCAACTTGAGTTATGAGAGTACGAATGCTTTTGAATTTTCCAGTAATGGGTCTTTCATAACGAGATATCCCTTATACAGTAACGGTATTTAATTATGAAGATTGGTTGGGGATTTTTTTCTGTCTTTTGTTGAATCTTTTTCAAGGCTCGATAGATAATTTGATAAGCCAATGATTTTCTTCCGTGTTTCAGAATACGGTTAACCAACATGTTAATTAATCGATTACGATAAATTGGATCGGATTTGTTATAGGGTTAGTTCATGACCTCTCAAAATAAAAGAATAAAAGAGGACGTCCCTGGTTTGTTCCGCCATCCCACCCAATCAATCATTAAGATTCATTTTCAATAGAATCTTCTGCATTCACGGGTTATATCGTTCCCATTGCTTCTCGATTAATGGTTAGGTCTGAATTTTCCGGCGGAGTCCTTTTTTCTTAAGTCAATTTTCTTAGTCTTTATTGGCTCGAGGCTCTTGATTTTTTATCATACGAACAATTGATTCTTGCATGATACACTCTTCATCAAAAGAGTTTTGCCAATTCCAACAAATTGTCGTTTTGGATTTCAAAATTGCTCGAATCGGATCCTTTCAATTTATATATCGAAAATATACTTACGAAGTTTGTTACACCTTATTGATTGGTATTAACCCTAGATCCTTGCCCCTGCAAAATGAACAAATACTTTCTGTTCAAGCTCCATCATGTCCTATTTACACTACACCCCAACAAAAAACGAGAATTCCAGTAGAACAAAACAAAGTATGTCGAGCCAAGAGCCCATTCATTTCTAGATAATCTACAAAGTAGAAGAATCAAAGAATTTATCTTGCGGATTAGGATAATTCGAGAGGTTTTTCTGAAATTATGATCCAAAGAAGAAAAAAATCGAATAATTCTTCAATAATCCTTCTATAATGAAAATAGAATAACCCTCTATTTTGTGTTTTGTGTATAGCGGGTAGATGCTTATAGAATAATGGAGTGGTCTTTGGACCAAAAACGAGCTAGGAAATCAAGGAGAACTTAGAGGAGTTGTCTTCAAGGGTTGTCTCCTTTAAACTCATTTCTTTTTGTATTTCTTGTTTTCTTGGATGTAATCACCAATTTGGGAATTATGTAAACCTACACTTGTGCAATATATGTATGAATGTTTCTTAAATTCTTTGGGTTTTGTTCTATTCTTTGATTTAAGCATAATTTCTCTCTTATTATGATATGCATGTGTGTGGATGGTTAAAATCGATATGTGTCCATGAATGGGATTAGGAGTAGAGTAATTTAATTTAGGAGTAGTGTAATTTAACATCCCATGATTGTTGATTCATTGATGAATGAACCTAAATACCATGTTTAGAGTGATTTGAGTGTTTGAGTTTTAGCTCCAAAGAATGGGTGAAGCTTGGTTGATTATGCATTCACATGCTAGATTAGGCTTTGGTTCTTTATTCTTGTGGTTTATGGGCCTTATTCAAGGCACAATTGCTCACTTCATGGCTTGGGTTTGGGTGATGAATTGATTTTGGTGAATGCCTTAATCAAGATAATGAACCCTTAACTTGAATTAAATGTTCTTAATGATAACAATCAACTATTTGCACATTGTTGTTTGGTGAGCTTGTCCCATTTTTAGCCATCCATCTTAGGGAGATTTGAGAGATAATGAGAGAGCTTTCTCTATGAGAGAGTTGAGCATGCATGAGATTGGAGAACGACGTAGTCGTCCAGTGGTGAGGACATCTCGGACTGACACCCGAGAAGACCTGGTGTTCGATTCCCGGTTACAGATGAGGGGTCTCCTTTCTATCCGTTTTTTATTTCTTTCTTTGTATTTCTTTTCTCATCTTCGATGTGTACTTTCATTCATTAGGGAACTGATATAAACATAGCATTGTTGCCTTTTTTGTTGCATATGCTTGTTGATGGTTGAGTGGTCCTTTGAAGTGCTTAAAGCTTTTGAATGGTTAGCCACCATTTGAATGAACTTAGGTTGTTGTGTAAAGGACCGAGAGGTGAAGCACTCAACGTGCACTAGTAGATTGGCCACTACATGTAGAGCTAGCGCGCAGTTTTGCATGTATTGTCTCTATGTGTGTCTCATAGTTATTAAGGAACTCGAGTGCAGTTCGGGCAACCATCGAGAGATAGGTTGTTGGTGCATGTCGGTATAGCCATTGTTGCTGAAGTGAGGACAATTGGTGAGGATTAAGTGAGCACGGCATTCAACATTGACTATGCATTTTTGTATGAAATTGTGTGATTGATATGGTGGAGTCATTTACTTAATGTAACAATTTACATTCCATATCTCTTCATTCCATTCTATCCATGTACATATATTGTATATAATTTATGTTTTATTGCAATATTTACATTTAATGCACACATGCACACACACACACACCTTAATTCGTATTTTTCCAAATAAGCTAAGCTAAGCTAAGCTAGTGACAGTTGACGGATTCCACCTCTCTGCGGAACGATACCCTTGCTTGCACGCTATACTAGTCTCTTGACTCATGCACTTGCGAGGTTGAATGTAAAATTCAAATCTTTTGATACACCTCAACGACGTGTCATCAAAGTCTCAATACCCCCAAACCTATTTTTTGCTCGTCCTCGAGCAAAATAAAAATGAAAAACAACAAAATATAAAAACTAAAAACTGGGCTAGTCCACTTCCGTAGGAAACACGATGGCACTTAGCATGTGCCACAAGCCTTTAAACCGCTAGGCGATCCCTAGAGGAGAAGTTATAGTCTCCTGAGGGTTTACAGCTACGACACCCACAAACGTATACTCTGCAAGATAAGTTGAGATGCAATCCAAACATACCAAATAAAGACTACATGCATGCTAGTATCTCAAATATACCAATTAATAACAATGCATCACGCAATGCAAGTATGCCAAAACTTATGATGTTTTCAGTTTACAAAACAACTACGCTCGTATGCCCAAGATGAAATTCGCCTCGACTCTAATCCTCCCTGGATTTCAGTCGTATTTTTCCACTCAGAACCTAGGCGATCACTCTCAATCAAACATATGCGAATGAGTTTATGTACTGGAATCTAATATATCGCATATGAGTATTTCAATAAACGCACATTTATAGTGATAGATCTTATGGAAGGAATTGAAATGTCATGAACGTGGAAAGAGCATGCATTGACTCATATTCCCAATATAGACTTTCTAAAAGATCAAATGGGCTTTCCCTCACTTTATATTGTGGCTAAGGTGATATGTGAAAGTTTATGGAATGGAATATATGGTAGGAGTGGGAAGAATAAAGCTATTAACCATGTAAAGGTGTTTACACATTATATTACAACAAAATTAGCTCTATTACAAGCGTCTAGGCCATAAAATTTACATTGCACATTTGTGCTACATTTATACTCATATTTAAGAGTAACTTTACAATTGAAGAACTTGAAGGCTGAAGTGTTTATAATTCACACCATTTTTTTTTCTTTCTTTTCTTTTTCTTTTTTTTTTTTTTTCCTTTTTTCCTTTTTTTTTTTTTTTTTTTTTTTTTTTTTGTAAGCCTTTGCCTAGCACAATTTGCATACATTTGCCTAAGTACATGCTTTTACAAAAATTAGAGCTTTACGATACATAACTCCTATTAAGTTATATACCTCAACATGATCAATAACTAGGGAATGGTTTAGGGGTGTAGTGTTTGGCTTCAATTTGCAATGAATATAGGTGTGGGAGTGTTTAGGCTATTTTAGTAGTTTTGCACACATTCAAGCCCAAAATCACTTCTAAAAGTCCATCTAACAAGGGAATACAAATCTCAACAAGCAGTCCACATTATTTTAGTTCTATGACAATCAATGCAAAATGTATATACAATGAGATCACAATTAAGAACAAAATCGAAAAGTGTTTAAAGAGTAGAAACAAAACCCACATATTTTCACTATTTTGGCTAAGTGTCGCTCACTGGTAGTCTCCACTATTTTTCTAGGCTAAACAAGCAAAGAGTTCTATCCACTTCAACATCAAAAGATTGGCACTGTACAAGCAAATTTGAGTGATGAATGGAGCTAAAATCAACTCAACATGGAGGCCAAAGATTTCAAAAATTGTCGAAATTTAAAGTCGTCCAATGTCCACTTTATGGTGCATATATTTAAAAGCACTTAAAATAATTTCTCAAATTTTTTACACCATAGAGTAGACATATAAATACACACTTTTCATTTAAAAAGTATTTCAAAATTCGAATGGGAAAAGTGTGAAATGGACGATGAAAACAGTGAAAGCGCAATTTCAAAAAACAGGGCATCGCCCATGACCTTTGGTCGAAGAAATGATCTTAACTTTTGATCCACAACCCAGAATTTTACATTCTTCATATATTCGGAATCAGCACGAGAAATCAAAAAACGCAAAGCGGGCAAAAAAATTAATTTCCTCACCAATGAGTACAGTTTTAATGAAACATTTGCCTCAAAAATATTCAAAACAGGGCAGTTTTGCAGATATTTGAAAATTTTCTAAAACAAACACTCTAAAAGTCCTAAGATCTAAGCACAACACATATCCACTCTTAGATCTAAACATAAATAAAAATCACAAAAATAAGCAAAGCATTATACCCTTGAAGCGCAAGCCCTCGCGAGTGGTTATTCGAACCAACCAAGCCTTCGAGAAGCTCTCTTGAGTTGTGGGGTCCATCCGACCTGAAATTTTCTTTCCTTGCACAAAACAACTCAAAGAAAATCAAATGCATATGCCTTAAACAAAAATAAGAAAAATAACACGACTTACACCCCCAAACCTAGCCTAAACATTGTCGATCACACAATGAAAAGCATGAGTAAAAGAGATGTTTATTTTCAACATCACAAACTACTCCGCAAAGCAATAAAAAGCAGTAAATCTAAGATATTTACAGAACCTAAGCTAAAACTAGTAAATATCAACGAATAAGCCACATCCTCGGCAGCGGCGCCACTTTGATGACACGTCGTTGAGGTGTATCAAAAGATTTGAATTTTACATTCAACCTCGCAAGTGCACGAATCAAGAGACTAGTATAGTGTGCAAGCAAGGGTATCGTTCCGTAGGGAGGTGGAATCCGTCAACTGTCACTAGCTTAGCTTATTTGGAAAAATACGAATTAAGGTGTGTGTGTGTGTGTGTGTGTGTGTGCGCATTAAATGTAAATATTGCAACAAAACATAAATTATATACAATATATGTACATGGATAGAATGGAAAGGAGAGATATGGAATGTAAATGATTACATTAAGTAAATGACTCCACCATAGCAATCACACAATTTCATACAAACATGCATAGTTAATATTGAATGCCGTGCTCACTTAATCCTCACCAATTGTCCTCACTCCAGCAACAATGGCTATACCAACATGCACCAACAACCTATCTCTCGATGGTTGCCTGAACTGCACTTGAGTTCCTTAAAAACTATGAGACACACACAGCGACAATACAAGCAAAACTGCGCGCTAGCTCTACATGTAGTGGCCAATCTACTAGTGCATGTTGAGTGCTTCACCTCTCGGTCCTTCACACAACAACCTAAGTTCATTCAAATTGTGGCTAACCACTCAAAAGCTTTAAGCACTTCAAAGGACCACTCAACTATCAACAAGCATATGCAACAAAAAAGGCAACAATGCTAGGTTTATATCAATTCCCTAATGAATGAAAGTACACATCGAAGATGAGAAAAGAAATACAAAGAAAGAAATACAAAACGGATAGAAAGGAGACCCCTTATCCGTAACCGGGAATCGAACACCGGATCTTCTCGGGTGTCAATCCGAGATGTCCTCACCACTGGACGACTACGGCGTTCTTCAATCTCATGCATGCTCAACTCTCTCATAGAGAAAGCTCTCTCCTTATCTCTCAAATCTCCCTAAGATGGATGGCTAAAAATGGGACAAGCTCACCAAACAACAATGTGCAAATAGTTGATTGTTATCATTAAGAACATTCAATTCAAGTTAAGGGTTCATTCTCTTGATTAAGGCATTCACCAAAATCAATTCATCACCTAAACCCAAGCCATGGAGTGAGCAACTGTGCCTTGAATAAGGCCCATAAAGCACAAGAATAAAGAACAAAAGCCTAATCTAGCATGTGAATGCATAATCAACCAAGCTTCACCCATTTTTTGGAGCTAAAACTCAAATCACTCTAAACATGGTATTTAGGTTCATTCATCAATGAATCAACAATCATGGGATGTTAAATTACACTACTCCTAATTTAAATTACTCTACTCCTAATCCCATTCATGGACACATATCGATTTTGACCATCCACACGCATGCATATCATAATAAGAGAGAAATTATGCTTAAATCAAAGAATAGAACAAAACTCAAAGAATTTAAGAAACATTCATACATATATTGCATAAGTGTAGGTTTACATAATTTCCAAATTGGTGATTACATCCAAGAAAACAAGAAATACAAAAAGAAATGAGTTTAAAGGAGACAACCCTTGAAGACAACTCCATTCTTATTGTAATCTACTCCTAGATGAGTGGATGTAGTGTAAAAATGGTGGTGGAGATGTATGGTGAGCTCCCATGGAGGAAAAACCTCCATGAGAGCTTGAAACTCTCTCTTATTTGGTGAAGAAGATGGAATAGGAAGAAGATGAAAGAAGGGGGTTTCTGTGGTGTGTGGGGCCTGTAAGAGTTCTAAAAATGAGAGAAAGTTGGGTATTTAAAGAGTGGAGAGTTCAGGGCACGAAATTGGGGTGAAAGGACAAGATTACTCCTCAATTTCAGCCAAAACGCTGCACTATTAGTTTTCAGCTTCACGCACCGTTACGGAAACGAGCATAACTTTCTCCACAAACATCGGAATCGCGTTCTTGAAGAACCGTTGGAAAGAAGACTTCTGGGGATTTCCAACCATAGGTAGCACGAAACCCAGTTCATTCTGAGGAGAGAGATATAGGACCCGCAAGTCAGGTGTCTGTACGAGCCTTTTCCATTTCAGCCCTTTTAACTTCCAAAACTCATCAATTAAGCTCAAATACCTTATTTATGATGAATAACCTACACAAGGCTCACAAAAAATACATTATATACCAAAATATGCTCGAAAACGAGAACAAATGATAGGAAATGAGGATCTCAAATAGGTGTAAATATGGTCCGATCAGAAACCCAAAACAAAACATAGATTTACCAAACACAAAACACAGCCTATGCATCCAAACATCACCATCATCAACAAACCAGTAATCATCGATACAAATTACTACCCACATCAACACAAATTTGAGATTTTAAACAAAGTAAAGAAATAAAAAACGAGCTCGGCAACCGGTGGCCCAACGACTTCCATCGCCACACCATTGCCTCCATAGCTCGATGCTCGTCGATGAGCGTGGGTCCTCCTTGCTAGTGGTTAAGATCCGCATCTCCATCAGCACGTGGAATGTACAGGTGAGAGAGAAATGAGAAGAAGAGAGAGGGAGATGAGAGAGAAAATGGAAAGTGATGAAGTTTTTTTTTTTTTCATTTTATATGAACTATGGAATGTACAGGTTTGCCATTACCACCCTAACAGAAATTTTAACAGTGTTACAATTAAGGGGAGGTTTGTGAATAAACATATCTTTCTCTATACACCCAACAATAGTTGAAAGGTGAGAAGAGGTTCTTAATATTAAACCAAAGAAATAATTCAAAAAAAAAATTATCTTTTCATTCTTTTTTCTTCTATTTTCTCAATAACCAAACCAAAAACGCGTAGGTTTATTGTCTGTGATGGGTTTATTCTCTCTTTGTCTCATTTCATCTGTGAATTGGATTAAGAAAATGTGTGGGTTTCATTCTTTTTTCTTCTATTTTCATTCATTTGTGATGGGTTTATTCTCTCTCTGTCTCATTTCAAATCCAATTGGATTTTGGTTAAAAAACGCGTGGGTTTGAGGGTTTGGGTTCTTCCTTCTTCTTTCCATGAAGTGGGTTTTGGACGATCGGCCTTAATCCTGGTCAACGATCGACGATCTCCCGCCACTGGTCGACACCGGCGTGCTAGTCGACGACAATCGGTGCGGATCGTAAGCTCAAAACACATGGGTTTGGAGCCACAACTCGTCGAAACGCATCGACCCGTGTTGACGATGGGTCTGGTGTAAGGGATCGGGTCTGGTGAGACCCACCAACCCAACAGAAATCCAGATCTGGCGTCGTGAAGAAGAAGAAGAAGAAGAAGAAGAATTGAAGATGGATTTTTGTGTTTTTGGGTTTTTGTGTTTTTGTTTGAAAATGAAGAAGAAGATGTTGTTAATGTTTGGGTTTTTGTTGTTCTAATGAAGAAAATGGAATTGAAGATGGACGTTGAAGAAGATGATGTTGATATTGTTAATTTTTTTATTTTATTTTTTGATTAGGTGGAGATCAAATATGGATCTCCAACTAATAAAAAAAAAAAATTAAAAAAATTTCCTTTAAAATAATTTTCTTCTTTAAATTAGGACGAAATGACATAATTGACCTTCGTACAGACCCACGTGAAGAGCATGTGACCAAAAAATGGATGGAAGTTAGTAATCCGTCCATTTTTGCCTATTTATCGGAGTTCGAGGGGTTTAATACTAGGAAAAAAAATTTAGGGGGCACTATACGATTTCGCTATATGTTCAGGGGGTATTGTTGCTATTAACCCGCTGGGTTATAACTTATAAATAGTGATGTAAATGTGTGCCAGCATGGCCCATTTGTGCCGGGCTGATGGCCCCCATTTTTTAAAACGGGCTCGGCCTAGCACAGCATAGCAAATTCTCGTGCCGAGCCAGGTCAGCCCATTTTTCAAACGTGGGGGCCCGTCACATGCCTCATATGCATGCTGGCGGGCCAGGCCGGGCCGGGCTGGCACGCCGGCCCACTTTTTTAAAAAAAAAAATTAAATATTATAATATTGTTTAAACAATTTAAATTATGTAATTTTAATTGTAATTTGTCTATCTTATTTATTATTTTAGTGTAATAAAAAAAAATTATTATTTTATTTAATAAAATAATTCAAAGAATAAATAAAGACAAAATATTAAAGAAAATAAAAAATACATGAAACCATGAAAATATGAAATGAAGAATGATTTATTTATTTTGGATTTTCAATTTTACATGATTACCTCATTAAAAACCTTACCAAAAAAAAACTCGGTGGGATAAAATTTTGGTAAGGGAAAAAAAGTATAATCTCTAGCATACACGGAGTCATCGGGCCCATCTCGGTTTCGTTGTAGTTATGTCCATATGCCTTTTCAAATGACCGTGTCAAGCCATGCAGTTGTCCATATGCCTTTTCAAATGACCGGTTCCCGACTTAGAAGTAGAATTGGTATATAAGAGTTTACAAAACTTACAGCGATATTTTGTTGTGACCCTACTGTCTGGGTTTGGTATTTTTTTCTTTGTCAAAACATTGCCATACATTTGATGTGTGTTTTTTAGGTTTGGAGGGATGTGATGTCGGTGTTATGTCGGAACCAGAAGGTCCTGATGCCGTTTCCGTCGGCCCGGAAAGGTCAAAATAATCGTCCTCCATGTTAATACCGTCCAGAAATTGAGGATG
Organism: Acer saccharum; assembly: GCA_030490815.1. Taxonomy (NCBI): domain Eukaryota; kingdom Viridiplantae; phylum Streptophyta; class Magnoliopsida; order Sapindales; family Sapindaceae; genus Acer; species Acer saccharum. The sequence continues at coordinate 34,954,646 of CM059870.1, forward strand.
ATTATGATCCATTTCCCACAATACAAATATTAACTCATTAGTCATTAAAAACTAAGCATAAAATCATAAATATACTAAGCATGAAAATATTAAAATTAATTATTAAACATAAAATCATCAATTTACTAACTAAACAAAATATACTAAGTATAAATTAAAATATACAAATATTAAAATTAATAACTAGACATAAATTCATAAAATGATAAATTTACTAAAACATAAAATTAATTAATAACATTTAAAGGAAAAAGATACCTTTGAGCTTTGGTGGAGAGATTATAGAATAATATTAGTAATATAGTATTAGAAATGGTGTAGAGAATAGAGATTAGAAAGAGTAATGAAGAGTTGGAGAGAATGAGACTATGAGAGATTGAGAGAAAGTGTATGGAAATTGGAATGGGTTGGGGTATTTATAGAAAAATTTGAAATGTGGGTAAAAATATAAAATAGAATAGATTAGGGAGCAAATTGTAATTTTTGACAATTTTAAAAAATTTGACCATCTGCTGACGTTGGCAACGGTCAAATATAAAAATAAAAATAAAAAAACATTAAAAAATTGACAACCCTTCAAGGCTTCAATAGTTAAAAAAAAAAATGGCAGGTCGAGCCCAGTAGGCCGACGTTCCTCAATTTTTTTAATTTTTTTTAATTTAACATTTTAATTCAATTGTTAATTTGTTACTTTGTTACATTATAAATTTATAATATTGTTTAAACATTTTTAATTGTAATTTGTCTATCTTATTTATTATTTTAGTGTAATAAAAAAATATAGAAAATAGAAAGATTTATTATTTTATTTAAAAAAATAATTCAAAGAATAAATAATTATAAAGCTAAAATATTAAAGAAAATAAAAATAGATGAAATTATGAAAATATGAAAAGAAGAATTATTTATTTCTTTCGGAGTCTCAGTATTACATATTTACATGATTGCCTTATTAAAAACCTTACCAAGAAAAACCCAATGGGATAAAAACTTGGTAAGGGTAAAAGAGTGCAATTGTATTACAAATTAATGTACATGTATAACCTAGAAGTCCTAGATTTGGTTATTGCCGGAACTCTCTTCGACATATAAATTACTAAAATTTTGAATAAGTTGTTCGTCTACCGTTATTTTGCAACTTCTTTTTCGCACACTCCCAATCCCTAATGCATGCCAATACCTCTACCATCTCTAGAGTCAAAGAACTTCTTCTTTCTTCAACAATTCTTCCAATCATGCTGAATACATGTTCTGAGGAAACAGTGGAGACAGGGATAACCAGTACGTCCCGTGCTAGGTGTGACAGGACAAGATATTTATAATAGTCGTAGGTCCTCCACCATACCAATAGTTCAAATCCCTTCTTTCTTTCAAATCTGTCGTCGAATTGAGCTTCAAAGTAGCTTTTCAATTCAGCACCGGAAGTTGCACCAGCTGATCCAGCTCATGAAGAAGAAGAACTTGATGAGCCTACTTTTTTCGGCGTTTTAGAATGTTCCAACTTGTCTGATTCGGGAGTATGTCTGGTTCTGCTGATGGTTGCGCGTCAACGTCACCATACATGCGCTCATAAGTACTAAAAACTTCGAACAACTTGGTTCGAATGTCAGTAACCTGGGCAGAATAATCTACGCTCAAAATATCACCAAGATAATCTAGCAATGTTTCTAAACCAGATAATTTAACCATAGGATCTATTATAACACCTAAAGCATAAAGGAAAAGAATTGTAAACCGGTATTTTTTTAAACTTGGTTTCCATGGCAACAACTGCAGGGCCTAAGATATTATCTTTCCTATAATCGTTTAACAATTCAGACATTTCCACAATTTGATGGATTGCCAGGGAAGATGTGGGGTCAGTGTTGGACGGCCAAGTTCGGACATTTTCATGTTATAAAAACCTGAAATAGGTGTTTCATATTCCAAACAATTTTGTAGCATTAAGTAAGTAGAGTTCCACCTTACCTGCATATTTGTTAGGAATATTCGGGGTCGTAGACCGAAGGTTGTACAGTATCTACCGTCATTCAATCTTGGATTAGAACTGTCAAGCCAAGCAAGGGCATCTTTGATGCGATCTATACGATCGTTTACTACCTTCATACCATACTGTACAACTAAATTGATGATATGACATGCACACCGTTGATGGAAGAAATAACCCTCATGTTGTGGGATATTTTTTTCAAAAAACAATGCAATAGAACTAGTATTTGCAGATGCATTATCTAATATGATAGAAATGATGTGATGATGTATTTCAAAAGTTAAAAATATTTCCTGCAGTATGTGCACAATCCATAGTACAAAAACCAAGAACTTTTTTTTGTAAATTCCAATCAGAGTCTAAATAGTATCCTGTGACAGTTCAATAGTCCTGTTTGGAACATGCGTTCCAAATATCAAAAGTTAATGCAATAGAGACAGTTATATGCTATAATTCAGACTTCAACTCATCTCATTGGGTTTGAAAACATTTTAACAAATCGTTTCTAGTAGTGAATTTTAACATTTTAACATTTTAACATTTTAACAAATTAATTACTAAGCATTTAATCATAAATATACTACTTATTAGTTATTACTAAACATTTATTTAATCATAAATATACTAAGCATAAATATATTAAAATTAATCACTAAACATAAAATCATAAATATCATAAAAATATTAAAATTAATTACTAAACATAAAATCATAAATATACTAAGTATAAACATATTAAAATTAATTACTAAACATAAAATCATAAATATACTAAGAATAAACATATTAAAATTAATTACTAAACATAAAATTATAAATATCATAAAAATATTAAAATTAATTACTAAACATAAAATCATAAATATACTAAGTATAAACATATTAAAATTAATTACTAAACAGAAAATCATAAATATCATAAAATTAATAAAATTAATTACTAAACATAAAATCATAAATATACTAAGAATAAACATATTAAAATTAATTACTAAACATAAAATCATAAATATCATACAAATATTAAAATTAACGACTAAACATAAAATCATAAATATCATAAAATTAATAAAATTAATTACTAAACATAAAATCATAAATATCATAAAAATATTAAAATTAATTACTAAACATAAAATCATAAATATACTAAGCATAAACATATTAAAATTAATTACTAAATATAAAATCATAAATATCATGAAAATATTAAAATTAATTACTAAACATAAAATCATAAATATACTAAGCATTAACATATTAAAATTAATTAATAAACATAAAATTATAAATATAATACAAATATTAAAATATATTACTAAACATAAAAATATAAAATCATAAATATACTAAGCATAAACATATTAAAATTAATTACTAAGCATTTAATCATAAATATACTAAGCATAAAAATATTTAAATTCATTACTAAGCATTTAATCATAAATATAGTAATATATTAAGCATAAAAATATTTAAATTCATTACTAAACATTTAATCATAAATATACTAAGCTTAAATATATTAAAATTAATTACTAAACATAAAATCATAAATATCATAAAAATATTTAAATATATTACTAAACATAAAATCATCAATTTACTAACTAAACAAAATATACTAAGATTACTAAGCATAAATAAAAACATACAAATATTAAAATTAATACTAGACATAAATTCATAAAATGATAAATTTACTAAAATCTAAGATTCTAAGATTAAATATTAAAATTTATAACAAAGCATAAAAATATTAACTCATAAATACACTAAGCATAAAGCCATAAATATAAAATATACATAAAACATAAAAATTAATATCAAAATTAATAACTAAGCATAAATATATTAATTATTAACTATAAATATAAAATTTAAAAACTAAAACATAAAATTAATTAATAACATTTAAAGGAAAAACATACCTTTGAGGCTTTGAGCTTTGGTGGAGAGATTAGAGAATAATATTAGTAATAGAGTATTAGAAATTTAGAATAGTAGAGTAGTAGATTAATTGTGTAGAGAATATATATAGAGAGAGAGAGAGAGTAGAGAAGGAAAAAGTAAGAATGGAATTATTAAAATATGAAAGTGTAGAGAAATAGAGATCAGAGAGAGTGATGGAGAGTTGGAGAATATAGAGAATGAGAGAAAGTGTATGGAAATTGAAATGGGTGGGGGTATTTATAGAAAAATTTGAAATGTGGGTAAAAATATAAAATAGAAGAGATAAGGGGGTGAAGTGTAAATTTTGGCCATTTTGAAAAATTTGACCGTTTGCTGACATCAACAACGGCCAAATTTAAAAAAAAAAAAAACAATAAAAAATGGGCAGTAACGGTAATATATATATATATATATAATTGAACGGTTGGCCAGGCCAGCACGCCAAGCCGCAAATCTATACCCGACCGGTGCCAGGCATGGCCGGGCCCATTAGGCCCGACACATTTTTACACCACTAGTTATAAAAAATAAATAATAAATAATAAATAAATAAATAAATAAATAAATAAGGCAGAGAAAGCTCGCGTCTGTGAAACAATTTAGCTATGTTGGCAAATAATTAATTATTTAAACTATATTGTTTCTAGAAGGAATTACACCCACCTCCCCTGAGGTTTGCTAAAATACAAATGAAAACGACTTTATCATTAACTAACACTCACTTCCCCTCCCGTCAGTCAACGTCCGTCAAACTTAACCTTTGACCATACCAGACCATGTAAAAGTCCGAAATACCCCTAGGTATGATGCATATTAAAAAAACTTATTAAAATAATTAATATTACAAATAATTAAAAAACAAAAATAGAAATTAAAACTTTTTTTAATTAAACTTGAAAAACAGAAATTAAAAAATAAAAAATAAATAAAAATTGTAAGATCCTAGATCTTTATTGGCTTGATTCCATTGCAAAACTCTCTTTACTTGTATTGATTAGTTGCTTAGGTGATTCTTGAAGAAAATAAGCTTTAAAGGAGGATATCAACATCTTATGCAAATGTCGTCTTCAAAAGGGAAAGCTCGTTCTTGGATGCTAAGGTATCAAGATCCTTCTTCCTTTTTGCAAGGCGTAAGCGCGCACACACACAATTCATATATGTGTGTTCCCTGCATCGTTGTGCAAACATTTGGTATAATACATTCACACTCATTTAAGTATGCACATGTATTGGTCTCAATTAGACAAACATTGTAGAATTGCATGTTTTATGATTATTGCTTAGATATGGCATACTTGTGTGACATTGTATTTATTTATTTGTGTTTCTTGTATTTTGGACTTGAACATGTTCTCATATGATTCATTATTGAGTCCCGGTCATTTCGGTTACTCATTCATTAGGTCTCGGGTCCAAATGATGTAGCTACGCTACTTTGCGCTCTCATTCGTTGAGTTGACTTCGTCATCATTTACCGAGATGAATTCTCAACATTTTATCAAAGTTTTGTAGTCGTTGTTATGCGTGAGGGAGTTACAATTCGAAATCCAAAAACGGATTTGAATTCGGAGTTCCGATGCCCGAATACGGCTGAAGAACGCTAGCGGAGTGAAAGAGGAGCAAGCGAGGCCAACGACCAGGCTTGGTGTCCATGTGTGAGCCACGTGTGGCACACGCCAGCAGAACCTCTTTGCCCACGTGTGCCACACGTGGATGGTGAGTTGGCTGCTGCTGATTGGTCACTTCTTCCCTCTCTTGAAATCTCTTAAAAGCTCTCCTTCTTCCCTCCAAACTAATTCTTGAAGAAAATTTCAAAAAGAAAATTCTGCAGAATTCTTCATGATTTTCATTTTCTTATTTCGATCATAACTTTCTCATACAAACTCGAAATCAATTGATCCAAAAGCCAAAAATGTTGGTCTCGACAAGAGCTACAAACCCCAAGCATTTTTAGAGCCAGTTGACTTCGTCATTTTTTCCAGCGATCTGATTTCAGTACGAGGTTCAATTGTTATATGTGAAACTTCTTCTTACATTTCTTTTGATCATCTTTTTGATTCTTCCTAATTGATTGTTGAAATGTGTTGAGAAGTATGTTAGATCATATGCTAGGTTTGTATGATTGATTGATTGATTGAGTTTTAGCCTTGTGATCTTATTTGAACATATTTTGCTAAACTTGATTAAACTTGAAATTGATTCTAGAAATATCTAGTATGATGTATCTCTTGATAGTTTCTAGGTCTAATTTTATAATCTAAGAACTAAAATTTTTCATGTGATATATTGAATATTCATATCTTGTTCTTATTTTCTCACATGCTTTGATTTCTAGATAGATTTGTGATTGTGTGTTAAAGCATAATTCTAGTTTATCACTAAGCATGTACATTTAGCTTGATTGATCATCTAGCTTTATTTGATTGTGATTTGCATCATTTGCATCACTTAGATCATTATCTTGTGAAAGGTTGAAGTCTCTTGCAAAGTGAGTGAAACTTTATGGAAAGAGCAAGAAGACTTAGCTAGGAGTAGGAAACTCCGGATAGCTAAGCAAAAAATCATCCTAGAAGCTTGAGAGCTTTGGATAGGATGTTGTTATCTAGAGGTGTAGGAGACACCTTGGATAGGTAGTAGGCGTTGTGGTTCTCTAGCCCGAGGGTAGACTAGGAGGTGATAGTTTAGAGCGGATATCTTGAGTAGATAGCTTTGAGTGTGTAAGTCCTTTTATATAGTGGATTGCTTTGCCGGTGGTTATAATATCAACCCGTGATGTTTCCTCTTTACACTACAAGAAAATTACTCTTTGGAAATGCGGTTATTAACTACATCAAAAAAGTCTCGCTAAAACCAATATTTAGTGACACCTTTAAGCATTACGTCGTTGAAAATATATAATCAAAGTGACACATTAATTCCATTCTTCTATGAGACCATTGTATAGTTTTAGAGACCCTTACTTGTTGTCGTCATGGCAACATCGTATATTATCTCACTAAATATAATATGACGTCACTAAAATTATAATTCTATAAATTATTAGTGAAAAATAATATATTTCCATTGTTAAATAATTTTTACTCTAAAATCACTTAAGGTGTGACCTAATTTTAAGTAAATGCATTTTTTATTTAATAATATTTTGAATTTTAATTCCTTTGTATTTCATTAAAATTTCATTATAAATACATTTTTATTTATAATTTGTTTACTATTAAGTATTTATTATATATTTAATCATTTTTTTTTAAAAAGTGTATTAAATCATTTTTTTTTAATATGTATTAAATCAATTTTAATAATAAGTAATTATAGGTATTAATTTTATTGTTATGGTATTAAAAAATTAATTAATTATATATTACTCACCGTTGGAGTGATGTCTGATATATAGCTATTTTAATATAAGATCAAATTTAATTAATTAAACAATCAAATATATAAATATATAATACATACTTAAAATAATAAAATATATTAAATTTACTGAGCACCAACTGAAGAGGAAAGTGGCGATCATTTTTCATTGAAAACCCTATATCCCAATTAAAGAAAATTGCCTTTAAAAAAAAAAAAAAAAAAATTTAAAAAAATTTAAAAAATTTTAAAAAAAAAAACTGAAAAAATGTCAGTTTTTCACAGAAACCTCAAAGTGATCGTCTTCTTCATCATGCATCCGCGTCCTTATGGCAATGGCCTCATCTGTGTCTTGTTAAACCTGTGAATGTGGTAGAGAAATAAACAATGACAAAAAAAAAAAACAGAGTAAATAAAATGAGTTGATTCGAGGTAACACTGCCTCCTAATTTTACTTAATTGGACTCAAAAGCTTGTTCTTTATTGAAGAAAGTTGAGCTGATTTATACAACTCAAACATAACCAACTAGCTATAAATCATGAACTAAATCAATCAGCTAAACTATAGCTTGAATTCAAAAACATTCAAAAGCTAACTAACTATCAAGATGATTATTCAAAACTGACTAACAACTCACGACTTATTCAAAGCTAACTTAGACTACTAAATGCCACATATTACTGATGTGTAACAACTCGCTTCTCCTCAAGTGGCAGCCTTGTCCGCAAGGCTGAAGTTTGGAAACTTCTGCTGGATTTGAGAAAAGTCTTCCCAAGTGGCGTCTTCCTCTGTATTATAGGCCTATTGGATCAACACTTGTGGAATTGACCTTTTGCACCGAGTTGGCGTACGATAAGCCAAGATCTTGTACGGTTTAGGTAGCAAAATACCCTCTATGGGAAGGTCCGTCGAGTGTATGTTACGGCTGCCCAAGTGTTTTTTCAATAGTGAGACATGAAAAACAGGATGTATGTGACAATGCCCAGGTAGTTTCAACTTGTAAGCCACAGAACCAATTCGTTCCAGAACTTCATAAAGACCTTAGAAGCGATGCGAAAGCTTCATGTGGCAGCGAATCCTTGCTGAAGTCTGTCTATAAGGATGTAATTTGAGGAACACCAAATCCCCAACTTTGAACTCTATTTCAGTGTGGCAAAGATCGGCATATTGCTTCATCCTGGTTTGAGCTCGATTCAGATTTTCCTTGAGTAAGACAAGTATCTCATCCTTGGTTCTCAACGTATCAGCAACTGCAACATTTGAACTCATACCCTTGACATATGTGACTAGGGAAGGTGGTTTAAACCCATACACAGCTTCAAAAGGGGACAATCTTGTAACGGAGTGCCAGTTCGAATTATAGCACCATTCAGCCAAGGCCAACCAGCGAGACCAACTCTTTGGCTTCTCCGCTGTAAAACAACGCAAGTAACTTTCCAAAGTTCTATTTAGGACTTCCGTTTGACCGTCGGACTGTAGGTGATAGGATGAAGACATGTGCAACTTTGTCCCTTGCAGTTTAAATAATTCCTTCTAGAATTTGCTAGTAAAAGCAGTGTCCCTATCACTCACAATAGAGGTTGGCAACCCATGAAGTCTAAAAACATTAGTGAAGAATAAATCTGCTACCTTCGTTGTAGTATACAGATGCGACAAAGGCAAAAAATACCCATACTTTGATAAGCGATCAACTACGACTAAGATAACTGTGTAGCCGTGAGAAGGTGGCAACCCATCAATGAAGTCCAAAGCTATATCTGTCCATATTTGTGAAGGAATGGGAAGTGGCTGCAGCAGCCCATTAGGTGATTTTGTGGAGTATTTTACCCGTTGACAGGTATCACACTCGCGAATATAGGACTTCACAAAGCTTCGCAGTCCTTGCCAATAGAAATCTCGACGAACCCGATGCAGGGTCTTATCATAACCAGAATGTCCCGAGCTAGGTGAATCATGCAGTTCATGCAGGTAGGAGAGATGTAAAACCGACCTTTGTAAAAGAGCAAATCATTATAGGTGGTATAGCATACTGGATTAAGGTGACCTGATTGAAGTTGAGATAGTTTAGAGGCATAATCAGGGTCAGTAACATACTATTATTGCAGTTCATCCAACTAGGATGGCAATAGGCTAGAGATGGCCAGCAAAGAAGGCAAGGACTTTGAGGTTGAAGAATTGTCAGACTCAACATATGTCGGGTTGTTGTAAATGGTGTAAGGTAAACGGGAAAAAGCATTCGCAGCTGCATTAGAAACTCCTGTGCGATATTGAATCTCAAAATTATAACCCATAAGCTTAGCAATCCATTTTTCCTGATGAGGAGAGCCAGTGCGTTGGTGAAGAAGATGTTTCAAGCTCTCATGATCAGTGTGAACAATGAACTTGTTGCATAAGAGATAAGATCATCATTTCGTGATGGCAAAAACCAAGGCTAAGAGCTTTTTGTCATATGTTGGTAGCAACAGTGATTTCCCTTTGAAAGCCTGACTGAAATAAGCAATGGGGCGTTGGTCCTGTGAAAGAATTGCTCCAACCCCTGCAGCTGAGGCATCTGTCTCAACCACAAATGGTTTAGAAAAATCTGGTAAAGATAGCACTGGAGGACAAGATAAAGCGATTTTCAAGGTCTGAAAAGCTTTAGTTGCTTCATCAGTCCAAATGAAGGCATTTTTTTTTAACAATTGTGTCAATGGAGCAGCAATAAGGCTGTAGTCTTTAATGAACTTACGGTAATAACCCGTCAAGCCAAGAAAACTTCGCAGCTCCTTCAACTTGGTTGGTTGTGGCCAATCTTACACGGCTGAAATTTTAAAGGAATCAGCTGAAACCCCTTCCGCAGATACATAATGGCCCAAGTACTCCACTTGGCTTTGTCCAAAAACGCATTTTGATGGTTTAGCAAATAAATTCTGAGATCGGGGCGTAGACAGAACCAACTCCAAATGCTGCACATGAGAATCCAAGGATGGGCTATAAACAAGAATATCATCCAGAAACACAAGAACAAACTTACTAAGGAAAGGTCAAAAGATATCATTCATTAATTGTTGGAAAGTGGCTGGAGCATTCGTCAACCCAAACGGCATTACTCGAAATTCATAGTGGCCTTCATGAGTCTGAAATGATGTTTTGAATGTATCTTCTGGATGGACCCGAATTTGATAGTAACCTAATTGAAGATCTAGCTTAGAAAAAATGGTGGCACCATAAAGTTCATCAAGCAGCTCGTCAATCACTGGAAGAGGATATTTGGATTTGATGGTAATACGGTTCAAGGCTCTATAATCCACACAAAATCGCCAACTACCATCGTGTTTCCGAACCAACAAAACTGGGCTTGAAAAAGGGCTCGAGCTGTGCTGAATCAGACCACTAGATAACATCTCCTTGACCATGGACTCAATGGCATCCTTCTGAACTGGTGGATAGCGGTACGGTCTGATGGTAATAGGTTTAGCATTCTCTTTATGTGATGGTCTTGGCTACGGAAAGGTGGAAGGCCATGAACAGGTTCGAAGACATCACTAAACCGGTCTAAAGTTTCTTGAATATGGACCTCAGGTTGCGGCGTTGGAATTGTATCAGTCATAGAGTGAATTTGAACAAGGAAGCATTCAATATTGGCATTGCAAACCCCCACATCAGGTGTACATCGCATCGATGCCGGAGAGTTTCCGATAACTATAGTATCTTCAGTGACAAAGGACATAGTGAGTTTAGAGAAATCCCATGTAATAGGGCCTAACGTATGTAGCCAATTAGCACCCAACACCATATCAAAACCATGTAATGGAAATACAAAAAAATCAGTTTTGAGTTAGAAGTCTTGCACCTTAACATTTGAGTCTGGAACTTTGCCTAAGCAAGAGATCTTTTCACCATTAGCAATCAAAACTTTGGGACTAGAAGGTAACACTCGTATCTTGGCTCGTTTAACCAATTCAGGTGTGATGAAACTATGAGATGACTCGGAATCCATGAGGATTAGAATAGTTTGGTAGTGGAAGACACCAAATACCTTCATTGTTTGAGGTGATGAGGTTCCCTGGATTGCATTAATTGAAAGAGTGGGACTAGGTTCTGTGTCAGGGATTGCCATGGAAAGAACTTCTAGTTCGTCCGAAATTGGTTCCTCCATATCAGGTGATGACTGAGCATCAAGGAGAAATATCTTCTGTGTCTTGCATTTATGGCCAGGAGAGTACTTTTCATCACAATTGTAGCACAAGCCCTTTTCTCGGTGTTCCCGCATTTCAACTGGAGAAAGACGCTTGATGGGTAGAGTCGTAGAAGATGGAGTAGGAATACCTGGTTTGACAGTCTCAAATCGACTCTTGTAACAAACTTGGTGTCTTTGTTCTAAGAGGCGAGCCAACCCAGAAGCTACAGAAAATGACGCTGGTTTGAAGAGTTGAACATCATATCAAAGCTCATCTTTTAAGCCACTAATGAATTGAGCAGTACGCAACTTTTCTGATAATCCCTCCACCGTGGTTGCTAGAATTTCGAAGTGCTTTTGATAGGCAGAGATGATGGTTTGTTGACGCAGCTTGGAGAGTACAATGGCAGGATCATCATATTCGGTTGGACTGAATCGAAGAGTGAGGGCTCGAGAAAAAGCCTCCCAACTAGTTAGAGCTTAATCTATCTCAAGGAGCTTATACCAGTGGAGTGCAAGTCCCTTCAGATGAAAGGATACAATAAGAAGGTGTTGTGCCGGAGAAGTATTATGATAAATGAAAAATTGTTCGGCTCTGAACAACCACTCTAAAGGGTCGTCTTCTCCATCATATGTAGGAAAATCAAGCCTCACAGAACGGGATTGAACACCCCCATGATCCACGTGGTTTGACGAAGTGGCTCTATCGGCCGAACTGATAACACCAAAAGATGAAGCCAACATATCAATTTGTTGATGTATGTCAGCACTAGACTTGTCGGATATGGTAGTTCGTTCCTCAAGGTGAATCATAGCATTCTTGAGCTGATTAATGGAGTCCTGCAAGTCCTTTAGTCTCGTTTCGTTCGCCATGAGGATCTCAGTGGGACCTCCAATTTGTTAAACATGTGAATGTGGTAGAGAAATAAACAATGACAGAAAAAACAGAGTAAATAAAATGAGTTGATTCGAGGTAACTCTGCCTCCTAATTTTACTTAATTGGACTCAAAAGCTTGTTCTTTATTGAAGAAAGTTGAGCTGATTTATACAACTCAAACATAACCAACTAGCTACAAATCAGGAACTAAATCAATCAGCTAAACTGTAGCTTGAATTCAAAAACATTCAAAAGCTAACTAACTATCAAGATGATTATTCAAAACTGACTAACAACTCACGACTTATTCAAAGTTGGCTCAGACTACTAAATGCCACATATTACTGATGTGTAACAGTCTCCCCCTACGATCCTATCTCTCGGATTGGACCTAGGTAACTGCCTCTAATGCAGTCGAGGCAGATTTTTGGGTATTTTGGAGTTCCTTGGCGTAAGTTTCTCTTCGTTTATTAGCTTTAAATCTTGGTTGATTTAATTTTACATTGATATTCTTGTTAAGTTTCTGTTGTTTGATTTTTATTTATGATTTTTTGTTTTGTGGGTGTGTAGATTTTGTATTTTTTGTATTTGATTAATTGTTGCAACATTGAATTATAAAGTAATTGGGTCTTGAAGGGTTTGATGGATTTGATGGATTCCATATCTGCACATGAAGTAAATTGGAGATTTAATAGTGTCGATGTGTCCGGCAATAACCTTCGTTCATATGATTTCAACTTTCTTCTTTTGGGTATATCTCACTGGTCAACTTTTTTTTGAGTATTTGTTACTTTGATTGTTAAATCTTTTTTTCTTTTTACAATTGGGTTTATTTTTTAATTGGGATGTTCATATAAAGAATTAACATGTTTTTGTTGTTTTGCATATTAGATGTCGATCTAGAGACATTAATCTCATCAACAGTATTATCTATTGCCAAGCAAGTTAAGATCTTTTCCTTGAACGCAAAGTTGGAGGGTACACTAAAAGAGTTGGAGAATGCAGGAAAAAAGTGTGAAGTGATAGGATGATAGGCAATAATAAAGATAATTTGAATGTCTCTTCTATTGTATTTGTATAATTGTATGTTGTTATTGAATATTATAATTTATTTTTATATATTGTGGGATTGTTGTTTACAGTTGTGTTAGACTTTTCTTTCTATAGTATTATTTAACTTTTTTTATTTTATGGATGATCTATATATAATTTATTTAATTTTTAAAACTTAAAATTGTATATAAATATAATTTATGATTTAAAGATATGAAAATATTTTAAGAATTTAATGCATAATGATAAAAATATATTATTAGTTACTTTAATTATTGACAAAAAAATAAAAATAATTATCAGCAATATATAACACAATAATTATAATATTTAAATATGAATTTGATTATTAGATAAAAATGATAATTAATTTATTAATTTATTAAATTTGATAAAAATGAAAATATTTTTTACTTTGCGTGACACATTTTGGGTGTTGCTAAAAGTGCCAATTGAACTCTTTGACATTTATGGTGACACTGTTCTTGTGTATGAAAAAGTAGTTTTTAGAGACACAGGTCTTAAGATGTCACATATACTTATTTGTGACAGGGCTAGGGCGACAAGGTGGAGAGTGGAGACACTTGCTTTGGTGTCGCTAAAATCATTTGGCAACATAGAGTTAAGATTTGGTGACATCTAAACGTTGCTACAGAAGATCATTATTATTGTAGTGTTGAGGTTTTACCATGTAAAAATCCTTGTGTCAATTTTCGTTTTAATATTTCTTTATCTTTCATATCTTACATTGATTGCATATCTTGTATATTGATTTACTCTTGCATTAGTTAAATCAATTCATTTGTTAAATCTTTTCAAGTATGCATTTTCTTTGTTATATTCCGCATAATTTTTAATATTGGAAGACATTTGCCCCCCCACCCCCACCCCCCCAGGTATATTTTTTACACTATTACTTAAGGGAATTTCAAAAACAATTATCATCTTCATCATCCCACAGCGATCTTCATCATTGATCATCACCATCATCGACTATCACTAAACAAAAACAAAAAAATGTTTTTCAAGATCACTTCAAGAAATCTGGAAAAAATTCCAGATTTGAAGTTTATACAAAATTAAAAAAAAAAAATCCAGAAAATCATTCAAACACCCATTAAAACCCAAAAAATCCATTAAGAAAAAAAAAAAAAAATCCAAATCCAAATAGAAGAGCCCCAACACAATCCACAATCAAAACACAAACACAATCGAAAAAAGCCAACAAAACACAAACACAATCCAGATTCAATAGACATGGATTTATGAAGAAATTGTTCATCTTCTTTTTCACCCTGATTTTTTTTTTTCTCTTTTGGTTGGTTTAAAAACACAACCCAGAAACCAAAATAATTCCATGTAAACCACTACCGCCACTCGCCGTTCCTCTACCACTTCTATTCGCATCGATTTATTCGGTTCAAAGAAGAAGTCGAATTTTCAATTTCTCGTTCTCGTGTTCTTCTAGTTTTCTGGAAGAGTTGGGTAGGATTCGTGAAATTTGAAATGGTGAAGTTGATGATACAGAGAAATTAGTCAAAGATAGATATGAATGAGAGAGGTGGTGGTTTGTTTGTCGCTATCAAGATTAGGGACTCAACTGAGGCAATGTCGAACACAAATTGATTTTTTTCTCTTTTGGTTGGTTTATGTGTGTATGTGGTAAATGTGTTTGGTGGATTTGTATGTGTGTTTTGATGATTTGGGTGTGCTTGAAATGAAGAGATTGTATAGGTGCATGTAAGGTGTTTGATGATTTATGGGAATGAGAAATGAAGAGAGGGAAGAGAAGAGAATAAGATTTCGATCATTGGGAGAGGAACGGGATGAGATGCGCCAGAAAAGAAGGTTTTGCAAGTTCTTCAAGGAATTCATGTGTGGAAGAGTGAATAACAAGTCGTCAATCTCCGGTAGAGAATCAAGAACATCGTTTAGATACAACGATGAAGAAGACCCATGCGTAGATCTGTTCCTCCGTGAAGAAGTAGATCTGTTCCTCCACCATCGTTTAGATGCAACGATGAAGAAGACCCATGCGTAGATTTTTTGAAATTAAAGAGTTTAGATGATGATTTAAAAAATAGAAAAAAGGCAACAAAAAAAAAAAAAAAAAAAAGATGAAGATGATGAGCAGTATTTTGAAAGAAGAAGATTTCGTGTTTGTTTTTTTAATTTTTAATTAATATTATACTTAATTAAATTATTTTTAGGGCTGATGTGGCTATGTTTGATTGGATAATTCATTTTTGTGTTTCATTTTTTAATTTTTTTAATTATTTAAAAATAATAATTTTTCTAACTCTAAAAAAAGCATTATTATTTTTATTTAATTTTATTATATTTATTAATTATCAATTATAAATTATAAATTGAATTAGTTTTATTTTTAATAAATTTAATTAGTTTTAAAGTCTGGATTATTATTTGTTAACTTTTTTGAAATATTGTTTGTATTTTTAAATATTTTTTAAATATTTAAATCCCAGTTTATTTCGTTTTTTTAAATATTTTTTTGTCTTTTAGTGGGTTTAATAAGTTGAATGACAAGATTACCCTTCTTGATTCGGTCAAAGGTTAAGTCTGACGGACGTTGACTGACGGGAAGGGAGGTGAGTGTTAGTTAATGATAAAGTCGTTTTCATCTATAATTTAGCAAACCTCAGGGGAGGTGGGTGTAATTCATTCTTCTTTCAATTGTGGAAGCTTGTGGATTATCACCGCCCACTGTTTGCAATTTACCTTTTTCACCTCTCTAATACAAAGATTATCAAGGTAGAAGTGTAGAACATAGTGTATTCATTTGTGGTTGTAAATATTCTTATTAATTATAATATTAGCATTCAATAGTATAGGCATTTCTCCTTATAATAGGGAGGGTGTGTTAAAGCCATCGCATAGGGGCTCCTGTATAAGCTTCCACAAGGATTGATATAATGAGCATCAGAGATAAAAGGAAGAATATATTAATAATATTATTTTTATTCCCATCTCCGTACAAGGCATTAGCAAGGAGAGGAGATGATTTAGAAAACACAAACTTCACTGTCAGAGAGAAGCATTGTGGCTTTGATGACCAACATTTGTTTGCTTTTCCCCCCGTTTTTTTTTTATTTTTTTTTTTAATGTTTTGTTTCGGATCTTGGGGCAGTGTGAGACTTTGCTACAGTAGAGATTTCAGTTGATTTATCGAATTTCCCAGAGTTATTAGATACATTGTTATCCATTATTTATTCATGAGATGTATCATTATTTTTTGGCTAGTGGATGGATTTCAAAACATCAAGATGTATTTTGATTCTTGAAATAGCTTTGTCTAAGACTACAGTATTGAGGTAAAATGTGACCCGGACAAGAGCTCTATAATCTAAAGTCCTCTGATATGGATACTTTGTTAGCGGATACTTTTGCTTCGCATGGACTCCTTAAACCACTTTTTAATTTTTTTTCTTTATCCTCCATTTTATATTATAAGTTTTATTTAATTGCCCAGCTATAAGCTGTTCTGGTTCTAAATGACACAATGAGTGTGGCAACTGGCAACCTTCTTTGTTCTTGACATAATAGTTTTCCTGTTGTTACGGCTTATCAGGTGAGTCTCCTTCTTCTTCTGCCTCTGTCCTCTGTCCTCTGATGTTGATAACGTAAACCAACCAACCTGATGTTGTTACGGCTTATCAGGTTATGTTCTCTTTAGTTACTTTTAATTCTACTTTTGCAACAGTGATGGCCTCTGGAGTGGTAATAGTCTCTGGAATTATGTTTGATACAGTATTTCAGTTGGATAGTTTTTTTGTGGGGGAAACCCTGGCGCATTGGATATCTCATAAATAACAAATCTTTCCTTGCATCCTTTACTCAAAAGCATCCTGACAATTACTCTCTATTTTCTCTGTCTGTTATGTTTCCAATGCATTTCCCACATTTCCGATGTGTCAAGCACATAAAATTTGCTCATGAAAGTGAAGCTGGTTATCTTACCGACAGATTCTCATGCGACATTATATCCTCCTTAGCTATCTTTACATAGAATTAAGTAATAATTAACATATTAAACATGATGGGTTACAGGCACAGGATGTAAATTTTGCCATGGAAGCTTCAAGAAAATCACAGTATGCTTTTGCAGCTGCTAATGTAAGCTTGGGAGAGACCCAACAAAGAGAAGGTATATCTTCCATCAAAAGGGCTCTTGATTTCAACTTCCAAGACGTAGAGGGGTTACTTCGTCTGGTACGGCTGGCAATGGAGGCTATTGGCCGTTAAAATTGAGCTTGAGTGTTCAAGGGGATTATGTAAACCCTTGGAATGGAAGAGTTTTGTTCTGTCTGTGCATCCATGGGTATCAAGCCTGACGTAGAAGAGGCTACCTTGGTTTCCCTGCTGCTCCACGTAATATTTACATTGAGAAACCAGTTTTCACCAACTCAACAATGCTGCTGTTTGTAGATGTGTGCAGTATCAGATTGGTTTGGAATTTTCATTAATTATTCTTTGAGGCTTCAGCTGCTTTCTGACACTTAACAAGGACAAGCCCTGTGGATTTCCTTCTAAGGATTGGTATTCAGGAATTGTGATTGTACTACTAAATTGATTATATGATCGAGCAACAGGCTGATTCATGGTTCCACAAGATTGTGGTTGAAGATATAATGTATGTATAAATATAGAATCAAATTATAGATGGAGTGGGGTGGCATGAGTCTGATAACAGAGGTTGCCTTCTCTTTGGCCTTTTTCCTAGAGGGGTTTTCAGTATTTCTGTCTTTCTAATTTGTTTTCTATTAACCTGGAGAAATCTTGGGATGGGAATTGCTAAAAAGTACATGAGCATCTTGATCTCACTTTCTCCGGCAGGGACTGCATTCTCATCTTGATGCGAACTATGTAAACAGAGCAAAAGAGATGGCAGTCTCAGGTATGATAGTACTACCTTTTCATTGAAAGACCAAGATTTTTTTTCTGTTTTTTGTTTTTGTTTATCCATTAATTCAATTTTCTTATTGTGTTTGTGCAGGTTCTATTTTACAACTTGTGTAACAATTCTTAGTTTGTTGTTGATAGAAAAGTAGGAAGATGTTAGCAAAATTGTATGGTGGAGAATAAAATACAACTATAAGTATGTAGCTTCCTTCAATAAGATCACCTGAGCTTCCTTTCCTTGTAAGGTATGTAGATGATGTTTGTTTTGACTGAGCATCATTTTCTGTATTTAGTTGCCTGAATCTGAATCTAACTGCGCGGCTGTTTTTCTTTTGGTGCAGTGGCTACTTCATGTACATATAAATATATCATTGAATTATGGCAACTGCGCAAGATTTTTATTTGCAACGTGTCTTTTACTGCACCGTCAGCATGAATGTATGCTTAAAGTAAAATGATACATGTGCAAATATGTATGTCTGAGATATAAAACCTCCCCCTTCTGTTATATTTTCTTCCATTCTTTTTTCCTTTTTCTATATTGTTCCATTTGTTTAATCTGTTTTCTCTATTGGTTTTACAGAAGGGGGACCAGCTGGGGCATGTTTTGTTTGTTTCCCTGATGGAAGGGACTTGGTCAGATAAACTACAAACAGCATCAACTCAGGGAATTCCCCAGATTAATCATTTACTGCTGCTGCAACAAATACATCCGGAATAGAGTTCCCTGGTCAAAACAGAATCACAACACGGTGGCCAAAAGGAAAAAGCCTAATTTAAATTTATTTTATTTTACAAAAATAAAATCAAGAAGCTTACAAAACTTATGTGGAAAATCAAGTATCATCTCCTCCTAAGGATAAAATTTTGTTACAGCAATAAAAATAAAAAATTCTAATAAGAAGCTTACGTGGTTCATCGCTGCATCCTCAGCCTGTTGTACCAATACAGTACCTTCAGCAGTAATATGCTGCAACATCAAAATTCTCAGAAAGTATCAGCAATGTGAAAAATATAACAGGTAAGAGAAGACTTATAATAGTAGACCAAAATTTGAGTATAAAATAACCAACCTGTTTGAATACATTAGCCACTGATTGCAAGCCTTTAGGTATTTTATGGTAAAGTCTGTACATCCTAGAAAGATCATCCACCTAGCACAGCACAAAAAATGTATTATTATTACTTGCTGATGATAAATGTTTTGCATTACCATTGACACTACAAAACAATGAAAGAGCTTAAGCCACCTTATCATCTTTAAGTAAGGCATGGCATCCAGAATTCTCCTTTTCCAGTAGCTCAGTAGCAAAGACCACCAACAACTCATGTTGCACTTTCTACATAAAGGTCAACCAGGTCAAAAAGCTCAAATTAGGATGTAACAGTCTTTACTGGAACTCAAAACAATAAAGATAATTGAATACAAAACATATCATATCACCACTTTTAAACTGCCAAAGTTCTCTTTCTAGACAGCTTAATAAAAATAAGAAAGGAACAATAACCCTCACAACAAATAAGAGTGCATCCTGTAGTACTATGTGTCTATGTCACAAGCAAATGAAAGCTTTTTGTTCAAATTACCTACATGCGTCAAGATCTTCCCAAAAATTTCACAATGTCTATAAATAATTTCTTATTTAAGAAAACTGTAAACTGCACTTAAAACATCTTTATATATTTAAACTAACCTCAAGTAACTTTGACTCGCTACTTGAATGCAGATAATGAGACACTCTATCCCTTTCTTTCTTCAAGCATTCCACACACTGCAATTCATAAGAAATATAAGACACAGGCTAACCGGAGTTATTTTATAATCTCATAACAAATTATAGACAGAAAGACTTGCCTTTAACATGTAATCTGGACATGTAAATTCCAGAAACCATTTTGATGCATTACGAGAATAGTAAGCACCAGTACCCTGCAGCAAGTGTGCTTCAAAATCTTGTTCATAATTATCCATTTGACCCATTCCCATCTCCTCATATATATCAATAACATTCTTCAGCAGTGATACGTCAATCAGCTCTCCCTCACGTTTCCTATCAATCTGGTAAAACGCAATAACCCAAAACATGAACTCAAAAGCACATAGGGTAAGTAGCACTGAGTTTGGTCAAACCGCATTATTGAGGTTAAAAACGAGGTTCTTTATCAAATTGGTACTAACAATAGTTCAATTTTATCTGCGGATACAAAGGTCAAATCAGAGTGGAGGAAGTGAACTTACCAGAGTAATAATAACATCTTTGGCATTGTCCTTTAACTCATTATAAATCTAAAAATAAGAGAATATAAAAACGTCATAATAATTCACAAGAATCTAAAAAGCATCAAGAGGAAAAAAAGCCATGTAAAAATCAAGCACTACTATAACATCTAAGATGCCATCAAAAGGGTTCTTGACGAACCAGATCACGGAAACGAGTAAGCCCAACTTCCTTAAGTGTAGGAAGCGACCTCCGAGGAATGAAGTAGTGATCAAGATGACGAAAGAAGTGTGACAGAAACCTGAGCATGACTTTGTGATTAGCCCACCTTTTCACAAGCTCTCTTAACATAAACTCATCATGCTTTTCCCTCAAAGATGGTAATACCTAATAAAGAAAACAAGAAAGAAATAAAAAAAAGCATCAAATGAGTAAAATCAGACTAACTGTGTAAATGTATTGAAAAGGAATCTTTTCTTAAAAGAGCATTTAGCAATTGATAAAAATAATGAAAGTATCATAGGAACCCACAACAACAAATCATAAGGTTACAAACAATTGCAGAGACATCTATAATCATCTTGTGACAACAAAAACTATCAAACATCATTTACAAACAAAGCTCTATGTATGAACTATGAACAAGCAAACCTGGATCAAAACCAATAAACGTATCGACTTTATAAAGAGCTGTCAGTCTATTTAAAAATAAATAAAAATTTCCCTATAGTAATAGTCAGTTCATGTTACTCTTTGACTTCACTGCAAAGCCCAATAAACCCAATAAAACAAAGGAGGAAAATCATGGATGAATCTAGTTTCATATAAAAAGAAATTTCATAAGGGAAAAACTAGAAAATATTTTTTGCATGTCCTCTAAATTGAGCAATATAACACAGATCAATGATTATACCATCTAGAGAGATCAATCCAGAATAATACATTTAAAAAAACATATAAACCAGCTGGAGGGATAGGCAATGTTTTAAAAAAAGTGAGGCGGTTTGTCCTAGTGAGGCGAGGCAGCCTCATCAACCAAAACTCACTGTTTTGAGTCAAATGAATCTTTCTGCCACTACCCAAAATGCACTATTTGAGGAAAACACAGCCCAAAACTTATCCCACCGCCTCATTGCCCCAAGGCAGTATATGTTTAGAAAGCCTTGAGGCTGGTGCCTCAAGGCGGTAAAGGGCCGAGGCAACGCGAGGCACGCCACAAGGCGGCTACCTCGGCCAAGTTTTGTAACACTGGAAATAGGTGCATATTGTAACAAAACCAAGAGCAAAAAATAATGGCAATCTTCCTCACCGTTGAAGAGATATATTCTTCAAATGCTTCCTTGTACTTGTCATACAACTGTTGAGAATAATCATGAGGTTTTTTGGTGCACATATTGTAGATGGTTCTGTCAAAGAAAATAGAGCAATAAGTAAATGTATGCTTAATAAACTAGTAGACCAAAAACTGAAATAGTTACGTGTAATGCGCCATATATACCTCCGAGCTAAATGGTGTCTCAGGTAAGCCTTCCAAGATCCTCTTCAACTTCATGATCCCTTTCTGCATGTCGTTCCATCCTTCATCAAAGTTCGTGTTCACCATTGTTTAAAAGCTTATCAGACAACCTGCAAATAAAATTCTATCATTCATCTATAAATAGTTTCAGCATACCACCACCAGAATATTTCTTCTATCAACTCAGATACCAAACCCTGATTTCCCTTCTCTAGGAATTTACTTTTCATGTGCAAAGTTATAGTCACAGTGAATCAAACAACAAAAAATAAAATAAACTTCGATGACAATCATACAATTGCCAATAACAGACAGATACCTAAACACACAAACACTAAAAATCGATTATCAATATCAAAAAGAAAAAAATTACAACTCAACAATCAGCATCCAGTGCTCGGCAAAGTTAATCATATTAATAAACAACAATCTGCTATATCAAGCTGTCGTTGGCTACAGCTTGTCAACTGTCTATCTCACCATAAGTAAATCACACGACCACAGAAAACATAATCACGTATAAATAAAACGCTGATAAACGAACGATTCATAACACAACAATTGTATATTATAAGAACCCTAAAAATATATAATTAAAACAAAAAATCAGAAGAATCGTATAATACCAAATAGCGAGCAGAGAAAAAGAAAAAGTAAACGTGAAATTACGATTCAATAAACAAGAAAACAGACAATGCGCAGACAGAATCGACGAGAAACCTAGTAATCGCATCGAAATAGAGAAAATAAAAAAAATAAAAAACGCACCGCAAAGAGAAACGGACGCTGATCAGAGAGCGTTTGGACGAGACAAGAATCGAGGAGGAACCCTAATGGAGTGTAAAGAAGGATGTCAAACAAGATACCATGTAAAAGTATACAAAGTATATGACAAAAGTACTGAGAGAGAAAGTGAAGCTTTAGAGCTTTTCGTGAAACTCCATTAATGGATATTATTGTATATTCTTGTTATTTTGATAGTACAGAGTACTTAACAATATATACAATTCACTTTTCACACACTGAAAAGCATTTCTGAAATCTTGATTTCATTTAGACTAACTGTAACTAACATTACATTTAACGTCTAACAACTTTCCTAAGTATCAATCAGACTGTAATGAAACCACTGATTAACGGTTTCCTTCCATCACTGTTAACATTGGTTTGCTGATTGTAGCTTGTACAGCTGATGCCAGAACCATCAAGGAGCTTTGTGATGCTCTGCTGTAGCACCAGAATTTCCTTGGTTATCGAAGCCTAAGCTTCCTGTGTGAGTCAGGAAATATCTGTAGAAAGTTGAGTTAGCATTCTGTTATGAGCAAGAGGAGTGAGTGACGCCAGAGAAAAATTGAGGAAAAACTTTCCCGCCTAAATCAGGAACATCTTCCAGAAGAATCTGTGTTGCTAATATTTGTATAAAAGGACTACTGTACAGGCAGGGGCGGAGCCCTTCAGGGGCTTGGGTGGGCCCACCCAAGTTTTTTGAAAATTTTTTATATGTTTGAATTAAATTTATTTAAACAAAGTTTTAGCCCAAATACAATCCATCTAAATTCAATCTTCATTTTTAAACTAAAGACCCAATAACTTTAAACTTAATAAAATAAACCCAACAGCCCTACTAGCCCAATTGCCCAAACAAATTGTTATAAAATACATTTTCTTTCTTTTCTTCCTTTTTATATTGAATTTATTAATTAATAAAAATGGTAATTATTTTGAATTTTAATTTTGTGATGGTATGTCAAAGCTTAAACTTATTGATTGTGAATTTGTGATGATTTTTTTATTGGACTTGTCGTAAAAAGTTAATAATAAATTTTAAAGATTATTCTTTGTTTTTAAATGTTTATTTATGTCATTTTTTTTTTTCATCGTACGTTATAATATTAAATCTTCATCGTATTTCTAAATCAAGTAAACAACAAACCATACAGTCTTTTTTTAATAAAAGTGGAAACCAATCAACAAGCGATGCTCCTACTAGTAGTAGAGGTTTTGATGAGTCACATTCTTTTAAATGTTATAGACTTGAATCTGAAAAAGTTGATGCTTCTTTTGAACGAGAATCGGGATTACGAAAACCAATTTGAATGTATGATTTTAATCAACAAGATAAGGTTCGAAGAGCATAAATAGACATGAGACAATTCCAACCAAAATTAGAATCCTATAAACTCACACACGATGGAAACCAAAATCGGCGGTTTCAATATTCATGGTTTCAAAATTTAGATTAGCCCACCCCCAATTATTTTTCTAGCTACGCCCCTATGTACAGGTACAGCAGTACAGCATTGATTATTCATTCAATACAACAAAAAGAAATATCACAATATTCACACAAAATTCTTCTCTATTTTTCTTCTTATTTTTGTTTAGGTTCTTATTAGGAATGGCAATGGGGCGGGGTAGATTTATATGTTTTGACTCAAAGTGTATGCACTTGTCAAAACTTTTCCATAATCTATGGTTCACATTCTTCGTCCTGATATATTTATTGTCAGTTCAAACTGATAATAGAAAGACTGTATATATATAATATATATATATGTTCAAGTTAGTACACACTGATGTAAATATATGAGGATATTGAATATAAGCCACTAGTTTTACATGCTTTGACTTAAGTATATATGCATTTATCAAAATTAGTGGCTCACATTTAATATTCTCATAAAGTTATATCAGTACGCATTAACCAGATCTGTGTTATATATATATATATATATATATATATATATATATTCTTAATATTTTTTATTCTTCCTATTCTTAGTATTTTTCTTATTTATATTTGAATTTATAATGGATTGTTTTTCTTTTAATATGTAATTTTTAGTAAAATAAGTGAAATGCAAAAAAAAAAAAAAAAAAAAAAAAAAAAAAAAAGCCCCATAAAACTCCCCCATCCCCATTTTCCCCAAATGGGGAAATGGGGGATGGGGAAACCCATCAACATCCTTACACTAGAGTCGAAAAACCGAGGAACCGGATCCAGGAGCGAATAGTTACTCTGGAGCCTGGGCTCTAATCTCCTGCACCGTTTGTACCGTCTATTCGCGCATCATCTCTCTCTCTCTCTCTCTCTCTCTCTCTCTCTATCCTTCTGGTCTCTATACACAGCATCTCTTTCTCAATTCAAAACCCTAACCCTAATTGTAACTCAATTTAGACATTTTTTTTCATTTGTCTTTTCGGATCTCTTGATTCTTTAATTTGTACTCTAATGCGCGGTGTCTGTCAATTCGCTGCATCGAGTTTCGAGTTTGTTAATGGAGGCGCCGAGGGAGAATTCGCTGGAGATACAGATTGGAAGCTCGGCAGAGTTGTTCGGGAAGTTTCTAGATTCGCAGAGAGAGCTTTTTCACGGCCAGATCAATCAGCTTCAAAACATCGTCGTTACTCAATGCAGACTAACCGGAGTCAATCCTCTCTCGCAAGAAATGGTGCGTTATTAAAAAAATTCAGTATACGTTCTGTTATCTTTCTTTAGAACGAAGAAAAATTAGGGTTTAAATCGTCAAATTTATGATTGATTCAGCGAATAATAAAAACCTCCACTGAATTCGATATAAATGGAACTAGCCACTCGTATTTTTCTTTTTCTTTTTTAGGTTTTTTCGTTGTTTTAGCAAGTGAGGTTTATAGATTGGATAATTGCACATTCACTTGGTACTCTTAATTTAGGAGCTTCATTTATGATCTGCAGTTTATTAAGAGTTTTTAATAATGACGCTGAAGATATTACATAATATTATTAGGGTAATATTTTGAGTGCAGAAACCAAATGGAATTTAAACATTTGCACATAATCACTTAAGCTATAACCTATTTACTTCGTTTTTTTAATGTTAAAAATTGTAGATGGTAATTGATATGTTAGATTATTAAGTTCACTTTCTGTCTAAAATTGGGGCATGAAGTTCAGTGGATACCACCACCATCAAAACTTGGCCTGACTTGTATAAACCAACTGTGATGGTTATGAAAGTATTTTGTTAATCCATGAATAGATGTTGCAACTTGCAAGTCAAGAATACTGACAAAACACTGTTTCAAAAGAGTCTCTCCAGCAAAAGTAGTTTGTATTATGTCAGTTTGATACTTTGATATGTAACCTGGTACTATGTAGTAGGAGCCAATCTTACAGTGCACAACTAAAAGTGGACATTTGTTTGTATCCTAGCTATACTTAGTTTTAGAAAAATGATAGCTAATAATAATTGTACCTATATCTATCATGATTACTAATGATCACCTTTTTTGGCACGTGCAGGCAGCTGGTGCCCTGTCAATAAAAATTGGTAAGTTTTAGTAGTATTATGGTTCCTAATGATGCATTATCAATGTGATTCCTTAATTGGGGAACTATATGCTGATTAGTTTCCAGGGGTCAGGGGTCCATACACATACATTTCACTGTTTCCACAATCAATTTAGTTGCTTTCAATTGGAGTTGAATGAGTTATTGTGTCTGCTCAGCCAACTAAAAATACCAATCAAATTCTCATTATTTGGAGATTCTATAAGAAATATTTTTTTTTTTCACCAATTGGCTTTTCAGTCTCTGTAAATGTTTTGTAAACTTCTTTTGTTTGATTGGGCAAAAGATTAACTGGTTTATAGTCATTTCTAATATTTTACATGGTGTATTTTCTTGCCCTATTTTGATACCGTCTGTAGGATACCTGTTTTCCCAAAAAATAAGTGACATGGAACTGAAATCTTTGTGCTTTTTGAGTTTTTTCAACATTTGATTCAATGTTTTCCAGTCTCAAGTATTTTAATTATGCTGTTTGTTTGTTTTCATTGCTATCTAACTACCTTTTTAATATGACAGGAAAGAGACCTAGAGATTTACTAAACCCTAAGGCCATAAAGCACATGCAAGCAGTTTTTTCTGTGAAAGATGCAATAAGTAAGAAGGAATGTCGTGAGATTAGTGTTCAGTTTGGTGGTACAGTGACACAGGTCCTTTTTTTTCTTCCTGCTTATTATATGTGTTTTTTTTACTTATCACTTTTTATCATTTCCCTTTCTTAACCATATTTACTGTTCTTTTGCCATTGTCAATGAAATGCATTTTAGTCATTGCTTACACCTTTATGCTATAATCTGTATAGGTTAAGGATTTTTTTTGCCAGCCAACGTTCCAGAGTGAGGAAATTTGTTCGTCTGTCAAGGGAGAAGGCAACAAGATCAAATGCATGTAAAGAGCCACATGATGACGGGGTCCAAAATAGCTCGGATTCCATGATACATGTTGATCCGGTTCCTTTAAACTGTGTTGGCCCTACCTGTGTGATACCTACTGATCCTGTTCCCTTAAACTCTGTTGTCCCTACCAGTGTGATACCTACTAATCCTGTTCCCTTAAACTCTGTTGGCCCTCCCAGTGTCGAAGAATCACCAGCATGCTCTGCACTTGATGATTCTCTAGTTGGCATAGATGACTTAGATAAATATTTTGTTGTGAATATTTTCAATTTGCTGCGGAAAGAAGAAACATTTTCTGGGCAGGTGAAGCTGATGGAGTGGATCTTAAAAATACAAAATTCATCAGTATTATCTTGGTACTTGCTGAAATGCTTCACAAACTTGGCATTATGTTATATTGTTTCTTGCTTACCTACTCCAACCATTTCCTCATGTTGCAGGTTTTTAACCAAAGGCGGTATGATGATTTTAGCTACATGGTTGAGTCAAGCAGCTGTCGAGGAACAAACAAGTGTTCTTGTTGTCATGCTTAAGGTATATAACTATTTGATTCTATGTGGACAGTTAAATATGTCCTTGCCTTGCAACCAACTTGGAATTACATTGGTTAGCTGGCATGCAGGTTCTCTCTCACTTGCCTTTACATAAAGCTCTCCCAGAACATATGTCAGCGATACTGCAAAGCGTTAACAAACTGCGTTTTTACAGTGCATCAGGTGTGCTTCTATTTTATAAATACTCTTTCATGTGGTACTGCATTTTTACAGGGCATCAGGTGTGCCTTTTAGCAATTATACTTTTGTGTCCATGGGATATATTTGGATCCTCATTTATCTGATTTGAAGATCAGACATATCAAACAGGGCAAGGTCTTTGTTATCAAAATGGAGCAAAATGCTTGTTAATAACCAAGCTATGAAGAAACCTAATGGCGTTAAATCTTCTACTGATGCTCAGAATGAGTTAATTCTGAAACAAAGGCAAGTCTTATCTTTGCTACTTACACCTTTAAGATTTTTCCAATTAGGTTCTCATTATTGCATTCTTACTGTGTACAGTATTGGTGAAATTATGGCTGATGAATCATGGCAAACAAATAGTGATATTCCTGTAAGTGTTATATATACTCTATTGAAAATCTGCTGAAGGTGGCTTGGTGCATCATGCACTATCTTTTCTAATTAGTGTTATTGCTGTGCAGCAAGCTATTGGTGCTCCCTCATATGGAAGTTCAGAAAATTTCAGGTGGGAAAATAATATAAGATCTTACAGTTATTTGGCCAAGTTAGCGTTGTTTGATAGTTGTGAAGGTAATGAGGTATTAAGTATGTATTTTATTGTTCAGGAAGTTGGAATCTCCCCAGCCTCTGAAATTATTGACTGCATCTTCCGATGACTCTGCAAAGAAGAACATCCTAGGTGTATCATCTTCCCGTATCCTTTGTTGTTTTTTCTTAATAAATATTACAAACTTTAAATCATTTAACTAGGAAAAGAACTTCAGATAAAAATTTAGTTGATTAATGCTCCCCTTTTAGGGATACCCTCACCAATGTGACTGATTATTGTTGAAAGAAGCATTGCTCTGATGACTTGAACAATCTACTTTTACTTTGTTCCTCATCAATGTGTTGAGAAGAATTTCTGGGTACATTTAATCCGTGAAGAATTCCTTTATTAATTGTATAGCAGTAAGCTGCATTCTTAGTGATGCTTTTCTTCTGAAAAGTCGAAGTGTGTCCTGAGGGAATGTTAAATTAACTACAAATTGATATTAGTTGGTTGGATAATGCTTTGTTCTATTGTGGATGAAAGATGCGTAGTATGAAAATGAAACAATGCTATGTATACATATCAGAATCCAGTTTATAGAATAGGCTATCTTTTTCTTCTTCAAATAAAGTTATTGCGTTACAGTTAAATTTGCCAAGGATTCCATCTAGTATTTGATGTTGATTTAAATTTATCCTTGGATAATGATGCTAACAGCAAAAGTGGTTAGCTTTTTATCAATGTTTAATTTATTTAAAAATATCAGTTACCTAAAAGCTCAACATGTTAAGGATCTCCGTTCTTTTATGAAATTACCTACCCTTTAATTTTGTAAAGATGTTCAACCACAGTGACTTACCATTTTTTCAGGACTGATACCATTCGCTTATTTTATTGGTTGCTATCTTTCTTTCGCATTGTAGTGTTACTGGAGATTCCCACGTGGCCTCCAAGTAACTGACCGTACTGAATAGTTCCTCTACTCTTAGAACAAATGAGAACTTCAGGGTGCCAAAACTGTCAAATCTGAGGGTAGTGATTGACCACTGTGATTAATTAAACAGGAAGAGTAGCTTAGGTATTATGTCTCGAATGATTGTCAATTGTACTTTTGGTTATGTAATATTAGTACTTAGATGTAAAATGCAGCATATCGAGTTATATAATGTGGTGGATTGCTACACCAGATTTCTGCTTTGGAAAATAGTAGCAGGGTTTTGCAATTTAATGGATTGTATCGTTGGATGCATTGTTTGAAGGTTCATCTAGTATCTCCAATAAGTTAGATTGTTATCACCATGAGGTTGAAGAGAATTTCTGAGTGTTAAAATGTTATATTCCATATGCCCTTTCAGGTTAAATCTCAAGGTTGGTGTTTCTTTGTGAATTATGCTTCCACTTGCCCTCGTTTTTTTTTCTCATTTTGCTGGGTGAACGTCCTGAGTGGCGTCTATAATTTTGTTATGCCATTGCTCCAGTCTTTTTGTTAAGAAGTTGAAATGCAACTTCCTCTACTATAGTGAAAAACAGTTTGGCCTTTCAAAAACAAAAAGAAAAGAAAAAAGAGTTTGGTGATCATGGCTTTGAAAATGTTTGTGTAGACATCCTTAATCATTTTGTCAAAAAAAAAATAATAATCCACGAATATTGATTATGAATGCCAGATACTAACAAATCTTAATTCTAGATACAATAGATTAGTTGTAAATTGATAATAAGCCTAATTTAAAAGTAAATATCCATTCTGAAATTGGAAAAGAACCCACTTTTGTCTGAAGAATGAATTAATGAACAAAAGGTAAATAAATTGTATTTGTTGATTGCATGTTAATTGATTGTATGACCAGAAATGAACTACAATAATAGAAAAGGAATTTGAGACTTTTTTTTGAAGCTGTTATAGTAAATGGCATCTAAAACCGCTAACGTAAATTAAGAGGCAATAAAATATTCATCTCGTGGTTGTTGATTGAATACCAAAGTAGGAATCGTCTGTTTATCTTGTTAGGCTCACAATTGGGATTGAAAGCTCTCATCCTGACTTGGAGTTTAATGATCTCTGTTGATTTTTTTTTTTAAATTTCTTTTTGTGTAATCGATAACATAGGAAGAATATTAGATTATCAAATCTTCATAGATCTAGAAATATGATCTGGTGTTTGATTTTTTGTCTGTTTTGGTGTTCTGATCAGTTTCCTTCATATTATCCAATATTAAATTTACTAGGGAATTCTAGTTCTACCTCCATATCCATACTGGCACAGATTGAAAAAGTTCTGAATGTATAAACTATAAACATGATTATTGTTGTTTTTATTGTTATGAATGAACTGAATTTCATAGCCTTAACTAATAACAGATAACAGAGAGCGCAGAAAAGTTCAATTGATGGAACAGCCCGGTCAAAAACTGGCTGGCAGAAGCACGCAGGCAGCCAGAGCAGCTGCTATGAATCAAGGTCGTCCGATGTCTGCTGATGATATACAAAAAGCAAAAATGCGAGCTCATCATATGCAGAGTAAATATGGGAAAACTAGTTCATCTAACGGAAGTAATGAGGCAAAGACTGAAGCTTTAAACAAATCTCCAGCCACTCCAGCCACTCCAGTCACTCCAGCCACTCCAGCCAGCATTTTGCCACCAGTACCTAAAGTTAATGTTCCACCTAAAATCGAGGAACAAAAGAAATTGGTGATTCCATCCCCGGAAGTTGCAAGTGGGCTGGAAGTTCCTCTTGATCCTAAGCAGAAAATGGATTCAAGGGAGCGTCTGCAGGAGAAGGGCAAGATGGTCCAAATTCCATGGCAGACACCGCCAGGTACATTTGCTTTAAGTGTTTTTTTGTTGGTTCCTTTATCTGTTTGCCAATAATAGTAGTGTAGAAAGAATAGCTCCATTTTAAGGAGTTCCCTGAATTTTGAGCAATTGAGACGATTTCAGAGGTAATTCACACAATTTCAGGGTGGAATTTCAATTGCTTCTGCGCCACAGATGCTAACTCTTTTTTCTTGATTGCCTCCGTCCAACCAAAATTTTGTTGTGTAGCTCATAATAGGAATTGAGATAACAAATAAAGTTTTTGTTTTGTGTAAAAGTTGGGTTGTATATACTATTTTTCACCTTTTCCTGTCTTATAATTATAACTAAAAGCATAGGTGGTATTGTTACTTAAAACTTCAAATTGTTGAGTTGATCTTATTTGATTAATAATTGGAAATCTATATTTCTTACTGAGGTATGAAAATGTGATTACTTCAGAATGTCTTATGAAACTTCAATGGGAGGACTGAATTACTGATTGCTGATTTCATGTAACACAACTTTATTGGGATAACACTGTTTCTTTTGTAGCATCTTTACTGGGCAGTTTGAAATCATTCTAACAAGTCACTGAGAGGGCATTCTTATCCACATTAAATTGGAATCATTCTATTTTGCTTTTCATAGCTTGATATCGGTTTTCTTCCGAAAACATTGTACATGTTCACTGAGGTCTAAAAGGAGGACATATCCACCTTCCTGCAAAATTGGAGAGTGTTTGTTATAACCTGCTCCAATATGTAAGTTTGCCATGGAATCCAAAATGGAATCATTTCCAACTCCATGTGGTGTTTGAATGCCCTCCTGAGTTTTCTGATGACAAGCGCTGCTTTCAATTCTAACTTGAATTTTGAGCATATCTGGCGTCAAGTGATGATTGGAAAAAGTGTTTTTAAGTTCATGGTGCTTCTCTACCTTATTGGAACCAGTTCTATGTTATTTTATAAGGCCAGGTTGCACTGTTGCAGAGCTCAACGAAACGATATCTAATGAGAGCAGGTTTAATACCAAGGATAAAAATACTAAATTCATGACAAAGGACAATCACCAAGTAGTTGGTATTGGATGACTTTTTTGAAAAATAATCCTATCTTTCCAGATGTTCGAAAAATTTGACATTTTTTTAAGAATTGAATTTATATGGTTTGCATGCACCTAGCAATTCAGATTTGTTTTCCTTTTGCTGTTTAGAATGTGGTAGAAGGTGCAGATATTTTTGACTTTATAATTATCAACTCAGCTCAATCCAAATTTCATATGTTTAAGAAATTGCCAGAAAAGCTGAGGGATGCTGTCAATTTTCTGGATGTACCTTTTCCTGGTCCTGACGAAATATCAACTTCTACTCTGTTTTTTTTTCTTTTCTTTTCTCCAATCTCCACCTGGTGACTTGTTGCAGTTAAAAGTTGATAAAACCAATACTGACGCTTTTTCTTCTTTGTCCTTTTCTTTTTTATATATAAATATATTTTTGATGGATTGTCCTTGAATGAAAATCGCTGCAAATTCCAACGTTTTATGCGCTTTTCGTTTATGCAGAAGTGATACTGAACGACGTTTGGGGAGCTGGTGCGGGTGAGAATAGCAAAGAGGTAGAAGTTCAGAAAAAAAGAAACCAACGAGAGAAGGAAACTATTTATGATACTTTCCAGGAGATACCATCCAATCCCAAGGAGCCATGGGACTGCGAAATGGACTATGATGATACCTTGACAGTTGAAATCCCAACTGAACAGCCTCCTGATGCAGCAGATAGTGGTGAAACACAAGTTGCCACTAGTAATGATATTGTACACTCAACACCAGCTGCTACTCCAATGCCTATCCCATCTCAGATTAGCAATGCCAGTTCCACTGAACCAGACCTTGAGTTGCTTGCTGTACTGCTTAAAAACCCGGAATTGGTTTTTGCATTGACTTCTGGCCAAGCTGGTAACCTTTCAAGTGAAGATACAGTGAAATTGCTAGATATGATTAAGGCTGCTGGTGGGTCTGGTTTATCGGGTAATGGTACTGGGCTCGGGAGAATTGTGGAAGAGAAGGTCGAAGTTTCTCTTCCATCTCCAACTCCGGCGAGTAATCCTGGAACGGTGCGTAATTCAGGCTCATGCTACAACTTTTTGCCAGCTCTCTCTCTATACACAATTTTCATGGACTCCCTGTTGGTCCAGATTAAAATCCAAAAGAAGTAAAATAAAATAAAATAAAACTTACAAAGAAACTTGCAGAAAAAAATGAGAGTCACATGTAGATGTTGGGGAAGGAGACATTTCCACATAGTTAATGATTACCATAACAGTAGTTGGAGTTGTTGATTGTGGTTTTTTTTGTCCTTATCATGACTGAAGTGACTCCATGAAGATTGAAATAGAAAGGTTCTGTTGTGTCGGTTATCGCATTAAAGCTCCCTGTAGTAGAATCTTCTCTGTGGATCCCGCAAGACTAGGAAGTTGCTAATGCATTTAATAACAAAAAAGAAAAGTCATAATAAATTGTTGATATTAAATTATCAATATGGGATTGGTTATTTTTGGGGTTGGACATGATTTTTGTTTATCTGATGATGCAATTTTTTTCCCTTTTTGTCATCTGCAGAGTGGATGGAGCCAACAAGAAGTTGTCAGGAACCCATTTTCACGGCAAAATCCAATGGGAAACAACGCTTCTTCTGATATTGCTACCACCAGCAATCATTTGGTGAGGTCTCAGATTCCTGCCATGAACAACACTATACCACAGCAACCATCATTTACCCAACAAGTTCCTTCAACAATGCGGTCTTCTTTATATCATCAAGCCTCAGAGATGCACTTAGCCATGAATAATAACTTATCATCGGCTGCAGCTGGGCCTTCCATGCGAATTGATATTATGCAAGCACAGGAGAGACAACCCGTGTTTTCGTCACCCTCCTTGTTGCACACATCAACAAGGTCACAAGCACAGCCACAACATCCCCACATGTCTGATCCTATGCATTTTACACCACAATACAACTCTAGGCCACCAGCTGGGAATTTAGGTCCTGTATCTGATTCTTGGAGAGCAAGTCAGGGTTCGGCTTCAATTCCTCGTTATCAAGCCAATCCCAACAATTATAATGCCTCGTTTGGAAGCCCTGTGCAGCAGCCTCAGTTGCTATCAGGTCCTTCTCGAGGAAGAAACAAATATGTGGGCAATGACGGATTTGAATCGTGGAGTCCTGAGCATAGTCCAACTAGGCAGTCTGAATATATGTCACCCGGCATGAGCTATAGACCTGACCGGTCAAGGCAGTGGAATTCTCCTGGATACCAGGATGTCCAGGACCATAACAAGCATGGAAATAAGAGGTGGTCTGATCGGAGACGATAATCCAAATTCTGTTTAGGTGTCTTTCTAAGAGGTGTTGTAGCAAGATGGAAGTTTCAAGCATGGAGTTGGTTTTTGGATGAGAACCGGGACGACGCGGCAACTATTGAACATTTAACTGCTGTTCAAATGCAGCTTTTTCATCATGTTCAGAACTTCCTCTTGATATTGAATTTGACAAAAAAAAAAAAAAAAAAAAAAAAAAAAAGCATCTAAAATGCGCTTGAGCTACAACTTCTTCATCTCTCTCTCTCTTACTGTAACCAAGCTAAGTGACGGCATAACTCTGACCTTAAAATTAAAACTGGAAGTGGAAGTCGTTTGAAGAGGGAGGAGAGGAGACTGGAGAGTGTGTTGAAAAGATTACACAAAGAAATGAATAAAATGGAACTGGTCAGCGAGTTTTAGATAATATGGGCTGTAAATAGTAAATATATATTGATATCTACCAAACATCCTTCACTTTTAGACTCTCTTGAATGAGAATTTCTCTCTGGTAGATTCAAGGCCCAAAATTTTCTATTCAAGTTCCATAATTTTCTATGGAAAGACTAGTAAAAGAAACATTGTATAACATTATCCCTTCTAGATTTAAATTATAAAAAGGCTTGTGGTTATATTGTGATTAATAATGGCTTCTTTATCCTTTATTTATTTATTTTAATAGATATTTTCAGATTAAATGAGCGTCCGTACTATTAAACCAGACCGGTTAAGGGTACATATTACATTTATTGTTTACCAATTACCTTTATTTATTCTCCACTTTGTTCTTTCCACGAGTTATAACAAAACTATACATAGTACATTTTAATATATCATTGTGATTGAGATAAATATATGGTCGAATGTTTGTTTTGACAAAATTAAATTAAATATTAAAGTTTTTTGTCTTGACCTACTATCATTAAGGATATTTTATTTATTGATTTGTCCCACCATACGTATTTTACAAATATGTATTGGGGAGTTTTCGAAGCATAATAATATTTATTGTTTTTTTTTTATATATAAAAAATAACACATGTAAGGACCAAGGAAAGAATGAAAGGACACGTGTATAAGCCCTCATGACGTAGTTCAATCGGTAGATAGATGAATTTAAGGGTTTGGACAAATCAATAGCTCGAATCCAACCGATGGTAAAGAAGTTTCAAAAAAAAAAAAAAAAAAAAAAAAAAAGACACGTGTATGAGAGGGAAGTATGATGAGAGCGGTCTCATGTCTGATAGCAGGAGTACAATCGGACGAAAAAGGTCATCGTCAATTTGAAGCTATCTTGTTCTTGTACAAACAATCGGCTAGTTAGTGTCTTCGTTCCTTCAACTTGCGAAATTCTAAAACCAATAAAATGAGATTCAGATTCAACAAATTTAACACCATTTACAGAAGCCTTTCCTCTCAATCCAACAGAACCCATCGCCCCATCATTACCCAATTCCAATTCCAAGATCATGATCATCATAAAATCTATTTCAAGGTCCCAATCAGGTGGCATTTCGCTCATTCTCATCATGACCACCACCAACACCAACACCAACACGACCACGATTTCTCTGGAAAAGACGCCGAGAACATTTTTCGCCTCGGTCTCGCCTCCGATATTGCCTTAGCCACTGGCAAAGCTTTCACTGGATATTTATCCGGAAGTACTGCCATAATTGCTGATGCAGCCCATTCTATATCTGATGTGGTAATGTCGAGTTTCAAGTTTGTAACTTGTTTATATATGTTATGTGTATCTTCTGTTAAATTTGTGATCTGGGTTTTGTTTTTCAGGTTCTAAGCGGCATTGCTCTGTGGTCATTCAAAGCTGCCAAGGCTCCCAAAGACAAGGAGCATCCATATGGTCGCTTTTGATCTGTACCTACACACTACTCCATTGTTCTTCAATTATACATATATCTTATTGTGTAGATAATTAAAAATGTGGAAGTTACTTAGTTTACGCAATAAGCAGTGTTCTCTTAGCATTGTTTAAACACAAAGCAAGATATAATAGAAAATTTGAATGCTATTCAGTATTCAGCATATCCACTCTGTATACAGATTGGATAATATTTTTATTTATCAAAATTTGATTTCATATCTAATAAATGATTGGCTTTCGCTTTTTATGAACTCTTGTATTCAGCGTAGTTTTCATTGTAGTTACCTTCCTTATACCTTTGAACTTAGATGATTGGTTATCTGAAATCTTCCATTTCTATTGATTGCTTATATATTATTAATAGCTACTGTTGACATAGATCATAGATGCTGTAGATGACAAGGTTTTTAGAGAATATGATAGTAGAAAAGTATAAGCATCACTTTCTTTGCAAAATGCTTCTAGGCTTCATAATTGTTTTTCTTCCATGTTGTATTTTCAGGGCATGGTAAATTTGAAACTCTTGGAGCTCTTGGAATCTCCTGTATGCTTTTGGCAACGGCTGGCGGTATCGGATGGCATGCTTTTGACCTTTTGCTTGTACAGCTTCTTTCCCCCTCTCTTCACTCTTACAGAAAAATTGATCTTTGCATTTCTCATTGCTAATACAAGAAATAAATGTTTGGTGGTGGCTAACTACTGCATGTGAAATAAAATCAGATTCTACTTTAGTTTCTCTCTTTCTCTTGAGGTTTACTTTTATCATGTCCAGGGTTTGACGTCCACAGCTCCTGAAGTAGTTAACCAGTCCTTGACACATGATCATGTTCATAGCCATCATCATGGAATTGATATGGAGCACCCAACGTTAGCTTTGACTATGATGATTCTATCAATATCTGTTAAAGAAGGGTACCAATGTCACTTCTTGTTAATTTAATTACAGAATTGTTTGCTTATATACATCTCTTAGAAACGATTGTTTTTTTGTTACAGAATTGATTGCTGTGATTATGTTTCCTTCGGCTAAGAATATCGGTTCATTTTTATTTTATTAAATCTCCCCCTTTTGTCCAGCTGTGTCGGAAAAAAAAAAAAGAGAATAACATTTTCCGCATTGCTTTATCATAATTATTTAGGCTTGTTATGAATCTCAGTGATTATTCCTTCTTTTCCACTCAATATTTAATAAAATTTGACTATCTGTTCCTTTTGAGCCTTTCCTTTGCCCTTGTTTTCCCTTAAATTTGGATCTTGTCACTTTATTTTGTTGCAATTACTGGTCCTTGCTGCATGCAACCACATCATTTTAGCAGTTTTCTACAATTCTGTCCTCATTGATATCACCTTTCTCTTGTGATACACTTGTTTGTTCCTCATCGTCATTCCATTTACTGAAAGTTTGTTTTACATGTAGGCTTTATTGGATAACAAAGCGAGCTGGGGAAAGACAAGGCAGTGGACTGATGAAAGCAAATGCATGGCATCATCGTTCTGATGCCATTTCATCTGTAGTTGCTCTTATTGGGGTTGGTAAGAAGTTTTGGTTAAGCATTTAGTTCTGTTTAAACACTTGTAACATATTTTGTGGCCAGTTAGCTTAATACTTTCAGCTATATTTGTGATGATCATTTGTTGAGTTTGTTATTTGACCGATATTAATTGCAAAAACAGAGAATATTGATTCATAGATTATGAAGTTGTCACAACTGCTTAAGTAATATATATGGCTCGATGTATGACCTTTTTCTTTCTGTTTTTGATTGGTTCGGTTACATAATGGGGGATAGAACTTCCCCTCCCTTAAATTATCTAATGATTTCCAATTCTGTCAGCACTACTTATTATGGATTGTCATCATGATTTTAGGAGGCTCTATTCTTGGAGTTGGGTTCCTTGATCCCCTTGCTGGACTAGTTGTCTCGGGCATGATTTTAAAAATTGGATTGGAGACGGGGTACCAGAGGTATATTATGTGGACTCCTTATATGGCCACCATCTTTTACTGCATACTCTGCTTTCTCTAGTTTCTGTTCAGACTTTGTAGATTAGCTTCTTAGACTTTGAAGAGGCCAAACTGCACTCAATATTAGGCTAACATTACTGGAACCATATTGTTATTAACTGTCTAGAGTTTCTGTATCTTTTCTTTTCTATTGTTTTCTTTATTTTTATAATGGTTGCATCGGTTTGCTCATATTGACGGAGGTATCTGACTTCTGTCAGAGTCTTCTTGTGTTTAGAGAAGCTCACTCAGTATAAGCTAGATTCATCAAAAAAGGGTATTTATTTGGCTGAGAATTGCTGAGATACGTTTAAACTTGATGTAACAAGAATATCATTTGGCTCTGTAAAAGACTGGATTATATGGCTTATGAAATATCTGATGATAACCTTCAATGATATTGTTTTTCAACCCTAAAGTCCATCTTCAATTTTATTAGTGGGGATGTGTGGTTTTAAATTCTGGACTGATTATTTGGTTTCATTATGAATCTCCATATCCAATTATTAGTGTCTTGGAATTGGTGGATGCTGCAATTCCGATGGAACAATTGGATCCCATAAGACAAACAATACTAAAAGTTGAAGGAGTCAAGGTATCCTACTTGATTTTTGAATTTTTTTCCAGGAGGTTGCTTTGAAAATTGTTTACTTTGTTTATTTTTTGATCTGTTAATTGTCATGTTGCTTTGTTTATACTTTATAGGCTCATTTTATATTGCAGGGATGTCATCGTTTGAGGGGAAGGAGGGCTGGTTCATCTCTGTACCTTGATGTACATATTGTGGTAGGTTCTTCTGGTTATTTAATACATGAAGGATTTATGCAGAAGTTTAGTTTTGGGCCATGAAACCTAAATGAATTCTCCCCTGTGACTTGCAGGTTGAGCCGTTCTCTAGTGTTAGTGCTGCACATGGCATTGGTGAATATGTTCGTCATCAGATTCATAGGTCTCATCCTGAAGTATCAGAAGTTTTCATACACATAGGTGTGTTGCTTCGTCTCTTAATCTGTAATTGGTAATTAGAATCAAGTGACTTTCATTTTCCATTTAAGATCCTGCCTTGTTCCAATCTACATTTGTATCCTAATCTCTTTTCCAAACGTCCTTATAGATCCTGCTTATTTACCATTGTCACCAAGCATGATGGACCTGCAAGAAAGTTTGAAGGGATCCATGAATATTTATGTTGAAGAGTCGGATATTGAAGCAATTGTTCACAACATTTTCTCATCAAAATTTCCACAGGTAATTTTCTATCTCATATGGAGTGTCTGTGTGAGCATTGTAGTGATCTTGATGACAACTCGAATTCTACAAATGTTTCAGAAAATGGTGGTTGAGCGCATAACACCCCACTTGTTGCAAGGCAAAATCTTACTGGAAATTGAAGTCTCCATGCCACCAGACACATTGATTAGGTCTAAAAAATATATTCAGAATTTAGTCATACTGTCTATAGTAGTGGGAGGTCAAATGTTGAGATTTTAGTGTTTGTACTGATTTCAGGGATGCAATGAAAGTAGCAGAAGCAGCAGAAAAGGAGATTTTGAAGGCAGCCTCCAATGTTTTCCAAGTGAGCCTACAGCTAAGATTGGGGCGTCCACTGCCATCGTTCCACACTGATTAGCTGAAAATGCAACTAACAAGGAGACTCCCACAATCTAAGGACATTCATTGCTTTGCTTGTAAAAACAAAGGGACTGGAATGCCCGAGATTTACATTACATTGTAAGGGGACAAATCTCACAAAATAAACAAAAATAATCTTACAGGAATTGAAATGTAATCCAAGTGTGTAGTTTTTTCTTATTTAAAACTATTGGATGCATAATTTCTCAAAATTTATCAAAGAAATTACTGGGCATGCGATAGCGTGTAACCATGGGCATTGTTAATAAACCCTAGAATAAAAAAACAAGTGGAAAAGAGAGAGAGCCAAAGATCAGATAATTGTAGTCTGAATTGTTTTAGTCGACATGGTATATTCCGACAAGTTCATCATCACATCAGTGGCTCTCAAATCTCAAGCAAAAACATAACAGATCTGAAAAAA
The DNA here is from genome assembly GCA_030490815.1 of Acer saccharum. Classification (NCBI taxonomy): domain Eukaryota; kingdom Viridiplantae; phylum Streptophyta; class Magnoliopsida; order Sapindales; family Sapindaceae; genus Acer; species Acer saccharum. The sequence continues at coordinate 34,995,289 of CM059870.1, forward strand.
TTGAAAAAAGAGAGAAGGCTCAGAAGGATCCATTGGTATTTTAAAATCACAAGGGATATTATAATCCCTCATAAAATAGGTAGTATATTTAAACATCACTGCCTTCATTCTCATCCTAACAAAAAACAAAACACAAATGCTACAATCTATCATCTATGTGTGAACGTGTGAAAATACAAACAGAGAAGAAGAAGACGAAGAAGAAGAGCAAGAGAAAAAGTGCATATGAGTTGAGAAGAGCCGTGGAGGTTGTCATGTATATATAGTGATAGGACCAGCCTCCATTAGGGTTTAGGGTTTACCAAATTACGACAATGCCCCTTATACTACCTACAAAGAAATTAATGGGCTCCAAACACTACCTTTCAGCCCATTATACCCAGACCTTATTCTAAGTACACCCACTATCACACCAATTTACTTTAATTCATCCTTTAAATTGTTTTCTTTGTTACTTTGTAGCTTCAAAAAAATAAAATAAAAATTGTTTTCTTTGTATATATATAGCACCCAAATTTATACTTAAAAAATATTTACCCTGAATTATATTCTATATGATGTTATTAAGATAACAAAATGCATGAGGCCCGCATCAATTGAAATTACAAAAAGCTCAAATTAGATGGGCTTTTATAGTGGTTGTAGTAGAACAAAACAAGCCCAGCCCATTCATATCCATCATTTGCAGCAATTCTTCCATGGATAATAAACATTGCAGAGATTGATCAAACAACTTTAAAAAGTTTTTTTTTTTTTTTTTTTTTTGTTCTCAAACATCCCATATTTGTTTTTCCATTGAATCCCCATGTGAGAGCTGTTGCTGATAAGGATTCATTATTGCAATTCTTTGCTGGTTCATAGCTTCCATTTCCAGTCTCTGGTGTTGTTGTTGTTGTTGATGATGCATATTGGACACTCTTGATCCTCCAATCCCCAACAAATCAAGTGTCATCACGTCACCACTTCCTCCAAACCTCGACGGCCCCGCACCGTTAGCTGTTCTTCCCTGCTGCTGTTGTTGTATCAATCCATTACTGTCCTGATCACCCAAATTGTACATACTTGTAAAAATCCCCATATGATCGTTCATACCTACTGCTCCAGTAGTAGTACTGCCTGCATGATCAAAAAGTTGTGACATTTCTTGTGATGCATTACTAGTACTACTCTTTTGCATGATCTGGTTAGTTGTTGTGAATCCTCCACCGTTGATTCCAACCATGTTTGATTGATGATCATGATACGTGAGGTTGTTATGTTGATGAATAATGGGTGGTCCATAGGGTGGTGGTGGCTTGATTGGAGACAATTGCTGATCAGGACCTGCCATGCTTGTAGAGAAGCTCTTTTGCATCATAGGAGAGTTTATGCTATTGCTAGCAGTTGCACCCATTTGTGCTGCTTTTTGCAACAAAGCTGTTGCTGACATGTGAGCAGCCGCACCTGAAATTTGACACCCATTTTTACTATCTTGGAGATAGTTGAACCCGGAAGAGCTATTCGAGCTAAGTTGGAGGCTCGAAGAAGACGAGGAGATGTTATTGCTTCTTGGGCTGCCGAAGAGCGTGCCGGAGCTACTTGAGAACATACCTCCTCCTCCTCCTCCTCCTATGTTCATGGACTTGAAAGGCATTGGGACCATCTCTTGAGGAAGAGACTTGAGAGGGTTTTTTGGGTCAAAAGTAGCGTTGAAATCAGACATTCCAATGGATGTGGTGTTTAAAGGCATAGATGATGATGACATGAGCTCATGAGGCATGTTCTGGTTTTGTAGGTTTGATGATCCCATGTTGTTGTTGTTGTTGTTGTTGTTCATTAGTTCTTGGTTCACTTTGTTGTTCTCTTCAGCCAATGCATCACAGAATGCTCTGTGGGTGATGAAGCTATCTCTTCTGAAAAAAAAAAACAAAAAAAACAAAAAAAAAAAAAAAAAAACCGGTGGGGTCATATTATAGCTATATAGGTCGAGAATTCTACACGTTTTTTCATACAAGATTCGACTACACAAAACCCCGTAACATGTAATAAAAGAGACAAAAGACAGATTTTTTTTTTCAAACTTGCTAGTCTAAAAGGCGTCAAAAAGTGCTTATCAGCCTGTCGGCCACGAAAATCATTCAAAAGAAATATAATTTTAATTAACCATAAAATTATATACTGCAAATATCAAGTTTTATATAGTAACTATAGTTTGAATTAATGTGAACCTGGAAAAGATGGTTCCACAGTCACATTTGTATTCTCTAGTGCCACAGGTTTTCTGATGTGCTTTCCAATCCGATTGAACTGCGTATTTCTTGGAGCACTTGTCGCATTTCCATTTCTTCTCGCCGTGCTTACGGCTGAAGTGCTTCTTGATCCCGGTAAGGTCACCTAGAGCGCGTGCCGCGTTGTGGTGGACGCAGGTTGGTTCCGGGCATATGTAGACACGTTTCCTGACCTCAGTTGTAGTTCTTTGCTTAAGCTTCCAGGGGAGATTGTGGCCTCTCCTGTGCAATTGTAGATTTTGGTCCCTTTGAAATCCTTTGTTGCAAATCTCACACACGAACCGGTTTGTGGCCATGAGTGTTGTTGGCGATAGAGCAATAACATCAGCATTTGGATCTAAATAAATTAAATCACGTACCATAATTAAATAATTATAATCTTGTTGAATTTTTCTCTAATGGAAGAAGTAAACTTAATTAGTCAAAATCATAATCCAATTGAGATTTTTTTTTTTGTAAATTCTTCAATGTAGGACATGGATTGAAACAGTGAAAAAACAAAAAAAGAGATACAGAAAGTGTAATCAAAAGCTAGCAAACAGTACTTCTCATCAATAATTGAAATCTCATAGCAATAATTGAACTTTTCATATAATCATTTAATTTTTCTCTTATTATTAATTTGTTCTACTGAAAAACTTGTAAAAAATTCAAAACAATCACAGGAAATTAAAAGGTAGAATAATTTCCATGGTTCATCAAAATGAATATGTTTGATATATGCATGTTAGATGGTGTCATAGGAAAAAAAGAAGAAGAAGAAGAAGAAGAAGAAGGAGTAAGTTTGATGGAGTTGTTTAATTTGCCTGGAGTTCCTGGGAGATTTCTTTTCTTCTTAACAGTAGCGGTGGTCTGTTGTTGAGAAGTAGAGCCATTGCTGTTAGTTGCAGCACTTGTAGTGGAGGCATGTAAATGCTTCTGGTTTTGCTGGTGGACTTCTTCTCCACCAGTGTTTCCTGAAGAGAAGCTGCCTTCATTATCACCTGTGATATTTGACATAATATTCTTGGAAATTAAAGACAAACGATTTCAAGAATCAAGATATATAATTAATATAATTATACAAAACTACAAGCTACTCTCTCTTTGGTGTTGATCGAACACAGAAAATCAGGAGTGTGGTATGAATAGGGGAGGACAAAAACCAGGGAAGTCTCCTTCATTTGTGGGTGATCATGAACAAGCTAGAAGGGATACACATAGGAGGACTAACATTGAAATTTGGTCTTCTTTGGCTTTATATAATTATATATTTATATACACAATAGACAACTAGCTTGGCAAATGCCTTTCACTTGTTGCCTTCCTTATTTGTTTATTTTATTCTATTTTTTTATTATTTATTTTTATAAAAAAAGTATATTTAATTTAATCTTGATTGTATAATGATTCTAGTTATTGGAATTCAACTCTTGATTGACTCAGTTGCTAGCTCGTCCGAGTTCACTCATATGGTAAATGAGTCCAACAACTTGTATGTAATCAGTTAATCACAAAATTGTAATTTGTAATTTATACCTATTGAGTTTGAGTATGAGTATGATTTCACATGGTAACAGGTTCAAGTCCCACCGTATATATTTTAGAATTTACCGCTAATATTCCAGGTTCAAGTTATTTGGGGTATATAAAATGAAAAAATAGATTTCAATTTTCAACCTCCTAAGAATTTGTTTGTTTATTCAAAAAATAAGTAATTATAGCTGACTAAATATTGATATATTCAACTGATTAGCAAGTGAAACTCGAACAAATATATATGCTAAAAATTATTTAATGTAGAAATTTGATTTACAATAAGGGTGTATTTAATTTTATCTACATTGACTGACAAATGAGTACATTCACACTTAGCAAAGTGGTTATACACTTCTCATCTATAAACTTTGATAGAGATTAGAGTTTCACAATTGTCCATTATCTTGCAAAGTGTAAGGAAACTCCTTCCCAAATTTCAGATAACAAGAGTTGTATTTCAAATTATATTTATAGTAATCGATCTCGCCTCGAGCATTTCTTCGATTGGTTATAGATTTTTTGAAAAAAAAAAAAACAAATGTTGAAATGTGGGGTGGAATATTATGTTTTAAGCTTGAGCCGGTAGCATTGAACTCTATTATTACTTATTTTAAGTGGATGCCAATAAGGTTAAACATATGTTTCCACTTTCCACCATCTATTTGAACCATGTGAAACCGGTTAGGTTTTAACTTGTATTATCAAATAAACTAAACAACTTCAACTGACGTGAAAGTGGTCCAAATGAATATGGATAGATGTGAATCAGGTACCGTTAAAAAGAAGAGTCCAAGACGAAACCAAAGGCGAAAACGGCAACGAGAATCAAGGTCTGGACGCACCGTCATGCGCAGCCGAAAGATTTGTGTAGATGGAGCATGTTGCTATGAGCTGAAAGTTTTAGGGTGCGTGAGGGCACGTGGGGCACTATTTTGGGACGCCGTTGGGGTGCGTGGAATTTCAAGAAGACATGAAAAAACGTGTGATAGTCAGTTTTCTTGTTTAAGGAAAGTTCCTTTTTAGGATTTCTTGTTTAGTCGGTTTTTTTTTTTTTTTTTTGGTTTATGGAAAGTTCCTTTTCGGGATTCTTTGTTTATGAAAGATTTGTTATGGGATTTCCAATTCCTTTTGGGAGTCTGATTATTTAGAGACCAATGATACTTACCCTATAAATAGTAAGGCTTATTTTTTGGTTGAATATACCAATAAAGATCTCAAGATACAATTGAAAGCATCACAAAGAGTAGAGCATTGGTTGTATTTGAGGTTTGGGGATAGAGAGAAAATATTGAGTGTGTAGTTATAACAATTTTCTACATAATGATGGTTTTTCTCTTGTCGTCTTGATGGCAGTGGTTTTTCATAGTTTTGGATTTTTCACGTAAATCTTTGTGTTGTGTGATTTAATTTGAATTCTTTAATCTTATATTTATGCTTAGAAGTTATCTGTGTTTGTGGTGATTATAAGGCAACGCTTCCGCGTTACTATTCTTAATGTCTAAGTAAAGTATAAGATGAAAGAATTACAATCACACAACACAAAAATTTACGTGAAAAACTTAAAAATGAGAAAAACCACGGTCGTCAAGACAAAAAGAAAAAAAAATATTACTATGTAGAAAATTGTTACAACTATATGCTCCATATTCCCCCTCTCTAACCCAGTAACCCCAAACCCCAATTACAACCAATGACCTACTCACAGACATATCTGTTCGAACCACTTTCGCATCGGTTGCTACATTTTTATATTTCTTCATTAATATATAACTTATTTAATGATTCTTTCTAGTTAATATACATAACAGCTTACCTTTAAGCATCTACACTTTTCTCTCGTTAGTAACGTTTTATAATTAATTTTTTTCTTCAAATATTATAATAATTAGTTTTTTAATTTCTTTTAATAAAAAAAATAACAAAATGTTGATTTTACTTTGTGTAATGAATCTTTTTATTTATAAATATAATTGGCTTTTAAATTAGTAAGTCTAAACTCAATTTAATACAAATATCTAGAAGAAGCTTAAATGTATTATATTTTTTTGTCTGTTAATAATTAGGCTAATTGGCACAGATACCCCCTGAACTCTTCAAAAATTTACACATTGCCCCTTGAACTTTTTTTTCAATAGTAAACCCCCTAAACTAACGGAAATTTGCAAAAGCTGACGGAATGGCAACAAAAGCCACATTCCGTCTAGTCACGTGCGCCTCACGTGCGTCCCACTGTATAAAATTTGAAGAGTTCAGGGGGCATCAGGGCCAATTATCCTAAAAACTATTATATAAACAAAAAGAAATTAATAAAATACATTAAAATAAAAATAAATGTTATTAAATTAAATATTAATTATTATTATCAAAAAATTAAATAATAATTCAATTTTAAAATAATTTAATAATATTAAATTAATTAATAAAATATACAAAAACATTTTACAAAACTAAAATAAAAATAATAAAAAAGAATATTGAATAATAAAAAAAATCTTATATCTTAAAAAATCTTATCACCTAAATCTCATCTCCAATCACCACCACCCAATCACCATCTTCTTCTTATTCAAAATATTATAAAATAAAAATAAAAAAATTTTAATTAATCTAATTATTTAATATTTTGATTAATTTTCTATTGATGAATTTTTTTTTCCTATTTTGAATAAGAAGAAGATGGTGATTGGGTGGTGGTGATTGAAGATGAGATTTAGGTGATAAGATTTTTTAAGATATAAGATTTTTATTATTTTTTATTTTAGTTTTGTAAAATGTTTTTGTATATTTTATTAATTATTTTAATATTATTTAATTATTTTAAAATTGAATTATTATTTAATTTTTTGATAATAATAATTAATATTTAATTTAATATCATTTAATTTTATTTTAATGTATTTTATTAATTTCTTTTTGTCTATATAATAGTTTTTAGGATAATTGGCATTGATGCCCCCTGAACTCTTCAAATTTTATACTGTGGGACACATGTGAGGCGCACATGACCAGACGGAATGTGGCTTTCGTTGCCATTCCGTCAGCTTTTGCAAATTTCCATTAGTTTAGGGGGTTTACTGCTGAAAAAAAAAGTTCATGGGGTAATGTGCAAAGTTTTGAAGAGTTTAGGGGAATCTATGCCAATTAGCCTAATAATTAAGGTGAAACGGTGCCGAATTATTTGTGTAGAATTTGATCCAAACGATGGAAGGAAGCCAAACAAGTCAATGTCCTATTGTCCTTGTTTATAAATTGACTCATTTAATTGTTTTGCTTTGGCAGTTTGGCGACAGCCATCTATTTAATATCATAAAATATCAAAATGATCCATCAACCGCACTACTTTTCACTGTCGCCACAAAATTATATATGCATAATCAATTTTCAATTCTTCATTTAATGTTTAAACAACTGAATGCGACAAATTAATGTTCCCTGTTTTCATATATATATTTTGAAATATTACGATCATTTACACTATGTTTGGTAGAAGGGAGAGAGAGAGTAGGAGGGATAGATGAAATAAGAAGGAGAGAAAGTATAAGGGATTGAGAGGATAACATATATCCTTCATGTTGTTTGGTATTAAAAAGAGAGTTGAATAGATGGATTGGTATAGAATTTGTAAATTTACTATATTACCCTTTTATAAATTGGAGGGTATTAAAAAATTTGAGGGTAGTATTGTCATTTTCCACCCATTATACCCATTCTCTTCTCATCCGCCCAATAATGGGTGGATTGATTTTGGTGGACTTGGAAAGATTCTCCCTCCCTCCTCTTCTCCTCTCCTCTCTCTTGTCTCTCCAACCAAACAAGGGATTCCCTCTCCCTCCCTCCTACCAAACAGAATCTTAATGTTTTTAGAAAGGAGGAGAGACTCGAATCCATAACCTGGTGGTGTAGATGTAAGGGACATATAACCGGATCAACCTCATCTTGTTCACCGTTTTCATATAAGTTTTTTCATTTTACCGTCTTCATATATTCGCATGCAGTTTGAATTATTCTCGACTCAAATTTCTGTTTTAAATAGAATTTATTGCGGAGTTATGTTTCAAACAAAATATTTTATGTGCAGACGACGGTCCACTTTATTATTATTATTATTATTATTATTATTATTATTATTATTATTATTATCTAAATATAATCGTAAGTATTTTAGGAAAAAAAAAACTATATATTATGATCCTGATCAAGATAATTCACAAGGGAAGAAGCAAGAAGACTCATATATACTTTTTTTTATATATGCATGATTTATTTTTATTGTTTTTTGTAATTCAACATACAGTATATAGATATTATAAGATGCCGTGAATATATTATTACAACTTACACTATAAGAAAATTTGGTGGCAACTCCTTGGAAGAAATTTAAAAAGAATTTCCTTTTCTGTCTTCTTCTCCACAGAAAGAAACAAGAGAAGGAAAAAAAAAAAGAAAAAAAAAAGAGAGGTTGATTAACAGCCAATTTGGCAGTCTCTAAGCTTTCTCTGTTTATAGAGATATATAGTTGTTATGATTAGTCTAGGAATCATATCTAATTATTTTTTGTGATAGCCTAGGAATACCCAACTATGTCTTCAAGCAACTTCTAGTTTTGATATCTCCTTTTTAATCATATTAGTGAAGAATCAAGAATATCCCACCATTACACAACATCATCATTTAACTAATCACTATATATAACCCTATTCATAATTTAAAGACTTGTAGTCATTTGTCTAACAGACAGCTAAATAGATATCCAAACTGTACGTGTATTGTTTGATCTTAACAAGTTCTAACATACCTGTTGACCGGCATTTCAGAAGCTTAGTGAGAAAGGACAAGCAACCCGGCTAATAAACGAGAAACAAGAAACAAACAAAAGGTAGAATAACATCAAAACACAAGCTAAATTCTGAAATTCCAGTCAAGTTAATTGTGATATATGATTCTTCTTCTCCATCACAAACTAATAAATCAAGAAGATGACAAAAGAATTTGCTTAGTTATTATCGTAAAAGATCGATGTAATTTATGAAGCAAATTAAACATGAGCACAACAATGTAAGGACAGAATTATTCCAATTTATTGGTTGATTAAATTATTATTATATATATGGAGGCTGACCCAGCTGCTAATTGACATAAGCAAAGTAACCCTTTGGACAAAACCAACACAAGAGACGGCCAAATTGCCCTCATATTCTTTTCCTTTTATCATATAAAAATCCATGAAAATGATGTTTTATTAAATAATACAGACAAATTCATGGATACTATATTGTTGTTGATATGGACTTGCATGTTTTAATTAAAAGAGAGAAAGAAAAAAAAAAAAAAGCATAAGATTAAAAAATATATATTTTATGACTTTGGGTCGATTATCAAGCATGAACTATGTCGATTTGGTGAGACATCACAAGTTATATATATGAATTTAGAAAATACTTGAATTTAACTTGATATGTATGACTTGTGTTGTGTCCAAATTCCAAACTCTCCGATCTAAACCATCAATTTTCTTGTTTTGCTCCCGTTTTTGAAGATATTGTATGATCTGACTGTAAAATCTTTTAGAATCCAAAAACTTTTGACTAATTTAGAGTGAGAGAGAGAGAGATGATTGACAAATTCAAATTCCTAGTTTTATAATTATTAGTGTTTGATTAACGATTTAATTAGGTGGGGTCTATTAATTAATGCAAGGAAAATCACATGTAAAAAGGGTCTCTAATCTATTCTAGGCTTCAAATGGACGGGCCCAAGCTGCCTTTGCCTGCCCTAGCCTTTTGACCCTTTCAGGATTTCTTTTTACTCCTCTGGAAAGCTCACTCATACAGTCATACTGCAACTGAGACTATGACCTATCACCACACTACAGCAATTTTCATATCAAAAGGATCGGTGCTTCTCTATTTAGGACGGTCTGTAAAAATATATATTCAAGAACCTTAGAAATGTAACATTACAGAGCTACCTTGATTTTTTTTTTTTTTTTTTTTTCAGAACGGTTCTGACTAAAAAATTATTATATATGTACATATATTGAATAGGGGGGAAGTTAGAAATTTATGCTAGGGAGTGACTATGGATTGTGGAAAATGCTTTTTAAGATATAGTTTTGATTGGAACAAGACAAACATGTATGTACATATCTATAAAAGGCAGCAGCATGGGTTGATGGCCCATAATTGGGACCCTTTTTAGAAAATTGCATGGGTTATTTGTCATCCATACGTGATTCATGATGCATGATTGCAATTGCATTGCATGGATAATCTAAAAAGGAGGATGTTTCAGGCTTTCAGCAAGCAAGTTCCCTCTTTTTTTTTCATTTAAACTTGACAAGAAAGCCAAAAAATTGGAACTTATTATAGTATAAAGCTATTCATTATTGCATGTAACTTTTTAAAATCACAGAAGAGAAACTTATAACAAAATGATTAGGCTGCAAATTATTAAAAGCTTTGTTCAATACCTGACCATCTCAGCAGCTGAAACAAGATTTTCTGCTTGTAAAGAATTGAGACTTGCGGTAAAATCCTTTTTATTTTATTTCTTTGTAGTTAAAACCTTGATCAGAAACTGACATTATGTCAATTTTCCTGTAGAGAAGGTCACTCCAATTTAAGGACCACACGCCCCGCCGCAAGGCATCTCTTTCTTTTCTTTGTATGCTTCAGAACTGTTATCTACTCTGTATGACTTCTGTGTATTACCAACCTGTGTGATACGGCTATATATTACAACGGGTATATGTGCCGCGAGTCCCAAATAGCTAGGCAGTAGACAAGGACTCCTGAGCTTTTCTCATACATTTATTATGAAGTATTTAATGCCAACAAAGATACCAAAGCTGAGAACAGAAGATCACGAATGGAATGCTAGAACCCTCCTTAGCAAGCACAGGCACATTTCTTCAACAATCGATCACACCTAGGACTCACCGACTACACTGGCATTACCAGTCCCACATAGTGCATCCAAGCTCTCTATCCCAGATTCAGCAACATTGTTTTGAATAACGTTGTTAAGAGTGTCACTAACAACAGTCCTACCATGGACCCGTCGGGTCTGTGGAGCCTCTGCATCTTTTCTCTTCCTCTTTGGGGTCAAGTAACCGTATGCAAAAGCTTCCAACGCTTTCGCAGTAAGTGGACGGTTCCTTGTACTCTGCCTGCGGTTGTTCATGATAGGTTGCTGATCCGTAATAGTCATACCATCACCAAGCTTCACTTGTTCAACCTGCTGGTTTGATTCAGATAGAATGGAGGACATGTTTTCACACGAATTATCATTGTTCTGCACAATGCCTGTGATGAAAGGTTCATCATTTCCAAAATCAGATGAAACTTGAGGGACATTCAAGTCTATCAATGGAGGGTGTTCATGGTTTTTGGGGGATACTTCTCTGTCTACGAAATTCTCAGTAACATTGCCATCGTTGCTCCTATCTGAACTGTCTTTAGCTAAAGAACTAGCGGGTGATAAACTTTGAGGTGGACCTAGATGAAAAACCATGTCCTCACACAAATCGTTTGAGTTTGACATGCAATGGGACACATTTTCATCAGGTTTCCTATCCTCAGAGATATTCTCAATACTGCAGCTTGACTCTCCATGATTACAAGCAATTAAATACTGGAGTTCAGTAGCAGGAGTTGGACTTTTTGAATGGCCAGAGTTTTCCTTCTGGAAGAACTGATGCTTTGTAGTATTTATCTGCTGCTCGACGGTAAGGGGACTCATGCTATGACTTTCATGATTTTCCACTGCTACAATTGTGGAAATAGGGGTGCTAGGCATACTATTATTCAGAATCCCATTTGTACAATGTGACGAGTCTGCAGATATTCCCCTATCTGCCATGTGATCTGCAACATTTGCGGTATCAGTTTCTTCTTCTTCTTCATCTTCTTCATCTTCAGATGTATCTTGCTCAGATTCACTGGAAAGACTAGATGGGGTAGATACACCAGTAGTTTCAAAAGGTAAAGTTCTCAGCTCCCTCACCTTAGGTCGTCCTGCTCCTCGAAACAAACTAGTATCCACGATGGTGAACTGCATTAGCTGCCGGTTGTAACTGGACTTCCGTGGCTGGAGATAATGCTGTCGTTTATTCGACAAACCATCAGAGTTCTGTTTCATTATTTGGTCCAACTTTTCTTCTTCCTTATATTCTCTTCCTTTAGCTGCTTCAACTTCAATCTCAAGAAGCCCTGGGTCTGATGCAACTTTATTCAAGACATCACTAATGGAATCAAAATAGTGATCACCTTTCACAAGTTTCCTTCTTGAAAACTTCTTTACACCGGGAATAAGAAACACCAAAGAATTCTTTGAACCAGAAAAACCCTGATCCTTTGGCTGCTCAGAGCGCCATCCTCTAGCTAAAAGACGGGGCCAAACAGCTTCCCAGAATAAATCACTTGATCTGGCTTTACTTAACCTAAAATCTCCTGTTAGAAACCTGATGATGTCTGCGGATGAAAGAGAGGAGCAGGCTTTGCCAACTGGTATTTCAGGATGAACTGAAACCATATGATTGGTCTTTACTGGCTCCATGGCAGTGCCTGTGAGATCTTGCTTCCCTTTGCCAATAGCTACTGCTTCTATAAACTTACTGACACCAACTGCGTTTTTTAAATTGAAAACATATACCTCAAATGACATTTTTCCCTCGCTAAATTTCCTAGAATCCTGAAAAGACAACATCATATTTCATTAATAAACAGGATACAACATAATTGTCAGTAATAGATATGGAATTGATCTGGTCACACAATTGTAGCTGCACTAGCTACTATATCAAGGTGAGCCTCTGAACAACATCAACGAATAGAATTACAAAAATCTTAAAAACTAAACCATGGATAGAACTTACATATTAGCAAAAAGAGAATGAAATGAAAGGCAACATAAAATGCTAAGACGACAAAAGTGAGAAAATATAACTTTCAAATATATACTCCGAACAAGTAAGGTGACAATCAATACTCTAAATTATTTTAAACTGAATAATAATAATAATAATAATTGAATCTTTTGGTGGTGAATAAATGACCATGGATAAATTTCTGCATATGCTTCAGAAATGTTTAGACTTCAAGAACTAGATTTGCTTTTAAAAAGGATATCACTTAAGAATGGTTATAAATTTTAGGAAAGAAATCCATTTTCAAGCATTCTCCTTTCCTTGTACTCTCTAAGAACCAAAAGACACTTCGAGATTCACTCAAGAATATCTTTGCAATTGCTTGCAAACTCATGATAAGTGCACTTTCTAACAGTGTCTTTGGAAAACAACCCAGTCAACAGCAGGTCCAAAGATACTGGAAACCAACAAAAAATTATCAACCTAACTAATGTAGAAACCAAAAGGAGAAAACTATGAGTAGGCTTATAGCCTATGGGAGAGACAGAAAATGAAGAGGCCATACTGATAACAAAAACAAGGAGATGGGGATAAACAGCAGGGCCCTCCAGAAAATTTGTTTTCCTTATAATTGATAATTCTATACTAAGTTGTGCCGAAGAAAACATTTCCTAATGAATCTAAAACACTATGAACTATTTGTTCATAGTTGTGCATTTCTATTCCTTGTTCCATTCGTATTTCCACAATAATTGACAGCACTAACTTTTAAAATCAAAAGAAAACAGTGCTCTTGGCCTTCCCTTTCCCATTTGAACAATTCACAATAGTCCTCACTCTGTCCATATTGGTTTCTATGCATAATAACAAGACAATCTCCATAAAGGTCTTTGTCTTATAACTTTGAAAACTTTAATTATATACACCTTCTAAATGCTAACATGCCCTGCCTTAAACCTGCTTTCTGCACAAATATGCCTCAGAAGACCACATTCTATAATATAGAGCACAGCTAATTGCCATGATGCAGCAGTGCTGCAGCGCACTGATTCGCAAGGCAGTAAAATTTTCTCCACATGGGGTTAATGGTAACAGATTAGTCAGTCCACAAGTTCTTTTATCCATCTCTTCAGTAAAAAATTGTTTTCAGATGAAGATTTAGCTAGCCGGTCCAGGAATTATTAGTCAACGTGTAGAGGATGAGAAGGAAAAAGCCTTCGAGATAAAACAAACAGCTCTGTTAAGAAATCATTTTGCATGAGATATTCTCAATCTTGTCACAAGTTTCATCAAATCTCTATCATTCTAAAAATCCACAATGCTATGTCATATGAAAATATCATTTAAAAAGTTAGAATTCTACTCACATTACAGAATAAATAAGAAATCAGTGACTAAACAACAGAACTAAAATCAGTAAAAGTTACTAGGGGATTCATCAACAACATTAACATTTAATATTTTTCTGGTTCTGGGTTGATCAAGAACTCAGAAAACAGAACTACAGGATTTAGTAATGCAAACAATTAAAGAGAGTTTACCTAAAACAAAAGCTTAAAAGAAAATACCTCAAGCAATGTATTTTTACATTCCTCTGACACGTGAGAAAAAAATCTTGATAACAACTCTTGTTGCCTCCATCCTGTGAATATCTTTTGTCCATGTATAAACCGTCTGCTTTTTAATTTCCTGCACTCTGACCATCTGCGATATCCATCAGATTTGTAAAACTTTCCATAATAGAAAGACAACACATCCCCCATCCCTTTACTCTCAACAAATCTCTTCACAAGGTTAAGACTTTTCCCAAAGATGTATAGACTAAGGAGAAAACTCTCCTGTTCAATTTCCTTCCAAGGCTCACCCAAAGAACCTGGAAGAGGATAGAGACCTCTCTCTACCTGATCAAACTTAGTTTTTGATTCCTGTGGTAAGACAGAATCGACATCCATCTGATCTCTTCCAGTTGTGGGTTGAAGGTTTAAATAGCCTACCACATCTTTTCTGTTGTCCGACACAGTATCCAGAGATTGAAGATTCGCATCAGCATGTTCATCATTTGACCTAATCTGGCTTTGTTCACTATTCTCAAAATCTACAGTCCCATTGATATCCTCAACTTCGCAATATGCCCACATAAGTGGAATGGACAATCCCAGCGAAAAGCAGTTTGGCAGATTGACCAAAATTTCTGATTCATTTGATTTATTTATAAGCCGCAAATGATCATCTTCCATGGTACAAGGTGGAATTTCTGCCTGGTACTGATGCCCAACACGGGGAAGCACCTGTTGGTCTCCAAGAATTTCATCAATAGCAGAAGATGAAGAAAGTGACTGTTCATCAGATTCATCCTCCATACTTCCCATGTTGTTATCTAAATGCATAGAATCCATCTGCAAAAAATGCGGTAGAAATTCAACTCAGATAATTTACAGGTATGCAACCTCACACTTTTAAGTATACAATAGCAAATCACCAGCCCTGGAGGTGAAATGCTTTGAGTGGGGAGGATGCTTTCTCTATGAAGTAGGATAAAACAATCCCAGTTAACTTCATTTGAATATGACACAAACGAGATTGCTGCTCTTGATACAAAAACAGCATCAATTATGCACAGTTGACTCAATACAGGACAAACATGGTCACTCCACAGAACTAATAAATAAGCAAGTGTCAGCATTTGAGTGTAGCAAAAGACCAATCCAGACTAAATAAACACATTATCTGAAACAAACCGGGGAGGATAAAAAAAGAAAAGAAAATAAATAACCACACTGGTTGCTTTTCCATGGATTGATTTGCACAACCTTAATCCCAATCAGGGTCAAAAGGACTCTCTAAATGCAACAAACCGAGTAACCTTTTCATCTCTTAAACACTAATTGATTGAAACCATAAAATGATCAAAGAAATGCCAAACCTACTGCCTTGTACGATTAGTCAAAAAAATTCACTTTTTCTGAATAAATTTTATTAATACACACACAAAAATAAATAATTATTATTCCTCTGACCAAATTACTACAATAAATATGAAACTTGTAGGAGTAAAATTCCCAATATGTATATCTAAGTATTATAGATTAAAGTGCTTTATATAAATATAAAAGGTAATGCAAACAAGCTTACATATAAAACTTAACATTTATAGCAACCACTTTCTGGAAATCTAATAACAAACACCAATAAGTATAACCAAACCAACATTCAAACGCTAAACAAACATCTTGACATAATAATTAAACAAACAAGCAATCATCAAAACACAAAATTGGGAAACCCAACTAAGATATAATTGTCAATATTAGCAATATCGCATAATCTCATCATAGGAAACAACATTCAAGTAAAATATATGAGGCAGGAGTATGCAACCATTGTTAATTGTTTGGTGAAAATTGTGATACATAATACATCCCCACTTGATTCAACTAAACAGCAGAAAAAAATATATATAACAGAAGCTTATTAAGTCGCATAAGAACCAACAAAGAGACAAAAACATGCAGAGAAAGATTCAAGAGAGCTCTGGCTGACCTCCACGGAAGAACCTGAACGTTAAAACCCACGTGAAAAGGAAAACCTGGCAAATGGGTATTTCTAGTTATCCATCTATAGACCTCGATTGTCAACTTATATATTTGTTTTTGTTGCAAGAAAACATAAAATAAATAAATAAAGCATGTAAAGTAGTAAAGAAGATTGGTTATTTACCTCGTATAACAGAGTTGAGTTTTCATGGACATGAAAGTTGAATTCTTGACGACTTAGAGCAGAGAGAGAGAGAGAAGAGTCTGAGAACCAAAAAAAACAAAAAAGAACAAGAGAAATTTAACTAAGACTAAAGAAATTTTTTTGGCTGTTGAAAGAGAGAGAGATTTATGCTTTGTTGTGTTCGGTTAGTTTGATTTATGAGAGAGTGAGACCACACGCGTCCGTATCGTAGGTGTAGGAGTTTTCTACAATTATGCCAGAATTACCAAATTGTCCACGTTGGTCCATCCTTTTTATGCCGCTTCTCGCTTGCTTTCTTGGAATTTCACCCAATTTCAAGGCACGTTGCTCTTCCTTTCAAAAGCCGTGTTTGGATCTCTATTCAAAACACATAACACAAAGTACCATTAATTTTATATATAATAACTTTCTGGTCGAAATCCTCGAGTGCTATCAATACTTTTTGGATTACCACCTGTAGCTATAAAATTGTCACCGGTAGCAATAGATGATTTCGTAGAAAATGTTGCACCTGAAATTATATTATATATATATTACTTCTTCAAAATTAGATCATATCCATTTTTTTTTGTAAAAGAAAAAAAAAAAACCCATGCATGTATTCAAAATACTAATCAAGCAATAAATTAAAAAACTTCTAAGTGAAAAAAAGAAAATTAGATTGCTTTGAGTGAGAGAAACAAAAAATGGATGCTTTGCGCTTGATTGTTATTAGTTCTTTAACCTCCTTTTCACGTAAGAATTACATTTTTATGGGGTAATTGCATTAACATCCCTTGACATTATGTCTAATTGCACATATCTGCAATTGTTACCAATAATTATATAAACATCCCCTACCGTTAGAGGTCAACGATTAACTTTAACCGTTGACTCTCTTGTCCATTGAAAAGGTCCAAAGTGCCCATAATGTCCATTTATTAATTTTTATAATTATTTTATTTATTTAATAAAAAAATCCATACTTTTTTTTTCTTAAAACAAATACATCAATGATCAATCTAAAATTAGAGGTGGGCATAAAAGTGTGAACCTAACCAAATTGACCCGAACCGAACCGATTTTGCGTGTTTGGTTCGGTTTTATGATTGAATTCGGCTCAAACCGAATGAACCGAATTGAACACGGGTCGGTTTCGGTTTTGAATCTTTAAAACCGAACCGACCCGTATGAACCGACATATAAATAAATAAAAAAAACCTAGCTTTTTTCTAACTCTTCAGACCTAACAACATCTCTATTCTCTCACAAAACCGCAACCAAATCTCTCAGTCTCTCACAGTCACACAGTCCCTCTTTCTCTTCCGTCGCTCCATCAACTGGTTAGCCCATCGGAAATTTCTCTTCTGCCTGCACTAGTCTTGCTTTTGCGGTTCCGCCTGCACTCGTTAAGGTATTTCTCCTCTTCTTGCCTCATCAAGATTTTTCTTCTTTTGTGATTTGTCTTGTGTATTATGTTTTTCTTCTTCAGATCTTATTAATATATGTATTATGTCGTATGATTCTCCACACTACTTTTATCAATTTACTAATCCAACTTGTTGATTGATTGGGATCCCTTTATTTGCCCCAAGTTTCGTTGCTTGATTTGTATTTCGATTAGAAAATATTGTTTTTAGTTGAGCAATTAAAATCTTGGTTCTGTGAATTCTTATACAACCAAAGTATGATAGTACTCTTAAACAATTGATTATGCGAATTTTTTATTTATTTTATTTTTTTTGTGCAGTTGTCTTTGCAAGAAGCCAAGAAGGAAATTGGTAGCTATTTAGCAGCTGATTATGATTGATTTGGACTGTATTTATTTAGATGTATTTTGAATATGTAAATTTATTCTATTTAACTGTGATTTGATTATGTAAAAAGGAATTTGATTATGTAAAAAGGGATGTTTATACATCCCATCCCAATATAAAATAATAAAATTGCTGTTAAAAGGTAAAAAAAAAATAAAATGAAATATAAAATGAAATATAAAATAATAAAATAAAATAAAAACCTCAAAGCCCAATAGGCCCAAAACCGAAATGAACCGAATCGAACTGAATCGAGATAAGGGTGTTCGGTTTAATTCGGTTTTGGGGTCTAGTATGGGTCGAACTGATTCACATTTTTAAAAACCGAATATAAGTCGGTTCAATACGGTTTTGGCCAAAACCGAACCGAACCGAACCGAACCGCGCCCACTCCTATCTAAAATATTTTTTCTTGAATAAATTATCAACAACAAAAAAATCAAACACATTTATTCAACAAAATAATAATAATAATTTGTACTCATTTTCATGAAACTTGTCTTCAATCAAACTCCCAACAAAAAAACAAAAAAAACAAAAAAAACAAAAAAACAAAATTCAAACTTATCTTCATCAATCAGACTCCATAATAAACAAACAAAATTCAAACACATCTTCATTAAAACTCAACTTCGATCAGACTCAAGTCCACAACAAACAAACACAAATTGAAACACATCTTACTCATCTAACACAACTTCGATCAGATCCCACAATAACAAAAAAAAAAAAATCCAACCCATCTTCATCAAACAACTTCAATCATATCCCAATAATAATAATAATAATAATAATAATAATAATTGGAAAAAAAGGAATGGAGTAGGCTTTAAATCCTCCTCACACAACTTCCTAAACTCAAGAGTGTCTCTAGTGGACTTCGACAGCTGCACCTAGTATCATCTTTTTCGCCATTGTTGCAAGCTTTCCCCATAATATCTGAAGATGAAAATTTCAATGTAAACATCGAACCAGGAAGGTCAGATCCCCCTACCGCCCTCACTAGTCACAAAGACAGGGAGTACAGAGCCTCCCCACCGCCGTAAAAAAGGAAAGGGCAAAGCCTCCCCGGTGAGCAAGGGGGAGGGAGAGGCCGGAGAAATTAAGAATTAGATCTCAACTAGATCTCCAGATCTGGTTCTAAATATATTTTTTTATAAAAAAAAATCTTATTTTCTTAATAATGTATTATTTAAATAATAAAAGAAATTTTAAAATAGTAAATAATAAATTTTATCAGACACATAAAGGAAATATATATTTTAAATATTTTTCAATATAGTAAATTTTTTTAAAAAAAATCAGACACCTAGGTAATTGACCATTTTACCCTTCTCCTGTTAACTCTTAACGGTCACTCATTAATAGCAGGGGATGTTTGTGTAATTAAAGGCAAATGTTGCATATGCATGCAATTAGACCTAATGTCAGGGATGTTTGTGCAATTAGATCTATTTTTATTTTCGATTTCGTTTGGTCAAACGGTGACGCTTTTTCTATTTTATATTTTCTTATTTTTAATTATTTCCATATTTAATTTTATTGATGACATGGTGCTGATTTGGCAGCATTTTAGGTTGTGGGACCCACCTGACTATTGATTCCATTTGAACTGTCGAAAACTGCTATGTGGGGCCCATTGACGGTTGCCGATCAAACTCTAACCAATCGTTCGCGTCCATCAAAAAGTGGTGTGGTGTTGTACAATAGCTAGCAAAATGACGGAGATCAATCCATCAAAAGCATTCAAGCTTATGATCAGCACAAATGATAAAACGGAACCCACTTTTGAACGGCCCTGATTAAGTCTTTTTTTAAAATTTTTTTTATTAAGTCATATTGCTAGAGAGTAATTTGGACCTCTTATAATTTTGACATATCAAAGATTCAAAGATCAACGAGACAATGAGAAACAATATCACATTGGTCCAGTGAGTGATATGCGCCTCGTACTGTGTCTACATCACTAAAATTGTGGTTTTTAGTTGTCTCTCCCATCCGATTGGAGTTCAAATCGGGCTGTCAAAAAATGGTGTCTTAATTTATATCTAATCAACCAAATTTAACCATGTCAACCACTATCATGTATATTTAGTATATGATAGTGGTTGACATGGTAGAATTTGGTTGGTTAGACATAAATTGGGACACCATTTTTTGATAGGTAATTTGAATCCATCCGATTAATAGTTTAAAAACTAAATAAAAATCAACAATCAAGGATAACCTGATAACCAAAGTTTAAAGATTTATTTATTAAAAATATTATAGTGATAGGTATGCCGCATGCGCTAAATAATTGCTGGAAATTCGTATACAACTGAGTGCCAGGTCTATTCTAGGTGTTCCATCACATTTTACTTTAAGAACGCGTTTACTAATCGGAAATTATAAGAAGGGAAAGTGAATTTAATTCCTTATTTGTAATTACTGTGTTTTCTAAAACCAGTTGGGACTCAAATTATATGGGTCTCGTATATAAATAAGCAATTAAATTCATGTTGGAAAGAGAATTTAATTCCCCCATCCACCTAAGGAATCAAGTTTCATTTCCTAATTCCTTTTCTCTTGAAATTTGATTCGTATTTATTTCATTCATAATTAGTAAATACGTCATAACATTTTTTAAATTAAATACCGAAGGTATTTTTGGAAAAAAAGAAGAAGAAGAAGTCAAGGTGAGATTTTATTAAGATCATGAAGGGCTAGTTTGGTATTGCTGTAACTTTTGAAGTTAATCATTTAGTTATAGCTTAAAAATAATATACATATATTTGGTAATTTTATTGCAAAAGTGTTGAGATTAGTTACAATAACTAAAATATACATTATTTTATGACCATATTTCATTTTTTTTAATTAATTATATATATTAAATCAATATTTAAGTAGAATATTTAAATTAGGAAAACAAATTCCATAAGAACAATAAAATATTTTTAAAAGATTTTATAAATCAAATCAATATTTAAATAGAATATTTAATGTTGAGATGAAATAAGGTATATAAATGATTTTAACTTTATTTCATAAGGATAATAATTATATTTTAAAAGATTCATTCAATGCTGAAATATATTATTCCATAATCACTTTTAAAAAGTAACCTCCCACTTATTTCTTAAAATCACGGTCAAAACTTGTCAGATTATAAATTAATCACTTTTAAAAGTTTTACCAAATATTATTTTATGTCAAAATTATAAAATAATCTGATTTTAACTTTTTAAAAACAATACCAAACTGACCCGAAAATTATAATAAAATTTTGCAACACATAAAAGGAAAACCAATACATGTGTCATAACAATTATATGAGGTTCACCTGGTGGTATGCCCTTCACACTTACCTACATTATTTAGGTTGTAAGTTCGCGTCGTGTATCTTTTCTCAAAACCTCAAATTAATTGTAATAGCTAAACAAAAAAATACTACTATCTTATTAATAAATAATTTATTTACAATGAAGCTTAGTGTCTAGAGTAATTAAACTTATTAAAGAGTATAACTTTTCATAAACAATAAAATTTTAATTTAATTTGTTACAAAAAACAAAAAATAGATTTCTGTTTGTGTCACGACTATCTCAAACAGCTGAAAAGATCCAATTCATATTTTCTGCCACCGGGCTTTCAAGTCCCAACAAGTTCAATATGATCCAATTGGCAACAAATACCCCTCTCAAGCCCACTTTTCATCAACATACTAAGGCTATGAACAATTTTGGGTGTGCACGGTCACCATAAAAAATACACATTAACAAAAATAAAATAAAGTAAAATTTTACATTATTTTTGCTTTTATATATATATATATATATATATATATATATCACATATGGTGGCAGCGATTTAAACATAAAACATTATTAGATTGAATGAGTGTTCTTTCCGCCAAGCCATATCAAGCGGTGGTAAATTATTAAAAATAGTCAAGAATGACATGAGTTTGAAACTCACAAGTTGTGTGTAATATGACCCGCCATTGTCACTCTATTCATAATTTTTTCTTTTATAATAGTTGGCACTGAAATTTTGGTGCTATTAAAATTTGGTAAGACAAATGACGAGATGATGTTAGTCCAGTGATATACCCCTTACATCTATACTACAAGATTGTGGATTCAAGTTATCCCTCTTTCCAAACCTTGAATTTATGTAATACTTCAAAAAAAAAAAAAAAAAATTATATAAGGCACTAAGACAGTAATTTTCTCTCATGTTCACACTTTGAGCATACTAATACATATTACCACACCTTTGCCATGTATATTATTATGATTGAAGTTATGTTGATGATGTGGTAAAAATGTAGTGATGAGTATTAATATGTTCAAAGTTATGTGCTCATTAGATAAAAATTGACTAAGACATACGTGATGCGATGATGAATTGATTGAATAATAATTGCATGGATTTAAAATTTATTTGTATGTTGTAAAGAATAATTTTGGTGAATTTAGAGAGTTGCATGTAGGGTAGAATGGTAGATTAATAATGAAAATGGACCCGGGATCAAACGGATGGATCATGGATAGATAGAATTATAAGGCCCAATTAGCAGTAACTATTCATTTGTACTGTGCATTGGAAGTTAAATTAATTACCTGCTATTTACTCAGTTTCATTTTATTATCGGACGAATAAATGAATTTCTTCCTTTTGCTACTTCACCATCATCTAGTCAGAATATTATATATATTTGCAGCATAATCTCCTAATTTGATTCTTTCTACTTTATTATTATTATTATTATTTTAACAAATTGCGGGAAAACAAAAACAAGTTTACTGAAGTCATTTTCATGATAATTAAGCATGCATGTCTACATGTACGTGGGCTTCAAGTGTGGGTTCTTGTATGTTTTTTCTCGTAGGATCATAGATTATCAGACCTGATAATCCATTTTATAGTGATTAGGATAATCTAGGATCTTGAATTTGCTTAATTTTTTTTTAAAATTTAATATAGTGATTACTAAATATAATACATAGCCTCTTTATTTTTAATTTGTATGAACTCGCTACTTTTTTGTTTTGTTTTAAAATACTGCATGCAGTGGCGACGACTTGAACACAAAACATTATCAAGATGAATAAATGCCATTACCATCAAGCCACATTAAGAGGTGGTGTAGAACATTAGAACTTGCTACTTTAATTTCTAAATATAAATTACTTCAAGTAAAGAGTATACAAGCCATTTTAATGTTTTTTAGTTAATAAAATTATTGAAAAAGGCATAAAAAATTCTACAAACACTTAACATACCCATGGCCGGCCCTAACCTTTTAAAAGCTCGAGACAAAAATCTAAAAGAACCCCTTATTTATACTCATAATTATATATATATATATACATATACATATATTTATTGTAGTTATCAAATAAAGTATATCTTATTTTAATTTCGGTAAGAACCTTGATGAAATCATATCTATTTTTATGAATTTTGATCTGAATTTTTTGTTGATGATAAGTTTGTTGAAATCTACCTCAGAATAAAATTTGAAAATTTTTCAAGTACTAGAACAATTTTTTTGAATTTTTCTATATTTATCTTATTTTTCCGATGCCTCTATATTTAACAAAATCGGGATAAATAGTTCCGGTGCTTGAAAAATTCTCAAATTTTGTTTATAGGTAGATTTCATTAAACTTACTGTCCACAAACAAATTCAGATCAAAATTCATAAAAATATATGTTATTTCATTAAGGTCCTTACCGAAATTAAAATAAGGTATACATCACTTGATAACTACTATAAATAAATAAGCCATGATCTCTTGCAACCGATATGATTGAAAATCTCTTAAAAAGTTGGGTTACTAAAGTTTTAAAAACTCAAATGCATACTTATTTTTTTTTGAAAGCTACTCAAATGTATACTTAGATCTCATTGTGCAGTATAACATTTATGGGGGTCTATTGGATTGGGATTTTAAGAGACAATTTTGGGGTGGTAAGATTTTATGGATTTGTATGATTTTAAAGACTATTAGGATTATAAAGACTAGACTTTTAGGATTCTGGGATTTTTTTTAAAAGAGTCTTTGGATTTTATTTATAGACTATTAGGACTTTATTTATAGACTATATATTAGGATTATCTAGACTTTATTTTAAGATTTTTTTAGACTTTTTTAAATATGAGCTCTATAAATTTGCTAATAACACACATGCCTGAATTGAGAAACCCAAACTAGCTATCTGGCATGAGTTGAAAAGGAGTAGCGATATTTTTACCCCTCAAAAACCATATATACACTATAAATTTATATATTTTTAAAATTTCAAAATTATCCTTAAATTAAAATATCAATATTATTGCTCTCGTTGTAATAATTCTTCTTTGTAACAATTTCAATTTCCGATGAAGTTTGAAGTTCATACATAACAAAAATAATAAGAAAATAATATCAATCAAATTAATATTTACAAACACATTGAAGTTGACTAGTTTAAATTCAGTGACTGACAAAGAGAAGCAAATATGCATGCAAAAAAAATAAATAAAACAAAGATGCAGGCATCTCTGAAACGAAATATTTCACAACTTTCAAAATCATACTAAAACTTGTAAACAGAAACAAACAGTCCTTTTTAAATAATTGTTACGTGCTCCAACTAAATTTTCAAATTCCAAAGAGGATAGAAAACTATTTATACGTGAAAACCATATCTGCTTAAACCATGTATAGTTGAATCGTATTGGAAATAAAATAAAATAATCTTATAAAAAACAATTGTCTTGGAAATATATAGTTGAATCTATTTGCTTGAACCATGTAATCACTAACCATGTAACCCATATTGACATATAGGAGCCTCTTGGATTGTTTCCGACAACCAAGTTCAAAATTATAGGCAGTGCAAGATACAATATAATCATTACTTGAATCTGGTATGTTGTTAGGGTTTCTTCACAATCTTGTTGCTATTTTCTAAAATAGTCCTAAGCGAGTGAGAAAAGTCTGATGGGAGAGGGCAAGATAATTTTGGGGTCTAGCTATTTATATTTATCACTAAAAAGTCTAGAAAATCCATTTTGTCATGAAATCCTATAAATTTTGATTTTAATCCAATACTATCAGACAATTTTCTGCATCTTGAAAGTGTGGATCCAATACCACAAGATATTATGAACTTTTTAAACAAATCTTGAAAGTCTGGATCCAATACCATAAGATATTATGGACTTTTAAAAAAAAAAATCTTAAAAGTTCTAATCGAATACCACCAGACTTATCTAACTTATTAAAAAGTCTCAATCCAATACCACCAGACTTTTACTTTCCAAAATTGTCTATTAAAATCCCAATCTATTACACCCCCTTAGCTTTCCATAAAAATAAAAAATAAAAAAATAAAAAAATAAAAAAAATAATAATTGGGCCCATGGCAGTATGTGGCACTTAATTAATGCACTGATAGTTGGCACTGCAAGAACCTTTTCAGAATAGGGGTTTTATCATTTTGGTCCCTATATTTTGACGTTTTATGACTTTTTTAACTGTCTTTCCATTTTTCACTGACGTAGTCCCTATGTTTAAAAAAAAAAACCATCAATTTGGTCCTTCTGTGAGTTAGACGTTAATTATAGTTAACGGATCCAAAGGTATTTTTGATGCCACATGTCAACACCAACCAATAGATAACATTTTTTATAAAAAATATTTATATAATATTAAAAATTATAAATATATATATATATATATATATATAAATCTCCACCATCCAAATCCTAGAGGGTGCGTTTGGCACGGACATGGGATAGGACAAGACGGGACGGGACAAGACAGGACAGGACATGACAGAATAGGTTGTTTTGTATTGTGTTTGGAAGGCCTGGGACAAAACTATTCACTGTACTGTTATGTGTTTGGTATGGCTGAGATAGGACGGGACAAGAGGTTCAAATGACCAAAATGCCCCTATTGTCCTTTTTTTTGAAAGACTTGTTTTATCATTATTATTATTATTTTAAAATCAATTTTAATACTTAATTATTTTAATACTCAATTATGCTCAATTTTAATACTTAATTATACTCAATTTTAATTGATTAGACAATCTCAACCATTAAAAAATAATAATTAAAAAAGATTAATAAAAAAATCAATTCACCTTTTTTACTTCTTATATATTGAATATTCATCAAACCAATCTCTTCATCAGATTCAAACACATCCAAACCTTCTTCAGATTCGAAAACAAATCCAGAACTTCATCAAACCTCTTGTTCATTAATCTGTACTCAACTTATATACACAAAATCTTTAAAAAAAAATTCTGGAAAAAAACAGATGGAGTACGCTTCACGATCGAACATCTTCCATTGCCTGTAAAAAAGAGGATCTGAGATGGAAATGGGTGAAAAAATTCTAGAAAAAAAAAAAAAAGATGGAGCACGCATCATGATTGTAGAATGAAAAAAAAAAAATCCCAGTAACCAATTTGACTTCAGCTAAGTATTTCATTTTTCAAAATTAAAGCAAAGGACTTAACTCATTTAACATCTAGATCTATTTCATGAACAAGGCTGTTGGGTTTTGAAGAAAACAAAGAATTGGGTTTAGAAGAGTACCCAAAAATTTAAGAACTCTGAGAACTCTATATTGGATCTTGAAGGTGGTTCAATGAATTGAAGCTATATAAATGATGCATCAGACCAGTCAACCACCAGATCTGGCGGCAAGTTCACGCGACCTCAACCCCGACGAGGACGGAGTTGCAGCTAGTGGAGAGAGAGAGAGGAGCGATGAGTGTGTGAGGATGAGGGATCTGATTTCAAGATTAGGTTTTTAATTTTATAGTTGTAATTTTTGGAAGTTTTGAGGACAAAAATGTCTTTTTGAGACTTGTTCCATGCATGGGACAAGTCTGGCCGAGGGTATGAGGTGGGACAAGTTTTTATGGTTTTTGTCCCACCTTGTCCAGTCCCGTCCCATGCTAATAGCACGCCAAACGCGGGACAACAAAAAGTTGTCCCGTCCCGTCCTGCGTACCAAATGCACCCAGATGGACGGTAGAGATCTATTTATATAATTTTTTTTAAAAAATAAATAAATAGGTAGATAATTAGATTGATCTCCACCATCCATCTCAGATATGGATGGTGGTGATCAAATTACCCAAAAAAAAAAAAAAAAAAAATTTGCAAAACCAAAAATGGATCTAGAGATCAAAATTAAAAAAATAAAAGCAAGAAAATTGAAAAAAAAAAAAATTGATAGGGGTGGAGATCCAATATGGATCTCTAGTGATCCAAGCACAAAAAAGCCCCACAAAAAAAACAAGAACCACGTAGATCCAACCCCAAATATTTACCAAGCTTCTTCTTCTCTTACAACCCCAAATCCAAAATTGCAAATCTCGACACCTGGTGATGGTCGATCTTGAAGCCTCCCTAAATTCACAAATCCTATTCCTTATGTGGTGGTGATGATAGTGGTCCAAACCTAGGTTCTGGGTTTGGGGTGATAATGATGGAGATAAGCTTGGTTTGGGTGATGGCCGATTCACAGGGTTGTGGTGGTTAGGATTGTTTTCACGGTGGTTGCCGGCGACAAGATCGAGAGAGAGAGAGATGAGATCGGGAGAGATGATAGTGGTGATTTGGTGATGATGGTTGATGGTGGATCGAGAGAGATGAGATTGAGGGAGATGATCTAGGTTTGGTGATGATGGTGGATGATTGTGGTTTGGGGTTTGATGATTCTAGTTTGGTTCAGATGGTGGTGTTTGGGGTTGATGATTCTGGGTTAGATATCCACCCAATCAATTTTTTTTTTTTTTTTTTTTCCAGTTTTCTGGTAATTTGAAAAAAAAAAAATTTAATTTTTAATTTTTTTTTTTTTAAGTTTGATCTAATCCATCTCAAAAATGGTTTTCTCATAAATGGATGGTGGAGATCCTATTTTTTTTTTTTTTGCAATTTTCATATTTTCTTCTATTTGTTTTATTTTCTTTATAAAAAAAATTCGGAATTTTATTATTATTTAACCATTATTTAATTTTTAATTTTTAATTTTTAAAATTTGATAACATGTGTCAAACTTTTATTAGATTACAAACCAAGTTAAATTGTAAAATTTTACAAAGTTAGAGAGTAAAATCGTACATTGAACCTTTTAATTTAGTGAAGGGTAAGAGAGTCAATTTACATTTTCTGTAACCTTTGACTTTCAATTTGTGGTCAGAGAGACCAAATTGATGGATTTTTTTAAAACATAAGGACCACGCCAGTGAAAAATGAAAAGACAGTTAAAAAAGTCATAAAACGCCAAAACATTGAGCCCAAAATGATAAAACCCCTTTAGAATATTATATAATCTCATAGTATCTATTTGGCTTCTTTTTTATTTTTTATTTTTTATTTATTTTTTTTATAATTATAATTATAATTTTTATAATTAATTAATTAATTAATTATTTTATGTTTCATAAACTCTAAATCCTATAATTCTTATATCTCTCTTATTTTTTACAATTGTTACTATTTATTAAAGATATATCTGCTGATCCTAAAAAAAAATGAAGTGTCAATAAAAATTTCATAAACCTAATTTTTTAAAAATAAAATCTATTTAGAAAGAGTATGCTAAGGTAGTTTTGAAACAAAATGAAATATTTTTAAATATCGTAAGAATTTAATTTTTAAAAATGAAATGTATTTAGAAAAAGATGCGACTAGATAGAAATGAACTTGTACATTAATCTGATGGTTATAATTAAAAACAAGACAAAGTTGTAGTTGAATTTGATCACAAATGGCTCCAGTAAATCCAGTTTTAGATGTATAATTAATGATAATCATCCAAGAATATATATAGAAGGTATTGCAAATTAATTAGTGGCGCTATGTGGTTTGTTCTTCTTATATCTTAATTTTGATTAAGAATCCAATCTGAGAATGATGAGGTTTAACTTTTAAGACAACATATGTGGATATTATAGGTGCCAAATTAAAGCATGGTGAGAAAGATTAAAAAATAAACGAGTGCTTGAGCATCCAGTGAGAATTGTTCAAGTGGCAAATTATACGTAATCAAAGAAAGAAAGAATAAGGAGACAACCCAAAAAAGTTGTATTCCAAAAGTTGCATACTAAGTTGGGTTAAAGAAAACCTTTAAACAAATCCAAAGAATTGCAGTAGACCTAATGAATTTTATTTTATTTTTTTAATATTCATTAAAAATAATTGTAGATTAATTTGCTAGCATTGGTCCTAAACCTAAACCTACTATGCAATTAAAGTTATCTGGATTCAGAAAATCTATGTCAGATCAGCTTAAGATGCCCACTACAGCTGATATATTGAGAGGAGAATCTTAACAAAGTCATGAGAAGGTGACCTTTAAATTGATCAGAGAATAGATTAATGTATTATATAAATTTCTTTAAGGTCGTCTTACATGACCTAATAAAATTATTAGAGTCGTTCAACTCTTTATTCAAATAACAAATGGTGTTGGTAACTTAATTAGTTTCACATTACAATTTGAGATACAAATTGAGTTATCAAGTTAATTAGGATGCCTAGCACTATTCTTTCAAATATGATATAATAATTTGAAGCATTTAAGAAGCGATTTGGATGCGCATCACCTCTTAGCACATATGGTAGTTGTGCACCTCCCCTTTATAGGGCATTCGAGTTTCAACATGAATAATTTACAAGTATGTGCGAGGAGTTTTCTACTTGGTGTTGTAGAAGTAGATATCTCTCTTGAGACCTCTGACGGTGTCATAATTTATTGTAAAGTTATTGTAATACTTAAAAAAAAAATACACCATTTTCTTGCTTTTAGTTTTATACTGATATATAAGATCGAATTTAAAGAAAACTGTTTTTGAATACAATTCAATCAAACCCTAGGTTTTCAATTTCTTAGTGCAGAAAACCATGTCATGCTCATCTTAGGGTTTTACTAATTTTACTGCTTACTGTGATTATCACAAGCCTAGAAAAACAATCATACAAGTCATGATCTTTGTAGATCAACAACACAATTGTAGGAACTAAAATGTGAGATTAATTAAGATGATAAGATCAACATATAATTAAACTAACTAAGAAAAAGTAGTTGAAAAAAGTGAGGTTTATGAGAAGCATAAATATGTGTTTGTTTTCAATTGTTTATCTTCCTTGCTTTACTAAACGCATGAATGGACCACAAACAATCAAGTTCTCTAAACAGTGTTTTCACGCAGAGAAGTACAATTAGATGCAAAAGATTGGTTACTCAACAACTACCTTTCCCGATTAGCGATAACCTTGGAACATAAATCAAGATACTTTATCATTAATTATTAATTAAAGATGGGATATATTCCACTCAAATTATATGTGAATTTAATTAGTTTTTGAGGAGTTTGAGAATATGCACAAAGCTAAATATGTGTGAATCACTTTATTTCTCGATCATTATATTAGTTCACATAATTCTGCATTCTATTTTCTTTTCATTGGCTGTCCAAAGTATTTGAATTAAAAAAAGAAAAAAAAAAAGAGGGTGATGTTAGAAGAAGATAAAAATAAATTAATATAAAAAGCTCACTGCAAATTATATATGTGAGTTCAATTTTTATAAAGTGTAGATGAAGAAATCTAATATAGATGAAATAATATTTAACAATCAAATAATCATAACATATTTAAAATAATGAGCAAAACATCAATTTCTATGAACTTTTCCTTTTTGATAAACACCATCATATGAATATCACAAAGTAACGAATCAAATTTTACGGTAAGTATGACATCGAATAAATCCTCAACGTCTTTTCATTAATTTTTAAAGTTGTTTTCTCGAATCTTCGATGTGTAAGATCACGACGTTTAATTTGAATCTTATAAGCATCTAATCACAATTAGTTTACTTAAGCTAAATATATTTTTTAGTCAATAAATTAAAAAAAAAAAAAAAAAAAAAACTTAGAGAAGAAGCTTCAGTACTAGACTGTAATAAAATACATCGCAAAAGTTGATTTATTTCTATAATATTAACTACTAGCTAGCTAACCAGAGATGGTTTAACAATCATAGTGATCAGATCATGACCTGTAAACATTTTATATATAATTAATAAATCTACAATATTCACTTGACAGATGTCAAAGTTATAGAGGTTTATATTATATTTATAGCATATTATTATATTTGTAATCCAGAGTTTAAGGATCCGACAAGAGACCTTACTAATTTTGATAAGATCTGGAATTGTATAGTGTGACATGAAATGAATATCTAATTTACAAAATCCTAAGTAGTAGGTAATCCAACATTAGGGTTTATGTATAATAATTTACTAATTTAGAACTAATTATATAGGTTTCTTTTTAGGTCATAGTTTTGCTGTTTCTCGCTGTTCAACAAGCACACGTGCATATTTGTAGTCCACAAATTCAAATTCACAGCAATTTTTTAATGATAGTAAGTTCGAATTGAAGTTATTTTTGAGAGAGCAATAATAATAAGTTTTGATGAGGATCGAAATAGGTGGGGGGGACCATTATTGGCTATAATTGATATAAGTTTGTGAGTATTTTAGTAGTTAAAGGCTTTTTAGGGTTTCCGTGTATTAAAAATGACCTAACTCTTACTAACAAAGGAAATTGCCTGCCACTGTGTCCCCCAATGACGCTGACCACCTCTTAATCAATATAAGAAAAACTTATGTGATACGGTCTCACCATTTTAATGGTGTCGAAATATGCCACCTCATAGATTTCAAACCTTTACCGTATATCATCTCCATATATATATATATACACACGATCCATGTATATATGTTTATATATATATATATATAAATGATCAGCGATTTATGAGGAAGTAAAGAAGCAACGTGTCTTTGTTTGACAGGATATAAGTTTTTACTCTTTATAGAGAGATCAATGGTTGATAATAACATAGGCAATAATTTAGATAGAGATCATCATCAGAAGTACAACTTTGCAGGGGGGAGTAGTGGCTCAGGTGGTGATCAGGAATATTATGGCATCATTAAGGAGCAAGATCGGTTGCTTCCGATTGCGAATGTTGGTAGAATCATGAAGCAGATTCTGCCTCCGAACGCCAAAATCTCGAAAGAAGCAAAAGAAACCATGCAAGAATGTGTGTCCGAGTTCATTAGTTTTGTCACTGGAGAAGCATCCGACAAGTGCCACAAGGAGAAGCGCAAGACTGTCAACGGGGATGATATTTGTTGGGCTCTTTCAACTCTAGGGTTTGATAACTACTCCGATCAATTGAAAATATATTTGCACAAGTACAGGGAGTTGGAAGGTGAGAGAGCTAGCCAGAATAAGGCCGGAAACACTGATCATCATCATCATCAAGGGAAGGAAGAATCAACCGGCGGCTTTAACGGTGAACCACCGCTGCGGAAACATACACTTCATCCCTTCAAGTTCAATAACATGCCTGACAGGAGCAATAGCTCCACCAGGTTTTGATCAGACATGGTGATAATTATTATGTTTTATTTTCTTATAATTAATTAAGATGCTGTGCTATGGATGTGGAATGCTTTTAGATTTTTCTGCTTGTGTGGGGTTTTAAGAATTAATTATAATGCTAATTCTTCTTCAATTTCCTATGAATTTCATAGCTGTTAGTTAGTTCTATAACTAATTAAGATGGTCGATTGATGATCACCACCAGTACTACTTGTATCATGGTTTGTAATTGGGAATTTATGTATGAATATCTAGGGTTTGGTTTGAGCTAATTAATAATTAGATTTTGCTAATTCAAATATGTACATATGTCTCTTGGTTTTATATACTTGACATGAGTTGAGAATAGAAAGTTTGGTAAATATTTATGGATAATTTGCTTGTAGAGTTGTTCAATCTGAATAGAGAGAAACGAGAAACGAAAAAGACCTTTTATCCCAATCTGAGAGAAAAATCGGAACCAAAGTTCTTATTGGAAAAGCCTGCAAAGTACATGAAAATGTTGTTGAAATCTTTGTTTCTGCAGATTGCCCATCTTCTATATATTGTATAAATTATACAATTTCTTACAATTGTAAGTTTCATCTAGAGTCACATTTTTAATTCATCCTATGACCCAAATCAAATTAAATGTGATTTACATGTAAGATTATATCAAATCAAATGCATAGTATATAGTGTGAGGATGCTTGATATATAATGCAAATTGCATAGTGTGGATTTGAAGATCAGTACATGATGATTATTATGATTAATGTAGCTTTGAACTCTTTGTGTCTTATTGCCAGTATATATAGCATTGTTGAAAGTCTTTTTTTTTTTTTTTTCTTTCTTTTTCTTCTTGTAATGCCCTTTTGTTTTGTCCTCTTTATGATTACCAATTTTATTCATATTTTAGTTAGAAACCGAACTATATATGATCGCACAATAACAAATTGAATGCTTGTGGTTTCACTAGGAACACAAAAGCTCCAAATATAATCATTAATTCGTTTTTTCTTTTTGTTCAATCATTTCTAGCTATAAATAATTTTACACTCTGTCCTGTAATTTTGGACTCTTCTGATTTATTTATTTTTTCTTCTTTTTTTCTCTTACTTTTACAAATATTACTGCAGTACTTCTCAGCTCATATTCGAGATTTTTATTCTTTTAGAGCAATGTTAATTATATAAGCACTAGAATCCTGCCGTGGTTTGCGGCCTCTAAACAAATTAGTATACTGTTGTGTTTGTCATCCATACGAGTGTGCTGATGTATATAAAATTAAAAATACCGAGCTCACTGAACACACTCTATGTTCATGTTAATTCAATATAAAGTTGACCAAGGTGGGGGGGCCAAGATGTAGTGATGTTACAATATTTTTGATTTGTCGTGGAAAACCCCCCATCAAGTATCGATCACGCTGCTAGCTGCTTATTATTTAGTTTAGTTTATGTTGATAGATTTGGATTTTCTCGATCTCTCCACAAATGGGGATTTCACTAAAATTGTCAAATGTCTTTGGAAGTTTTGTGTCTAGATTATTAGCGCACGAGACAAGCAAGAGAAAATAATAATAATATTGATCAGGAATTTGTAGTTTTTCTCAAGCTTGAAGACACTCTCCATCGATGATTTTGAATTTCTTGATAATCACAAAAGAAGAAGAGACAAATAACTCAAAAGGGTAAAAACTTACTTAAGCATTAGAATTTATGCTCTTGAGCCACCCACCAAACAGTACTACATGTGACATCTAGCATCTCCTACTAATTAATGCAACCTTTAGAGTTGTTAAGATGCTCATTTTCTTTCCTACCAAAATTGTAATTAGTTAAAGAGTTGAAGACGCTGATCAGTGACACCTTATGAGGAACATGCATGGTAAATCACTTGTTGCTTGGGTATCAGAGTGGTAAATCTCATATTGTTGTTCAGGCATTGATGTTTTAGTTTCAGGGTGGAAAAGAGTTAAGTTTATATTTATATTAACAATTTTTTTTTTAAAAAAAAAAAAAAAAAAAAAAAACTGCATAGCTAACTTTCTCATATTTATTAAGTTTTTTTTTTTTGAAAGGCATAAGAACTAACTTTCTCATATTTATTAAGTTAGCTAGACTTATCAGTTGTTTGGTAACTATATATAGAAATCTTTCCATTCCCTGGTCATTAACTATGCAAGATTGCAAGTAATTAATATCTTAGAAATCAATGCAAGAAAAACAAAACTTTTAGACAAGAAAATTCACGCTTGAATTAATATATATACTTCCACGTACAAGGACCCCAATACATAAGTAACATAACCACTTGCCTTCAACATTTAACAAGCAAGGCCTTTGCATATATACCATAGCTATGTATAAGCCTATAACATTCTTATATATATATATATATATATATATATATATATATATATGATTATGCTTTTATTATTCTTTATAACGTACAGGTAGACCACTTCAGAGCTGAAATCAATCCACCTCTTTGATAATCACCAGTATAGTTTGTGTTGTAATCAAAGCTCGTAAGTCATTCCCACTTTTAGCATGCGTTTGTGAGGAATATCAAACACTTTCTCACATTGTCTCAAGTTTTTCTTCAAGAAATTGTAAGCATAATCTATCAAAACCCTCTTCCCAATACCAGCTCCTTTGCTTGCAACCACTTCACTCTCACCAATCAAGTGAACAACACCAGCTCTCCAAGCATTTTCCACCATTTCAAGCTCTCTCTCCATTGCCTCTCTTTTCATCTCGTCTCGAAAAAACCTCACATCTTGATCAACCTCATGATCTCCATTAACCAACCCATGATCACCACCATCTACTTCACAAATATTATTATTCTTCCCGTTGTTGATGAGCATTTGAGATAGCCAATAATCATCTTTTATAAACTCGTTCAATTTTTCAACCAACATTCTCTCAAACGGCTCCTCCTCATTCCTCACATCCGTGTACCCGTACCTTGCAACACAACAGAACACATTGAGCTCTCTCGGTTGCACTCTTCGGAAAAGAAACCGTTCTTCTGGAGGAACCTTGCTAATTGGTAGAGATTTGATGGAGACGAAGACGAGGACTGAGTGTAATGCAGGTACATTGCCCACATAATGTTGGAAAATGGGCGGGATACCTTCAACAAGCTCCGAGTAGAACATAGCAAGTCCAGGGATTCGGCAAAAATTTGTGTCAGCGACTATTCCCTTTACTTTC